>JAYGXS010000003.1:71784550-71833056 GCA_036362985.1 Ligula intestinalis | reverse complement strand
GCGGGCCGAGGCGCTTGCCTGCAGAGACGGCCCCGGCTTCGTTTACCGATGGGGCGTGTCAGTTAGCTCACAAGCTGTCCGTTCTGCGACATGAGGAAAGTGAACGAGTTGGGAGGACAAGAGGCGGGGCAGGCGGGAAAGGTAGTTGGGCTTTTCAACCATCCATCCATTTAACATCTTGGCAATGCCCGGGAAGTTACCCCCACACGACCCCCAACCCACCCCCGCGAACTGACACACACACACACACACCCACACGACGACAGTTCCCCGTCGATTTCGACGATGGGCACCACGCGCTCCAACAAGCCCCAGCAAACGCTGAAGCAAGCCGCAGCATACACAGAGGCAAGCTGGGCAAGCAACACGAAAGCGACAGCAAGCAGGAGCGACGCAGAGAACTGGCGCGAGGGAAAAAAGGAGTTTAGGCAGACTTGCGCAGAATCTACCCACTCGCTCGCCACTCCCACCTCCGTATCCGGTGTAAAGACAAAGTCAATAAGACCGGGGATGAGGGAGGGTGTAGATGGCTGGCGCGCTAAACACTCAGCATGCGAACACTTGACACAGCCATCTCGCTAGGTATGCTCCCGACTGCGTGGGAACGCCATAAAGGCCACATTAAGAGGGAGCCATTGCAGCCTGACTCTCAGTCCTCCCTCTCCTCCCGTACGCACACATAGACACACGCGTACAGTAGGAGCAGCTACGTGGGGGCCCAAGTTTTCCAGTCAGTTGGCAGACCCTCCAAGCCACGGCTTTTAGCGCACCGTGATAGATTCAGACGCATTCAGATTTATTATAGCGAGGGAAGAAACGCGCCGAGGTCGACCTCACTCTCTCCCCCAACACATAGTGGCCGCCTAGCTTTTCGGGCACCCGCAGTGGGGTCTGAAATCCAGTGGGAGCTCGAGCGCAGTCACCAACAGGGAATCAGAAGTGAGATAAAGTGCCAGCGCCTTCCAGGCCGCAGGGACCGTGGTTGGCTGAAGACTGGCATTGCATGTGCATACAGACCATTGGATCTCAGAAGGGTGAGAGCAGTCCTGCATGAAGCCTGGGCCAACACCCTCCTGAGAGGGTTAACCAGCCAGTCAACGACTGAAAGGCACTACCCATGCTCTGTCGTCAGTTGGCGGCCGTGGGCGAGGTATGGTCAGCGACCATACCACGTAGAAAGTACACACACACACCACAAACACACACACACACACACAGAGAAGAAGAATTTGTCAACTTCCTTCTGTGCGCTTTTGTACCCATTTCAAACTCGAGCGACAGCGGCGGCAGCAGCAGTAGCTTTATTCCTGTTTTCTCCATTGACAGTGACTCACTCTTCACCACCCCCTAACTGTCTGCTCAGTACGTCTACCGCTCCAGTTTTGCGGAAGACCGCCGAGCTAAGCATTCGGAGGTAGCCCTGCAAAAAAATTGGACACGTTAGTCCAGGAACTGGTCTTACTTTAATACAGATAACTTATATCTTCCGCCTAAACAAGACATGAGAGCAGAAACCATCCATAATAAAGGTGGCTTGGAGTCAAATTCACAGATAATTAGGGCTCGGGTTATGGTTAGGGCAGGACACTAGTGTATTTATCCTTCCTGTAATTATATGCTGCCACTTTTATTGCTTTGACGGGGCAGTCCTATTACCCTGCCCCGTTGAGGGGGCCATATGGGTAACCCTTACTGTTCTAGTTTAGCCTCCGTAGGCAGAAGGGAAACTGTACTGAGGCTTACAGCGTGAACAAATGTCAACCTCCACTCTTCAAGAAGCGTAGCAAAGCCATAGCTCGACCGTTGGAAGAAGAGGCGATAAGATCCGCTTTATAGGGTGTGTGAAGCCGTGACTTGCATGGCTTCTATCTCATCTCCCCCTGCCAGACCTTTCACGAAGGCTAGCATCCAACTTTTAATGGCCGTCACTCAGCTCAAACTGCACACGTTAAATTGTTGATGCACTAATTGTGCACAACCCCACGCGTAGATTGCGACCGAGCCACCCTTTTGACAGATGCCTCGATAGACATTATTGCGTAAACATAACTACGCCTGTCTTCTCCCTGCAATAAGAGATTTTATTACCCAAACAACACGCTACGCTTAAGCTGGAGGTCTTGGTAAAACGACGGCCTTTTTGTTACCTACATCGGAGGCTTAAAATGAGAAGTGCATGAAATATGGCTTTTCATATGACCAGCTTGCGAGAAACTTGGGGTTCTCGGTGGACTTCGAATCCCCGACATCAGTTCGAGGACTTATGTTCAGCCAATGCTCTAATCACCTGAGCTAGGCAAAAGCCTTAAGCTTAGTCGCCTTTGGGTCAGATGAGTAATGCAACTCTGCCAAAACCTCTTGATAAAATGATACCGCTTCTCAGTAGGCATTTTTATTGGTCAACATTTTCAATTTAAGTCGTACAAACTTTAGCACAACAATTTGCCAAGCTAAAGTTTGGCATAGATTTGTCTGTACTCTTACACCGTCCGCAGCTTTGAGCTGCAGGCCAGAGCATATACTACGGACACGAGGTTATGTGACTAGTGTATAGAACTGGATCCTTTTAGGACTTGCGTTTTCCCTAGATCCCAGAAAACATTTTTTGGAACTTTTAAATACAAAAATCTCTGTCTCACCGAAACGAAACGTGAAATTTAGTCAGTTTTGTGGAAGCGAATGTAACTAAGCGCAAAACTACCGGCGCAGGCAAATGCAACAAACGTATTCATCTTATTCCCTCCTAGACACGCAAACATCCGGATCCAACGTGAAATATTGCCTTTTAGAGTATTGCTAGCCACTGCTACCAGACGCCTCCTTCTGAACCCTGTTTCATAAGAACTACACTGAGCATTGTGTCCATCGTCTACTTTTATTGAAAACTCTTACCCCATATGGAAATGACCGGTTTTGTTCCCTTTAAAGACCCGATGCCACCTTCTAGGGCATACGATGCTTTTTATGCCGCTTTAATTTTTTCTGACCTTTTTTTCATTTCATCCAGATTTCGCTCAATTCAAAGCCCGCCACTCGAATGCACTCAACAATGGTGGCATATCACCTCGCTCGGACAGTCCTCTCCTTCCTCTATCTCCTCATACTCCTCCTCCTGATTGGCTCCACGATCGGACAGCAGCGGCGGCTGGTCGTGCGTCGAGCCCGAAATATTGTCGCAACTGACATCGGTCCCGTCAATCTGCCCAGCTATGTGCGTGACGATGCCATGAAGGTGCTTGACGAGGGCTCCGATGCCGATGACCATGACGTCATTCCGCCTCCGCCCGAAAGCCCTGGCATCTCCGCTGCCGACAGGCACGTGCAGTACCTTGTGCAATTTGCAAAAAGTCTCCTAATAAATTCACAGCGATGCGCGTATGTGCGATAAGCTTTGGGAATTTTAGAGAACAGGATTCCGGTTACTATGCGCTGGCCAGCTCTTAACGATGCATATATTATTAAGTCGGTAGTAAATAGACAAACTTTTCAGTTTGGCAGGTGTAAGGTAAATAGAGATGCAAATTAGTTCGCTTTTTCGAAGACCTGTCGACTCTTTTGGATATTGAATCTTCAACAGTTCCATGTAGCTTGCTTTGTGCTACACCTGTTGTAGTCAGGACTGCGCTGTAGGGGTCGGCCAATATGGTAATAGGAGAGCTCAAATAGTAAACTTTGCAGCACGACACCTGAAAAGGCAGTTGGAAGACATTTTTGGTAGTCGCGAAGAGGGGGACACAATCGCTGGAAAATCAGCTTTATTCGCCTTTCTACGCCTAAGCAGTGGCTTCTCGCAGGCTGAAGCTTTCGCCACTATGGGGTCAGTAGGAACATGTTACGCCCAGGCAATTTGCCAGTAGAATCGAAGAGAGAAAGACAAAGAAAAAATATGCTTTATTTTGAAAGTAGCATCCAAACGTTTAAGCAAAAAATGGTTTCATTCACTGAGGCCAGCGAATAAGTGAACAAACTACACATGAATTTGAATGGTTACATAAAATGAACATTAATCAAGAGTCAGTTCCACTATCAGTTTCTGTATTTTAGCCTTTTTACATAAGAGGTAGCGTGCTATAAATGAAAATGCAGAATATTGATATGCCTGTGTACGGCACACGGGACGGTGGAACTTCGCCGTCATTAGGTCAGAGCGGAGAGAATAACCGACTTCATCAAGAATCTAATTGTTTGTCCGTTGTAAATTGTCGCCGTAGTAACGTTTACACACCAATTCTAGTGGATTAAAATAGTCGTACGAACAACTCTATTGTTAAGTGAAAATTTTCTCTCTGTTTGAAGTCCGCAGAGAGCTGGTGGATTAATGAGCCGCGGGCCAATGTCACTTTTTAAAAATGTATCTTGAAGACCAATCACTCCTCTCTTACTGCGTTCCTTTTACAAAAGAGTAGTTCCATATCGTGAGTTTTGTTGAAGCTCGAACTATAGATTGTCGAGAGGAGGCCTGAAACTGACAAGCCATTTTTCAGTTGACGTTTGAATGCGATTTGCCAACTGCAGCGATCTTCTTTCCGTTGCATCCGGTTTGGTTGATGAAGTCGTGATAAATGCAGGAAGGGAGGATCACAAATACAACACAGTGTTTGGAAAGTTTAGCAGCTCTCATCATAGCCAGTCGCCAGGGAATTTATAAATTAAAGTTCTTTCAAAAAGTGGCTAGCGTACTGTACAGAAGATCATAGTTCAGGCAAACAAAGCGTTGAAAAAGGATGGAGATATCAGAGGGTAATATACAGAGTACTTTACAATTGCAAAATCCCCCGTGACAGCAGAGCAATAAAATGTTGGCTCAAATTCAAAAGCCCGCCAGAGGCGAGTTCGAAGAAGGAGATGTGACCGCTGGTATAATAACGTTATCTGTGCATCCTTTTTCGCGACTGCTTCCTAGAACTCGTCCCTTCGTTGTTATTGGCAAATGTTTGATAATTTTCGTGGCCCGTAATCTTGTACTTTTCTACAGAAGTCAATACTGAATACTGAATAAATAAGCAGTTTTATCAGTATCTCCTTGTGTTTACCGGTGCCCTTTTTAGCATTATTCTTAATCGTTTTGAACTAAAACGAACATTTTTACCAAGCTGTATAATCCAGTTAGGTGAAGATGGGTTCCATCAGACGAAATGGCAGGTTGCCGCTTTTCTCCACAACAGCGTGATGCAAGAACGGTTACTATGTGCTGGATTACAGCGAGGGTAGACTTGCGCTGTATCTACCTAGCTATCTTTTCCCTCACTCACCTGGGCCTGGTGTCAAGACATAGTTAAGAAATTTGAAGCAAACCAAACAAGCAGAATTTATATGCGCAAACAAATTTTGACAGCGCTTATCAGCTGCTTCCGCTCTGTGCATGAATAACGAAATATTTAGAGAATACATCAATTTGAATTGACACACACATCGATATAAGCAAGGTTGTTGCTCTTTAGATATTTCGTTATCCATGCACAGAGCGAAAGCAGCTGATAAGCGCTCTCCAAATTTATTCGCGCAAATAAATTCTGCTTGTTTGGCTTGCTTCAAATTTATACCGGGAAATTTTTTTAAAATAGATAAGAAGAACTGAGGTGAGATTGGCCGACCCTCCCATGCGCACCACAGCAACGCCTGGCTAAGATCCCACTTACGTGGGAGTGCCATGATGGCCACATTGAGAAAAAGCCATTGCGACCTAACTCTCAGTCAGCCACTCTATACAACAAGACACACACTGAACTGACCGTGTGGTCCGAGTCTATGCATCCTCTTATTCAAACAGCCACACCCCTTTGATCAATACTTATAACCGGAAATGCAAACAGGTGGTGACTACTCAACTCGCAGACCTGATGTTTACCTGATGAATCAGAAGCACAATCGCCTTGCCTGCTATCGCTACGTCAGAGTGAATAGACTGATTATTCTAGATGAGGTCTAGTCTGCTTAACTATCCCGATATCCGAATGCGGCAGTGACAAGCACCAATCGGCAATGTTTGCACAAGCGTAGCCGGTGGAATAAAAAGCTCTCTTATAAACATCTCCTTGTGTTTATCGGTGAACCGTTGTAGCGTTATTATTGTTTACTTTGAACTAGACCAAACATATTAACCATCAGACGAACTAGCATAGAACGGCTTTGCTCATGGTTGCTGCTTTTTATTATCTCCCTAGGAATTCATCGCTAACTTGAAGTAAATCGGTCGGAATCAAACTTTATAGACCACGGTCTAAAACTTATCAGTTAAATTTAGACCGAAATTGGTAGGAATGTCTTTAGAGGTCCTATTTCCTTTCAGTTATAACAATAACCTACTTTTACAATTTCAGCAACTCACCATTCCATTTTTTCGTTTAAGCTCGCCAATTTAAGGTTGACTTCCCCTCAATGAGCGTCAGTTGCCTGAGCAACAGGAGTTTATGTTTATGTACATTGAAACAAATATAAGTTTGAACAAGGCGAAGATCACGAGTTAGACAGTATATTCTCTTTTTAATAGGCAACATCCGTTTGCAGCTGATTGAGAGGCCACGAAATTTTATGACGTCATTAAATCCTGCTCAACCAGTGATCTTTGCCTTGCTCAAATTTCTTCCGGGAAAACAATGTTTCAAATATAAGTTTATTTAATTTTATACTTTTTGACCACTTCCAACACAATTAAACATTCCTTTTTACTCGCTAACTAAAAAATGCATGTTGAACCACGAATTACGTGAGACAGTTGCATGTAGGTTACATGTCGCGGCCAAATTGCTAATTTAATTTTCGTTGGTCAAATTTCATCTTCCTGCCGACCTCACCAGTTCGCGGTGTTCACTGGTAAACATTTATCAGGGTTTAGGGCTGGCAACCGTCCCCCAGAGGCATCCAGTGGGCGGGCTGAACCCTGTCTGCAACTGCGGTAAGACGGCGCGCGCTTTTCTAGACACAACAAGCACTAATTTGTTTCAAAGTATTTGCGGGCACAGGGAAATAAATCATTAGTGCTTTTTAACATGCGGCGAGCTCAAGCGTTTGCTGTGTGTCAAAGTGCCGAATTTTTAAATTCTCTTTCGTCTTTTCTGTGCACAAAAACAACAACCGAGTCAGCATGTTTTCAAAAGCTCGCCCCCTTACACCAATTCCTGTTGACTCTTGCAGATGGACTTTCATGATAAAACTGTCCCTTTTTATTTCAGAGGAGACTATGACAGACCGTCGATATCAGCAGGTATGTCCGCGTGTTTTTTATAGAATAAAGTTCCATCAAAAATTAAGTCCTCTATATATCAGCAGGAGCATGTGACATTGGTCGTAATTTTAGCATTTAAGGCATTTCTCATAGAAGGCAATGCGACGCAGTACATTCAGCTAGGCATAAAGCGTGCACTGAGGCGCCACAGACTGACTATGTGTCCGACGCTGACGTCTGGACTTTTTGGTCATAATTCCACAACCGCAACCTTCGACTGCCACGTGCTTCCAAGATTCACTGCTGATTGTGATGTGTGTGTGCGTGTGAGCTCACGTAGATCTACGCTGGCGGCCGTGGATCTAGGACTGGAGGCGGGGGGGGGCATGTACTCCTGTTTCACTCAGTTGCAGTCGGACCTCCCGGCCTTTGCGTAACGTGAGAGTGGACAGAAACGCGTACCAATCGGTCGGAGGGGGCACACTGGCATGCAAAGCAGTGATTAGACATCTCGCTCACCACAGCTTCCCACAACGAACGCCGTACCCATGTGGCGGACGCTACCCACCCCCTCCCCGCTTCCCCGGTGAACTGGGTCACCATCTTTCAGGTGCCTGTGGTTGTCCGCTCCTGCAGCAGTTGCTACTCTGGCAACCTCACCTACCCTGGCCATCCCGGGGCCGGGGGGATTTACCCTGGTACTACTGGCCATCTTCTTTCTCTCACGTTTGTGTGTGTGTGTGTGCATTGGACCACCAAGACCGGTGGGGTTTTGTGTCAGATGGAAGCCGGACCTATATTTCATTTTTGGACAGGTAACCGAGGAAAATCCGTTTCCTGGTTGGTTGAGGGATCAGCAAGTGTGTGTGTGTCTGTGTGGCATGCAAAAGCGGGAGGGAAACAAGATGCCTTATTAACTACCGTTTCACCCATACAAATCTGAAGGAAACCAACTCATGGATTGCGCTAAATCGCCCGGGACGAAATGTGTGAATTCCACGGACCCATCAATAGCGTTTTCAAGCCTGGTCTTCACAGAAAAAAGTGCACTAATATTTACACGTGGTTCGTTGATCTGACAAAAAGAAGATAGTTGACGTGATGCACAGGCAGTGGAAAAAGTTGACACTTCAAAAGGATTAACGTCCATAATGCTGTGACTCAAGGAAGGCGGTCGAACCCAATCGATCGCTCCCACCCGTGACGAATGACGTAGAGCAGAGCTGTACGCTCGATTCAACTCTTTTTAGCCCCTAAATTGTTACTGGCTTGTTGTTAGAACACACATTCTGAAACATTGCATCCAATCCCGCGCTGTCAGGAGACTCCCTTATCTCTCAAGAGTTCAGACTTTGAAAAAAAACTTTCCAAGGCCAAGCTTCAGGACTTCCTGATGATGTAAAATGACTGCGATAATGTATATTTTGACACCTTGCCGGATATCCGCAAAACACACCGACAAGAGGTAGCCTGAACCCGTGCACAACGCCTTATTGAGTACGTCTAGGGAAGCTGTGCAGATAATGGCGCTGTTGGTACTACGACGGAGCTAGACATTCAGGGAATGTTGAAAAATGCCATTCCTGGATGCATACACATTTTACTGCTTATTAAAACGGACAAGTAGTCGGCATCCTCTGGTGAATATAAGGAGGAAACAGGCACCGCCATACCTCTGTCTGTGCGACCAAATGCCGATACTTTGAACACACATGCTGAGGAGCGTCATGGTTATTCACAAGGCTACAACTCGCACCTGCAACGGCCTAGTACTCACCAGTTTCATCCATAAGTTGGGTGATTTCATCAGGGTATAGCTTACTTATAATGGCCGCGTATGATAACATTCAATGCGTACCAGTCTGCCACCGTATGTCTTCGTCAGTGAGCTGTCATGCGGTGGTGATGGTCACCCGACAGTATTGACCAATCCGAAATGACTGTACAGTCGCAGCATGATATGACAGATCGATCGTCGCTCTCGATGATGTCCACCACGAGCTTCAGCAAGCTGGAGGCAGACTCGGTGACTATAGCGCGACGGCAAAACCTTGTTAGGGGGGCTCCCGCATGGGGATGCCATGAAGGCCACATAAAGGAGGTGCCATTAAGCCTGGCTCTCAACCCACAGCAAGCCACTCCACACAACAAGACACACACTGGACTGACTGCGGTGTTCAAGTTATTCTGTCACTTGGCAACCCTTCAAGCCACGGCTTTTAGTGCAACGTGCTAGGTTCATATGCATCAGATTATTTTTAGTCAGGAAATAAGTGCGCTGAGGGTCGACTTCACTTTCTCCTCCACAATCAGCAACAGACCACCGTCTAGCTGATCGGTCGTCTGAGAGGGGATGAGCACAAGGAAGGAGAAGGCGAATAAGTTGGAGGTGAAAATTGTAGCGTAGGTTGTGCAACGGAAGAAGAGAGGCACAGCGAAGGAAAGAAAGAGAACGAAAACGAGAACACAGCTTAACTTTCGGCGGACAGTCGTAGCATAGGCACTCATTCACAGCACCATTTTCACCCAAAGACCAGGCAGTGATAACTATTCAAGCCGGTTTAACCAAATATCATCTTTTAAAGTGCATTAATGGGATGTCTTGCTTGCAACGATGGCACGGCGGACAAATGCCTACTGAAGTGCCGTCTCCGACGTCACCTCGGTTGTCTTCCTATCGGCAAACTGCCCACGGAGGTCAATGCCGCGCGACTTTGAAAATAATCCAGACCGCTCACTAATTGCTACCGTCCCGCCAGGTGGTGGCGGTTGGGGTGGTGGTGCTGACGGTGGGCCTCTTCTTTCAAGATTGGTGAAATATCGTATGTGTGTGCGTGTGTGTGGTGCAGTGCTTTGCGTGTGCTTGCCTTCACGCTGTGCCCGTTGGAGGACTAGACACATCGTTCCGTCGGCGGGTATGTATGTGTTCCTGTGTCCGTGTGTGACATGCGCCAGTCATTCTCCTCCTCCTCCTCCTACTCGTCCTCCTCGCGAGAGCGAGACATGGATAAGCATCGGAAGCTGAATGGAGGGTGTGTGAACCTGAGAGCGGTAGCGGGAGACACGGCGACCGCCGAGAGAAAAAGACGCTACTTCTTCCCCGCAGCCCCTCTTCACGCCGCCGCCGCCACCGGCGACCTGATTTGACTCAAGTCAGAGACTTAACACACACACACACACACGCACACACACACACACGCACATACACACACACGCACACACACGACAGTTCCCCCGTCAATTTCGACGATGGGCACCACGCGCTCCAACAAGCCGCAGCAAACGCTGAAGCAAGCCGCAGCATACACAGAGGCAAGCTGGGCAAGCAACAGGAAAGCGGCGACAGCAAGTATGAGCAACGCAGAGAACTCGTGCGAGAGAAAACAAGAGTTTAGGCAGACTCGCGCAGTATCTACCCACTCGCTTGCCACTCCCACCTCCGTTTCCGGTGTTAAGACAAAGTCAATAAGACCGGGGATGAGGGAGGGTGTAGATGGCTGGCGCGATAAACACTCAGCATGCGCACACTTGACACAGCCATCTCGCTATGTATGCTCCTGACTGCGCAGGAACGCCATAAAGGCCACATTAAGAGGGAGCCATTGCAGCCTGACTCTCAGTCCTCCCGCTCCTCCCGTACGCACACATAGACACACGCGAACAGTAGGAGCAGCTACGTGGGGGCCCAAGTTTCCCGTCAGTTGGCAGACCCTCCAAGCCACGGCTTTTAGCGCACCGTGAGAGATTCAGACGCATTCGGATTTATTATAGTGAGGAGAGAAACGCGCCGAGGTCGACCTCACTCTCTCCCCCACCGCATAGTGACCACCTAGCTTTCCGGTAACCTGAGGTGGGGTGTGAAAACCAGTGTGAGCGCGCACACAATCACCAACAGGGAATCAGAAGTGACAGAAAGTGCCAGCGCCTTCCAGGCCGCAGGGACCGTGGTTGGCTGAGGACTGGCGTTGCGTGTGCGTACAGACCATTGGATCTCAGAAGGGTGAGTGCAGCCCTGCATGAAGCCTGGCCAACACCCTCTTGAGAGGGGGACACACTCACACACTCACACACACAAACACACGAACCACGCAGAAGCAGCAGCAGTAGCAGCAGCACGGTACATAGACACACTTCAGCTTGCTCTCGTACGCGGGCGCGCACGAGCGCGGCTGTTAGCATGCATTCGGCAGCCGACGTGCGGCAGCGCGCAGCCAGTGCAGGAATGCGTCCAGCCCTCCTCTTTCTCGCCTTCTCTCGAATGGTATCCGGCTTTTTTATAGCTCCTTTAGCTCTCACGCACACACCCACACACGCCGAAGAGCCTCCTCCTCGTCTGCCGCTGCTGCTACCAGCGACGCGGGTTCACATGCAACTTTCATACTTTCTTGGTGGGCTTAAGAGAAGGACGTGGCAATGACGCGGGGTAATGTGGGTTGGACGTCCGGGGGGGGGGGAGCGATTGCTGCGATGGTAGCAAAAAACAGGCAGTTCTGTCTTTTGTGTGTGTATGTGTGTGTGTGTGTGTCCACTGCGGGTGCCCGAAAAGCTAGGCGGTCACTATGCAGTGGGGGAGAGAGTGAGGTCGACCTCGGCGCGATTCTTCCCTCACTATAATAAATCTGAATGCGTCTGAATCTATCACGGTGCGCTAAAAGCCGTGGCTTGGAGGGTCTGCCAACTGACGGGAAAACCCGGGCCCCCACGTAGCTGCTCCTACTGTACGCGTGTGTCTATGTGTGCGTACGGGAGGAGAGGGAGGACTGAGAGCCAGGCTGCAATGGCTCCCTCTTAATGTGGCCTTTATGGCGCTCCCGCGCAGTCGGGAGCATACCTAGCGAGATGGCTGATGCAAGTGTGCGCGTGCTGAGTGTTTATCGCGCCAGCCATCTACACCCTCCCTCATCCCCGGTCTTATTGACATTGTCTTTACACCGGATACGGAGGTGGGAGTGGCGAGCGAGTGGGCAGATTCTGCGCAAGTCTGCCTAAAATCCTGTTTTCCCTCGCGCCAGTTCTCTGCGTTGCTCCTGCTAGTAGTCGCTTACGTATTGCTTGCCCAGCTCGCCTCTGTGTCAGTTGCGGCTTGCTTCAGCGCTTGCTGCGGCTTGTTGGAGCGCGTGGTGCCCATCGTCGAAATCGACGGGGGAACTGTCGTGTGTGTGTGTGTGTGTGCGTGGGGGGAGGGGGATTTCGTTCCGACAGGCTGTGGCGACCGCAGTAGAGCACCGGCTACCGAGAGAAAGGCCATTCTGCTGTTGCCAGCACATCAGAAGTGGGATATTACGACAGAGAGATGCGGGCAGTCGGGCAAGCGGGCAATGCCTTGCGTGTGGACTGGAATGGCTGCCCCACTGCTGCTTATATGCTCTTCTTTTCCGGGCGTATTGAGCTAGAAGAAGAAGGGTAAACTTATACCCCCTCTCCCACCCCCAATAATACACAAGACCAGGCACTGCCACCCGTACCACAGGTATTTTTATGCTAAATTCGAGGGTTAGAGGTAGAACACCATCATATTTACAATTTTGGCCATCTGGCGCAAAGAGAAATCTGTAGTACGTGGAACAGGCGGAGTTCCTATTTCCGTGTCCTCTGCAGGGGACCATCTAAGCAATTCAGAGCGCTTCCGTTTAACTCCCGTTGACTAGCAACGTCGCGTCATTATGCAGAACCTCTTCTCTAGCTTCCGTTACTTTGGTAGGTCATTAAGTCATGGGTGAGAGAAGAAAGCCATTGGATGGAAGATAGATCCTGTGCAAGTCCTCTTCAATGTAAGCGAATTCGACTACGAACCGGGGCCGTGCTAAGCCCTTGCAACAGCTGTGGACCTAGGCACAGGCGCGCATCGACCTGCTGGTTTCCGTATCATTTATAGAATTGAAAGGTCTTTTGCATTTGTTTTATTTCAAGGCACCGTCTGTAGATGGGCATTTTTGGAAATATAAATGCTTCTTTCGTAGGTGATTGCGATCACCCGTAGTTTCCAACCCCACAGGGAAAACCATTTGGGATGCAAGTTTTCAAGAGCTAAATGTCGGTATCCACTGTATCAGCACAAATGTGTTGAGCGTGCACTTGCCTTTAAAGGGGATACTTTGGCGACTAGGGACTTCTTCGGTCACCAGCCTGAGCTGAGTCTCGTCCACTGATCTGCTACAGCTTCCAGGCTGCCGCGGAAACATCCTTTGATATCGTCTGCCCCGTAATTCACACGGGGCTTTTGAGCCTAGCAAGGTTGCTGAAGGTTTCGTTCATTCCGATGCCACAAGTGTCTGACCCAAGTTGTAGTGATGTAACCGTATCTTGAAATGGCCTTGACACTTTTTGCTGTCTGCGTTCTCTCACCTCCTGCATGAGGTCCTTGTTTTTTCCCTTGTAGAATTCATCCACTTAAAAGACGAAATGCGGAATGAGACCTTCTCAGTGGGTTCTCGAGTACTCTTCTTGTGTGATATTATTGGACAACCAATTCCAAAATTCACTTGGTTGCGGGACGGCAAGGAACTCACAAAAAGTGACAAGTATCGCATCACCCTTGAACTTTGGGGTTGTGCGTAAGTCTGATAATGGTTTTTCTTTATTTGGGCATTAACTTGGGTAATGTCACTTCTCATTTCATATAAAAACCGGCAAAACGGCCTCGTAGGTCCACGTAATATCTGTTTCCCCCGTCCAAATATCTTACGTAATTT
This sequence comes from Ligula intestinalis, assembly GCA_036362985.1. Lineage (NCBI taxonomy): Eukaryota > Metazoa > Platyhelminthes > Cestoda > Diphyllobothriidea > Diphyllobothriidae > Ligula > Ligula intestinalis. Next base: position 71,819,199 of record JAYGXS010000003.1, on the reverse strand, counting down.
CTAGTCAAACATCAAACGTCAGGCAAATAAAACTCTTGTTCCAATGATCCCTTCTCCTTCTGAACTGCTTCCTAGAACTCACATATTCTCTACTATTGGCAAACATTTAAGTATTGGTTAGTGACTGTAAATAAATACTTCGTTTGGGTGGAAGCGATGAAAAAATATTAAATCAATGTAGTAAATAGAATCAACTCCATAAATGTACACTCAGGTTGCTTAGGCAACTGATGTCTATAGAGGGAAATGCAACCTTATATTGGCGAAATTTAACGAAGGAAAGGGAAAATCGACTTAAAATTTGCGGAAGTTAAGGAAAAAAGGAAGGTTTGGTCACTGAAAAGTTAGAAGTAGGTTATCGTTATAAGTCAAAGACGAATAGGACTTCTAAGGACCACCCTGCTGAAACCCTCTTCCCTCTCTTCCTATTTCTCTGTCTTCCAATATTTTCGCTTTTTCAATTCACTTATTTCAAGGCGATAAACTGCAGATGCTGCTGCAGCAATCTCAGTCCGCAAATCATCTTCGGTCGCGTTGTGAAACAAAAAACATTTTGACAATTAATTGCAATAAACTGCTTTGGATCAACTTTTGTGGAATTCCTCTTAATAAAAGCGAACATGCGAGTCCCAGGAAGTTACTGAAAAGAAGAAGAAGAAGAAGAAGAAGAAGATTAAATCACTGTGATAATAATTTTATTCGTCTGACGTTTTGATGTCCGTCATTGATTCTTCACCAGATAAATGAGCAGAAAATAGTAGTAAAAACAGGTTATTCATGCACAGGAATTTGCAGTATTTATAGGAAACAGTCATAACTGCAAACGTATACTGACAATGAACGATAACTGCCCTCCTGTGCGTGGATTGCTTCATGGTCTCCATGCGGGCCGTGAGCTGAAGCCTCCGCGACGGAGGTGGAAACATCAGACGAATAAAAGTGTTGTCCCAGCGATCGATTCTTCTTTTTAATTACACTTAACTCTACGAGTTCCTAACTAGGGTGATGGTAAACCCATTCTAGTGGAGATCTTTTGCCCTCCCGAGGAGGCTCGCTGAGACTACAGTTCATTCCTTCTCGATCACTCTGTCCCTTCTCCCTGAGACTTCCGTCCCCTTCAGCTCCTAAACCTCCTCCTCCTCCTCCTCCCCGACTAACGTCAACCACACGCTCAGTCAGTGGCCTGGTCTTCCCTCTAGCTACTGTCTACCCTAGGGAACAGTCTGTTGGGGCTGCTGCCTACCGTCCGCTTGCTCGCTCGCTGCGATCTGAATGAGCGCCACAGTTTTGAGCGACTGACCCCTTCGCGCCCTGCGCTGGCTTATAGCCACGATTATTAAAGTTGGTTTGGCAACAGTAAAAAAGAAGAGGACCTGACACTTAAATTTGCTGTGGTGTGTGCGTGTGTGTGTGCACGCCCGGGCATGCACGATCGCATACCACCCAGATGAATTTGCGGTGGAAAATGTAGAAAAACCAGTAACGGCAGTAGTAGCAGCTGGCGCCGCTGCTGCAGTTGAGATTTTTAGGTCGATGCGCTTTCGCTCACAACCACACGCATGATGAGGGTGATAGGGAGGACAGGGAGGCAATCTATTTCTTTTGACAGTATTTATCAACCAACCCACCTCCCCCTCTCTCCAACTCGCTATCCCTCGGTTATCTGCCATTTTCGTGCAGACCGCGAATTGTACCCTGCTGTTTGTGCTAGATAGATGCAGCTGAGTTTTGAAGTACAGTATAACACTGTACATCACTGGTCCAGTGGTTACTTGAATACGAATTAACTCACGAGTCCTCTAGACCTGATGTACTTGGCTGCATGGCTGATTGACGGTAGCAGTAATGGCCGTTATTGCTGTCGCTTGTGTCTAGTGATAATACTTCTCTACGCATACGTGTACTTGAGTATCGGTACTGAATGCGTGGTATGAGAGATTCCTACTAATACTCGCTATAATTGTCCTTTTCATCAATAAATAAGAAGGGACACGCTCTTTTTCCACATCCGCACTGATTCCGTAACAGTTAACAATTAGCCTGTCTCAATTCGATATTGATGAATAATAGAGTTGGTATGGTTTTAATCGTTTGACAATGTCAGAGTTCGCAACGTTATAGTGATAAATTTATCTTTTCGTCGATCTACCACCCTTCTTTTGATCCTTTTTACTGTGATTATTGGAGACAGGGAAACATTTCGCACCTGGTACACACACCTTTGCATAACTGGCACATTTGGACAGGTTTGGGTATCTCGCTTCTCAGGTTTATTGGGCTTGGTACTGCTGTGGTCATGTCTGAGCTTGCCTGCCCCGTTTGCGGCGCGGATTTTACCCCTTCACACTTGACGATCTGCTGGAGCGGACCTAGAGACTTCACGGCAAAAGTGACCTCTACAGACGGAGTTCTGCAATATAAGCGACTCTTTCAAGACGGTGTGTATGACCTCCTCGCAATCATCTTTGTGGTATTCCGCGAGCAAATGCACAACTTCCACTTCCGGATCAAAATTAATCCCCAGCTTCTGGGTGGGATTTTAAATGTTTTTAAGAACACTTTGTTGCCTTCCGTCCACTGTCTCCAGCCATCTGAGCATTGATAATACTGAGTAAGAGATGGAATTGGAGTAAAAAAAACGTGAACAGACGGTTTACGCCCTGGCTGATAGTGGGTGGCATTACCACCTGCAATTCGAGCACTAACTCATGCACCTTTCTTATATAAATTCCCATGAAAAATACGGCCTGTACTGCGCCGCAGAAACAGTTTGCAGATGCTCTTCACCGAAAAACAGGATGAAAACCCTGCTCACCATGCTCTGGATTCTCAAAGATCCCTTCTCCCGCCCGATTTAGTGTAAAATCGAGTTTTTTGTAGGTTTTTGCTCTCTCTGTTTATGCGTGCATCCATCATAAACTGTTACGGCAAAGTTCTATGCAACAGCTCAGACTGGGAACTCGTAATTGTGCTCCAGAAATATCAGCTGCCGTCTACATTTGAAACTGAGGGAGCAAGCGATTGACTGTATTCAATAGGATCTTTGGCTCACCCAATTCAAACGACGGGATTGTGGAAGTCTGACCTGTCAGTACTGGTTGGCACTGGGGCATTGTGAAACAGACAGGTTCCAGCGGAAGCCAAACCTCAAATGGAAATGTCGTCATTATCCATTTGTCATTCCTATGCTTTAGGCATGTCAGGTTTGCACTATAAGATGATAGTGCTGTTTCCCATCAAAGCTACCTTCCTCGTGTCTTAGGGAGACAGGGAAAGGAGAAAGTCGACGCATAGGAGGATCATGAGGATTGGGGGGAGGGTAGGGGGGAGTTTGAGGTACAGTGTCTTTCTAGCAGCAGGGGGAGGGGACTATTAAGTCCATTCTCACGCATCTTTCCTACCACTCCACCAAAATGCACACCTTTTCATTCGCTGCGCTCTCGGCCCTCCTACCCCCCAAGTCCTAAAATGCGATTTTCAGGTTGAGTGAAACAAAAAACAATTCGGTGGGGTTGTGTTTGTGCACGCGAGGCATTCCCCGAAAGGCGCCTTTTTCTGTCACATTGGTTTTCAGCCGTCACATACCATTCACTTTGCAAGCCATAAAGCTTTTTAATCGGTCTTCTTTTTCATCCGGACGCCACTTAAACGGAAGATATCCCTGTTTTGAGTTTTCAACTTCACGGGCGCGTCCCCAGAACAGGGGGGTGGTGAGAATAAGCAAAAATACAGATAGAAGTACTTTGGATGACTATTGTTTTGTTTATGTTACCCGGGCACCTTCCGCAAAATGTGGCCATCTGTCAGGTTACGAAGGTCTTAAACTTCATAGACTGTACAGATTCAAGGCTACCGATCGAGTGTTCCCGGGCATTCATGCCAGAATGTTTTTGTGATCCCACCCTGCGTTGAAAGGGTCTGCTATTCTTAAGCCCCAACAGGTGCAGCCAAATGAGGGGGGCGGGCTTCCACATAGCTGTTAGAAAATTCGTGACACAAAAGCATTCAAAGTTTCTGGAGTCAGTTTTAAAGGAGAATATCGAGAAATGTCACAGACCAGAATATATTTTTGCCAGCATTCCCATAACATTCGCGTCGTCAGGTCCAGCAACCAGCAAAAAGTATCATTTACCAACTGCTGATCATCGTGCTCGAAAAAAACCAAACCAGGCTCGTTGGTCAACGTTCACCGATCGCCAGTAGAACTCATTCGTCCCGTTCTGCCTTGGGGCTCACTCTCAGACCACATCAGCAGCCGCACAGCACCCCGTGGATAAAGCAGGCACACATTTTCTGTAAAGACAAGGGAGGCTTGACCGGCCATTTCTGGCTCATTAGCCATCATCAGCCAGCCATACCCAACCCCAAGTAGTGCACCACCCGAGGCTTGAACCCGCAACCCTTTGGTCACAAGTCCAACGCTCTAACCATTGAGTTAACCATTGGTTAATGAGCCGGAGATGGCCATTCCAGTCCTTCTTTTCTTTGCCAGCAATATTTATCTGACAAACTGAGATATCGAGCCATGTCAGTGCCCATTTCCATTTTTCTGATCTACTGGGAGAACCACATGCAAAGTCACTGAAGTCAAAAGCAGATTGACTTATCAGCTTCGAACAGTTGAACTTGCGTCTGCTTTATCCCACAAAATTGTCGTGACGCAAAGTACATAAAACATCAGCGTCTAAGGTGACTGCAGTTGTGAGGAAAGTACTAGACGGCGGGTTTGATGGTTTCGTGCCTTGCCGAAACGGCATGCGTGCAAACAGATTCGAGGAAATATTCACAATATACTCCTTCAAACGTGTCAAGTCAGCCGAGGCCAGCTCAATGAGAAGCAATGGCGTCTGACGCAAGCGTGAACAAGCCGACCAAGAAAGCCTTAAGCCTGTGGGAGGTCACTTTTAGAGGTCACTGGTGATTCATGGAGGAAAATGTCGCCAATTTGAAACGGAGACAAGAGGACGTCAGGGTAGATAGGGAAGGATTAGCGGAAGAACTATAACACATAGCTTATAGAAGGCGGCGGGATAACAGAAAAAGATGTAGCCGCAGCCGAAGAGGTCGCAACTTATCAATTCTCATCGCAAATAAACCGATTTTGCATGATAAGTCTGATGTTATTAGGAGGGTTTAGCAGATTTGAGCTATGCAATTGACCTAACTCTAAAGAATTCGTTGCCTCGATGGTATTTGAACCCATATCAGCAGAGAAGGTGTTAATACAGCCAACGCTCTACCAATTGAGCTACGTAGGCACACTGAGAGCCTTGAATTTAATTCCACTTGGCCATATTTACCCGCTTAGACTACTGCACGTATGGAATCCACCAATAAGGATACAGTAAACAGACTACCATGGCAGGATGTCCTACGCAATCATCTACAATCCATCAGAATGACTACTAGGCAGTAGGCTGGGCGGGTAAATTGACCCAAGTGTGATTATATTCAAAGCTGTCTGCGTGTCATCGTAGTTCAATTGGTAGAGTGTTGGCGGTAATAAAGCCTTCCCTGATGATGTGGGTTCGAACCCCATCGAGGCCACGCATTTTTCACGTTTGGACCAATCCTGTCATTCAAATCTACCAACTCCCTAATAATAAAGTATGCCTAGTAGCAATTCTAGTTGATTCTAGATGATTGCTTAGGAAATCCTGTCTGGGCAGTCGGTTTGTTGTATTCCTATTGGTGGATTCCGTACATGGAATAGGCTGGACTGGTCACTCGACTCCATGGCCCTCTGCTTTCCTTTGTAGTTCAATTGGTAGAGCGTTGACTGTGCTCAAGCCTTCTCTGTTGATACGAGTTTGAATCCCACCGAGGTCACGCATTTTTTCACAATTGAAATCTGATGTTACCGTTTTTGCGTTCCGGCGCAGTATCAATCGGGGTCTGACTCAGTGGCTTGATCGTACTGAGGATCCACGATCAATTTGCAATGAGCCCCTGCTTGACGCGGCCCTTTTACACCCTCTACGAGTTCCGCCGCTAAAAGGTTGCCTGTTGCATGCGGATTAACCACCAGGTGGCGCGTGGTACACGCACATGGGGGGGGGGGGGGTGACCAGCCACTGCATCCGATACCACCGTCGGTCCTACCACCGGAGCAAGGTGCGTGAGAAAGAAGAAGGTACGTAAGCAGCCCACGCATACTGCATTGTAAGCAGTAACGGAGGTGGTGGGCGAGTGGTGAGCGAGTGGGCAGATTCTCCGAAAGTCTGCTTAAACTCCTGTTTTCTTTTGCACTAGTTCGCTGCGTTGCTTCTGCCTGCTGTAGCCTTCGTATTGCCTGCCCAGCTTGCCTTAGTGTCTGTCGCGGCTTGCTTCAGCGCTTGCGTTGGCTGTTGGAGCACGCGGTGCTCATCGTCGAAATCGACGGGGAACTGTCGTCAACAGACTTACACGCGAGTCACTGGTGCGCGTGGCTGCTTTGCGAGACAGCACTAGACGTCCGAATAGTTCTTCTCCATTCGCAAGTATTTGAGGGAGGTGGCATAAGTAAACGGGAAAGGGTCGCTTTTTAAGTCAGTTACAGAGCTAACGTTGTTCTCGTTTTTTTGAGGACGAGAACAAGGTGAAATCGAGACAGTGAAGGTCTTCATTACTCCTCGTAAACGCGGTTTGTCTAAACGATGGTACTCTTCACTGCATGCAACAGAAGTGACTGTAGTTTACTAAATATTCACTTTTACTCGCACTAGGATACTTTTTATGCAACAAAAAATACACGTGACTAAGGAAAATTTGGGCATTGTGCAGATTGCTTTCTTCTCGTGTCTCCATAACTTTTCAATTTGAGTAAACGGTAACATTTATACTCAACTACGCAGGTACTTCATTTTATCTGAGGTGTCATAGTCCTCTTTTGACATGGATTCTTCTGCATTCTTGGTTTCAGTCTGCGAATAGAGAATACAGTCCCAAGTGACACAGGAGCCTACACCTGCATGGCCGAGAATGCGGCTGGAAATCGATCTACGACGGCTTATCTGAGTTACAAGGCTCTAGGTGAGTGTCTGTGCGATAGTAAACGTATGAAAGGAGTAGTCTGATTTTCCGCCGTATGTAAGCCCTAAAAACTCCTCCCAGTACGTCTTCGTTCAAAAAGCGGCATGCGTGCTGGAGTCCACTGCTGACATAAGTCCGAAAGAGGAATTATTCCGCGTCTACTTATAAAGGACGCGAGAATCATCTTTTTCATCCCCATCAGAGGCGGCATTCAGATGGGTCAGATGGGTGGATCAGAAAGCATGCTCTCCTGCGTAGGCTTTCTGAAATTTGTCAGGAATGAAAATGGGTCAATGAAAATTTTTTTAGGGTGCCAGATCCCGATAAGGGAACGTGTGCTGTTCATTGACGTCCTCAGGGTGTTCTATAGGCTTCAATCTATCACGACGCACCAAAAGACGTGAGCTAGGACATTGCCAATTGGCGGGATGATTTACTTCTTCAAAGAACTGGTAGTCAGACTCTCTGGTTCCTCAATGTAGACCTCAAGACTGATTGGAGATAGGAGGCAACTCTTTGTGAAAACCTGGCAAATTTTGAGAAGAAGAAGATTCGATCGCAGGGACAACAGTTTTACTTGCTGACGTTTGAACATTTGTTGCGGATTCTTCATCAGAGACATCAGCAGAAAACTGTAGCATACAGGCATATTTTGTGACGAGCAGATCGTCTATGGAATGCGGAAACGGGCTGTTTAGCCGTATCATCCACTGCGTCCGAGCCTATCTCGGGTCATCTTTAAATCCTTCTGCCACTGGAGTCTAGGGTTGGAGAAAGTGCCGTAGATGCTGCGAAATTCTGCCTCGCTATAAGCCAGTTCGTACTGGGCTACGCCCTACAGCATATTATAGACGTTCCAGTTCGTAGCAGTTAAGTTGGTGGTATTTCCTGACCTTCCGTTGCCATTGCGATTTCTTCCAACTCTTCTAGTTCTGAGTATTCTGACCAAAAGATCACCCGCTAAGTCTTAGTGGCGGTAAAAAAATTCGTGAGAAGTGAAGGTCACCGGCGCAATCGGCATCTTTGACTTCGTCCTCAAACCCTGCAAGAGCCCACCATCAGAGACTCCAAAAAAAACATAAAAAATCTGGCAACTTATATTACCTTCGGCCGCGGGCGTATTTATGGCGAAAGATTTGGTCCCAGCGCCTCGCGTGATAGGCACACGTAAGATTTCTATGCTGATATCAACCAAAAGCTTTGTTGCTAAAAAGATAGTTTGCTGCCCAATCAGCGAGCGAAAGCTACCAGGCCGTTATCTACTGTCGGATTTAAGAATGCGATTGTCACTGTAAATACGCGGATCGAACAGCGGGCAAAGGTGTGCGGAGGTGTCCGCTATGCATTGAGACCGCATCCACACAGCCCCAGACGCAGACTTCGAATTCGGAAAATCAAGAATGAATGCACGAGTGGGCAACAGGAGTGCTTTATGCCCAGACCTTGGCTATTAATTTCATAAACGGCTGTATTGATCTGCCTTCGATCTACCGCCTGTGTGGGGTAAGAGGGAGAATGCTGTAAATGCAACGCAAGTCACTTTAAAATAATCCACGCGTAAGTCACCGTTCCTGCCCCACGAGGCTATGAAGCACATCAGAGACAAAGTCGAACTGTCATGTATCCTCGCCCTCAAATGGCGTGACTTTCTAACTTGACGGGTCTCTTAAGCGGCCACCCGTTTTTTTTCAGTGATTTTTTTCGTCGTAGTTTTGTGGCGGGGAATTGATCCGAAACTGTGTGGACTGTGATCGCGACTGCCTTGTGCCTTTTCGACAAAAGCCGGGAACCACATATTCGTTCCTCTTAGTAGTTATACAGTCGACCACAGCGAATATCCTAAACTTTTTCTGTACGTTCGTCCTTCTTGTCTGTCCCCACCCCTCCACCTATTCGAAGAAAAACGAAATCCCCTTATACAGCCTAAAATGCCTCGCCTTTTTATCCCTTACACAAACAATCGCGCGAAGGATGGAAGGTAGAGTTTGCGTGAACGTCGCCAGTGAGTTTTGTATACCTCTCCTCCTCCTCCTCGTTAGGGCGCATATCCCTCTAGGCAGTTGTACCCACCCACGGCTCCTGAAGGCGGTGGGTGGTTCACAAAAAATTTAACGAAACTAAACAGCTGACAGACCAAGCCCCGGCAGGGAAGAGCGGTGAGGAGGCCATATATTGTGGAATTCGTTACTTTCCCATTTTAGCTTGGCAAAAAAAAACGAAAGAACCACGGAAAGCATACCGCGCTTGTCGTGCCAATTTCAGGGTTCGATATGTGTAGGCCTCCTGGGAATAGGATAGTTGCAAAAACTAGGAGAGATAGCTGATCGGAAAAACAAAAAGATTGCTTCTGAAATTGCCCCTGTTTTTTGGAGGACTGAGAGGCAGCCAGAATAAAAAAAGAGGTAGGATTATCGCAGAAGGGAATCAAATGAAGAGTTTAACACTTATTTGGGAGTTAAGGGAGAGGATATCTTTCCCTACAAGTTACTCTAATTATAGCCCACTATGTATGCTTCTTTCTACCTACTTATTACACAGATGTGATGCGATGTCTCGGACCAACAAAAATAATATTTCTTCGTGCATTGTAACTGGCAAATAGTCCCTTATCTAAACATCAGTAAAAACTTCCTCAGTCTTCGACAATCACCTGCATATGCTGAGTAGCACACATACGAGTTGAGTGATCGTGGTCGCTAGAAGTTTGTGATAGACATATCTGGTGCTCATGTACAGGCGTTTTGCGCGGAATGTTGCTTCAGTGCTTATTTTTTTACCGTCCATTGAAATATTAGACCCCTTGTTAAATTGTGCACATGGCGCAGTTATCCTCTATTAAATGGCAAATTTACATTTTTAACTGGTATCGGGGCACCCGAATTTCGTATTATTTTTCATGGTCTTCAGGAAGCAGTCCCCACTGCCTGTCTCGCCACGCATTCACCCCTAACACTGCACCTTCAAAGTCCCCTATGATTAGATTGTTACTAGTATGCCTCAACCTTGGGGTTTCTTTCGGAAGCCAGTACATCTGGAACCCGACGATATTATCCCATCAACGTGACTTGTTATTCATTCTTCTTTATCCTGATCTTTCTTCTGTTTCCCCTTCTGTGTCTCTTGAGTGTTTTGTATTCTCTTCTTCTTCCAGACGCAGCAGCACACGCCCCTGAATGGTCTCTACGGGAACCAGTCTAGTAAGTCTTATATTGTCAGCTTCCATACGTCCGATTTCTATACCTCCATTAGGGGTTACACTTTATGTTGCCACTCTGGCATTCATGATCATGCCCTTTGAGTTGGCCTGTGGTTTTGGTAAGAGAAAAAAGAACTTTGAGGTTGTTTTTGGCAAGCCGCAAGGACGCAATGGTAAAGTATATTTAGAGCATTACGAAGAAGTAAGCTGAGCTTTCAAAACCGGTATATCAACCAGAAAGCAGATAGGGAAAGCTGGGTGACCCACTGATGAGCCGGAGCCCTCGCAGCTGTGTCAAGCAGCGGCAGAATACCGGCGAAACGCGTGTCTGGGCCTTTTAGCAAGTACCTAGGCCGTTAGTATGGTAAGTTACAATGCGATCTGACTTTCTAATTCGCTAGTCAACTAGCCGAATGGCCGTAATCTACAGGATGCCCCACCAAAAACCCCTAAATTTATGATAATGTTTATAGTGATATAAAAATAAAAATTATTGATTACAATTATAACTAACAACTTTATTGTGTAATTAGCAAACTGTTTCCTAATAACAAGTTACAGAAACCGCTCAAAATGCTGTCCATTAACTGCAGAACAGTGACGTAAGCGATCCATCCAGCTCTGAGCTGCTCGACGAATGACATCAAGAGGGATGTTGTTCCATGTGTCCATCAACACATGTTTTATTGACTCAATATCAGTGATTCCTATTCTTCGTCTCTGAACCTCCTGTAAGAGTACACTCCAAATGCAAAAGTCCATTACATTCAGATCAGGGCTCTTGGATGGCCATTGCTGGGTGGTGATGAAATCTGGAGTGTTAACTCGGAGCCAGGCGACAGTGTCATTGGCAGTGTGTGGCTTTGCACCATCTTGCTGCCACGTGCAGGGTTCTCCCAGCATTACTTGATCAATATCTGTAAACATCTGCGGGCACATCTCCTCTCTGTAAACAACTTGATTTACAGATTTTTTCGTTCTCCGACTCGGTGCAACACCTTCCTGCCCAGCAGCATCTCCTTCAATAAAATAGAGGTCTGTTTTGCCTTGCCAGGAAACAGCACCATAGCACATGATAGATTTTTGCTGCTTGTCTATCTCCACCAGCAAATCTTCATCAGGAATATCATTTTTGACTTCCACTGCACGATATATGCGTTCATTTTGCCTATTCAGTGGTGCAGACAAGCAGAATGATGATTCATCTGAGAACCACACTTGTTTCCATTTTTCTCCTTCACCTAAGTGCTGAAGCATGGCACCACACTTTGTCTTTCGAGCTTGCTGGTATGCTTCAGTTAAAACATGACATTGAATACGTCGAAAACATTTTAAATTGGATTTTGCAATTGTTCTGTGCACATATCTTTTGAAAATCCCAGTTCTTTACAAATTTCACGTTGACTTGAATGTCTTCTGTGATAATCTGGTGTAGTTACGGCAAGTTCCAAGACTGCTCGCCTTGTTGGGGAATCGTGCCTGCAAGAAGTGCCACTACCAGGCTTACGCACCTTTGCTACAGGTGATCCACCTTGTTTGAATGCAGCCGCGACACCTCTAAACTGGTCAGTTGCAATGGCACCAAAAAATTTAGGCAAAATGTTCCGACATTTCTGCAACCCCCATGTTAGGTGTTCTTTCCAGAATAGGACGATGACCTCGTGCTAGAAATTGCTTAGCTGTGGCATGGGTCTACACGTCTTTCCAGAATATTCCTGGCATATGGTGCGCAGGTGGGCATTTTAGAACCTTCTCCTCTGCGACCACCACCCACGTTGTGTGGGTGCTCCTCACCACTGAGCGGAACATGGCGTGGGCGACATGAATGCGGGTGCCAACCAACGGGGGCGGCTTCACTTCGGATGTGGCCCAGCTGTTCTGTTTTCTCCGCCATCGATCGTGATGGCATAGGCGGTCCGGCCGCCGTAACAATCACAAACTTAGGGGTTTCTTGTGGGGCACCCTGTTGTTTGCTGCTCGACTCTAGAGTTAAAAATGCCCCCAGCGAGAACTCCATGCGCTCTATCTTCGGTATATGTCTAGTCTACCTCCAAGGTCAGCACACGAAAGTCCCATACGCGACTGGATGCAATAAAGGTTATAAAGTGTCGCCGGTGCCAAAAAAGGGAAAACCGTTGACAATTTGGGCTACTGAAAATGTGGAAGCGTCTTTTTTTATCATAAGTCAAGGTCAGAAGTGACCCTACTTAATTAAAAATAATTTAAAACTTAAGTAAAAATGGTAAAATATAATAATGGACTGAAGAATAAATTTAAGCAGACCTAACACAAAATTTAAAATGGTGATAAAATTATATCGCTGATAAAACTCAATAAACTAAAAACAAAATTAGAACGGAACATAAAGATAAAATAAACTATGAATAAGTGAGAAATGTAACTAGGTTAACTTCTCTGTTTATTAAAAACGCGCTTTTTGCTGCAATAAAATTAGATTATTTAAGCGATTTCTAGGAGGTAAATTGGACATCCATCCCACCTCCCAGTAACTGCCGAGCTGCAAACAGCCGGAACGAAACCTGGACGTATACTGGTCCGTGAAATAAGACCTCCCGAGCAGTCTATTTCGCACACTACCTTTTGGTGCGATTTCCCTATTCTCTCTGCTCTACTATTTTTTTAGAAAGATAAGGTTCTTTGCAAAAATTAAATTTAACTGTCGCTGCTCGTGCAAGTCTAGTTGGATATTTCCTTTAAGTTATGACCATCGTGGTCTTCCCATGTATAGGCAGGTCGATAAGATGCCTGGCTTACACCTATGCGAACACACACAGTTGCCGACCATGGTAGTCTTCTGCTACGAAAAGTTGCCGGCGCGCATCAGTCGGCATCCAGGTTTTTTTCCCTACTCTCACTTCGACCTATCGGTAAAGCTTACTCACTTGTTTTACTAGTGTTTTGATAACGCCAGTTTTCAGACTTCGGGCTGCCAGGACGTTATCAAAGCCTGTCTGCAGTTTTATAATGATAAAAAACGGTGGAAATTACTCCCATGTCCCCCCGACTAAACTCAGAAATAGGAGAACCCCCTTTTAAGCCAGTTGATCATGCGCTAAGGCCGATGCTTCCATATCCTAACCTTAATACTAATCCCACCCAAACCTTAACCAGAACTCGACTTCTACTTCTAGTTTCGCTTTCCCTGGAATTTAGCGCAGTTATGGCTGCGTCTTCTTCCCCTGTACTGCCTGGTTGGGCTATATAAGCAATCCTTATAATTTTTGAAGTCATCTTTCATTTATTACTGAAACGAAAACTACCTTGGTGCAAGTGGAGAATTGTTCACGTTGCTTGCTTGAATACCAGCGGATAGTATGGAGATTGCACCCTTCTAGAAACTTCAGCGATAAGCACTCACACATCTTTCTTGTCCGTTTTATTTAGCCAAAAACCCAAAGATCAAAGTGGCTTCTGTCAGGTGTTCCAAAGCAATGTTTGCACCAAATACCTTGGTGGTCATCGGGTCTACGTGTCCCACGTTCTACATCAAACGCTTCTGGAAAAACAGATCACAAAAAGTGAGTTTTTTAACTACTGATCTTTTGCAAAATTGCCCTTTACCATCCTCCGTTCTCTGCAATTTAGTCCCCCAAGGAACACGGAGACACTTTCGATATAGTTTGCGCGTCTGTTAGAGGACAGAATTACAAATCGCTCAGTGAAATTTACGGAATTAGCGAAATTCATGTAAAGTGCGCATCTCCTATAGTTTTCCCCTCTAATATTTGGGGATTTTTTTTTACAATAATCAGATGCAATTCTTTCAGTAGTGTGATGGCGAACAGCAGATTGGTATCTTACGGGTGACTGTGGTAGGATTTGCTCCTGTTTCAAGGAAAGGCGTTCTTTGGGAAAATGAGTAAATTCATTCAGTAAATTTTCGACCCTGGATCCCCAGGTCGTCGTCAGACAACTGTTGTTTGCTCACTTTTCTCAAGTCTAACGACGACCTGGAATTCCAGTGTTAAAAATTTACTGAATACATTTACTCTATTGCCCAAACGGCGCCTTCCTTGAAATTACGTTTCTAATTTGCTCCTGTGTTTGACAAAAGTAGGCGAAGAAATTTCAAAAAACTTAATTTTCTTCTATTATGAACGTAGTGAGTTTCGAAAAACACCCACAAGAGAGACTCGAATGGTAAATTGTGACTTATTATCTGTCGGAAACCAGCCACGCCAAAACCCAGGTTTGGAGCACCTAGCCTTTGACCCTATATATTTTTTCATTGAGATAAACGTCAGGTCGTTTGTCATTGGGTACACTAATTATCGCAGAAGGCCCGTTAAATGATCGAGTTGCAGGACCCCAGTCGTCGATCTTGTCACAGTTGTATGTTCACGCACTTTCCTAAAATCGGTTTATTTTACTATCTCCCTGCTACATTCACTTTCACTGTTTATGCCGCGACCTCAAACCTTAGTTTAAGGCTCCACCGTAAGGTGGCACAAGCATAGACAATTCTACTGCAGCCACATCACTGAAATGCCACTCGCACGAGGCTTTAGCTCAGTTACTGGAATCACCACGTGCGATTCCTAATAAATCGGTCCGTTGAGGGGTCCTTCTTCCCCCTACTTTTATCACGCATGCGCCTCCTCGACCTGGCCTTTTTTCTGCTAAATTGAACACTTAGCAAACACGCAGGGGCACGCAGATGGCAGACGGAAGTCTTTTGCACAGCAGAACGCAGCAGTGTGAAAGCTGATTCCGACGATGTCGGCCATGGTGGTGGTGGTGATGTAGGGAGGGTGACTTGCGCGGGAATTAGCTTAAAGTGATAGTAGACTTGCAAAGTATCTACCACACTCTCTATCCCTCTTTCCTCACGCGCCCGCGTCCGGTGTCAACATACATTTAAGAGGAACGGATCTGGTATCGGGCGGAGGTGGCTGGCGCCGCCGATGCTGCCTCTACGCGTGTCCCCACGCCCCCTCCCATGTTCGACATTTGTGATGGTAGACATGACTATTAGAATAGTTTGTCGATTTGAATAATTCACTTGATCCAATTTGGAAAAATTCGCGGCCTCGGTGGGAGTCGAGCCCACACAGCAGGGAGGGCTTTTGCGCAGCCAACACTCTACCATTGAGCTGCGAGGCTCACCGTGAGCCGTGAATTAACTCACACTTGGATCGATTAACCAGCCCCCACTCTACTGCTCGTATGGAATCCGTCAGTATGGAACAGCAAACTGACTGCCCCGGGCAGGATTTCCTAAGCAGTCATCTAGAATCCACCAGAATGACTACTAGGCTGTCTTACTTATTAAGAGGGTTTGACATTGCCAATAGAGGAGAATATACGAGTTCCAGGCAGCAGTTCAGAGGAAGAAGGTGTGATCACTGGAACAAGGACTTTATTTTCCTGGCGTTTGGGATTCCGTCAGGAATCCTTAGTCATAGGTAATCGTAAACAGGTCTGCGGATGTCTCGTCTACTGACCTTACCTCGGCCACTACTCCTCAAAGAGATTAGCCGCATCAATTTTGGGGAATACACATGTGTAAAAAGATAAAATGTAGGGGTTGCGTAATTCGTAAATTTCCCTCTCTTCGGGGCTTCGTCCTCTTTGTGAACTGTCTTAGTTCGGCAAAAATTCCCATTTCGTTTACGATTGAAAAGTCGTGTTGGCAAACAGTTGTTTTCTGTCATTCACTTCAGGTCGCTACAGTGACATGGAAAATAGGCGACTAAAGCAGGCATTTCGGTACAGTGTTAATATAGTTCTTGAGGTGGGGGGGAGGGGGGTAATTAGTCATCTCGTGGTTCCCTCGTCTCCTGCGAGCCGGACTCAGCATGCCGAGGACGTTGGGTTGTTACGCGTGCGGAACGGGGGAGGGACGTTCCCACGATCTACGTCATATGCGCAGCGGGCTCTCTGTGACTGTGAGCAGCATGGTCGCAATGCGTGTTCTCTGCGGCTGTGGGTAGTATGGTTTCGGGCTGCGTAGCTTCTGACGTCGTGAGTTCTGACGAAGTGGCTTCTGGCGGTGCGGGGTCCTTGTATGCGGTCGGCCACGGGAGGGAGACGGCATGTACCAGCGTCTTTTGACAGCAGAGAGCGGGTTTTGCTAAACGAATTGCCGCTGCCTCAGCTGTGGCTAGCACCCGTTTACGCGTGGGTGCCTGGTATATGACCTGGAAGGCCTCTCTCGCGTCAACTTAGTGATTTTTATCGATCAGGTGTGCGAGGATTGAGCTTGAGATCGATCGATTTTCACCTTTACCTAACCAGGCTGGTATGTGTTCGCGTATCCTCTTCTCCAGATGGCTCTTTGTTCGGCCGGGATATATCGGCGGGATATCCCGGCCGCTCTTAGATATAATAAATTCGGCCCTCTTGTCTGGAGATGGCTGTGTTAGATTCAAGTTAGCCAAGCCGCTGCTGGGCAGGTCCCCGGGTGAAATACCTCAATTACCTGAAGAATACTGCTGTGGCACCTACGTGCAAGTCGTTGACTCAGTGTTTGCATTCAACTGGAAGTGGCATACAGGATCCGCCTCAGTGGTGGGTGGCCCTGCTGCCTCCACCCCCACCCCCCAGCAGCAGGTAACAAAAGTCTTTTATCTGTGAAGCATGCTGCTGCCGCGGCGGCGGCGGCGGCGGCGGCTGGCTGGCTGATGGCTGCCGTCATCCTCCACCGTCTGCGTTGGCGGTGGCGGAGGCATAGTGGGTGTGTGTGGGGGTGAGAGAGGGGGGGAGAGGGAGCCTTTGCTACTGCGCACTCGGCTCCAGTAGCGGTGGTGCTGGTGGCGGTTCCTGTCGTGCGAAGCCGCTCAAAAGCCTCCAGTTTTTGCACCCGTCCGAGCGGTCTTAGCAGCCCTCTGTGTCGCAGCAGCAACTAGCCGCACAACGACCGTCCGTCTGTCCGTCAGCATAGCCTGTGCCTCTATACTGCCTTCACTGACTGGGTGGTCCTGACTTACCCAATGGGGAGGGGGGGGGGCGGAGCGGGCCGGAGGACGAGGATTAAAAAGAGGGGGGGGGCTGCGTGTGGCATCAGCACGAGAATTCGTGTAGAGTTGGGTGTGCGTTTACGTTTACCCCCCTATCTCCCTCCCTCGCTCATGTGTGCGGCTGTTTAGATTCCAGGTGGGCCAACGTACGTGTGTGTAACCATCACCGCCACCACCACCGCCATGGGGTTGGACGGTCGGCACACGGGCGGTAAGTGCGATCGCGCACCCAGCAAAGTAGTCCAGTACGCGCATAGGCCTGCATCCATGGCCCTTGGCTACCAGCTTCGGTGGCACAAACACACACACATACGAACTTCTTTCTATGAACGCAGCTCCTCATCTTCGTCCCTTTTGCTCCTTCAGAGAGCTGCTTATGTGAGATGATTCAGCAATCATTGCTAACGCCGCCTTCATGTGTCTGGGTGTGTGTACGTGCGTGTGCGATGCAGTTTAGTGAATAAGTGCAACGCTGTGGGAAGGAATGACTTGGAGAGGGGGGGTGAAGGGGGCATAACCCCCTGCCCCCCATACATGGCAGGTAGCATTTTCTGCTGGAAAAATGAAACTGTGTCGTCATTATTCATAATGGGAATGTGTAGCGATGTAGGTCTTTCTTCAAATTACTTATATGTAGCGATGTAGGTGAGCCGGCCATCAGACCAATGGAGTAAACAGGCACAAGATGTACGATTGTAGGAGTGAGGGGGATGTACCTGAAAAGATTAGACAGGCGGCATGGAGAGCTGTGACGTACTTGCGCCATCGTCGGCCGGACATAATTCAACCCACTGGGCTAGTTGTGAAGCGTTGGTCCACACCAGTCGGCTTTTAAGGCGCCTATAACCCAGCGAGGGGTTATAGTTGGCCGGTGGTGGTAATACTTTTCGTTTTTGGCTTCTTCTTAGCATGCACCCATCTACAAGGGCTCCAGCGCAGAATGACCTATTCAGTTTATTACCTAAAAGAAGGATAAACAACCGAGCTTCGCTTACTGTGATTTTATATGCATTTGCAATACCTACAAAGCGTACGCATTGAGGATAACACTCGTGAAGCACTAAAGGAGGTTCTGAAATACGAGTTCAGTAGGAAACGATTACTTAGATGGGATTGTGCGGGCAGGAGTTTCCTTGGTAGCAACAAATGTTTTTATTTATATTTACATACCTACTCTATTAATTTCTGTTAGGGTTAGGGTTAGGGTTAGGATTCGGGTTAGAGTGGGATAGTGATATCGTATGTAAAAAGAACCCCAATTTTCTGTCTTGTGGGAAGCGTGGGTGTAGACATTTAAATATAAATAAGAACATTCGTTGCTACCAAGGAAACTCCTGCCATTGCACGAATGATCAGTGCGCAGCCTAATCCAAATGGAGTTCAGTCACATCAGGATGCAGTTTTTTAAAAAGGATCTTTTCGGAAACCTGCGACAGAGTCATGGTTGCTATAATGGCTACTTAATTCATATGTATTTTTCCATTGAGTTTCGACACTTTTAGAAAGTCACACATAGTGTACGGAAAGTATTTGCAAAATGATCATTGCTCATACCCATTTTGTAGTGAATAAAAGCTTCCTGAATTATTTTCTTACTTGCAGAAACACGATATTGCGGTTTCCAAAATGATTCACTTCCTGAATAATTGCGAACCATACCTGTCGTTTCGCTTATATTAAGGGCCATCAGATAATGTGCCGTGTGTTTGTTTATTAACCGGAAAATGTAAATTCGTCTTGTGTCCGAAGTACAGGCTATATGACGCTGGTAACACGTTGCGATCGATACGACCAATACTGATTCATTACTAGGTGTTGAAGCACGGGGCTACGGGATTAGGCATTTGACGACCTCAAAAGAAATCTGTTTACGAATTATTTTGGTAACAGTCTAATAAAGGGCTCACTAGGGAAACCAAAAGCCCCAGAATGTTGGAATACGTGACCGATGCTAAAGATAATTTATTCTTATTTTTAATGTGTAACTAAATTACTTTATTTAATTTTATCATAAAAATTAATTTTTTAATTCTCTCACGTTTCGCCGTTGAAATATATTCGAATTTTATACTAATTTTATCCACTATCTCCTGTTTTGTATGATAAATTTATTTACTTTTATCATCTGCACCCCCCTATTACTATCAGTTCGGTATAGCATCGTCCTGGGGCGGTTTTTTTGCGTAGTGATTCCCATAGTAAGCTGCTATTTTAATTCCGAAAATTGCCTTTATTCGAGTCGAAGTAGTGTCCACGTTCTCCTATTCAGTGCTTTTGTTATACTGTTGGCTGGAAAGGTTTCCAGACGGACCTTCATCTCCTTTTTCCTTCTGTTTGCGTTCTAGTTATTGCCATAGCTACTGAACTAAACTGGGACGCCGGAGACGAGGAGTGTCTGGGTCGGATGATGGAGGCGACGTGCTATTACAGTTTCCCCATCTGTCTTCCGCCATCAGAGGCTACGCCAGCCACAGCCGGCTCCATGACGGGCAGCGGCGGTAGTGGCATCACGGTATGGCCCAGGCGCCTGTGTCGTGAGGATTGCCACCTCGTCACTCGTGGCGAGTGTAGCAAGGCCTACAAGCTCCTGGTCCTCGGAATGAAACAGCAAGGTGAGCTTAAGATTGAGTCTTCCGTGTCTCCTGTGTACGTATAAGTGGGTCGTTAACCTGTGTCAGGCGACCGATCAGCTAGGCGGTGGCCTGTTGCTGGGGGTGGGGAAGTGAATGAGGTTGACCCTCAGCGCATTTCCTTCCTCACTATAACCAATCTGATGCGTTTGAAACTCTCGTGGTGCGCTAAAAGCCGTGGCTTAGGGGGTTGCCAAATGACGGGATAACTTGGACTCGCAGTCAGTCCAGTCTGCGGCTTGTTATGTGGAGTGCCTTACTGTGGGCTGAGAGTCAGGCTGTAATGGCTCCTTCAGAATGTGACTTTCATGGCGATCCCATGTGGGAGCCTACCCAGCGAGATGTGTTGGTGGTACGCGTGTTGAGTGTTGGTCGAGCCAGCCACCTACACCCTCCCGCGTCTCCGGTCTTCTGGACTTTTGTCTTAACACTAGATCCTTGTATGGGAGTGGTGAGAGAGTGGGGCAGATTCTCCGCAAGTCTACTTTCAATTTAATCCCGCGGGAGTCAAGACGATGCTTCAGATTGCTGAGGCTCATGGTAGACATCGTCGAGACCGACGATCGAACTTTCGTTATCCTTTGTGAGAGAGGAAGAGTGAGAGAGAGAATTTAAATGTCAGAGACGGTCAGTTGTGCGTTGCTAACTTCCCATACGGGATCATGAACCTTACCTAACCTTCAGCTTTTGTTCAGGGCAGAACATGGATTAAAAATCCACTAACTGCACTGGTATATCTGTGTGTAGCTTTAAAACTTGTCTCCTTCCCGTATGCAGAGCTCAACCCCAAGAGTGGTCGTCTTCTCGCCATGATCACCTTGCCGGCGGGAAGCCAACGCTGTCAGTTGCTCTTACTCTCCTGTCATTGGTTAAAGATAGCAGAGGTGCGAGCGAACGACCAAGGCTGCTTCTGGTGCTAACAGAGGAAATAAGTTTTAGAAATTAAGATGAGCATCCGGTTTAAGTTTGGGTTCGGTGTGTGTGTTTTAGTGTGTGTGTGTGTTCAAACATCGATTTCGATTAAGTCTACCAAGTGCACAAACAGGTTGGCACAGAAGGTGACGGCCTCAGGGGATAGTTTAAAGTGCTAGAGGACGTAGTTAGCGCCAACCGCACTCTTCACCTTCGCCCAGAGTCTCGAAGACTAAACGGGATCCGGCGTAGTCTGCTTTCTCCAATGCAAGCCGAAACACCGCCTGACTTAGTCTTAAGTGACAGTAGCCTTTTGCGCTGGTACAACTGCCCTATCTGCCCTAAACTCACCCTTAGAGAGTGTGAAGACAGGCAAAACTAAGCCGAGACTGATACGGCTACTACTGTTTCTGTTACTACTGACTATCGATCTAGCCGAGTGTTAGCAGTATTGGTACTATTTCTGACGCTAACGCTTGTCAGGTGTTCGGTGTAAGGTTGGGATCCAGGTCAGAATTTGCGCTAGAGTCAGGATTCTGTTAAGGTTTAAAGTGTTAACTGTAGGGCTTAGATTTAGGGCAGAGTAAGAGTTAAACTTCAGGTTACAGTTTGGTCTTATGTTGGGGTTAAGCCAGGAGAATATTCCAAATCCTGAAATGTATCTTAAGGTCACCTATTTTCAGTAGGGGTGAGGCGTTTCTATTCCTCTGTCCTCGTTAGGCGGCCCGTACGAGTCATTCTTCCCTCTTCTCCAGCATGGACCTTAGCAAGTTGATTCCCTATATGCAAGTGCAATCTTCTTAGGAATCCGCTAATTCAGGCTAAAACCACTCACTTGGACAACGCTTAGAGTTTGTTTTCATCTAGTAAGTGCGCCCTGGGTGTTTCAAGCGTCCATGTCCACAGTAGCAGCAGCAGCAGTATTTATCAAAACAAAAGACTGAGCCCGTCACAACGAAAACCAGACAGACAGACAGACAAACAGCGTCGGCCCTCCCACCAGGTGAAGCACATAGTCCGTGGTTGTGGGACCTGTAGTAGCACTACAATTTGGAGCGAAAAAAAAACAGAACAAATACAGGCTGACGGCAACATTGCGCGCGCGCGTGAGGGTTGTACCCAGGCCACCCCCGTCACCACATCGAATCTGTTTGCAAAGGGCTGGGCGCGCTTAAATTCGCCCCCCCCCCCCCCACGTGCAGGCCTTAATATGACTTGGCGCCAGGGTGTCATGGGTGGGTGCCGACGACGGGGACAAAAAGTTAAGACAGCCCAGCGTGGACAATTACTCAAAAACAGAAACCCCGAGTTTTTTATAGCGGGGCAAGGGTGACTCACATGTGCTAACAGACCGGCGGGTTGACTACAAAGAACTGTCTGGACAGTGGGGAAAGAGGATGAACCGAGAGTTCGACCGTCTCAGACAGACAACGACGAGGTCCACCCTGTGCTCTACACAGGTTGGTGGTTCAGATACGGTCACTTGCGCGTGGATGCGTTTTCAGGGAGTGTGTGCTTGCGCTGTACATCTACCGCGCCCTCTCTTCCTTCACCGGTGTCAAGCCAAAGTCAAGAGGATTGAAACATTTGAAAAATGTGAAAATCCCGAGATTAGTAGAATTTATTGAAATCATAAAATTTTGCGACCTCTTATTCAACTGCAAACGGTCGTCGCCTATTAATAGGATAAATGTACTGTCTCCTACGATTTGCGGAGGCCACTGCATTGTGGACAAGGAAACCAGGCCTTTTTAAGCAGCTGGATCATCTGCTCAACCGCGCATTAATGTGGTAACGATCGATAAACTCATTCACTCTCACGTCTCCACCTTAGAACTGACTGCTACCCTGTCCTTCCCCCCCCCCCCCCTCCTAGTTTAACCACGTCTCACGGGCTTTCATGAACATGAACTGCCATGCTGTGACCACTACCTCCCCTTCCTCTACCTCCCCCCCCCCCCACCATGCACCCACATCTATGATAAAGCTTCTACTCTATCTACCTATCAATGTTCATTCCTCTAGGTTGACAATTAATCGGACACGTAATTTATATTATAAATAGGTAATGACCGTTTACAGTTGAATAAGATCATGATCTTCGCCTTGTTCAAAAGACAAGAAGACCAGAGGCCGATGGCTGGTGCGGCATGAGCCTGCATCTACGTGTGCCACCCACCCCTATGTTTCGCACGTGTTATGGGGGCACAACCCGAATAACATCTGCCATGCTAACCCCCCTCCCGCATGTTGGTCCAGTGCATTTACTATATGGCCCATTTAGGAGCCAGAATGACCTAGTGACTACTTTTTGGCCACGAACTTAAGTCATCTTAACTGCAATAGCGTATAATTACTTTTTGGCCGTTCCTCGCTCTTTATCCGCTCTTTATCAGCAGAGAGTACTCAGATACTGCAGAAGCCAGTCTATGTGCTCGCAAGAAAATTACAAGGGGAGCAGCACAGCACATTTTCCTCAACCGGTCACACTCTTATGTCATCATGTAAATAGAGAGGCTTGTGAAGTTGGGCAATACTTTGCACTTCTGGTTACAGAGGAGGAGCGTGTGATTTCTATTAAAGCTAGTCATCTCCAGAGGAAGCAAAGTTTATATGTAAAACTAGACATGCGCACATTTCAGACAGGTTGGTCTGTTTTCGGCATTGTCCGCAGATTATCGAAGTGGGATGCTCTATATTTGAATCGCCTTCGGTAGCTTCTTCGCCCCCGTTTGCCGGTCCTTTCGAAGATCGGAGCTGTTTTCTGTCCTGGTTGTTATGTTAGGGTTTTGATCTTTTTCCCGGTCTATGCTCTCGAAGTCGTCCCCACTCATATTACTGCTATTAAGAATTCTGTTCCTTGACTGAAAGGTCTTTGGGGAATTTAATGGGTGGCAGCATAGTGAGAGTTTTTATAGGCCTGGCATAAGAAGTTCGGACCATTTCCATTTCAACTCTGTGTACGAATATTTATCGTACTTGTGTGCGAGGAAGTGAGCGGGATTAGGAGTGAAAGAAGCAACAGAAAAATGTTTTCTACCCTCAATTAGTAAGTTCTCTTGTTTTTGGATCCACGGACCACATATTTAACTGATGTAGTTTCTCGGGGGGCAGCTGGAAAGTTAGCGACTTCTATCCTTGAATCATCTGCCTAGGTCACTAGCCTCCCAACAACGTAAATCCTGGCCGTGCACAAAATGTTGGTGTATTTTTTTGCAGAACGACGCCGAAAATAAGGGCCCTTACTTAGTTCTTCGCATGCTTGACGTGCGTGTACCCGAGGAAGTCGTCTAATGCACCGGCCTCCCATAAAATGCCTTCATGTGTGTAGAACCTTCAAAAAGGAATGATAACTAAAGTCTCACTGAGATGACTGCAGAAGCGTGGGGTCATTTGAGGAGCTGTATAGGTAGCACTTGCGAACATGTGCATCAGGACAACATACTTGTCAGTCAGTATCGCAATCTCCTTTATGTCTGGCACATAAAACCCTGTGGCAGCAAAGGATGGGAATGACTCAAAGCAACGCTTCCTCTATCCGTTATCCAGCTCGCCTACGAATACACTCCACCTTTGTAGATAACCACTATCGTGTGCCTCCATACAAGGCTATAATCAGCTCTTTTAATTTCCAAAATGTTCTTATATGCATATAACTATGTCCTGCTCATTTGTCGTTTTCAAAAAAGTAAAAATGCGCACGAAAAGAATACGTCTGAGCGCTTCTCATCCCAACTTCCAGTTTCACGCCCCCTTTGTATCTAAACCCCTCGCTGTTTCTTTTCCTGAATCCTTTAGTGGCTGAGCTTGTGATGAACTGTTCCGACCTGCCCATCTTCAATCCCTTTGAGCCCCAGGCCTGTCTACGCACCGGATTCCGACCGCCTGTACCGGACCTTACAGGTAACGCTTGACTGCCTCAGCTGCCCACTATGTATGATAGTCGGTCTCTCGAGATTTTAACGGCCAGCAAGGGGCGAGAGGCACAGGAAGGGGACACTGAAACTGCTGGCATCCCACCTCCTCATCACACACCGCGCGCATCAACCTGCTCCCGCCGTCGGCACGTGGTGGGCGGTGACTGGTCAGCTGCCTTTGAGAACAGACTCGCCTCCTTGGGTGCTCTCTGCTCACATCCGCTAAGCGTTAGAATTTAGGCCGGACAGCCGATACCAGCGGAGGTGTGAATAGACTGTAGGCTCCCACCTGTCGGTGGGGGTCTCGTAGCTCAGTTGGCTAGAGCGTTGACTGTACCAAAGCCTCTCTCTCCCTTGCTGCCGGGGAATTGGGGTTCGAATGCCATTGGGGGCGCCAAATTGTTTGCGAGTGGTTCAAATGAATTAGCCGAATGTCGCAGACTCTTCTACGATTACCCAAGATTAACGATTCCCGACGGAATCCGAAACGTCAGGACAGTAGAACTCTTGTTCCAATGGTCGCTTCTTCTTTTTCTGAACTGCTTCCTGGAACTCGCATATTCAATGATATTAATAAAATCTGTCAAAACTCCTACTACTTCAACGGTAGGTTGCTAAGGGTTCAACAGGCCAAACACAGATAGCTGCTTAAGGGCTTTTTACCAATCGTCATCGACGAACTGGGGATCCAGTGTCGAAAATTTACTCAATAAACTTACTTATTTCCCAAAAGATGCCTTTCCATGAAAAATAAATAATTATTTAAATAATGGAATGATTGTCAACAAAAAGAGCGCCATAATTAAACTGGGCAACTACGCAAATATTGGGAACTAAGATAACTAAAAAATATAAATTTAAAACTAAACTAAAAAATGCTTAAACGTTTTCAGTAGCCCGATGTTCCAACGGTTTTCCCTTTTTTGTTGCCGGTGACAAAGAACTCGGCGGTTACCTACTATGTCAGAAATTATAGGTTGCTCAGCCTGGCGGATTTAGAATGTGAAACTCGCTATTTCCTGTGTTAAAGTAGGCGTTAGTTTAGTCAAGTTATTTTTGGTTAGGATAAGGATCGGTGAAGGTGAAGATAATGCTTGCAATTAAGGTTTGGGTTAGACTTATCTGCTGCCAACCTCAACCTATTGCTTCCGTGTCAATGAATGAACCACACGTCTGCTGCAATCGATATTGATTTCACTGTCTGTATTTCTACAATGAGTGAGCGAAGGCAGCGGTAGACAGACTAAATGGTGACTCCTTTTTTTGCTTTCTCTTCTGCAGACTTAATAAACAAACCCCAGGGTTCCGCAGCCTCTTCCAAAGTTACTGATGCCCTGGGCTTGCAACCGGGAGGCCGTGATGGTGGCGCCCGACCCGACGATGGTAGCGGTGGTGGTGTCAGCACCGCCAGTCAACCACCTGACCTCCTGCCAGTCTTCATAACCTTCGGTGTGCTCGGATTTCTCACGCTTCTTCTCACCTCAATTTGCTGCTTCTATCGTCGTTCGCATCCCAATTTCTCCACCTCACACGAACTGTTTAGTGGTGGTGGTGGGGCAGGCGGCGGCGGCGGAGGTGCCCTAGGCGGCAGTGCCTCGGGGAATCGCACAATGGGCAGTCTCCGCAGTGGCCAACGCAATCGCATGGGTGCTCAGGTGTTTTGCAGCAAAAAGCAGCCTCATAGTCAGCACCAGTCACAACAGCAGCAGCAGCAGCAGCAACAGCAACAGATTGAGATGAATGCGGATATGAAACAGCCAATGATCAAGTCGGGCGGCACCTACTCCCCGGACCTTCCCCTACCGCCCTTCTCCACTGGCGTCAGTTCAGCCTTCACTGAGCCCACTTCCCTGATATCCAATGGCAAGACAGATATCTGCAGTTTTGAACTCAACAGAACTCTAAACGGGGACATTTCTGTTGTGGCAAATGGGACAGGTAGTACGGCGAGCGGCAGCAGTGGGTTAACGGGCGGGCATCAGTACCATCAGTACCAGACACCCCCCTACACGAAGACGTCAGTGAGCATGGCGTCGCCTGTTCTTCCACCCCCTAACTCGCCACCACCACCGCCCCCACCGGCCACTTCGCATCCCTCTCATCAGTTGCTTCTAGCCTCAACCCTCGGAAACCCCTGCGGAATGGAGAGTGGAGAGATGGGCAGCCATCGAGCCTTCACGCCAATAGCTCCCCTGGACGCCTGCCCCACCCGGGGGGCTGATGGTGCTCTCATGACGGAGGGTCTGCTTTCGCACCAGAATCAAATGAGCATCTTTGCTTCTTCCATGAATCCAAAGCAAGACGCGGATAAATCTGGCTGGGGCCTGCTGTCTGATGTTCAGACTCTACATGCCTACAATTACTCCCTCTCACAAATAAAGTACGAAAACTGTTATGCTAGACCCAAAAACCAAAACGTTTGTTAGCACTATTATTTACAATACCAAGTTATCCTTTTTTTATAACGGAAATATTTGCTTTCCTTCCTTCCAGTTTCGGACAGCGTATCGGCCAGGGTATATTTGGACCTGTCTACATTGGGGAACTTCGTGCTTCCAGTGACTATGAAAACAGCAAGCCTACCTCGCTGATAATCAAAACCCTCTCGCCAGGGGCCCCGGCGGCCATGCAAACGGATTTCCGCAGAGAGGCCAAGATAATGGCCGAACTCAACCACCCCAACTTGCTAGGTATCTTCGGGGTGAGTCTTCAGCAACCACCCTGGTGCATCCTCTATGAGGCGCCCCTCTACGGTGATCTGCACGAGGTTCTGCTTGCCTCCAGGCGTCCCCTCTCCAATGACGCCGATTGGTCTTCCCCCACCTGGTCCCGTAGCCTCCGCATGCAACCAAACGGCCTCAGTGACTCGGACCGCCTCCAGATCGCCTCACAGATTGCTGCAGGCATGGAGTACCTGTCACGCAATCACTTTATCCATCGAGATCTAGCTGCTCGCAATATTGTAGTTGGTGAACACCTGCTCTGTAAAATAACTGACCTCGGCCTGGCCCGTGATTCCTACGCCATGGACTATCATCGTGTGCCGGCTGCCAATAACCTTCTTCTGCCCATTCGCTGGATGCCCATTGATGCCATCCTCTACAGTCGGTTTACAGTTGAATCAGATATCTGGGCATTTGGAGTGCTGTTGTGGGAGATCTGGACAGACGGAATGCGACCCTATCACTCCTACTCGGATGCTGAAGTGATCGATCTCATCCAATCTCGCTACCTGCTCCCCTGTCCCCCCAATTGCCCCGCCAGTATCTATGCCCTCATGATGGACTGTTGGAACGAAGTGAGTGTAAAGCGTCCCATGTTCGATGAGGTCCTGATGCGGCTGTCTGCTTGGCAACAGGAACTGATGGTAGAACAGGCGATGAATCCAAAGGATGGCCACTTGCCACCTTCATTTACCCCGACGACTACAGCGGCTAGTGTTTGTGAAGTGCCGAATTCGTGCAGTCAGTCCGGTGAGTCGGGCAAGACCAACTCGACTGAAGTCTCTGATCGTCCCGTCTCACAACGTATCAGCTCCGTACCGATGCCTATAATGGCCAACTGCACCACGGCTGGGCAGGTGACCCCCTTTCAGGAGACTCGAGGGCTGGATCTGAACTGCGGTGATACTGGACAGTGTCTGGCACCACAACAGGAAATTGATGGCAGTTCAGGTGCCTTTATCCTGGGCCCAAGACCCATAACGACAGGAGCCAATTGTTCGAGTGCTAAAACCTCTGGCATCGGTTTCTTCTCCCCCACTCCCTCTCACTATGCGGCAGAAGCCACCAGGGTCATTTAAGAGAAACTCCTCCAGAGACGCAGGCTTCTGCCGGTAGAACTCACGTTTACTGTGCGTTTGTACATACCTATACATATATATATATATATATATATATATATATATATATATATATAAACGTACACTCACACACCTCCCCAGCTGATATCGCCACACACAGCCGTTTAGCGACTATTAACTGAAAACTATCTGGGAGGTCTGTTATTCCACTCACTGCCAGTGGACCACATCTAGGTACAGCGTTTTTGGGCACATTTGGGGCCGCGTACACCCACCCCCGGTGCGCGGTCACCTCAGCTACCTCGTCCATTGATGTGAGTGTTGCTGCTGCTGCTGCCGTTGCCATGGCTTATGCAAAGTCCTTGTTCAGCGGATCAATCCGCGGGTTTATCTCTCCTGGACCCTTTGCCCACCCCATACCCCCAACCCCTCACACGGGCAGATTTTGTCAACCACTCTCCAGCGTTTGTCTTAGGCAGAAGTCAAAACGCAGGAAGAGAGTCCAAAGGTCTTGATGTGTGCGAGCTACACTTTTTAATTTACTCACATACACGATTTAAGAACAGTGACTTCCTTCTTTTGGCTGGAGATGCCAATTTCCGGGTTTCTCAGTTGCGCGTATTTATGCTGACTTTCCAGGGCTTGACAACTATCTTATTGATGCACGCGTACTGTAAGGTTTAGTTGAGCAGCCGTCTTCTGCGACTGAGGATAGTAAGGTGCTGTCTGAAGTTCTCTTGATGAAGTTCGATGCAATTCACACCAGAATTGATGCACCTGAGCACATACAATGGCTGCTTGGTTAAGGAGTTTAATCCGTTCCGGCATTAAGGTTATTGAGAGTTAGTTCTTATCTCAACACCAGAAGGATCCCCAAATAACAAGTCTGGGAAGATTGATTGAACTCGAACAACTTTACTGCTCAAAAAGCTGTACAGTAACGCAGCGTACGATAGCCAGCCGTATAGGTGCAAAAGTGTGGAT
Source organism: Ligula intestinalis (assembly GCA_036362985.1). Lineage (NCBI taxonomy): Eukaryota > Metazoa > Platyhelminthes > Cestoda > Diphyllobothriidea > Diphyllobothriidae > Ligula > Ligula intestinalis. The sequence continues at coordinate 71,789,767 of JAYGXS010000003.1, read as the reverse complement.
GTGACAAGTTTAGGCTGTACAATGAATAATCAATCGGCTGGCGCTAATCAAAGGAGGCAGGATTATCGCGGTGAGTTGACGTCATGCGTGCAAAAGGGCAATAGTGGGCAGCGAGCGAAGCTCAGCGCACGAAAGGCAGCATGCGTCAGCACAGTGGCTCTGGGCGACGGATTCCTACAAGCTCGTCACGTGAAACGCTCGCTTTGCGAAATGTAACCAACTAAACTGCATCAGTTCACTGACTGGCTGCGGGTAACTGGGAACTCACCCCTGAAAATAAGACTCAGTGACAGACACAGGCCCGCACACACACACACACACACACACACGACAGTTCCCCCGTCGGTTTCGACGATGAGCACCACGCGCTCCAACAAGCCGCAGCAAACGCTGAAGCAAGCCGCAGCATACACAGAGGGCAAGCAACACGAAAGTGACAGCAAGCAGGAGCAATGCAGAGAACTCGTGCGAGAGAAACAGGAGTTTAGGCAGACTCGCACAGAATCTACCCACTCGCTCGCCACTCCCACCTCCGTTTCCGGTGTAAAGACAAAGTCAATAAGACCGGGGATGAGGGAGGGTGTAGATGGCTGGCGCGGTACTCACTCAACACGCGCACACTTGCATCAGCCATCTCGCCTGGTATGCTCCCGACTGCGCGGGAGCGCCATAAAGGCCACATTAGGAGGGAACAATTGCAGCCAGACTCTCAGTCCTCCCTCTCCTCCCGTACGCACACACAGACACACGCGTACAGAAGGAGCAGCTTCGTAGGGGGTCCGAGTTTTCCCGTCAGTTGGCAGACCCTCCAAGCCACGGCTTTTAGCGCACCGTGATAGATTCAGACGCATTCAGATTTATTATAGTAAGGGAAGAACGCACCGAGGTCGACCTCACTCTCTCCTCTACCGCATAGTGGCCGCCTAGCTTTTCGGGCACCCGCAGTGGGGCCTGAAACCCAGTGGGAGCGCGAGCGCAGTCACCAACAAGAAATCAGGAGTGAGAGAAACACACTGACACACACACTGACACACACACTGACACACACACACACTGACACACACACACACACACACACACACACACACACACACACACACACACACACGACAGTTCCCCCGTCGATTTCGACGATGGGCACCACGCGCTCCAACAAGCCGCAGCAGCGCTGAAGCAAGCCGCAACTGACACAAAGGCGAGCTGGGCAAGCAATACGTAAGCGACAGCTAGCAGGAGCAACGCAGAGAACTTGCGCGAGAGAAAACAGGAGTTTAGGCAGACTTGCGCAGGATCTACCCACTCGCTCGCCACTCCCACCTCCGTTTCCGGTGTAAAGACAAAGTCAATAAGACCGGGGATGAGGGAGGGTGTAGACGGCTGGCGCGATAAACACTCAGCACGCGCACACTTGACACAGCCATCTCGCTAGGTATGCTCCCGACTACGCGGGAGCGCCATAAAGGCCACATTAAGAGGGAGCCATTGCAGCCTGACTCTCAGTCCTCCCTCTCCTCTCATCCGCACACACGAACACTCGCGTACAGAAGGAGCAGCTACGTGGGGGGCCGAGTTTTCCCGTCAGCTGGCAGACCCTCCAAGCCACGGCTTTTAGCGCACCGTGATAGATTCAGACGCATTCAGATTTATTATAGTGAGGGAAGAATCGCGCCGAGGTCGACCTCACTCTCTCCCCCACCGCATAGTGACCGCCTAGCTTCTCGGGCACTCGCAGTGGGGCCTGAAACCCAGTGGGAGCGCGAGCGCAGTCACCAACAGGGAATCAGAAGTGAGAGAAAGTGCCAGCGCCTTCCAGGCCACAGGGACCGTGGTTGGCTGAAGACTGGCATTGCATGTGCATACAGACCATTGGATCTCAGAAGGGTGAGAGCAGCCCTGCATGAAGCCTGGGCCAACACCCTCCTGAGAGGGGTAACCAGTCAGTCAACGACTGAAAGGCACTACCCATGCTCCGTCGTCGGTTGGCGTCCGTGGGCGGGGCTGAAAGGAGAGCAAGAGGCAACTGGTGAACTTTGCAATTGTGGACGTGCAGAGGAGAGGAAGAAGAAGAAGAGGAGGAGGAAGAAGAAGATGAAGTAGAAGAAGAAGAGGAATAAGGAGACGGGGAAAGGACGAAGGGTCAAAATAGAAAAGGGATAGGAAGAAGAAGAGATTGAGAGAGGGAGATAGGGGGAGAAGGTGAGGGGGTTAGGCAGACAGGCCGAGAGACAGGGGAGAAAATCAAGTGTAGAAAAGGACAATGAGGGCAAAAAATTTCAGCTTACCTTGCAGCAGAGAAATTTCAGTAACCACGGAGGCTTTCGTTTGTGCTAAAGACAGAACTTTAGGCGCAGCTATTATGAGTGAGTGCCGTAATGAAGCGGGTAATATAAATACAGTATGGTAGAAGTGCGGCAAAGAGAAGCAAAAAAAAATAGAGTCAGTAAGCCCTGTGCTAATTTGACTGATGCAGCCGACGTTGCTAATCTTTTCAGTGCGCATGCAATCTAAGCGCGCTTCAGTACGATTCGGTCCAGATGGCGTTACCCCTGAACGAGGAAACCATGAGTCACTATGTTTAGCCGCCCCCCCCCTCCCCTATCTCATAAACCCATGGCGCGAGCTATCGATGTAACTTCATTCAAATCGATTATCTGATTTCCCATGCCGTCATATGAGAGGCGAGCTGTCGGGGGCGTCCGACAGCGTGCTTATTCGCCTGGGATTTGATAGCAAGCGGCTGCACTTAACGCGAGTATGCCAGTGCTAAGTTGGCGGCTCAGTTGAGTACGGAAAGAAGGAGATTACGTCAGTAAAGGACACGGTTCCCAGTACGGCTATTGCCAGAAGTCCGAGACTAAGTTGAGTGAATACATACATGTCCTGTGAGGAGCGATACTGCCACTAAACCAAGCTATTTAATTCAAGACCGCAGCTATTATGGGGTAGTAAAAGGCAAGACTGTTCGACAAATTCAGCAAGAACGGCCTCCACTTACCTGAGGGAGGAGGCACTCACCTGTATTCCCGACAAACATGACTACGCAATCGTGACGCGAGGAGACTAGTGAGTGGGGCTGAGGCTGGTGGTGGGGATGTGTGAGGTGCTGGGTGTGCCAACATCACGTTCAGTGCCACTGTCGTGAATGCGCATGTGACCTAGTAGGCCCATGCGATGAGCGAATGATCGGGGGCAGTGTGGGCAGTGAAGACGGCGGTCTCGTCTGTGTGTTGGTGCTCCAGGCACAAGTTCACCAGTCTCTGTGCGATGGATTCGCAAGTGACCGATTAGACCGATGCGTGAGGTGAATGTGCGATTGCAGTGAGGGCATATCAGGCCCTCAGAGCTGGTGGGGGGTTCAGGTGAGGAATTTGTTGCGGGCGGTAATGTGTCAGAGGGAGTGGAAGAAGTTGTGGGTGAGTTGGAGTCGGTGGACGAGGGCAACGAAACATCTCTCGCGTCGGTGATTGCCGTCGAGGTGGAGGCTGGAGTAGGGTCTGGAGGAGGGTTTGGTGCAGTAGACGTGGATGCTGTCGGAAAAGGGTTGCAGGGCTTCCGGAGGTGGCCGACCAGGCCAATGCGTGCACGGAAGGTGCGTTGACAACGCGGACACGTTGGAAGGGCTTGGGTGGTGGCAGCGTGCGTCCATGGATTGTGAGACTTGCGTGCCGTCCGTTTTGCCTTGGCGGCGGCGATCCGACTAGCTTCGTAGATTGCGGCGCCCGTTTTGACCGCTCTTCGCCACGCGGTTCGGTCCAGGGCAAGCTCCTCCCAGTTCAGCGTGTTGATTTGGAGACGCTTCAGCGAGTTCTTCAGGGTGTCCTTGTAACGTCTCTTCTGTCCTCCTTTGCGACGAGTACCTACGGCGACATCGCCATAGAACAGTCGCTTGGGCAGCCGTTCATCATTCATACGTACCACGTGTCCGCTCCAGCGCAGTTGTATCTGCCTGAGCATGGCCTGGATGCTGAGAACTCCCGTTCTTTCCAGGATCTCCGTGTCCGGAATCCTCTCCTGCCACTTCACCTTCAATATGCGGCGTAGGCAGCTGATGTGAAAATGGTTCAGTTTGCGCGCTTGACTAGCATAGACAGTCCAAGTCTCCGCTCCGTACAAGAGTGTTGACAGCACAACAGCCTTGTACATCTTCAATTTTGTTGACAGTTGAAGACCATGACGATTCCATACGGAGGCTTGAAGCCGACCGAACGCTTGACTGGCTTTGGAGATTCTGCAGGCAATCTCGGCGTCTATTTTAGTGTTGCGGGAAAGCGTACTGCCGAGGTAGGTGAAGTTGTCTACGTTCTGCAGTATGGCTCCGTTGACGTTGATGTGTGCGGGGTTGAGGTCAGCACCTGGCGGCGGTTGATGCATAACCACCGTCTTGTCCGTGTTGATGGTGAGGCCAAAGTTGGCGCAACCTGCTGCAAAGAGGTCCATGCTCCTTTGCATGTCTGCTTCGGTGGTGGTGTTGAGAGCGCAGTCGTCCGCAAACAGCAGATCATGAATTGTGGTAGTGGAGACGCGCGTGGGCGCCTGCATCCGACGAATGTTGAGGAGGTTTCCGTCCGTTCTGTACTTGAGGGGGATTCCGGGACGCTCGTCACGGTAGGCATCCATCAGCATGGCAGAGAACATGAGACTGAAGAGGGTGGGTGCGAGGACACAGCCCTGCTTCACTCCATTGGTCACCGCGAAGGCTTCAGACAAAGTTCCGTAGTCCGTGACGCGCGCCATCATCCCATCATGGAGTTGTCGAACCATGTGGGTGAAGTGTTCCGGACAGCCAAACTTCTGCATAACCTTCCAGAGTCCGGGCCGGTTCACCGTGTCAAAGGCTTTTGTCAGATCAACGAACGTAGTGTAGAGGTGGGTCCGCATCTCTTGACATTTCTCCTGCAGCTGACGCGCGGAAAATATCATGTCAGTGGTGCCGCGGTGACGTCGAAACCCGCACTGACTTTCAGGCAGAAGCCCTTGTTCCAGGTGGCTATTCAGACGATTGAGAAGAATGCGTGCGAAGATTTTTCCGGCAATATTCAGCAGTGAGATGCCGCGGTGGTTGTCACACACCTGGCGATTCCCTTTACGCTTGTAGAGGTGGACGATGGTGGCGTCCTTGAAATCCTGGGGAACTTGGCCTTGTCGCCACATCTCTTGGAACAGGGAGGTTAGGTGAGTTATGAGTTGGTGGCCACCATATTTGTAGATCTCCGCCGG
>JAYGXS010000003.1:71760126-71779550 GCA_036362985.1 Ligula intestinalis | reverse complement strand
GCCGCCATCAGGCTACGCCGACCGACCCTGTGCGCCCAAAAGAACTTCGTCGCGGCGCCGCAGTTACGATGGTCAAAAGCTGCTAATCCAACAGCCAGCAGCTTAACACCCCAGCCGACTACCAGCTCCCCCTAATGCTGAGCAGATTTTGATCCCCTTTTCCTCCCCCCTCCATTTCCGCTGTCCTGACAACAGTTCTATTTTTCTACCATCCCGCATGGTTCATTTACTTAATTACCATATAAATTTAAAGGCCTGATGAGAATTATGTAAATATTGCGCAATAACTAAGTTAGAAAATAACTAACTAAAGCTAAAACTCACTAACTGAAATGCGTAAAGTAAAGTAACCTAAACTCACTTACCTAAAACATAATCTGAAATTAGAATAAAATAGTAAACATAGTAATGAGCTGAAAACTGAACGTAACTATAAGTTAGTTAATGGGTCAATACAATAAATGTACGTACAGTTGTTGCGTATGCCAACTGAATGTGTGCGCGGCGCTTCACGCCGCCAACTATACTAATCTATCTCCAGAACGGTAAGGTTGACCTCAGGTAAATTGAAATAGATGACTACCTCACCACCAAATTTTGCTGCAGGAATATAAAAGAAACCCAATAAACTGTATTGTATAAGTAAGTAAAGAATGTCCACATTTGTCGCACCCAATAACTTATAAGTGAGTAGGAAATGTAAGTAAAATTCAGTATTTATTTATGGTGCCCTATTTTTTGCGACGGCATAAGATTATTTAAACAATATCCGGGACCTAAAGCAGGAATCTAACCAATCTTTTCCCGTCTCGGTCCTGTGAAGGGTGTTTGGTGGCCAGTCTAGCTGCATGTGTAGTGAGTCACACCCTCACCGGGGAGGGTTAGTGGGCGGTTGAGCCTCAATCGACGTTATTTGGTCTGAGGAATTCGTTCTGGGGTTGTACCTGTGCGGTTTTCTTGATTTTCGGGTGGCAGTTTTGTCCTGAGCTTCGTTTCTGTAATGAAGCACGACTCTGTAGGCTGTAGGAAGTTCAAAATGCCTGTTTATGGATTTGGCAGCTGAATACTACGTCCTAAGTGTAGTCAGTATCGCAGTGTTGTCCTTTGTAGGACGTTATCATGTCACGATTTTATAGCTCAATGGCCCTCTGACGTGATAAAGGAAAGGTGCAGAATTCCTTTCGAAAGTATTCGGATGTGGATGCTTCTATTGAGTTTCGTAAGAAGCGAAGGCTTACTTTAGCCTGTGGTTGTACTTGTTTTTGAATTATAGGTGACAGAAGGGTCATAAAATAAAGTCTAGGGGAGTTTTATCGGCCCTTGAAGGTGTGAAAAAGGGCGAAGGATACTCTTATCTCCCCCTCCTTTCCTTCCGCAGGCTCCGGGGGCGGAAACCGCCCGTAGCGGTAGCTTTAAGGTAAATTCCAGGGAATAAGGATTGATGTGAGATTAAGATCAGGACACAAGAATGTCTACCCGTTGAGACCTTTAGTGCAAGGCCAGTCAGATAGACGCTTTTCTTCCTTTGTTCTACGCAGCGAGCCATGTAGGGAATTCTGGAGGATTTCTGGGAAGGGCACTATTAATAATACAATCAGTAGACGCCCACCAGACGAAATTGCAAGTTTTGATGCCTTTTAAAATCGTCCGTACATTTAAGTCGCACATACAGTAGGTGATATAAGGCAAACTATGCCCAACTTAACGAATGGGCACGGACCAATCTAAAACCAGTGCGGAGGTATCCACCAAAACAAAAAAAAACTAGTAATAAAGGATCTGCAAGTAAATGAACATGCAACGTAAGTATCACAAACACCATCTCGTCGATTGGAAAACCCCGCTTATGAGTTAGATTGTAATGATCCTGTAGCGACTTCCACCTTCGACGCCACACACATGAGATCACCTGATTGCAAATCATGGCCTAAGTTTGGGACAACCAATCGCATGTGCCGCGTACTACGCCAATTCCCACCCTCTTGCACACAAGATGATGTGCTACAGTCGGATGCTTCAGGTGAATAACTGAAAGAAGAGTCAGCGGAGTCTGACAGGCTCGTCCACGAGATTGACGTAATTTCCCTTGCCTTCTGCTCAATTTGACGTAAATCTTCTAGATAACCATGTAAAGCACGTCTTCGTAATATTCTCTTTATGGCGGCTTCCACGTGCTGAAGAAAACAACAAAAAACAGCAGATTTACCGGATTTGCAATAACAGTAACGAGAGCTAGCTTGTGCGTCTTATCAGGAGTTTGCGCCAAGTCACAATATTGTGAAGTGGGGGCAAACAGCGCGCGCGCTGACGAAAATCGATCAGCAAATCAGTTATCGACTACGTAAGTATCCCAGCCAATGACAACCAAACACGCGTGAAGCGTGTGTTTGCGTAATACGCTAACGCACGCAATGTTATTAGGGCGGTTGCTAGCATGCATGTGTGAACTAGCCTGTCTAAGCCAATCCAGTCAGATCAATCATCTCCTTGTGGCTGAGTCAGGCAGAACTTTCCTGTGACGACTGCCAGATTCACGAACTTCAGACACCGGCCCTCTCAAGAGTGGTTGCTCGCTCGTCTGATAGTCAAATTTATCTAAACCATTATCTACTATCACTTTATGGAATACACCGTCCGTCCCAACTGGCGTCTCACTTCCGTTCGTCCCACAAGGAACCGGGTCTGAAGACTGCAGTGGCCATTATTTTCTCTAATTACTTGACCCGCTACGATAAGGTCGCATGCTGTACATGCTTCCAAGAAGGTTAAGATTGGGGTGACGAAGAGAGTATCGTTACGTCTATACGAGCTTCAGCTATCAGGTAACTAGAAGGATGGGCAAACGTAGCTTATGCAGGCCCACTCATATACCTCTAGTCCCAGCATTTTGTCTTGCAAAAACGGTGGTTATAGAGTCTTGGGGCGTCGGGGAAATAGGACAGCAGCGAAGGAAATTTTTAGAAGTAAGTTTTAGGTGGAAAAATGTAGTCGAACTTGTTTCCCGCAACTGCTGGGAGTAAGTTGTTCCGCATGTAAATTGAAGGTGTGCGCGGCGCTTTGCGCCCCGGACTATACTAATCTAACTGCAAAACGGTAAGTTGGACCTTGGGTAAGTTGAAGTAGATGACCTCCTAACCATCATTTAATCTTTGAGAAATTCAAAAACCTGCAATTTTATAATCGTTTTTTTTTGCAATAAGTTAAGCGATACTAGAAAGTGGGAAAATCTACAGATATAAATAAACAACACTTCTAAATGCAGTTCAATAAAAATTTATTTGACATTTATTAAAGTATATTACACTGCGTGTCCTTATTCCCCACCCATAAACCTTATAACCACCATTTTCGTAGGAGAACATGCAGGGAGTAGGGATTAATGAGTGGACCTACATAAGCTACTGTTGCCGAAGAAAGTATTGGCCATTGGGAATCCGGTGGGATCAAACGCATCTGGGCGGACCAGTAACTTTATGAATCGTAGAGTGGGAAGATTGAGGAGCAGGGGACAGTCACCATGAACGGTGAACCATGCTAACAGCGGGTCTGTAATGACTAGCTGCACACTAAGTGCACTTATAAACGCTTGTCGTGAATAGCTCAAATCGAAGTGCACTTCTGAACGCTTGCTGCTTCCAAACTCTGGAACAGCCAATCACAGGCCGATGCGCAGCGCACCTCATGTGACGACTGTCGAGCAGACACCACTTCAGACGCCGTCCAATGGCTTGCGGATGTGGAGTCGTTTGACAGTCAATTTCCTGCTGTACATAATATACTGCTCCTACCACTCCGGCCTTCGCATGACTTCTCTCTCCCCCTAAGGTACCGGGCCTGAAGATCGCAGCTGCCAGGGTTTAACTTTCTTAACCTCATATGCTCTGAGAACTGACTTTCAGTCGTATGCCCATCGGTTCTGCTGTAGGCAACCTGTGTTGCTTCAGCGATTATAGGACAAGCTAGCACTCGATGCGTACCCGAAATGCTCAGCTGCAGTCTACCCAAACGACTACTGTTTATGTTAGGATGGTCGAGCATGTGAGCCACCACCATTGTCATCCAGACAGACAGCCATCCTGAGGTGACGCCGGACAAAGGCGCGCGAAAAAAGACACAACAGACCAGTCTGGTGCATACAGAACGGGCCAAGTCTCGCGACCTTCAACGGCAGAAACCACGCGAGGAGACCAAGACATTATGCGCACGCGAGACCGCTATCATGCTGAGGTCACGCCTGGCCAGGGGCAAAGTGCGCGCGCGGCCACTCATGGAGAGCCAGTGGGGAGTAATGACGACTGCCCCTTAAATAGCGAGGCTGCGAGCTGAACGGGACTCTGTTGTCCTAGACGAGAGACTGCTGCCGAAACGAAACCGGCCACATAAGACAAGCTGTTGGACACACATAAAACAGAGCTGATGTACTAGTACAACTGATAGTAAAGTATTATCTGTTATCCTGTTCTGCCTTCTTTTCCTAACATGTACTGGGGGACATGATCGGTTTTGACACAGGAACACACTAGGTTAAACAGTCTACCAACTAACATAGTGTAGGACTCGAAACTGTCTTTCTGTTACCTTTTAAAAGCAGCATCGACTGTCGTTTTCTAATGTTTTGGCAAAGCAGTCAAGCCATGAGATGTAGAGGTCAATTTTTGTAGGAACAGGCTGTCCGTTTAGAATATTTACTTTTCCTCATCTCTTATAGTTTAGGTATCAGAAATAATAAGAAGTGTCTTCATTTGAACTGCCTGACATGTCGTAGCAAAATTTGTAGGTAGTTTACTGTTCAATAAGTCCAACCTCGAGTGGTATCCGATCTTGACAGTTTGCCCTTTTGTGAGCATCCGGTGAGATTTTTGGATAGAAAGCTCCGAATGCTTTTTCCCATTTAAAAAATGCTATTTTCCAGTTTGTATTAAAATTATCCGATAAGCAGATTTTTCTTGCAGTCGGGTCAAATGTCGTACGAACTATACTTTGGCCATCACAACTATCGAATTTGACTTCAATGCTCTCTATATCAATAAATTCCATCATACAGGGTCTTTGCTGATCTATCCATGAAAATATTTCCTCGGTATGACTTCATGTTGGCCTCGCCTGTTTTCTTGGAAATGCAAAGCTGCCTTCCGAGTTTACATTGCACCGTTTATTGCCAACCCTCCTCCTTCCTTATAATTATATTTTCCGGAGATTGCGATGTTGAAATCGTTACCACAGCAAACACTGACTTCCGGTGCTCTTATAAATTGGAATTACTTTATGGAAAATATTCTCACTGTATCCCATATACACATGTGGCAGCAAATAACGTCTTTTCCAAATGTGGGTAAGAAAGCGTATTTTCTGGTTTAAAAAGCCCTTTCTAGTTCGCGAATAATTTAAAGGCCCATCTGCCATTTAATTGGCATTCAGTGTTCCAAGTCGACTAGGTGCATCCTCCCATGTCAGCTTGATTAAATATTCTTCTAGGCCATTGAGAAAATGCCATATAAGGCTCGTAAACTATGCAATGCGTGCGGGTTATATTCTTTGCAGTTCGATTTTATTGAGGGAAAGATAGGTGAACGCCTTCGACCTCCCTATTGGGTACAAGGTAGCTAGGGAAAGCATCGATGCAGATAAATGACAAGGGACGAATAAGCATGATGCTATTTGAGTGGACCTTTCACTTTCGTAAAAAATCTAATAATTACAAACTTTTTCAACAAAAATATACCCTTATTTCGACTAGAATAGCCAGAGAAAACGTGACTGCCTACTGAATAAGTACAAAAAAGGACATTCTAGCATACTTGCTGTAAAATATCTTTTGTACGGGTATAAGAAATCGGTGAATAAGATTCATATGCAACCGACTGCGGTTTTCTCAGACAGACAAGAATAAGTGTCACCCGTTGATGAACGTCCACCGACCGCTAAAGGAACTCGCTTATCCCACTCTGCCTTAGACCTAATTTCTAGGGCCCTGAAAGTAGCCGTATTGGCTAGTAGTCTAGTTAGTACTGCCGACGAAGACAAAGGAGAGTGGAAGAAACATTTCTGACATATTAGCCCTCTGCAACTCGTTATACCCAACCCCAAGTGGTTCAACACCCGGGGCTCGAACTCGCGACCTTCTCGATCCGCGTCTAACGCTCTAGCGATTGAGCTACAAGTTTATTACCTCACCGGTTTAGATCTGGAAATATTGACACTCGTTGGTGGAAGTTTACCGATCACTAACGCAACTCACTCGTCCTGCTCTGCCTTGGGTCTTATTCTCGTACCCCAACAGCAGCCACACAGCCGCTAGTAGTCTCGACAGATAGTGCCGCCCGCACAGACGAAGGAAACTGGAATGGCCATTTCTGGCTTATCAGCCGTCATCAGCCAAACATTTCAGTCTCCCTTGTCTTTGCCAGCAATATTATCTACCAGGAAGAATTCTATTCAACAACATGACTGAAATAATTTGGGGCTGTGGCGGCCCTTGCAGCAACGCCAAAATCACTGACTCATGGCTTCTTCGCCCGCCAAGTTTGCGGTTGCGCCAAATATCTGCACGCGTGACTGCCCGCTCCTCGCTCCTTGTCGAGTCACTTGCATGGTCCGCCTCTAGGTCACGTTGATGCCTTGTCGTTGGCCTAGCGTTCTGTGGGATACGATGTAGTCTGGCCAGATAATAGTCGATAGAACGCATCCCAATAGTTATGAACTAGTTGAGGTGTGGAAGGCCAGAGTGTTATGGATAATTTAATGAAGTGTTGAATGAGTAGAATATAAGTAATGAGTAAGTGACTCCCAGACGAGTGCACTTCAGCCAGTGGGCCGGATTCCAGAGTCGTTTTCCGGTCGGTGTAGTCGACGGGTCTGGAGGTCTGCAACAGGCAGTATGTTGCCTGCTCCGGGAGTGTCTGAGAGAAAGCAGTCACCACCTTAAGGTCCTTTTGTGACTTGACCTTGGGAAGTGGTTAGCCTGTTGGGCAAACACATCCGTGACCTTAATTGGACAATTGACATTGCCTGGCGCGCACGGGCTGGTGGCCACGCTGATATGCCCCAGACACGTGCAAGCAAAGCGTGGCTTAGAATAAAAGGTCGCTACAGATCTGTGCACAGTTTCCTGATTGGCTTTATAACGCCCCCAGATCCTGTTACCCTGTGCAGAGGCATGAAGCACACGCATCAACTGGCTTGTTTATTGTGAGCAGCTTGTTTCTGTAGAGCCTTTGGCCTGATCCTTTCCTACAGTGCAGAAACCAGCATAACTGGTATTACTGACTTCTGACTTGAAAGGACCTTCGGTGAACAAGGATCACTCCTTTCGACAGGGTTTATTCTGCACGATAAGCAACATTGCGCACGCACTTACATAATCCTTCATAATCGGAGGTGCATTTCAGAACTTCGGGAAACATCTCATGAGATTGGTCCCTGACGAGAGATTAAAGATTGGGATGGTGTGAGAATTTCGCCGTGGTGAAGTGCATTTCTGACAAGCAGGTTTCTAGTGAGAAAAGTAGCTTTCGTTAAACAGTATCCTAAATAGTATGGATTGAATGTGCCTTTTAACGATTTAGTACATAAACATGCCACAAAATTGCAATTACGATCATTTCAAAAATTCTCCCCTGAAATGTTACAGAAATGAGGATTTGTATTTGTAAACTTTGACATGCTCTCTGCCTACTATGGCAAATTTTTTTATCAGCGTCCTTACTTTAAGAAAAAAAAATCTTCGACCACTGCTTTGTAAGCGCAGGATCCGCGTATGATGTGAAATGACCCGGTTTCTCCTGTGTTTTGCATTCAACGGTTTGCCGTTTTCATTCAGCATGGAGCTTGATATTTTTTTAATGGGTCCACCTGGACTTTCGTTCCCTGCGCAATCCACGTTTGTCTTGTTTTAGCAATACTAATGGCGTAATATCTCTTTATAAAACATGATGTGTACCCAGGAGTAATAGACAGAAGGAGGCAAAGCCGTTTCTGTTCGCAAGAGTCTTTATTCACGACAATACAGAGGTAGTAGAAGAATGAATTAGCGTGTCCACTGCAGCCTCTTATAAGACGCTGCTCCTTCTAGGCTGTTCCTGGCCTATCGCAATAGAGGGGTTCTGGCGTGTTTTCCCACGCTGCGGGACGCTCTAGAACATTGCAGTGCACGCGGACGCGGGCGTCACGCGTGCTCAGGGCGCGCGCGACCGGCCTGCGGCCATGCCTTAACTGGCGTGCACTTCTCGTTTCCATAACAAAACAACATAAATTTTCAGAAATTAAAATGAATCAAGTGTAAAAACTGCAAATCCTAAATTTACAGTTGCTGCTCTTTTTTCTAAACTTCACCAGTCGACCATTTCAAGATTTAAATTTATACTGATGCTTAAAAAAGCCTCTTAACGCCTAAAATCTTGCCAAGTAATCAATAGCCTTGCGGTAATGTAGCAGACCGACTGGAACGCTACAAAGTGTCAACCAAAATGTCTGAAAACCAAGACTTCCTCGCCAATAAATTTCTAACATGCTTCGCACACGTTCAGGAAAGCCCGAATTTCGCTTTGATGTGAAACATCCAGTGGCCGTGCATAGTTAAGAGTGCCCTGTTGGGATTTTAACGACCAGGCTACATGCAAACTCTAAAACCACGACAGACCTGTCCCTGTGAAACAACCAGCCTGTTTTGGCACGTTTAATTTGAGAATAAGCCGCTATGAACCACATTCAGCTTCAGATACTTCGGAGTATGAGGCGAAAAAGTCGAGAGGAATTGAGAATGATCATGGTCTGCCCCCCCCACTTCTATCACAATGATGTGCATTTATGCCATTGTGGTTCCAGAATTCTTGGGCAGAACACTGTTTTGTTGACTCCCCAACGCTAACCGGTGTTCATGCATGCGGGTGGATAGAGCTCTTCCTTTTTGACCACAAAGACAAAAAATTTCCATCAGAATTTTCTAATGAGCCACTGGACGTGATTCTGTAAAAAACGGCTACTTAAAATCTATGCATTTTATCATTGCTTTTGGCTGTCTTTATAAATTCAAATATATTTTATGGAAAGCATGCACGAAAAATCCTCTCTTGTACTTATTTTAAAGGAAATTAGGCCTTCTTTAAATTTTATTCTAAAAGGAAGTGTTTCGTTTGGTTTTAAAATATTCTAATTTTTGGTTTGTTTGACTGTGCAGCGTTCATTCATAATACATCGTATACGTCAATTTATTAGTGCTGCCCCTGATATATACAGCATGATCCATGTCTTTTGTGAAATTCTATGAGAGCTATGCAACCGCTTCCTCAAACCATAGGCAAAAGTGAACTTTTCCTGAAACAGGATGAACACAGCATTCAGTTTTTAAAAGTTGAATTGAGTTCTAGCAGTCAACACGTTTCAAAATCATTCAGAAATTAAGCAACTTTTAAAACCGAGGAACATCCTTCCCTTAAGAATAAAATTTAAAGAAGGCGTAATTTGCTTTCAAATAACTAGAAGAGAGGATTTTTCATGCATGCTTTCCATAAAATATGTTTGGATTTATAAAGGCAGCCGAAATCAATGATACAAATGCATACTATTTAAGAAGCCATTTTTTACAGAATCGAATTTTTTGCAGCGGTCAGAAAGAAGCTTATCACAGTGTCGGCATGCTAGCGTGACCGAAACTAATTGAAATTGGGCTGCAGGATAAACAATATTACAACCCTACTCAATGTTGTTTTGCGAGTTATTATCGGTCTTTTTTCTAATCGCGGAATGTTTCTTGCAGCACTCGCCATACGATACCGTCGTCGCAGTCATAACGTTTCCTCCCGCTCTACGTCAGCACTCTCGAGTCCCACCTCTGCAGTTGCCCTCAGCGCCGCGCTCCCTACCAGTGATCGAACGGACATGAGAGCATACCCCCACTCCACATGGGACCTGTACCTTTGTAACGCCTTTCTCTCATATTATTTAGTTATCCTGTATATATACGTTTGTTACTAGTGGATTAGTATCCACACATTCGTACTCTCTTGTAACCCGGCATTCACACTTGTGCGCTTGGTACGGTGCTCCTCGATCCTGTTTAAGTACTCCTGCTGACTGAAACTTCTTTAAGTCCCTTATCCGTTCGTGTGTGTGTGTGCCAACCTGAACGTCCTCGGCCGCTAAAATATGTACCTCTCACCCCTTATGCTAAATTCCACGAAAGATTAAAGTTAGGCTTATGTATAGGAATATTAGTGACAGAACTGGCATTATGGTTAAAGTGAGCGTTAAAGATATAGGGGGTGGTCTTTTGGTTAAACTTCGGACACGGGAATGGATTTAGTGGCACGCTAGCGTCCCTCGGTAACTCAAAATCAGACGCACTGCGTTGACTTACCTTCTCTGTGGCTGCCAAGATGC
Organism: Ligula intestinalis; assembly: GCA_036362985.1. Classification (NCBI taxonomy): domain Eukaryota; kingdom Metazoa; phylum Platyhelminthes; class Cestoda; order Diphyllobothriidea; family Diphyllobothriidae; genus Ligula; species Ligula intestinalis. The sequence continues at coordinate 71,769,173 of JAYGXS010000003.1, read as the reverse complement.
CGGCCCACATGTGACTGTCCGCCACAGGTTAATTCATCGCGCCCACGCTTTGGCCTCTCGGTCCGGCAGCAGGCTCGCTATTTTTGATCAACCCGCGTGAGAACTCGCACCAATAAATGTGACCTACTTCCTGATTGGCTGCAGGAACAAAGCATGCTCTGGGTTTCCGGCGATGCCCTACGCTCTCGTCACTTCAGACAGAGCCCGCGGAAATGCGCTAGTCTGACATTCGAATCTCCTACCTATCCCCCATTTCTTCTATACAGAATAAACTTTTTCTACCACTCTGGCTTACAATGACTTCCTCTTCTCCTAAGAAAACGGGCCTGGAAGATCGTAGTGACATAAGGTTAATTTTATTAACCTTAATTCCTCGAAATGGTCACCTGTAGGATGGAAGGATAAGGCAAAGATGACCTGTGTGGCCGCTCAAAAATAACACGGGAATAGGGACGTCCCACCCACTTTAAACATGCGGATATGCGAACAAATTCAGGAGGGCTCAATATTCTCGTGTCTTAGCCCTTGTAGCGACCTTTTATTGCATAGCCATGCTCTCTTGGGACACCGCGAGGACATGCCGTGTCTGGCATGTTCACCACGCGTGCGCAAGAGACAATATTAAAACACCCCGTTCAAGGTCACCCTCTGCCTGGCTTACTGGTCAACCGCTTGTCAAGGCCAGTGCACAAAGGAACTTACTGTGGGGGTGTTAACGGTCAGTCATTCCCCGAACCGGTGATTTACTATTCAGTTGTACTTTTCCAGACCCGGTGATCTACTTGCCGGACTGCGTCTCTAGACTCCAGCCCATTCATGGCTGGACTGTACTTGTCTGGGAGTCACTTGCCTATTACTCACATTCTACTCCTGTTAAACCTTATTAAATTATCCCTAACACTCTGACCTTCCACGCATTATATTATCTACCAGCTTGTAACTGTTCGGATACGTTCTATCGTCTTTTATCTGGCCAGATTACTTCGTATCCCACACTCTCATATAAAACTAAACTGTAACATTAATATTAATCCTAAATCCGCACATAACCTAATCTCTGCCAAATAGTATTGCCCGCAAGAACAAAGAAGACCCGAATGATCATTTCTGACTCATTAGCCATCCCCAGCCAGTCATACTCAGTCCCAATTGTTGCATCAACAGAGGCTCGAACTCACGACCTTTTGATCAGAAATCCAACGCTCGTAGTCTTGCCGGTTTAGATCTGAAGATCTTGATACTCGAAATTTCACCGATCGCTAATGGAACTGACTCCTCCTGCTCTGAGTTGGGTCGCATTTTCGTACTCTGACAGCGGCCACAAAGGGGCTAGTATTCTAGACAGATAGTACTGCCGAAGACTGGAATGGCCACTTCTGGCTTATTAGCCGTCGTTAGCCAGTCATACCCAGACATTCAAGTCTCCTTTACCTTTGCCGCCAGCACTATCTGTCTAGACTACTAGCCGCTATGTGGCCGCTGTCAGAGTATGAAAATGCGACCCAACTCAGAGCCGGATGAGTGAGTTCTGGTAGCGATCGGTGAACGTTCATCAACGGGTATCAATATCTCCAGACCTAAACCGGCAAGACTACGAGCGTTGGACTGCTGATCAAAAGGTCGTGAGTTCGAGTCTCTGTTGTTGCACCATGTGAGATTGGTTATGACTTGCTACCGTTAACACAAACCCAAACCTTAATCCTTTGCAGCATTCGGAACCTAGCCCTAATTTTTACCTTAAACGCAACTTAAAACCTAAGCCCAAACGGTTCTGTGCTCCAAAATCAAATTTCTGCCTGCTTTTTCTCCATTCCTTTGTAAGCAAAATAAACTATTCCTATTGCCCTGGCTTCCTCTAACTTCTTCTCTCCTGAGGAACCGCGGTCTGAAAATCGCAGTTGCTAGGGTTTTACTTACTTAATCCTCTGCGATATTTGTGACCTCCCGACGCGATATGAACACGCAACTTCAGATGTGGCCTGCTGTCCCTGCGTATTTGGTGACTTCCCGACGTGGCCCCGCGTATTTAGTTATCTGTAGGCTCGATTTCTGATGTTATAGAGCTCATTCCTTATCAAACCTCCTTCGCCTTCAATTGAATCTGATGTGACTGCAATAGGGAGACGTTCAGCACCAACACGCCGTCGTGAAGTGAGATGGAGACCTTCAACCACTTAGAGTCCATCCAGTCCAGGCTGTGGTTCATTCCCAATCCAACAGAGATGTCCCTTTATGCGTGCCAGCGCCCAGATCTCCTTCCCAATCCCTGACCTTCCTTCTACTGCTAATTATACACTTTGGTTCAACTCATACCGGCACGGCATACTGATTTGCTCTTGAAGTTTTACCGAACCACTGGCTTGCTTCAGCCGCCCCTGCAACCTGGCTCATTCACGCCAACAACAGCCGTCCGCGCTGTTGTGAAACTCTACCTTGGTACGCAACTCCCTTACTAAATTTAACTAGTCTTCCTCCATTCGGATCTTTTCAGCATCCTTACTCCGGTCTGGGAATGGAGCAGTTGTTGTGAGTAGCTCGCTTCAAAGCTAACTTTGCCGAAGCTTACTGCCACTGTTCTCGAGTTCTGGGAACAGCCAATCACAGATACGGCAAAGCTGGTCTCTAGCTCGGCAATGAATAGCACACCTGCACGCCTAGGCCGAATCAGTCTATCTGGTCAAAAAACCTTCAAGGTTGACCCAGATAATGACTGCTCATGCTAGCCGCTGGGATGCCTATGGCCCAGCCAACACTTAGGACCCGGCGGCCCTCCTGGCTGGTCGTGCCCTCCGAAGCCAAACTTCTTCCTGCATATTCTCCATTCCTCTGCATACGGAATAAACTATTCCTATTACCCTGATCTCCACGGACTTCTTCTCTCCTAAGTAACCATGGTCTGAAGATAGCAGTTGCTGGGGTTTAAATCACTTAACCCCCAGTGATAGGTCCTGTCTAGGTGGCCTCGCAAGTCATCCTTACTGGGGGTACTTATGCCCGTGTCCAACAAAGTTCTGACTCCAGTTATCCGCATGTGGAATACCAGCCAGCTGATGCCAGCCAGGGTGCAATTAGCCTTTCTTAGTTCGACTTGCGTAGCACGAACTAAAGTAGCGTTTGCAAGGCGAAGCCCAGCCAAGTGAAGCGAAGACGCCTGCTCTTTCCCCGCACGAACTCACTTCTGGTCCTGATTTAGCCTCGCAAGCGGAGCATTGGGTTAAGATAAAGCCAGCGCAGCTTGCTCAGTGCATGTCTTTCAATGGCATTTCAGTTGAAGTTTTGTGTGGTTGAAGGTAGGGACCAGCCCCTGTGCGGTACGCGCATGTCAGCCATTGCCCCCGAACCCATATTTCACCATCTTGATCCAGTTTTGTCATTAGAATAGAAAGGGATTCCGCAAACGTATTACTGCACGTATTCGTGTACCCGAGGTAGTGCGCTTTTCTTCAAAGCATGCTTTTGTGCCCCTCTGAATCCGATCTGCACTTTAGATGTGTTGTCACGACAGTCATCAACAGCCGAGTTCCCAAATAAAAGGCCTGGACGACAGAACCTTAAAAATGCCTTTATTTTGAACAGAGACTAAACTCACATTTGAGAACAAGCCTTTAAGCCGCCGGACAACAAAGAGCTCTCGTTGTGAAGCTATCTAGATAGACAAACCTATCGACATTGGGGGCACACTTTAAGCCTAGCGTGCGTCTTAAGTGAGTCATCGGTGACACTGACTAGAGACCCAGCGGGTCCGCACGGTCGATTGAGTACGGCAAACAGAGGGGGAGGCGCGCAGGAGATGCAACGGAGACGCATTCCGGAAGGTCGGTGGAGCACTCTAGGGATAAACTGAACTTTAAAACAGACAGCCAAAGCAGACATTACCGCAGGTCACCCCCTAGTCGCAAAGAGTTTCCGATGCGGCATCTCAGATGTGGTTGTCTGGTCTTAATAGTCTGGGTAGGGCTGTCTTTAGAGGTTCCACTTTTCTTGCATCGGTTGCCTGAGCAACGGGAGTTTAGGTTGATGGAGTTGATTCCATTTAGCACATTAAAACAACTAAAAGTGACTTTAATTTAATATTCTTTGGTCACTTTCGACACAAATACCTATTTATTTACACGTGTTAACCAAGAATTAAATGCTAACCCATCAATTCCGCAAGACATTTGGGCGGCCTTACGAGACAGTTTGCCATAGTCTGTTTCGCAAATAATACAGCAGTCTGTGGCTTAAAGGAGTGGGGTAATTATTATCCTTAGTTGTCATGTGGTCGCAGTCGGAAAACGGTATCTTGCTACATTCGGTTGTAGACGTGCGTGAGTGCTTCCTTGAACTCCATTGGTCCACTTTTTAAAGCATGGCTCGATTTAGCGTGTTGCGTGTGTGCAACCGTGCTTACTTCCTGCTTATTTCCCCACTACACCGGCCGCGTGGCAGAGATGTCGAAGGTCCATAGTTGTGTTGACAAAGCAAAGCTTTCCCAAATCAACATTTAGGGAATACAGAGAAGCTAAGAGCGGTTTTTACTGCGAGAGAATGAACTGTACAAAGGCCCTAACAAGCGGCGTGTAGTGACCTTGTATTCTAACGCATGCGTGTCCCGCGTCTCTGGCTCTCTTGTCCACCAGCACGTGCGCGCCAGATGGTTTCAAAGCTCCAGTAAAAGTCACGGACGTGTCTGGCCTCACTGGCCAACCACTCTCCGAGGCCAGTTCACAAAGAACCTTACTGCGGGGATTGCTTACGCGCAGATACACCCGGAGCCGGTGATCTCATGACCAGTTGCAGACATCCGGAGCCGGCGACTACATCCGCAGGAGTGCGCCTCTGGACTCCGGCCCACTCATGGCTGGACTGCACTTGTTTGGGAGTCACTTACCCATTACTTATATTCTACTGCTTCTACACCTTATTAGGTCATTAAGAACACTCTGGCCTTCCATGCTTCATCTCATTTTCCAGCTTATAACCGTTGGGATACGTTCTTCTTCTATTATCCGACAGGACAACTTCGTATCCTACAGGTGCAACCAGCTGTGTCCTCAGGCAAGTTGTGCGAGTGCGTGTGCACTGCTGGGAAACCTTGACTGTGAGATGTGTCCTTACGGCCAATCAAATGAAACGGTTCGCATCGATGTGATCAATTTCTGTCAGTAGGAATTCATAGTAGGGCCGCCTGATGATGATATGAATTGCTCTAATAGTTTCCTTGGTCTACAGGCTCCCAGTGTTAGCCAATAGGAGTTGCTCTTACAGTTTTCTTGGTGTTTTTTGTTCTTTCCACAACCTTTTTTTACTTACTTTTTAGTTCCGTAAAAGAATTACAAGCAACATTAATTTAGAGTTGCGAAAATTCCCATCAAAGAATTCAGAAGTCTAGTATGGCGGTTATGCGTGTACTTTCGACAAATTCTCGTCAGGCCTTACATTTATATGGAAACTGGGTGCAAGTTCAAGCGTGATCGTCTTTTCGGACAAGTGAGTCGTGGGAATGATGGTAGGGTCGATAAACGAAGGCTGGTAGTGAAAGTAGAGTTGAATGGAGCAGTCTAGGGGAGGGGGGAGGGAGACAAACATGGCGTGGATGACTGCATGCTGCTAAGTGACTGTAGGCCACGCCAGCTGTGGGGCTCATAGGAAGTTCTTTTGTGCATGCAACACGGGCTCGCGGTCGCTTCTGCAGTTGCTAGCAGGCGCTGACCCAGGGACTTTGGATATTTCCGTGAGACCCTGTAGATCCCTCTGAAAGCTTCGTTGGGGTCCACCCGATATCCAGAATGGACCATGTGCGCCAGAATTTATTTCCTACTGTGCACTTATCATGCATTAACAACTCATCAATCAAGCATTAAACCTTTAACCACAAATTCCATAAGAGACTTAGGCTGTGAGACTTTTGCCAATGGCGGCCCTACGATAAATCCCTACCGTTTTGTCGTTTCAGTTTTTGGAGTCGATAAAATGGTTTCTTCTAGCCGTAGGCCATACACTTCAGTAGGTAAAACAGACTGCCCAAACACTGAAATTATATGTTTGATGATGGGTTCTGGGACTTTCATTAAATTTAAAAATAACGGGCGGTCGTGTTTAAACCTTCAAAAGCGATGCCTTTGCCTCCATCCTCCACAGGAAGCAGTCTTTAATCGTGACAATTTTGCGTGTTCACCTTACCTCATGAGTAGTTTTTAAGTATGTGAACGCGCTGTGGCGGAACGTGGAGTTCGAACTGCGTAAATGTCACTTAGTAATCATGCGCTATTGGGTGATAAGAACTATAAACGAATGACAACCATATCAGTAATCTGATGCCTCACGTCAGGTTGCAGCTGTTCTTATTACCCATAGACGGTAGACCAAGCAAAAGCTGGAAATGTAAAGCAGCCTTACGGCAAGATGATCGCCTGTAACCGACTGTCACCAAGACACTCGAACTGCATCACTTTCACAATTTCAGGCGGAAGAAGCATGTATAGGACTAGCCCTAATTTTGTGACTGGTGGTAATTTGGGTTTTAGGGGTGGGGAAAATAACAATCCGAATCAAGGCACGGACTATTGCACTGGGCCAAGGCGAAAACCTGTGTGGGCTAAACAAAATAACCTAATATAATTATGCCTACTAAAATGCATTTAGTAAGCATTTAAGCATATATTAAATATCCATCCACAACCATTGTTATTTCTGTCCAATTTCAAGGTCAGGAATGTAAGCGCTCGGAAAAAAGGGTAAGAGCGTAGATTGATCGAAGTCTGAAGCTTCGATAGGTCGATCGCTTGGTATTTATTCGCAAATTCCACCGCTGATAAGACATTTGTTTTCTGTAGTTCTCCGATCTCTGATAACGAGTGTCCGAAAATCCTGATAAGTAAACATTCTGCCTCACTTCTCGACTGGTCATCTAAATTAAACAGCCGTGACTCGAGTATTCGTCTCTAGTCAGAAGAGGATCATTTGGAATAGGTATTCGACCGAACCGATTTCCATTTTGCTTTCGGACTAAAGCAGGAATCCCCATTGAAGGTCGCGCAACGATATGCAATAAAGATAAAGGGAAACCGCCAAAAACAATTGGTCATTTTGGACATTTTCAATCAGTCGTAACCTCACTGACGACTCTGATAACCTTGACCTTAAAACCTGAAAGTATCTCAGCCTACCGTTCAGCTAAACGATTCCTCTCTGAGACCAAGATCGGGCTTGCGGCTTGGCTACCTGACGGGTCCAAAGAGTCACACCTTCCAATTTGAGTCTTTCGTAAACCTTATCGGTGTCGCATCAGTCGCAGTAACTTTTACCGTATACCACCAGTTAAATAGAGAAGGAAAATCAACAAGACGACAGCCCCATGGGCCAGCCAGTGCTAACCCGTCTACTTTAGTGTACGAATAGCACCGTTTTTCTGTATATTTCTCTAGCCCGGGAAAGTATTGACGAATTCAGCCGACTGATCATTGAATCTCGAAAGCCATCCTGAACGTTCTGGAACGTAAACCAAAGCCTTTCAGCTCCTAGCGCATAAAATGATCTTTCGGGTTGTGCGTGATGGTTGTCTGATTTGGCTTACCAACAGTAACCCTTCCTTAGTCTCAGCACCGGATGGATACATAAGTAGCCTGATACTACAAAGTATTTTGGTAATACGAAATTCACAGGTAATAAGATAGGTGAAAAACGCTGAGGAAATATACGAGAATATTTTAATTGAAGTGGTAGCCAGCAGCAGAGGCTAGCGAAGGGGCCAATTGAACTAATAATAATAATATGTTTATTATGCCAGTTTACAGGCAATTGTAAAGGGTTGGTAATGCACCTCTTGGGCGCCTTCCAACACCTCGAAGACCGGAAAAAACCTAAAACAAACTCCCTATGTTGCGGCCAGCATTGGTTTTGCTTCAGTTTTTTTGTTTTGTCAATACTGGGCGAGATAGGGGGTTTGTTTCAAGTGAAAAAAACCTGCCTTCAAAGGTATGATACAAACGGAATAAATGTACAGTTGTAAGCTGAGTTGACTCATCAGCAGGAGAACTGATTCATATCGTTTAAAAACATTAGTTCCAGACGCAGAGGGTTGGCACAAGAACACAGTGTTCTCAGTCTTCCTTCAATGGTTGTCGGCAAAAGTTGCGCGTTATCGGCTGAAGGGTTAGCAGACTGCGGGCTGCTGCTTCAGCAGCATTATCTTCAGCATGAAGCCTGGCGGGGTTCAAAGTCCACGAACGCCATCAGAGTGAAAGAGAGATTCCACCGAGTCAGCACCCAAAATTCGTGAAAGTTACCCTGAATGTAGAAAACTAGTTATAGCTCTCTTAAATATAGGGTAGTTTTGCTGGGTTTCAATACTTTTGGGCAGCTTATTCCAGATTGATATGGCATTTACTGAAAAGAATTGCCGGTACTTAACTGTGCGTGCCATAGGAAGAAATAAAAATACGTCTCGATGACTGGCGCGTCGAGAGTGCTCAAGCTGCCTTATTGTACTATCAGTTCACAGTAGGAGTAAAGTACAAGGTCGCTTTATAGTAATCGGAGTTGTTCTTATACTGCTCTTGGGCTACAGGTTTACTTGGATAACCGACAGAAATTGTTCTTATAGGTTTCTTGGTCTACAGAATTTCTTCGATAACCAATAGGAGCTTCTCTTCGTTGTTTTTGTTATTTTTACAAACTTTTGACTTGCATTTTTAGTTCAGTAAAAAGGTTACTTGTGTCTTTAAATTATTTTCCACTGTGCATTTATCACGCATTAACTGCGCAATAATCCAGCATCAAACCTTTAACGACGAACTCCGTCAGGCAGATGGGCAAAGAGACTTTCCATTGGGCGGCCCTACGGTTTACTCCTACCCAATTCACTAACATGGGTCACCTCCGTCTGCCAGTGCTACCGTCAGGCTTGCCGATGTTCACCGAATGCTCCAAAGCATTGTGGGCACAGGATGGCGGTTTGCGCTTGAATTAGTTTATTCCATTTGTATCATACCTTTGAAGGCAGGTTTTTTTCACTTGAAACAAACTCCCTATCTCGCCCAGTATTGACAAAACAAAAACCTGAA
>JAYGXS010000003.1:71704016-71727236 GCA_036362985.1 Ligula intestinalis | reverse complement strand
TTTTCACAATTGGGTCAACTTAATTAAATAAATCTTACAAACCAACTTAATAATTAAATAAGCGCATTAATCATTCTGTTGGATTCTAAATGATTGCTTAGAAAATTCTTCTTGAGCACTTAACTTTCTGTCCCGCATTGGTGGATTTCATGTAAGCGGCAAAGTTGGGCGTTTAATATCCATCCATGTGTGATTGAACTCACGGTGTTAAGCACGACATTCGTAGCTCAAAATTGGTAGAGGGTTGGCTTGGCTACAAAGGCGGGTTCGAATCCCGCCGAATGCCTTGATTTTTCTCCCGATTGGGTCTGCTAAATTAACAATAGCAACGAATATTCAAACTCCTTTTGCATGGAATTACGTGATTCCCCGAATAAACGATTATACTGAAGTTCATCGGGTTTCGTTACCAAAACCAGTTTTGAGTGACAAAAACTTGTTCCTATCATGACCGTAGGTATCTACAAACTCGTTGTCAACTGGAGCTAGGTATGACTGGCTGATGTGGACTACTAAGCCGGAAATGGCCATTCCAGTGCACCTTATCTTTGCCGGCAATACAATCTGCCTATACTACTAGCTGCTGTCAGTGCCCGAGAAATTAGGCCCAAGGCAGGCCAGAGCGGGACAAGTGGGTTTCTTTAGCGATCGTTGAACGTTCATCAACGATCAATGTTCTAGCGGTCGGCCAGGTAAATTTTACTAAAGGCTCAGTACCCGAACGTTACAGCGAAGCTATTAACGCATCTAGGCTGTACCATATTCTCGTCCACATATTCCTCACCTTTTATCTTCCATCTGCGCACAAAATATGGCCTATTGGTTTGTCGCAGGTATTGGTGTATCGACAACAAAGGATCCCCAAATCACAAGTCAGGGAAGACGGCATGGATAGACAGAGCTTTACTGTCGGAAAATGAACGGTACAAAGCTGTTTTATGAGCCATCTGTGTCTGCAAAGTCGTGTCCGCTGTTGCGAAGCCCTGAATGCAAAGTGAGTCCTTAGCCAATTAGGTGGCACGGCGCACATCGATTGGTTCTAAGTAACACGCGCTTCAGAAAGCCAGTCGACCGATAGCGTGGGAAAGGCAGGACATCGCGGGCCTCTCGCAGCGAGCGACAAAGGTGCTGGGGAGTTTGTCACGTGCGAGTACACAAAGACTTGGCAAACGAAGCCGGAATTAGTCAGCACAGCAGTAGGGTTCAAGCTCCCACATGTCGTCTCGGTGAGGTAAAGTTAAAACCGTTACATGCAGTCGGACTCAGCAGCTTGCTGCCAATGCAATCCCCTATCCTTCGAGGCAGTTGGTTTTCTCTGGTTGTCCATTCCTTTTTGCAGTCGAGAAAATATTCTCGAAGACAATAAACAAATCTGCTACTGTTTCCTGCTAATGTCTCTGATGATGAATCGCGATGGATGTAGAAACGTCAAGCGAATAAACGTATTGTCCCAGCGATCCAGTCATCTTCTCAATAAATAGATCACTTTATGGATGGGGCCGCTATCTACCCGGGTGGCTCGGGTTCGACCCCGAAACAATGACTCTTTCCTCCAGCTCTGTAAAGAGCCACCTAGAGAAAATCACGAGAACCTGTGGCCTGGACTGCCGATTTCCGAGGATCGGGTTTCAAACTAGAAAACTCTACCAACACAGTACCGAAGTCAGTAGCCGGTGTCCTCCATTGATTGGCTGCTCACGATGTGAACTGCAACATTTTGATTAACAAGTTAACTAGAACAGGACGTCCTTATGTCTGCAAGCCCAAACTCCTTGGCGTGCGTTTCGATCAATTTTTCACGTTGCCTCGGAGGCCGCAGGCAAAGTGAGCCGCTGCACCAAGGTTCTCAAGGCTCTAGCAGGCACATCATGGGGCTGCGCGAAAGAGACTTTGTCGACTACATTCAAGGCACTGGCCAAGCTGCACCTCACTTATGCGGCACCAATCTAGTCTCCTACGATGAGCTCTTCCAGCCTGCGCCGCCTCCAGTCATCACAGAACGCTGCCCTCCGCACGATCACGGGTTGCTACAAAATGTCGCCTATAGATCATCTTCATGCGGAGGCTTCTGTCTTTCCGGTCGCCTATCACAACACACTCCTTAGTCAGCAGTTCTGGTGGACTTACTCGCAACCCGGCCATCCCAATCATCACCATTGAAACGCTCCTGAGCCCAGCCGCAACGTTCGGCCGTCTATTCGAGCTCTACATAAGGAAGCTGTTTCCTCGTCTCTCGCGGATCTACCCGTTGATAGCTCTGCCACCAAGACAGGTTTCCAGCGTCTCCACCAGAGTCGTTGCCGAGGAGAAACGATGCTAACGCCCCCGGTCCTTTTGGATGGCTATCCACCTCCGATTGCGGCCTCAGAAAAACATCTACCGAGATTCACTCGCTATACTCTGGCTCAACTGCGCAGTGGCTACTCAATGGTCCCCTCCCAATATGAACATCGGCTGGACACGTCCACACCCGACTGCGACGCTTCTCCGCATGACTGTCAGCATCTGTTCGCCTGCAGTTCCCGGCCAGGCACCCACCAAACTCCCGAGGACCTTTGGTTCAAGCCGGTCGAGGTCGCAACTTTTCTCCGTCTCCCAACTACTCCCAGTTTGGATTCCGGCGGGATTCCTGGTCCAACTATGGGCTACGACACACACACACACGACTGAGAAACTCCATTCTTTCTGATAGCGCTTGTCCGTCCTCCAGTTTGCGCGATGCCCATACGTTGCAGGACGAATCGATGCCATGCTGTGGTTTGATACCCCGAAAATGGTGTTGAGGCTCCAAACACAAACCGGCATAGCACCTAGTGTTGAGGGTCTTATCGTTTTGTGTTTGTTTTGGAAAAAAAAAACATTGCAACAAATTGCGAAGAAAAGCTTTTGTGGGGTGTTAGCGACATCGCACTAGGCATGTACACTAAATCTGACTTCACACAAATAGGAAATACGCCTGATGTAAAAAGGAGACCCTGCTAGTGAGTTGAACACCAACGTGGAAACAAAATAAGCTCAATATGACAAATGATTTATACCCAGAGATAAATAAGCTCAAGTTAAAAAGCTGTGAAACCCGTTCCCTTCTTTTTGATCTTTTTAATAGAGAATAGAGGAAAACCATTTGCTGGTGAGAAAAATAAGGACTTAAGGCCTACTATGACCCCATTACTGTTAGAATTATCGTTCAAAAGCCTCCCTAACAGTTTGATTTTCGATCTCGTGTACGAAGCTTTTGCATTTTTGCTCCGGTAGTAAATTTCAATGTAGTCCACCGTTCTACGTAAAGTGATCTGCGTTATCAAGCTCTAGGAAGCAAATTGGATCAGTTGCCAAAACACATGGATTATTCATAAGCGGTGCAAAACCCACAGGCATAAATTGTTAGTAAACCTTAAAAAGTAGATAGAAAACGCTGTTTAGGACTAGCACTAGGTGGCCATCGTTACAACGGCAACGAGTTATACATCAAAACAAGGATACTGATGAACATAACCAGCATCATCAGTACTTACACCATCCTGAGGCACATAAGTGTTGGAGCGAACATGAAAAGTACCGGGGTATAGCCGACGTCGCTAAAGCGTAATTATGTCGGTAACCAAAAGCGCCGCCAGGACATCCGGAAGAAGAGTTCAAAAGGCAAGCTGCGACGAAACCCTTTATATAACCCTTACAACACATCCGATGTGAGATTACAACCGGGTCCACATCGACCTGACATACAATAAGTCATACGCGAGTGCTTTATTGCTGTTAGTTACTGCACTGTCTTGACACCGGAGCAAAGTGATGCGAAAAAGGCGCGGTAAATGTTGCGCAAATCTGTCTTACTATAAACTCATTTACGCACAAACCGCCACCACCGAGCCCACCAAATAGAACACTCGGCGGGTGGCGTCGTTTGCAAAGGGCAAACTGCCGCACCACGGTGCCCGAAAACTACGCGGTGCTACCCGAAGAGAAGAAATCAGGCTCGGAAGCATAACGATTAGCCTTAATAGACCGATCCTATTTACGGAGAATGACGAAGTTTCGTGGTAAAAATGAGGACGACCTAGACTATAAAATGGTAAGCTAACCTTGCCTTCTTACTAAATGCGGACGCACCGTACTTATTCTCATTCAGCTTGGATGACAGAAAACCTGTCAAGTCATTTTTAGAGTCAAACCAATAGGAGGGTCATACAGAATCCAGTCGAGGAATACGTACGACACACGTAAGCGACCTTCTAAACTAACGCTTTGGAAGAGTAATCAGTAGAAGTGTCACGGCTGACCATGAAAGCGAGTAGTTTGAAAGAAACCCTTCTAGAGTGACTTTGATCGGACCTCTCAGACCTGCTGCCCAGGATAATCACGCGTGAAGGCACCATATAGGACATAATCGACACCAGCCAGAACAGGCATAAACGCAGCCGTAAAAAGTAGTGAGAAAAAAGTCGCAAGTGCATTTTTGCTATGAGCTGTCTAGTATCTTAGGAAGGCTTGATTGGGAAGAGATTGGTTCAAAACAGCAGAGTCTGCAACCGAAATGACTAGTTACTGATTATTTCAACAAATGCTTCGATGACTCCAGCATTTACTACATCGCTGAATGCATGGCATGTATAGGGAACCGAAGGTGTATATTGCAGACGCAACTACTAACCGTTTGATAACTGGATGGACACCGACTCTTGGGGTAGTAGCAATCCACCATTAGTGATAACATCACTGAAAGCGTACAACCGGGTGAGATACAGTCGAGTAAGTGTTTCGAGTTCATGGCCGTCCTAACGATTGCACGAGTCACCGTGTCTGCAACTTATGGAGGCGACGGGCACATTGAAAACAGGATACCAGTAGAGGTCCCGTGACAAAATATCTTCCGGAACGCATACAGTTTGCTGACCGATGAGAAATAAATTATTTAAAGGGCTTCCGGTGGACTTACACCCTGACAAACGTGGTGAGAGTAGCAAAAAATCTATTAGGGAAGTTAAGATCTCTCATCGAAAGGGGCAGCGAGCCCACATAGACGATTAGTATGTACAATGAGTTTGAATCGTGATTATTAAGAATTTATAGGTTTGGGTTGCGGAAGATGCCCGCTTGTTCTTTAATCCTCCTTTCGTATTCCTTTCGATTTTGGATATACATCGTGTATGCCTCCGCTTGAGCTGGGTCTTTCGGGTTGGGATGATCAAGTAAGTCCTGTATACCTAAAAGAATCTAATATACAGATAAACACATGAAAGAAGCAGACCTGTTTGATTGTGACGGCCGGTCTCCAATGTTTCTCTTCATCCAAAAGCGATAAACAGACGGTACCGGAGGGAAATACGTTTGGATGGAATAACGGTGGCTCAAATTTACACTTTGGAGGTGTAGTAGGATACTCTGGTTTAAAATACATGCGCAAATGGAACAAGCCGCCCTCCCATAAAGTCTACAAAATCGTGAGAGAAAAATATCATACCCCTTTCTTTCCAGGGATGCTGCAGTCCCAAACCATTAGATCCAACGTCCCATCCGCATTTTTGGTCGGTTTTGCGACGAAACCCTTCAGAATATTTATAAAAAATAGTCCTTACGAATGGGTGATCCTTCCGCCAAGCCTTCCTTTCCTCCGCTAGACGTTTCAGGGAAATCCCATCGGCCTCGCTATAATCGCCCATCTCGGCACTTTAAAACAACTAGAGGCGCAGCCTTTCTGCGGGGACTGCTCAAGGGGCACAGAATACTCAAGGTCACAACTTTTATTCCATGTCCAGATTATTTCCGCGCCCCATGCAGAAAAGCAGAACCCACACAATTAATACTTTTGAAAGAGTACGTGCACTTGAATTATTGTACTGTCCGATTTCATAAGCTATCATTTTTTTTAAAAAATTATACAGATTATGACTTCGTGCTTTCCGGATTTTCAAATTCGCCTTTGTGCTTAGTAGCTATGCCATATTTTGCTTAGCTGCTTCCATGCTCACCACTCACGTCTCTTATTCCGCCTTTTGGTTTGCATGCTACATTACTCTTAACGACTGTAGGCTTGAGGACGATTTCATCCATTTAGTGAAATTATCTACCAGAAAAACGCTAAAATAACAGCCGGAAAGGGAGCAAAGCTCGCAAAAGATAAGAGTTGTTTTGAATGAAGCCACATAGTGAATAGTTTTTGCAGAACTGTCAACATAGATGTGGTCACCACTCTCTTCGTTCAGCCGACCTTTGCACTTTCTCTTTTCAGCTACGGTGAAGTTCATAATTTTCTAAGTAAATACTGTGAGGAAATGACTACCCTGGAAAAGCACACGGAATTGGTCAGATGACACATCTATGAGTGGTAAAATATCATCATATTTAACAACGATAAAAAAACTCGTATGCGGCTCCAGATAAATATAAATCAACGCCGCAAAAACGGCCGCCAAAAAGATAGTCGGGGGTTACTTCAATATCCGAATTGCCACTTTAGTTGCCACTGCGTTGATCTGTAATGGTTTTGAGAATGACCTTGCGCTGACACGATTTTCGCATGCCCGGCTGCAAGCCCACATGTGCCTTTTAACTGCCCACGCTGTCAAGAGCGCCCAGCGTGACTCATCAGGCCTTGGCTGCAACCAATGCAGAAGTGGCCATGGGGTGAATTGTCAAGGCCATTTTTATGTCTAGCCTTTTCTCTCGTGAGCACCTTCTGCTGATAGGCTGGCGGGCGCAATTCAGATCGCGTAACCTCTGCGCGGAGGCACAGACCCCACACACGTCAACTTCCTTATTCAGTGTGCGCACCTTGTTTCTGCAGAGCCTTTTGTTAGCTCCTTTTCACAGTACAGTGTCCTACCTATTTGGTCTTACTGACTTCTTGACTTGGGGCACCTTCTGTAGTCGGCGATCCCTCCTTTCGACACTGTTGACTCCCTTCTAACACGTTCTTCTTCAAGTCTACAATATAGACAGCTATTGACCATGGACAGTTTTCCAGCAGAAGTTCAGCGCATTTAAGCACCTATTTGTACATCTGCTAGTGCCGCAACTCTTTCTCGAATGGCTGAAAAGCTTATAGAGCCGTGTTGATTTTCCAGACCATCACCTACAGCACTACCTATCACTCCAGTTGTTTCTGTCTTCACTCTCAGAGCTGAAAGTAGCGTTTGCGCAGCTTGCCGCGCAAGTAGTTTCTTTTCAACCCCAAAGAGCCTGTTCATCTGAGAGTCTGCCAAAATCATCTTCCCGGCATTTCCAGCCAACCTCATCTGGCCCCACCTCATTTGCCACCTGCCGTTATCACACCAATTTCGGGGTTAAAGCCCGTCATTGCATATCTCCTTGCTCCTTTATTTCCACTCGGAGCAAACAGGTAAAACCGGTTCCTGTGAAGGCTAATTCGACCAATCTTCCTGGCGTTCATAAACCCGGTCACACATTCTTCTTCTATGACGGCGAAACTGGCAGACGTTTCGTAAATTATACTGGCGCTCAATTGAGTGTTAATCCTCCTTTAGCAGCCAAATGTCGGTCTCCCAGCCCTGGTTTCTTTCTTCAGGCCATCAACACCTCGTCTATTGCGACTTTTGGTACCTGTTCCCTCTCGTTGGAGATCGGTTTACGGCGTCTTTTCCCTTGGGTGTTTGTACTTGCTGATGTGTCCTGTGCCATACTTGGTGCAGACTTTCTCGCCACTTTTGGTCTTATTGTCTACTGCCGTCGTTCCCGTTTACTTGACGAGACTACGAAGCTGACTTTCCCAGGAATTCCTTCATCTGAAGTGTCCTGCAAACTCGCCGTCTTGGACCCTGATCCTGGTAGTCCATTTCGCCAAATTCTTGCGAGATATCCTGGTCCCACTCGTCCAAACTTTAGCTTTTCAACACTACCCAAATAACATTGTTCACCATATCCAGACGATTGGCCCTCCTGTCTTCTTTCGCCATCGCCGTCTCGCACCTGCATGGTTTACTGCTGCCAAGGCTGAGTTCAAGCATATGCTCCAGATGGGCATTGTTCGTCAGTCTGAAAGTTCATGGGCCTCCCCTCTTCATATGGTCTCTAAGTTTGCTTTCTGGCGACAAGCGTCTCTACCCCGGATTTCTACCCAGTTCCACATTTTCAGGACTTTGCTGGTGCTTTCTTCGACAAATCTATGGAGGACATTTCCAAGACACCCTATAACACCCTACAATATCACAGTCAATATTTCCCACGCTCCTCCTACGAAAGTTTTGCATCGATATCCCCTGTCATTTTTGGCCTAGGAAATTGCGGCTGAAATGTACGTGTAAAATTTTTTTCTGCGTCTCTGACATTATTTTTCTCGCGTGGAAAATCGTTTGAAGTCGAAATTTAAGAAGATGTTGTTTTCCAACCAATTTCTACTGAAATGCAACTTCTTCAAACCAACAGATTCACAACAAAATCGCGGCATAGTAAAAGACATCGTCAAGATCCGAATATTCTTGAGACCTTCAAAGGCTGAGTCGTTTCCCAATATTGAATACATTTTAACAAATAAATATTAAGAAATAGCTACAGTATTTGTTAAGTTAACTCTGATTTTTTGTCATAAGTCATAGTTTGAAAATCAGATAAACTGTTTTTTCGGAACGTAGTAATTTATACAGTTTGTTCAACAATTTTTAAGGGCTTTAAACAATCAACTGCGGTAAAATCCTAAAGGCTGAGTTGGTCTTGACCTTCTCACATTTAAATCATATTTCCATCAAATAATGAGAACAAAAATTACAGCTCATCGTAGGATTTCTGCCCCCAGACCCAAGCGGTGCCTAACCACACCTACTAGCCAATGCCTTCATATCAACATGCAGCCCATTGTCAAGGCAAAGAAAATTGATTTATCTGCATTACAGAACTGTAATGACTTCATGCTGAAGTTTTGATCTGTTTTGTCAATACAAGGGAGCCTTTTTGAAGGTCAGTTATCCGATGAACATTCCCAAGACTGCAAAAAGCTAGACTTCCTCGTCCATCTAATAACCACGGAAGCTTTTGATGGACGAAAGCGTAATTATAACTGTATACTCAAAACGCCTTCACACTTAGTCGCCCTTTTGATATTGAAAGAGATTTTCTATGCTCGGGCAGGTTCAACCACAAAATTGCGGAAGCAAAGTGCCTCTAATCGCGTAGCAAGAATCCACCCATACTATTCAAATTGTTTTCACCGATCGAGGTGGACTCAATCGTTGCACAAAGAGGTCGCATTTCTCGATATTTAGAAAAGACTAAAAGTTTCCTCTGCCGAGATCTTAAACCAATGGAGCGAAGAAATGCGGCTCTCCAGTCAAATAGACCAATGAATTCTCCGCCTACTGTTCATAAGTCTGGTCGTAGTTCCGATAGGGTCAATGCACACGCTAATCCTCCACCCCGGATATCTAGTAATACACCCGCTAACATCATTACAGCCGTTATCCCTGCCCCCGGATGTGTAGTCATAGTCCCGTAACCATCAGTACACCTGCTATCCCTGCCTCTCAAATGTCTAGTCATAGGCCCATAAACATCAGTGCACCAGTTAGCCCATCCCTCTCGATGTCGGGACCTGCAAGCCCCGACGCTCCACCGTCTACTGCGATTGCAAATAGTCTGAATACATTTTCTGTCCATGATCGATCAATTCCGTTACCTTTAACTCTGCAACAAGCTCATCAATAATGTCGCCAATACCGTCGAAAGCGTTTAGGCCGACCGCTTTCCCACCACAACCTAGCTTCTCCCTTGACCGTGTGATTCATATTATTCCCCCGTATAATGCGTTATCGAACACATCGGGCCTGAACCAAGAACAATTTAATTTGCATAGCAGTAACCCAAACTGGTATAGTTTTAAATCTAATCGGAGTTGCGTATAGGCGATTCACCGATGAAAACCACTAGTCCTTATGCAAACGGCCCCAACACTATATATATGCACATTTAAGGGTAACAAGCAAGAAATGCCCTTGAGGACGCTGTTGCTGTTCAGTTTCTTTACTCTTGTGGCTTTAATTTTAAAGTTGCAGAAGCTAAAAGACTCTCATCCCGAAGTAAAAACCCGCCGATTCTCGTAAAACATTTTTCGGCGATAGAAGTAGATCTTATATTCACTCAATATGACCGGTCAGCCAACTGTTTAAAGGAAAATAAACTTTACATATGCAGGGATAAAACGCCAATGGAGCGTCGGGTTTTATCTAAAGTAGCAAATGAGAACACTGGCTCCGGTTCAACAAAACCAAAATTTGTCTCTGAGGCCGGCCCTCCCGCTCAGGTAAGCCCACGTCCCTCTGGGTCAATGTCAGTTTCCCCTGATACTTCTCCCATTCACCTTCCTCGTGATTCGAGTGAGATTGTAGCCTCGTCAAGTCGTTCTCCTTCTAAACCAACCACGTCTGTGATAGCTTTAAATTCCGATAAACCTATGAACGCCCCTAGTAAATCTACGTCAGTTTTCAAATTCGGCAATATGATTACCGATAATAATAATCAGTATGTAACAAAGACCCAACTGCTCAAGCTAGCGCTTTTCCTAGCCCCAAATCTCATCAACATCTCCAAATAATTCAGCCAGCTTATAAAATTAACCGTTTTTCAAAACCAGTCATGCAATTTTTGAAGGCCAATATTCCGTCAAATTTTGATATAATGCCTCAAAATCCTATATTTATGCCCCCTCCTGGTTTTCCCATGCCACACTTTAGCCGCCTCTAATATGCCTTTCTACAATATGCACAGTTCATTTGATAATAATTACTTGACAAACTGTAGACCAGGGCCAATTTGCTTTCCGCCTTTTGTTTCTCCCATGCCATTTCCATTTCCGCCACCAAGTTTTCCTTTTTTATAAATACTGACGAGCGTAACC
The DNA here is from genome assembly GCA_036362985.1 of Ligula intestinalis. NCBI lineage: Eukaryota > Metazoa > Platyhelminthes > Cestoda > Diphyllobothriidea > Diphyllobothriidae > Ligula > Ligula intestinalis. The sequence goes on along the minus strand of JAYGXS010000003.1, from coordinate 71,716,393 downwards.
TGAATCTGAAGGATACGCTCAGTATAGTCTCACTCAATGCGAGATCAGTTGTTAATAAGATGACAGAACTTAAAACAGTAGCATTTGGGCTTGATCCAGATGTTCTCTGTGTCACTGAATCTTGGACGCACTCGCTTATTTCTGACTCGACACTCGCCATAGATAATTATAGTTTGTACCGACAAGACCACCTTAAAAAGTGTGGCGGTGGTTGCCTTCTTTATATTAAATCATCCTTTGTACATTTCCCGTATCACCTGAGCATTTCGTCATTTTCTGGAAATTTTTGTCTTATTTCAGTCATCCTGCCACACAATAAAAAGCGATAATTGGGTGTGTCTACAATCCTCCCTGTAACTCAAATAATGCAATGCAGCTGTGTGAAATGTTTGAAAAAGTTGCAGGGATTCAATTCAATGTCAGAATAATTATAGGTGATTTTAATTGGCCAGACATTGACTGGCATGCAAATACCTGTCCACCAAGATTTCAGAAATTGGTTGACACTATTAACTTTTCAAACATGTCACAACTGGTCAGTTCAGTGACCAGAAATGACAACATATTAGATTTAATTTTTACAAATGATTTCCACCCTCTTTTATGAATTTTCATCGTTATATTTTCACACGTGACCATGTCTTAATTCACTGTTGTTTTCCAGTCTCTCTTTCTAAAAAGCCCGATGTAAAATGCAATAACCTCGACTTTGGTAACGTAAACCATGAATTAGTAAATGATTTCGTAAGTACCCTAGATTGGCATAGCATATTTTTAACTAACGATCCCCACTTCTTCCAGGAGCTATTGCAAAACCTTACAGAAAATATTCAGGCTCTTACCCCACTTAAGATTTTTAAATCAAATTCAGCTTCTTCTACTGTGCCACATTTTCTCCAAAATAGACTTAACAAATTACAAAAACAACTTAAGGATACGTCTAATAGCTCTTTATCAGTTCACTTAAGAATAGCGCAAATATTTGAATTAGCGTTTAAAATGAGGCTTGCACGAGATAGGCGTAGAGAGGCCACAGCACTAAGTGATGCGAATTCTTCCAGATCAGTTGCTCAAGTCTTCGGTCGTCGGCTAAGCTTCAGAAAGTCATTCCACTCTTACTCAATGGCAACAATCATTTTGTAACAGAGGATTTGGAGAAAGCAGCATTGCTTAATTCATTTTTCGCCGAGTTCTTTACCATCGAAACTAGCCCCACTCCTGTAATCCCCCTGCTGTGTGATTCAAATCTCAGTACCCTTAATTTCTCACCCGCTTGTATTCAAAAAGAAATAAGTCGTCTTAAAAATTCACATTTGGTAGGAACTGATAACATTCCGAACTCACTCATCAAACAATTAAGAGATTTCCCACCCTTACTGAGTGAGTTATTTTCTGTTTCTTGAGAATGACTTTTTCCCGGACTACTGGAAAACTTCTATTATAATTCCCGTATTTAAATCTGGTTCCCGATCAGATATTCACAATTATCGCGGTGTTCATAAAACGCCCTCTCTGGCTAAACTCTTTGAAAAACTAATTGCCAAAATAATTGCAGATTTCTGCATCAATAATAACATTCTCAGCTCCTCACAGCATGGCTTTTTACCGGACCGATCTTGTGAAACATGCCACATGTCTTTTCTTAATCTACTTACTTATCTTCGTAATGATCATCTATCTGTGGCAGTTATCTATTTTGACCTAAGTAAAGCATTTGATAAAGTTCTTCACAGGAGGCTCCTAGCCAAACTAGAGGCTATAGGATTTCGTAGTCCTCTTACTGACTTCATCAGATCTTATCTTTCAAATTGACACCAAAATGCCTTAGTTGGACCCTCATACTCGTCTCCTACCGCAATTTTGAGTGGTTTCCTTCAAGGTACCGTGCTTGGTCCTCTGCTGTTCTTGCTTTACATAAATGATATCTCATTGAGTGTGAAAAACTCCTAATCTTATATTTATGCGGATGATAAATAAATAAAATAAATAAATTTTATATTTTAGGCCCGGAGGGCCTCGTCATTGCTAGACCTAGTAACCAAATTATTCAAGTGTTTGCCTCTTGTGTGCGCAAATCTATTGGTGCTGATGAAGACAGAATGTTGTCCGTCGCGAGTAGGCTGTTATTGTTATAGGCTTTCTCCAGAGAAGTGACTTCTGGACATGTACGATTTCCCGTTTAGTATTCGGAGATGGCTCTCATCGATTTCACATCTCCTGAGAAGTTCTATTTTGAGCAATCTCCATTCCTCCCACTCCGCAAGTTAAAAATCTGGCTGCAAAAAACGTTGAGTAGGAGTATCAGAGTGTTGGTTTCCTGCTCAAAAATAGCTGGGCCTCGACTTCACTCTTTAAGACAACCTTCAACCATCTTGGTTGGCGCCGTTTTTAACTTCGGGTGCCGGAAGTAAATTTCACCAAACTGCTATACCACAGTTTTTTTTGTGACGTGATTCGTACACAGAAGGAGGCAAGAGAGTGATTCTGATGGGTAACAGATTTATTTAACACCATACAAAGACAGCGGGGCTTTCGGGGTTCTTTAGCTTGTCCACTCCGGTATATTTATATAGTTCCGGTCTTTCTAGAATATTTCCGGCGTATGGTGTGCGCCTGGGCATTCTGAAGCCTTCTTGACTGCGGCCATTGTCCACGCTATGTGGGCGGTCGTCTCGATGGTCTGACTCACGGCGTGGGCAGCTTGCATGCGGGCATGACGCATCATGGATGGCTTGACTGCGGGTAGGACACAGGTGGTCTGTCCTTTTCGCCGACTGCCACGAGTGCATTGGGGGCCCGCCTCCATAACAAATGAGTTTAATGACTATGCAGTTTCTGTGACTCACTCGAAAACCTTGTAGTATTGCTTATCCTGAAAGATGGTGGTCCACTTCTTCCGGCTTTCGTCCCTTGACCTAACATATATTTGATCAGACTACGAAGCTTTCCGAAGAAAAAACAGCTAGCCGTTGTAGTCACCTTTTCAGAAAACTCTTCGTCAAACGTTGCAAAACTCTTTTTGCACACAGTAAAATCTCAGCGAGAAACACAGCTTCCTTCACCCTGTGATGTTTTTAAGAAATCCCTTAACTGGCGCAAATTTGACGGCCAATAGCCTTTTTGTCCAGAAATTATGATGTGAATGCAGTCGCTCCACCTCTTACCATCCGGGTTTGGACTGGTGTCAGCCTCTAAAGCACAACTTTTACCCTTTGGGAAGTAACCATAGGCATTCATCAGTATCATAATATTGGACCAGATGTTGTCCCAGTCAGCATGCTGAAGGCTGACGCAAATATTATTTTTTCCGTCCCTTCTGTCTAAGGTGTTAAATCTTGCTCTTGAAATCGAAACCTTTTCGATTTTATAGAAGGAATTTCACATTGTGCCATAACCCAAACACGACCGATCAATTTCATTTGACTACTTTAGGTGAATCAATACACTTCTACGGTCTCGCAGATCTTAAAGACCTTGATCGAAGCCAAGATAACGTGTCAATTAACGGAGAACAACCCACTTAAATCGGCTCAGTATGGATTTCTTGAAAAAAAGATGCATTGTGACACCTGCCAGCTCTCCTTTTTGAACATGTGCTACAAGGTATAAGCAGGGACCTTATACTTTACACCGTTTATTTCGATTTCATCAAGACTTTTGACCTTTTTGATTGTGATTTCCTCCTCCTCCTGCTCCTCCTGCTCCTGCTCCTCCTGCTACTGCTCATTTTGCTCCTCCTCCTCCTTAAAATGGCTTCTTTCGCTAGAGGTAACAAGCTGATGAATTAACTAACCTCCCATTTGGGTGCTCGCACACAGCAAGCTAAAATGTCTTATGTTTTCTCCAACCGTACACATGTTAGTAAGGAAGATATTCAGGGCAGTGTGCTTGGCCCGTTCTTGTTTGGTCAATTTGTTAACGATATTTCTGATTATTTTCAGTATGGTAAACCTTTTATAGACGCTGACGATTTAAAAGTTGCGGATCGCAACATCGTGCTCGAGCTCTTAAAAAGACTCTCCGAGCCTTTTTTAGTGTTGCTGCACATGGCGCCGTTCCCTTGGCACACAAGCTCCGTTGTAGTTGTTAGTGATGATCATTAGCCTCAACTAAGCACAGATGGTCATTACCTAAATAGGCCCGGAGTTATTAAGGGTCTTGGTAAAACATATTCTTATAGTTTAAATAAGAGAACTGCACCCTGATTGTCCCAAAAGCATGCTGAAGGACATAATTTATTCTCAAAAACTTGAACACCCCTAATATTCGAAAGAGCCTCTACAGCATCTGCGTTAGACATTGTCTGGAAGAAGGCTCATTTTCTTTAATAATAATAATTTGTATATTTAAGGCCCAAGGGGCCCTGTCCTGAGCACTGGTGAATGGAAGAAAATGAGCTTGGTCCAACATTTCTTTTCTAAAAGTTTTCATGTCAGAACACCGTAATCCATCCTACAAACAATTTCTTGAGTTAACTTAAGTTGATCCACTGTGGCTTCACAGATAACCGAAGGAAGTATTATTTTCTGTTTAAACATTTAAAAAGTCGTAGCTTAAGTCCCCTTTATACTCTTATGCAGCTTGGCCACTCTTGGCGCACCATTCCCCGATATATCTTTTTATTTCTTCGTCTAGCACGTGCAGTTAGATATGGCCAGTTTTTTTGCAAAAATGCTATAGAAATCTGGAAAGGGTTACCCAGAAGTATCAAAATGCAGCAAAGCTATCCGTTGTTCTGGCTCTGCAGCCAAACGTCGGCTTCTTCTTCAGCTGACAGCGAGCAACCGTTCGCTGGCCCAACTTTAGTTGATGTGGAATATCCGATCCATAAAATTAAGGGGAGACTGACCACATCCTGCTCGAACTTTAATCATTCAACGAGCCGCAGTTTTTTAGTTCCTGAAAAGATAAGTCATCGACTGCTACCTCAATCTTCTACTACATTCCTCTTTTGACCTTGTCTGTAAAATTGAAGTTATATGAATACCTGCATTCAATAGATTCACCACAAGCTGTGTTAGGTACTTGCATGTGAGGCAAAGTTTGTCTAAACGTTATGTTATCATGCCTGGTGCCCATAACAGCCATTTAAAGATGAAAATTGAACACCTAAAAAGTAATTCATGTCAAACAAAGGGCGACTATAAAGGCGTGATCGGGGTCTGTGCAATGAATTGCAACGGACTGCACATTGAGCCCAACTGGACACAACTATAATTTCTGCTCTCCAAAGTGGACTATTTGGATACGGATACCACTTCACCAGTACTGTTTTGGATATTATTGCTTCAATCGTTCGTGCAAAAGTACTTTCTGCAACTCCTGAATTTTGTTATGGTGTCGTTAATCATCAGAATACCCTATTTACAGATAGATTCTGTCAGATCATGCCTCACCCTTTCATGGCACAAATGTTCCGTTATGATTGTTGGCGACGATCATCAACCGGAATTAAGCATTGACGGCCACGAACTAAATGTCCCAGGAGTTATCAAGGATTTTGGCATATCCTACTCTAATAGTCTCAATTTGTCAGAGCACTGTGCCCTGATAGTCTCGAAAGCACGCCGAACCACCGGATTTATCCTTAGAAATTTTAATACTATCAAGGTTAGAACTAGCCTTTATAATATGTACGTGAGACCTAGTCTTGAATACTGCTCGCCTCTATTCTGTCTTCTGCGCACTAGTGAACGGAAGAAAACAGAATCGGTGCAGCACTTCTTCACTAGAAGAGTTTTTACTACAGAACACCGTAACTTAACCTACCAACAAAGGTGCGAACTTATAAAGCTGGATCCCCTATGGCTTCGTCAATTGCAGAAGGGTCTTTTTTACTGTTTAAATTTTTGAATGGTCAAACCTTTAATCCCCTTAGTACATTAAGGCAGCTTGAGCACTCTCGACGCGCCAGTCATCGAGACGTATTTTTATTTCTTCCTATGGCACGTACAGTTAAGTACCGGCAATTCTTTTCAGTAAATGTCATATCAATCTGGAATAAGCTGCCCAAAAGTATTCAAACCCAGCAAAACGACCCTATGTTTAAGAGAGCTATAACTTATGCGCAGATCCGAGAGCTATAACTAGTTTTCTACATTCAGGGCAACTTTCACGAATTTTGGGTGCTGACTCGGTGGAAGCTCTCTTTCACTCTGATGGCGTTCGTGGACTTTGAACCCCGCCAGGCTTCATGCTGAAGATAATGCTACTGAAGCAGCAGCCCGCAGTCTGCTTACCCTTCAGCCGATAGCGCGCAACTTTTGCCGACAACCATTGAAGGAAGACTGAGAACACTGTGTCCTTGTGCCAACCCTCTCCGTCTGGAACTAATGTTTTTAAACGATATGAAGCAGTTCTCCTGCTGATGAGTCAACTCAGCTTACAACTGTACATTTATTCCGTTTGTATCATACCTTTGAAGGCAGGTTTTTTTCACTTGAAACAAACTCCCTATCTCGCCCAGTATTGACAAAACAAAATACCTGAAACAAAACCAATACTGGCCGCAACATAGGGAGTTTGTTTTAGGTTTTTTCCGGTCTTCGAGGTGTTGGAAGGCGCCCGAGAGGTGCATTACCAACTCTTTACAATTGCCTGTAAACTGGCATAGTAAACATATTATATTATATGACTTTAAACAATATGCATGAGCTGACAGCATCTATCTGTTTATAAGGTTTTCAAAGGCTCTGCATCTCTCCCTTATATATACTGACTTTTACTGAATAAAAAAAGACGGAATCAAAGTGGAATTTGTTTCTCAAGTCTCTTAACTAAGTCGCAGTCTACAACCAAAGCAACTGAAAACAGCCTGAAAAAACTGCCAGTGACTTGGACCTCAAGCATTCTTTAAGATCAGCAGTTATTCAGGACCTTGAAGATTTACAAACGGCTGAGTCGTTCCTGAATATCCTGCATATTGTTTAGACATATTTGAAAGTGCTTTGAAACAATGAGGCGTATTGTTTACTCAGTCTGCTTCAAATATTAGCAATACTTTATAAACCGTCGGAAGATTTTCATTATATTGAATATCAGTCAACACACTACGTTACAGTCGCAAAGTCAGGTATAACAGTAATGGGTTATTTTATACTGATCTGTTTCAGGATGCGCTCACCATTAAATAGTGCAGTTATAAAATTTTGAATTTAGTCGTTTCGTTTGCTACCTAAAATGGAAGTAGAAAATATTTCCCTCGATAATTCTGCAAAACTGTCAGCGGGGCCGCAAATTGAACCGAGGGGTGGAAGTCGAACGGTTAACCGATGAAGCTATAGAAGCATGCAGCAGTGAGGATCAAATTTGGTTATCAGCTAAAAAAACGGTCACGAAGTTTATTGGAATGTCCTCCCAGCAAATGGACGAAAAGCCTCAAACTTTTAGGGGGTGCAACTTACAAATATGAGGCTTGCACATCATGTTTTACGCTTCTTCACAAATTTGCAAACTACGAGAGGGAGCTTCATAGTTTAAAAATGTAGATGGAGAAATTCAGGAAATCTCTTCGCTTTCTCCTTAAAGAGGACAACATAACTTTACCTGAATTAAAGAGTAGCAAGCAGAGGAGAGTAATTGCAGAATTCCGGGGTGGAGTATCTACTGAAGAAAGTAAACAGGCACCGTCAACCCGGGCCACGAAATCGGTAGCTTCCACCCTAAATCCCCTTGATACTGCGTGAAACAACACACCCACAAAACAACATGCTCAAACCCAAGAAGAAGATTGTACGACTCCACTTTCTAGTAAAGTCGATTCGGGCGCAGAGAACCAGCAAAAACAAGGTAGTGGGTATGCGAAGGCTGCATACAAATCACTGAAGTTAACCACAAATGCAGAAGGGGGGCAGCATGAAGTCAGCTCTGAACAGTGCCATCCCAGATTCCAAAAGAAGCCTATCTCTGGAAGAGGTAAGGAAAACACAGCATCACAAGCCATACCTATCAATACCTCGGGGTCTTGCGATGACATAAGGGCTGGAACTATGTCCAGGGTTTCACTCGACCACCGAAACTGCATAGTTGTTCAAGGCCTACCCGAGTTGAACGAAACTACTCCGAAGGAAAGGATGGTTGCGGATGTCGGAAAGTTTCAGGATCTGCTAAATGACATCCTCAGACAGCCAGAGACAGTAGGAGTTTGTGCAGCCTTCAGGATAGGCAAGCAGCTTACTGAAAAGTCGGAAACTGTCCGAACTCGACTTGTCAAGATAGTCTTGGATAATAAATAACCGGTGAATTTGTTTCTGTCCCGGAAAACAGCCCTCCACCACGCACAGCTGGACTACTCTTCAGCAGAACGTCTGAAACGCCGAGAATTGGTGGCGGAAGTACGGCGTCCCGGCGCGAACTTTGAAATTGTTTGCGAATTTCAAGTCTCTCGAGCTTACGTGTTTTTAGTCTCTATCTCAGTATAGAAGACACGCTTCTTAGAAATTATTCAAAAATTGACTATATATTTCCAAAGTTTGGAATTTTCTACGTGGAAATCTGAATCCGGTCGCTCTGAAAAATTCCTCCGCTGTGAATTATTTCCAAAGTTTGCAAATTGCTTCTTGGACGTGTCGATTTTGTGAAAAACTCCTCTGTGCCACAAAAATCTGCACATCTCCGAATTTCACGCCGAGGCTGAGTCCTTATATCACTGTGTTGTTATATACCCTTATCCTAATATTGTCATAATAATTAGGATAAAAGTGACTCTCACGTTAGGATAAAAGTCACTCTCCCGTTATTCCTAAGGAATTTTTTTTAACCAAACATATTGCATTGTATCTGTCAGGAACTCAATATTTTACTCTGACTTGCTGTAACCTGCTTGTCTCAGTAAACTTGCACTATCTGGCCAATCAATCTTCTCTCCGCCTCACTCCTACGGGATCTTGGGTTTGGCTTCCGACTTACTTGGCAATATCAGACGCAGGTCGTAACACAAAAAAATCTTACATAGTATGGAGAGTTTAGATGCTACAAGTCCGTTAGCACGAAACGCTTCGCCTCCGCCTGATCTCGAACCCGGGTCGCCAAATCTGGTTATTAGCGGTGTTAGCACCTCAGGCAGCCCGGCCACTTCGACACGGGCCCTTGACAACCATGTTAAGATACGATCAGAAAGTAACTGCCGATATGGCCACATAGATAATTTTATAAATTCTCCACCTCCCGCCAAACGGCCAAGATGTCGACTACGTTTTCCGAAGTTAGACTGTGAGGACTTCGTCCTCAGCCAGGAGTTTTCGGAGATGAAGCAGGAACTTTACCACGAGGTAAATAAACTGAAACAAGAGATAGCCTATCTAAAAAAGCATATTTCTTATACAGCGGTTAAAACAGCCCTTGTCGGCCAAAAACCGGGAGGTAAATAAAAGTACATATGCTCAGATAGCCTCGGCCGGTAAACCTGAAACTCGCATATCATCTGCCGAACCAAGTAAACCAGCGGGCGTCTCACTCGATCGCAAAGAAACTAAAATAAATCCGCAGTCTACGCCATCGTTACTCTGCTCAGGCAGCACTAACAATGATCTGCATTTGCGTCCTAGCGTCACATCGTTGCTTGATGCTGCACTAGAAAGCGATGATACAGAGGTCGATAAGATCATGAATACAAAAAAGCATAGGGCTAGAAAGGCTCGAAAGTCTAAATGGGCCAGGAATGCGCAGTCAGATTACCTAAAAACCGGCACATCAGGACGCATCAAACCCTTAGTACCGGCTACAGATGGCCGCTTAATCGGAACTCGTGAGCTCGCAACAGATGCACCAGTGAGCCACAAGCAGAATATAGTTGTAAAAGGGGCTCCAGAGATAGCGTCAACAATTGCACAAGAACGAGTTGACGCTGATATTGACTTGGATTTGGACATGTCTGTCGACACGCCTGAAACCTGCATATCGGACCATGTGTCAAGCCCACGGGCTATACCATCGTCACTCGGCTTAAGCGACACTAGCAATTATCGGGATTTGTATCCTAGCACCACATCGCTGCTCGATACTGCACAAGAAAGCGATGACCAAGTGTTTGAAAAGATCATAACTCAAAAAAGGCATAAGCCTAAGTAAGCCAAATGGTTCACGGGTTTGCATTCAGCTTACCCAATAGCCAGTACATCAGAACCGCGTGTACCGGATACAATTGCTCCCTCGGCTGAAACACGTGAGCTTGCAACATATGCCCCATTGAGTCGCAAGCAGAAAATAGTTGTAAAGGGGGCCCCAGAGTCAGAGTCATCAATTGCACAATAACGAATTGACCATGACGTGGGTCTTATGCGAGTGTACGCCAAACCGTTGCTAAAACCAGGCGAGTCTTTCCGCATTCTTAAGGCATTTCGAACAGGGAAGGCTCCAACAGCTCCAGAATCAATTTCTCGGCCACGACCTCTAAAAGGTATTTTAGAAACTGAAGCACAGGCGAAACTCTTGCTAGAGCGCAAACCATTCTTACGGAGTCTGCATTCGCAAGTTTTTTTCAGCCGGATTACGAGTTGAAAGAGCGGAGAAAGATGAGACAGCTAATAATAGAGCTGGAAAAACGGAGAACCAATGGCGAGACAAATCTCAAAATAAGAGAGGGAAAAATAGTTCAGGTCAAAAGGACATCGCTCTAGTCGAAGCCGGTAACAGTGACGGCCTAGCTGTTCCGCCACCGAAACCTAAGACATGCCCTCTTAAATTGATCGGTTTAAATGTCAGATCACTGATTAATAAAATGCCTCTGCTCCAGACTCTGGTATTCTTCAACCGCCCACACATTGTTATGGTAACTGAGACATGGGCCTCGGCCTCTGTAGCTGACTCTGAACTCTCTGTTCTAGGCTATTCATGCGTTCGGAACGATCGAAACAATGGCCGTGGCGGAGGAAGCTGCATCTACATTAAGCAGCCACTTGCATTTCTCCCGTTGGACTATCCACAATTCACAGCGGTGGAGGAGAGCTGCTGGCTACGGGTTGTTCTCAAAAACAAATACTCCTTACTTGTTGGCTGTGTTTATCGCCCACCTAATACCAATGCAGACTACGATCTTTGTCTCTCGCAGGCATTTCATGCCGCAGCTGACTTGAATCTTAAGTATTGCTTGATAGCAGGCGATTTTAACCTTCCTGACGTGCAATGGTTTCCACCATCCGGTCCTTCAAAGTTTGAGAACTTACTTGAGGCAATAGATATCGGCTTGTGGGATCAGATAGTCGATTTTACCACTCGAGGAGATAACATACTCGACCTAATTTTTGGAGGGGATGCGAACCACTTTCATTGTCATCCTTAGACGCACTTGGGAGTTCAGACCATCTTACAGTTGTTAGTGAACTAGAACTGGAGGCGGATAAAACATTTTCCCAAAAGTATAGTCTTTATCATGACTTCCGATCAGCAAACACGGCTGACCTACTGGCACATATAAACGCTCTCGACTGGTCTGAATTTTTCCAATGTTTGGATGTAAATGTTTGTATCGATGCACTGTACAAAGTGTTGGATCCACTCATCCTCCACTTTGTCCCCCGTAAGAAAGTAATACATGTCAAGGATGAAGTGTACCTTCCTCTGTCTTTCCGTCGTAGGCTGCGTAAACTCTCTCGTCGTTTGCATCGGCAGAACGACACTTCCTTTCTGCCCTTGATCACACTGATCTTTGAGCAGGCTAAGAAGCTCTCCGAAGAAAAGCAGATAGCCGATGAGGCTCACTTCGCGGAAAACCCTTCCCTTAATGTTGCGAAACTCTTTTCGCGTACAGCAAAAACGCAGAGGAAAACGCAACACCCCATACTTCAAGATGCTTTAGGAAACCCCATAGCTGACGCTCAGTTGACCGCCGATAGCTTCAATGCGTTCCTATCCAAAACGTTTAGTGAAAACTCGTTCACTGCACCTCCGGTTATCCAGGCTTGGACGGGTGCCATACTCGAAAGCATAAGTTTTACAGTCTGGGATGTGACTAGCCATTCGTCGTTATCGTCAATCCTATAGTCCAGGACCAGATGGCGTTCCAGTTAGCCTTCTTAAAGCTGAAGCGAATGATATCTTTCCGTCTATTCTTTGTAAGGTATTTAATCTTGCTCTTGAGAGCGAAACCTTTCCTTCGTTGTGGAAGGAATCGCACATAATGCCTATTCGCAAGCATGGCCGATCGACATAATTCGACAACTTTAGACCAATAAATACACTTCCCACAGCCTCAAAGATCTTGGAGACCTTAATCAAAGAAAAGATGATGCGTCACTTAACAGAGAACAACCTGCTCAATACAGCTCAACATGGCTTTCTCGAGAAACGATCTTGTGAAACCTGCCAGCTCTCTTTCTTTGATTATGTGCTGCAATCTAGAGACAGCGGTTTTGCCACTTATAGCGTCTATTTTGATTTTA
>JAYGXS010000003.1:71655157-71694016 GCA_036362985.1 Ligula intestinalis | reverse complement strand
TAAAATCAAAATAGACGCTATAAGTGGCAAAACCGCTGTCTCTAGATGGCAGCACATGATGAAAGAAAGAGAGCTGGCAGGTGTCACAAGATCGTTTCTCGAGAAAGCCATGTTGAGCTGTATTGAGCAGGTTGTTCTCTGTCAAGTTACGCATCATCTTTTCTTTGATTAAGGTCTCCAAGATCTTCGAGGCTGCGGGAAGTGTATTTATTGGCCTAAACTTGTGGAATGTCGTCGATCGGTCTTGCTTGCGAATAGGCATTATGTGCGATTCCTTCCACAACGAAGGAAAGGTTTCGCTCTCAAGAGCAAGATTAAATATCGTGCACAGAATACATGGAAAATTAGCATTCGCTTCAGCTTTTAGAAGGCTAACTGGAACGCCATCTGGTCCTGGACTATAAGATTGAGGATAATGACGGATGGCTACGGTCACGTCCCAGATGGTGATACTTATGGTTTCGAGGATGGCACTCGTCCAAACCTGGATAGCCGGAGGTGCAGCGAACGAGCTTTTACTAAAAAGTTTGGATAGGAACGCCTTGAAGCTATCGGCGGTCAACTTAGCGTCAGCTATGAGGTTTCCTACAGCGTCTTGAAGTATGGGGTGTTGCGTTTTCCTCTGCGCTTTTACTGTACGCGAAAAGAGTTTCTTCGAATTGGCTCGGACTGACCATCTGCGAGGTCATCCTTTTAAACTACAGAGGAAACCGGCCCGTATCGACGTTCGACGAAACGCCTTTTCCCAGAGGGTCATTGGAGCGTGGAACGGACTTTCGGAAGATGTGGTCCTCTCAGATACTGTTGACATTTTTAAACACAAACTTGATTCTCATTTGCTGAGAAACTGTGGCAGATATAATGATAAAATTGTCAGTAGCAGCTAGCAACTGGCTCACACTTATCGCTAATGTTAAGCCTACATTTGTACATTTGTATTATGTACTATTGTTACGGTGGACCTATTATGCGATTTTGGTTATGAATAGGGAGCTCAAGGGCGAAAGCCTTCTTCCCTTAATAAAGTGACTTAAAGTGATTTAACATTAAGGGAAGGATTTTCAGCGAAGTGGGCCTCATCAGCTATCTGATTTTGTTCGGAGAGCTTCTTAGCCTGCTCAAAGATCAGTGTGATCAAGGGCAGAACGGAAGTGTCGTTCTGCTGATGCAAACGACAAGAGAGTTTACGCAGCCAACGACGAAAAGACAGAGGAAGGTACACTTCTTCATTGACATGTATTGCTTCCTTACGGGGGACAAAGTGGAGGATGAGTGGATCCAGCACTTTGTACAGTGCATCGGTACAAACATTGGAAAATTTAGACCAGTCGAGAGCATTTAGATGTGCCCGTAGGTCCGCCGTGTTTGCTGATCGGAAGTTATGATAAAAACTATGCTTTTGGGAAAATGTTTTATCCGCCTCTAGTTCTAGTTCACTAACAACTGTAAGATGGTCTGAACACCCAAGTGCGTCTAAGGATGACACTGAAAGTGGTTCGCATCCCCTACAAAAAATAACGTAGAGTATGTTTTCTCCTCGAGTGGGAAAATCGACTACATGATCCCACATCCCAATATCTACTGCCTCAAGTAAGTTCTCAAACTTTGAAGGAACGGATGGTGGAAACCATTGCACGTCAGGAAGGTTAAAATTGTCTGCAATCAAGCAGTACTTAAGGTTCAAGTCAGTTGCGGCATGAAATGCCTGCGAGAGACAGAGATCCTAGTCCGCATTGGCATAAGGTGGGCGATAAATACATCCAACAAGTAAGGAGTATTTGTTTTTTAGAACAACTCATAGCCAGCAGCTTTCCTCCACCGCTCTGAATTGTTGATTTTCCAACGGTCAAAATGCAAGTGGCTGCTTTATAAAGATGCAGCTTCCTCCGCCACGGCTATTGTTTCGATCGTTCCGAACGCATGCATAGCCTAGAACAGAGAGTTCAGAGTCAGCTACAGAGGCCAATGCCCATATCTCAGTTACCATAACAATGTCTGGGCGGTTGACGAAAACCAGAGTCTGGAGCAGAGGCATTTTATTAATCAGTGACCTGACATTTAAACCGATCAATTTAAGAGGGCATGTCTTAGGTTTCGGTGGTGGGACAGCTAGGCTGCCGCTGTTACCGGCATCGACCAAAGAGATATCCATTTGACTTGAACTATTTGTCACTCACTTATTTTGAGATTTGTCTCGCCATTGGTTCTCCGTTTTTCCAGCTCTATTATTAGCTGTCTCATCTTTCTCCGATCTTTCAACTCGTAATCCGGCTGAAAAAAACTTGCGAATGCAGACTCCGTAAGGATGGTTTGTACTCTAGCAAGAGTTTCGCCTGTGCTTCAGTTTCTAAATTAACTTTTAGAGGTCGTGGCCGAGAAATTGATTCTGGAGCTGTTGGAGCCTTCCCTGTTCGAAATGTCTTAAGAATGCGGAAAGACTCGCCTGGTTTTAGCAACGGTTTGGCGTACACTCGCATAAGACCCACGTCATGGTCAATTCGTTATTGTGCAATTGACGACTCTGACTCTGGGGCCCCCTTCACAACTATTTTCTGCTTGCGACTCAATGGGGCATATGTTGCAAGCTCACGTGTTTTAGCCGAGGGAGCAATTGTATCCGGTACACGCGGTTCTGATGTACTGGCAATTGGGTAAGCTTAATGCAAACCCGTGAACCGTATGGCTTTCTTAGGCTTATGCCTCTTTTGAGTTATGATCTTGTCAACCTCTGTATCATCGCTTTCTTGTGCAGTATCGAGCATTATTGTGACGCTAGGACGCAAATCCAGATCATTGCTACTGCTGCCTGAACCGAGTAACGATGGCGTAGACTGCGGATTTATTTGAGTTTCTTTGCGATCGAGTGAGACATCCGCTGGTTTACTTGGTTCGTTAGATGATATGCGAGTTTCAGGTTTACCAGCCGAGGCTATCTGAGCATATGGTCTTTTATTTTCCCCTAGTTTTCGGCCAACAAGGGCTGGTTTAACTGGTGGATAAGAAATATGGGTTTTTAGATAGGCTATCTCTTGTTTCAGTTTATTTACCTCGTGGTAAAGTTCCTGCTTCATCTCAGAACATTCCTGATGGAGGACGAAGTCCTCACAGTCTAACTTCGGTAAACGCAGTAGACATCTTGGCCGTTTAGCGGGAGGTGGAGTATTAATAACATTATCTAAGTGGCCATATCGGCAGTTACTTTCTGGTCGTATCTTGATATGTTTGTCAAGAGCCCGTATCGAAGTGGCCGGGCTGCCTGAGATGCTAACACCGCTAATAACCAGATTTGGCGACCCGGGTTCGAGATCCGGCGGAGGCGAAACGTTTAATGCTAACGGACTTGTAGTATCTAAACTCTCCATGCTATGTAAGATTTTTTTGTTACGATCTGCCTCTGATACTGCCAATTAAGTCGGAAGCCAAATCCAAGAGCCCGTAGGAGTCAGGCGGAGAGAAGATCGGTTGGCCAGATAGTGCAAGTTTAATGAGACAAGCAGGTTACAGCAATTCAGAGTAAAATATTGAGTTCCTGACAGATACAATGAAATGTATTTTGTTATAAAGTTGACTGAGGAATAATGTGAAAGACACTTTTATCCTCAATATTATGACAATATTACGGTAAGGGTAGATAACAGCACAGTAATATAACGAATCAGCCTCGGTGTGAAATTCGGAGATGTGCAGATTTTTGTGGCACAGAGGAGTTTTTTTTTTCACAAAATCGACACGTCCAAGAAGCAATTTCCAAACTTTGGAAATAATTCACCGCGGAGGAATTTTTCAGAGCAACCGGATTGAGATTTCCACGTAGAAAATTCCAAAATTTGGAAATATATAATCAATTCCTGAATAATTTCCAAGAAGCGTGTCTTCTATACTGAGATAGAGACTAAAAACACGTAAGCTCGAGAGACTTGAAATTCGCAAACAATTTCAAACTTTGCGCGCAGGGATTAACGGAATCAACCGCAGCCACTCCCATGGACCGGCATTCCGCAGATGTTCAGCTCTTCCATGCACTTATGAACAAAATGCTGAGACCCAATGTACCATTAGAGTGCGAAAAAGCCTTCCGCCTTGGCAAACGGCCAGAGAGCCCAACTGGAACGGCACGTCCTAGACCTCTGAAAGTGGTCATGACAAGAAGCCAAGACGCCGAGCTCATTCTTTCTAGGCTTTTTAAAATAAAAGACTCTAACCTGGGAGTTTTTTTCAGCAGGAGTTCTCAGCTGCAGAACGTTACAATTGTCGTTAACTTCTTTCCGAAAAGAAGGAGCGGGTCAGCAAGGGCGAACAAAACTTGGTTATTTACAACAACCAAGTGATCTTACGTCCATTGTTCTCACCTTGGATAAGTCCGTTCGGATAACCACACATTCGGCTCAGTAGCGGGAGGATTGAGCCCAATCGAAAAACATACAGAGGCAAAATGAAGGGGAAAACATTTGATTATTTACAGCAACCAAGTGATCTAGCGTCCACTGTTTTCCCTGGGGAAGATCCTTCCCGGATGACCGCACAGTCGAGCCGGTAAGGGGCGGGGAGAGCCTGACTATAACCTCTTCTCGAGCAAACAGAAAGTAAACTTTCATGTACACAAATGCACAGAGTATGCTATCAAACCTAGGCGAGTTAAAGATTCATGCCTTTGAATTATCACCAGATATAATTTCAATAACGGAAACTTGGCTGTCAGAACAGGTAGCCGATGGTGAGGTATCCATTCCTGGCTATCAGCTGTTCAGAAAAGACAGAGAAGGTTTTCAAGGCGGTGGCGTAATAACATACGTGAAAAATGGACTCACAGTTTAAGACAAAACGGATAAACTGGCGTGTACTTCCGAGGTCACCTGGCTGTCCATTTAAGTACCAGGTGCACCCAACCTCGATGTCCTGACACTCTACCGAGCACCGAGAAGAGAGCCCGTAGTGGATGCCTCCTTGCTAGAGGAGCTGGAAAAGATAACAGCATGATCGGACATTCTGATTGTGGGGGACTTTAACGCGCCTCACATCAACTGGGGTGCGGCCTGCGCACATAGCTCCGATCTAACCTTCGACAGCTGCCTTCTGAGCATTACTCTAAAGTTATTTCTCACGAAACACGTCACTTTTACGACAAGGATGCACGATGGCCAACAGCCCAACTGTCTAAACCTCGTTCTCACGAAATCGCAGGACAGAATCGACGAAGTTTCATGTCTCCTACCACTAAGTAAAAGTGATCATGTTGTACTGCTATGGGAGTACTCGTTATTCTCAATAACGGTGAGACCCTTAACAGCCAGAAGAAATATTTGGCGAAGCAAATTAGATCAAATGAAGATCGAAATCACGCGCGCCGAGCGGGAACCTCTATTTTCTGGAAACCTAACTGCGGACTGGGAAGCGTTCTGGAACACACTGTACAGACTCAACGACAACCACTGTCCTATTTCGCGAAAAAAGGTGACCAATAGGCCGCGATGGCTTAAGCAGGCCTTAAAAATAGAAGTGAACAAAAAGTGGAAGCTGTGGAAAAAAATGCTAGCAGAAAGGACTCCTGTATCTGTCTGTGCCTACAAAACTCCTAAAAACCAGGTCAAGGGTCTTTTTCTCAAAACAAGACGGGCTTTCGAAGCAGGCTTGCTAAACCAGGCCACAATGAACCCCAAACTGTTTTAAAGTTACCTCAGACAGAGTACCAATAACAGGAATCTGATACCCCTGCTGAGGACCACTGAGAAAAGAGACTTGATAAATGATGAAGCGAAGCTGATCATCTTTCGAAATTTTTCAGGTCAGTCTTCACAAAGGAAACGGCATACGATCACCCCACCGACGACACCGAAGCGGATACAATAGTTGAGACTGTCAAATTCCCCGAGGCTGTTGTTCTTAAGGAACTCTTAAGGTTAAAAGAATCTAAGTCACCAGGTCCTGACGACGTACTAGCCAAGATTTTGAAGGAGCTTGCCAACAGGTTGGCCAAACCACTCTCTATGCTCTTTCAAACCTCCTTCAAGACCAGATGCCTATCAGTAGATGGGAAATCTGTGAGGATTACGCCACTATACAAGGGGGGAAGCCGAGTCTCAGCGAATAACTTCCGACCAGTCATCCTTACTGCAATCTGTTGCAAAAGCATGGAAAACATTATCAAGCAACAACTTATGCAGTTCCTGGAACAAAACCATCTGCTATCGGATGCTCAGCATGGTTTTCGTAGAGGTAGGTCCTGTGTTACAAACTTGCTCTACTGTTTAGAACGGTGGACCGAGGCAGTCGATAGTGGAAACTCAGTGTACGCGGTCTGTATTAACTTCGAAAAGGCTTTTGATAGCATGCCGCACCACCGTCTCCTTTATTAACTTAGCCGCATAGGAGTAAGAGGATGGCTCATTGCGTGGATAAAAAGCTTCCTAATCGGTCGCTTGCAAACTATCCACATCAGCGACAAACAGTCAGCCAAGGTTGAGGTTGAGAGTGGTGTTCCCCAAGGCTCCGTTCTCGGCCCTATTTTGTTTGTTATCTACATCGACGACTGTGTCCGCAAACTGGATTGCGACATCGCCATGCTCACCGATGATCTAAAACTTTGGAGTGTAATTCGAACTGCGGCTGACGAAGTGCACATACAGGAAAATTTAAGTAGACTTCAAAAATGGTCGGCGGACTGGCTCTTACCGTTCAATGAGAGCAAGTGCACCACCATTCGAGTCGGTAAATCCAGTTTTTCAAACGGCACGGCTTTCCGATTGAATGACATACCATTGAAGGAAGTAAACGCCCAGAAAGACTTGGGAGTCTGGATCACGCCCTCGCTTAAACCCTCCCTGCATTGTACAAAGGTAGCCAAGTCCGCGATGTCAATCCTATAGCTCATCAGACGAGCTTTTTCTACTTTCAATGAAGAGTGCTTCACAAAAGTCTTCGGAACCTTCGTACGACCGCACCTAGAATCCACTATCCAAGCTTGGAGACCCTGGGCCACAAAAGACATCAAAATCCTGGAAAAGGTACAAAGGCGCGCAACCAAACTTGTTATGGGGCAGGGCTCGCAGCCTTATGAAACACGGCTGTTGAATCTCAACCTCTTCCCATTGCGTTACAGGCAGCTTCGGGGACCTGATAGTAGCATTCCGCGTATAACGTCTTCAAGACTGCTGTCTTATATCAGGGGATTTTTTTCGAATTAACAACGACCACTAATCTGAGGGGTCATCCTCTAAAATTAAAGGTGACAGGGGCCAGGTTGGACGCTCGGAAACACTTATTCTCAACAATGGTGGTCAGAGCGTGGAATGCGCTGCCTCAAGACGTCGTTATGTTGGAATCGCTAGAGGGTTTTAAGCGAAAACTGGATCGATTTAGCAGTGCACGATGGATCGCAACTGACAATTTACAATAATAATACTTTCAATTTTTCAGTAGTATTAGTTTTTATATCCATTAACGTTTGCTATTTATAACGCCCTCCCACACATAGCCCCATGCGAAGGTCTCCGCGGTCTACCCTACTTGGCTATCTGCGTACCGTGATTACCCCGCTAGCGATCTTATCAGCCAGGCCTGACGGCCTAAACATTCACCCTTGGTTCGACCCAAAGCGGACTGTCGACGATCTGGACGGAGACCTCTGCTTTTCCAGTTCCGTTGGCGGACTCTGCAAGCAGCAAGGAAGAATCAGGACGTAACCTCCACGCAGTGATGATCCCGAGAACCTTTGCAATGCCCCCCTCGTTGGAAGCCCCCTTTTTCCCCTAAATCCCACGCATTACCCCCACAAGAGCGACAATTGTTCTCCTAAAAATCCCTGAGGAGTTTTTCACTGTCTGCTCCTATTTTCATCCAATGACATAGGACAACTGGCCTGGTCAACAGTCTGAGAAACAAATTTTCTGCTACCACTGCACTCATGTACAAATAGGGCACTCAAAGGAAGTTTTCCTACATATCCCTCAATATAATGATACTGATACTGATTATGAAGCTGGATCCTTTATGGCTTCATAGATTAGAGAAGGGTCTATTTTTACTGTTAAAACTTTTAAATGGTCAAACCTTTAATCCTCTCAGTACAATATGGCAGCTCAAGCACTCTTGGCGCGCAAGTCATCGAGATGTGTTTTTATTTCTTCCAATGGCACGCAAAGTAAAGTACCGGCAATTCTTTTCAGTAAACGCCATATCAATCTTGAATAAGCTGCCCAGAAGTATTCAAACCCAACAAAGCTATCATATATTTAAGAGGGCTATCACTTGTTTTCTACATTCAGGACAACTTTCACAAATTTCGGGCGCTGACTCGGTGGAATCTCTCTTTCACTCTGTTGGCGTTCGTGGACTTTGAACCCTGACAGGCTTCATGCTGAAGATAATGCTGCTGAAGCTGTGGCCTTCAATCGGCTAATCCTTTAGCTGATAGCGCACAACTTTTGTCGACAACCAGTGAAGGAAGACTAAGAACAGAGTGTTCTTGTGCTAACCCTCTCCGTCCCGAACCAATGTTCCTTAACGATATGCAACTTTTCGTCTGCTGAGGTGTCAACTCAGTTTACAAATGTACACGTATTCCGTTATCATTCCTTCGAAGTCAGGTTTTATCACTTGAAACAAATTTCCGATCTTGCCCAAACGCAGACGCATATGCCAGCAGAAGGCGGCTGAAGAGTAACCTGCTAAAGACCAACCAAAGCCCTCCATTTGATAACAAGACAGAACTTGGAGCACGCCATTTGAACAAAAAGTAAGACAACCACTCCAAGATCATGAGGAGCATGCAGAAAACAGGTCAGTAGTTGATAAATCTGGCGCGTCCTTTGAAATCGGTTTGACTTTTTCGGACTCCGAGGGATTTAGTCGTTTCGGGATTTTACACTTCTGGACATTCTCGCGGACTCCAGATATTAAGCATTGGATACTATTCAACAATCTCGTCATCGTGAAATTTTTATTGTGTCGAAATTCATCAGAAGACGGAATCAAAGTGGAATTTGTTTCTCAAGTCGTTGAACTGAACTCGCAACCTACAAACAAACAAGCGAAAACAGCCTAAAAAGACCAAGGTGCTAGGATCTCAAGCTTTCTCGAAGATTAGCAGTTATTCAGGACCTCGAAGATCTACAAACGGCTGAGTCGTTCCTGAATATCCTGCATATTGTTTATACATATTTGAAGGTGCTTCTAAGCAATTAGGCGTATTGTTTTCTCAGTCTGCTTCAAATATTTGCAATACTCTACACACCGTCGGAAGATTTTCCTTATTTTGAATATCAGTCAACACACTACGTCACAGTCACAAAGGAAAATTTAACATTTTGAATTTAATCGTTTCGTTTACAACTAAAATGGACGAAGAAACTATTGCTCTCGATAATTCTACAAAACTGCCAGCGGGGCTGGGAATCGAACCGGGGATACCTCGGGTGGAAGTCGAATGGCTAACCGATGGAGCTATAGAAGCGTATAGCCGTAAGGATCAAATTCACTCATCAAATAAAAAAGAACGGTCACGAAGCTTATTGAAAAGTCCTCCTGTCAAGTGAACTAAAAGTCTTAAATGTTTAAGGGAGGCAACTCATAAAGATGAAGCCTGCCTATCATATTTTACCCTTCTTAAAAAATTTACGAAACTTGAGGAAGTGGGTTATAGTCTTAGAGTGGAGCTGGAAGAGCTGAAGAAATTTTCTCGATTTCTCCCCCATGAGGAAACACTGGCGATGCATGAACTTAAGGGAGGGGACCTAACGTACGCAGCAGCAGCATCTCTCGCCGAAGCGTCTGCGCACAAAAATGATCAGGCAAGTAACATAAATGGTCAAGTTGTCCTCGACGAGGAGCACCGTGATCAAGATTCTACATAAACATCTCTAACTGTCTGCGGGACTAATACTCTGCGCCCAATCTCAGCACATGAGGAAATTTCCGAATTAAAATCCCCGCTAATTATAGGCTCATTTTCCGGACCGAAAGTGCAAAATGTACCCAGCACATCAACCACTCCTAGTGGGTATGCTAAGGCTGCATACAAATCACAGAATGAAACCACAAATGTAGAAGGGGGGCAGCAGGAAGCCAGACCTGATCGGTGCCATCCCAGACTCCAAAAGAAGCCTATATTTGTGATGGTAGTGGAAACGCAAAGTCAAAAACTATTCCTAACAACATCTCGGGGTCTTCCAATAGCAGTAAGACTGGATATATATCACGGGTTTCCCTTGACCGACAAAACTTCATAGTTGTTCAAGACGAGTCGAACGGAACTGCAGGTAAGATATTACAGAAGTCGTCCATAAATCGAAAAAAAACATTATTATACAAGGTGCTCCTGAGACTACGTTTGACAGTACAACGGAACGAGTTGCACACGACTATGATCAAATACACGAATACGTCAGCGCTGTCCTAAAGAATGGGGAAACCTGTACCGTAAATAAAGCCTTCCGTCTGGGTAAAGCAGACCTAGGCCATGACCTACAAATAAACCCAAGGCCTCTCAAAGTTATATTTGATAACAAAGGCTTGGCATCAAAACTGCTAAAAGGAAAAACGGCCTTACGAAATTCGCACAAGCAAGTGTTTTTTCAGCCAGAATACGAGCCGAGGGAGCGGATGAAAATGAGACAACTAAGGATAGAATTGAGAGAGAGGACTGAAAGCGGGGCAAAGGGCCTGAAAATAAAAGATAGGCAAATAATACAAGTCAAGGAGCCCTTCCTCTGGCCAAAACCTGTCACGATGAAGGTTGGGCCTCAAGGAGTAAACTATCACTAAAGATCCTGAACGCAAATGTGCAAAGCTTGTTTAACAAGCTGGACGAACTAAAAAACTTGGTCGAGGAGGTGAAACCAGACATCATGGCTTTAACTGAAACCTGGCTTTCAAAAAATATCGCTGATTCTGAATTATCACTTAGAGGATATCAGCTTTTCCGGAAAGACAGAACAACTAGGGGAGGAGGGCTTTTAGTCTATGTCACTTGCAAGCTGACAGCCACGGCTGAAGTACCGGTCCCAGCACGAGATGTGGAAATGCTAAATATTACTATATCTGCTAAGTACGCCAGGCCACTGACGCTTTCGGTGACATACCGCCCGCCAAACCATTCTCATTACCAAGACACTATCCTCACAGCAGAATTGTATAGGGTTAGTGAGAAAAAAGACATCCTAATCGTTGGGGACTTTAACGCTCCTGGTGTTGACTGGCAGACATGGACTGCACAGGGTCTTCAAGACAACTTCAATCACAAATTACTACAATGGGCCACAGCCAAACTGCTCTGCCAAACCGTCGCGTTTGGAACGCGGGCTAGGGAAGGACAACAGTCGAACTGTCTCGACCTTATCTTTACACGAGAGGAGGAAACTGTGATTGACCTGCAGGATCGACCACCATTAGGGTCAAGCGACCATATTATGCTGTATTTCGAGTATTCGCTGTTCTCCAAACCCTACTCCTCTGACACATGGGAAAGTAACAATTGGAAGGGCGACTACCCACTTATGAGAAGAGAAATGTCAGAGGTATCATGGGAAACAGATCTCCAAGGTGGGGCAAATGAACAGTGGATGACGTTTAGCTCGACGTTGAAAAGGACTCTCTGTCTCAACTGTCCCTTCAGAAGAAAGACAAGTATGAATCGCCCGAAGTGGATGAACTCAAACTTGCAGGCCACTTTCAAACAAAGAAACCGCTTCTGGAGACGCTACAGATTAACGGGCTCCGGTAAACACTTACGGGAGTAGAAGCAACAACGTACCATTTGTAAAAGAGAAGCTACTAAACTGCGCAAGAAATACGAGTTGAACATATTACACAAGTCGCTGGAACACCCCAAGATCTTGTGCGGTTACATACGAAGCACGAAGAGATCTCAGGAACTGATCCCTGCCCTTAGATCAGCCGATGGACAACTGGTGACCGAAGACCAGATGAAAGCCTCCCTCCTCTCCGATTTCTTTGAATCCATCTACACCCGATAACCTACAACTTTTGCTGATGGTATGTCTGCTCATCGACCGATAACTGCGCCCTTACCCTCCTCCTCATTGCCCAAAATAGAGGACCTAGAGTTTTCACACAACACTTTCAGGGCCGAATTACTCCAACTTAAGCCTGCCAAATCACCAGGGCCGGACAAAATTCCTGCAAAAGCACTAAGGGTAATATTTAACGAACTATGCAAACCCCTGGCTGCCATCTTCCAGAAATCTTTTGACGAAGGCGAACTCCCAGAAGAATGGAAGAAGGCAAATGTCAACCCGATCTATAAGGGAGGTTCACGCCTTGATTGCGCAAATTACCGTCCTGTCAGTCTAACTTGCATCGCGTGCAAAGTAATGGAGCGCATTATTAAAGGGCATTTAATGTATTTCCTCGAAAGCAACAAAATACTATGTGATGGACAGCACGGCTTTCGCCCAGGACGCTCTTGCCACACGAGTGCTCTTTACTCACAGGAGAAGTGGACAAAGGCCGCTGATAAAGGCTATCCAATTGATGTCATATTCTTCGACTTCAAAAACGCCTTCGATAGTGTACCACACAGGCTTCTTCTGCAGAAGATTTGGGACGTGGGAATCCAAGGAAAAATGTACAAATGGATCAGTAGTTTCTTGTCCCTCAAAGAACAGATGGTCGTTGTCGGAAACTCAACCTCAGAATGGACAAAGGTCGAGAGTGGTGTACCACAAGGCTCAGTTTTGGGTCCGCTGCTATTCCTGATTTACGTAAACGACTGTCTTAATGAGCTCGATTGCACAGCTGTCATGTTTGTGGATGACATAAAAATATGGGCTGAAATTAGGTGCGCCGACGACGCAAAGAGATTACAGTCGAACATCGATAAACTGGTTATCTGGTCATCCACGTGGCTTCTTAACTTTAATGTGTGCAAGTGTCTTGTTCTACACATAAGCCCGGGGCGAAAAGTGCCACCGAAACACAGTTATTTTATCAATGGTACCGCATTAAACGAGGTTGAGACACACAAAGATCTAGGTATATGGACAACCGCGAACTTGATGCAAACAGAGCACTGTAACACGTCCATCCAGAAGGCAACTAGTACCCTGCACTGGATCAGACGAGCGTTCAAAGTCTTTCCACCTGAACTCTTCGGAAAAATATTTGGCACCTTTGTGAGACCACACCTTGAATACGAAATGCCAGTTTGGACACCGTGGTTGAAGAAAGATGTGGAGCTTCTTGAACAAGTGCAACGCAGGGCGACAAAGATGGTCGACGGTCTCAGGGACTTACAATATCAGGAGAGATTGATAAAACTTGACCCTTTTCCTTTGTCTTACAGGAACGTTCAGTGCAGCCTGGTCTGGACATTCCGGATAATCCGGGGCCACATTTCCTCCTTAAAATTGGAGGATTTCTTCCAATTAGCCACCACTTCTCACCTGCGTGGCCATCCGCACAAGGTCACAAACGAACGCACCCGATTAGACCTCCGAAAATATTTCTTCAGTCAACGTGTGGTCCGGCCTTGGAACTTGCTGCCAAGCGAGACGGTTTCCGCTGACACAATTGCTGAATTTAAAAGAAGACTCAATGTGATTTTATTTGACAAAAGGCGACTTTTACAACACGATTTCCTACTGCCAGCACTGTGAACAATTTTTCTGGCTTAAGACCGTTATCATTCTTTTCCGTGAAAATTCACTCGAAATTCTGTTATGATATCATATGTGCTCCCCCGAATGCACATTAACTGTAAGAATAACCTGTTTGCGTTACATTAATAGGGTCCTCAAGGGCATTTCTTGCCTGTTACCCTTAAAATATACATATATAAACCACGAAACAACGATTCCAGCAGGGCCAAACGCAGGTGCATACGCCAGTAGAAGGCGGATAAAGAGTGGCCTGCCAAAAACCAACCAAAGCACTCAGTTTTATCGCAAGACAGAACTTGGAACACGCCATGTGGACAAAAAGCAAGACAACCAATTCAAGAGGAGACTCCTGAAAAAAGGAAGTTGATTTGGACCAAAGGGTAAACGGTAACTTAGAAGAAAATGCTACCAGCAAAATATCCATAGAATCTTTCACAGATCTGGACTTCGAAATCCCTGCTGCTACTCTGCTTCCGTGTGATGTGACCACGTCCCAAGCTCTAGCCGATTATAAGCAAAATGTAGTGATACAGGGTGCACAAGAATAAACGGCTACCATTGCTGGGTATAAGATGGAGCACGATAGAGGTCTCGTTCGGCAGTACGCTAAATCACTGCCAAGAGGCACTGAGTCTGTAAAAATTCTCAAAACATTTAGGATAGGCAAGGATCAGCCGCTGAATGGTTCAAGCTCTTGACCATGACCATTAAAAGTCATTTGGGACACCAAAGCGCAGGCACAGCTTCTACTGGAATGAAAGTCATCTCTGCGGACCATGCATGCTGGAGTTTTCTTTCAGCCGGATTTTAAACCAAATGACTTGGCTGACCGAAGCAATAGGGATCAGCGAAATCAGCATTGAAGGCCATCAACTGTTCCGCTGCGACAGATCTCAATTTAGGGGCGGAGGAGTGGCACTTTATGCAGCCAATGAAATTTCCTGTTGTCAGAGGGGAATCGCAGACATAGCCCTAGGACGGTTAAAATAATTTCGTGCAAAATTAAGCTAAGGCAACATCCGGCACTCAATATATGCTTGTTTATCGGCCTCCCGGCTTCAGCGAAAGTGACGACGTACAACTGCTAAGTTCACTGACAATTATCTGTAAACAGGAAAACCTATTACTCCTGAAGGATTTCAACGCTCCTGGCATCGATTGGATGAGGCCTCGAATAAAGGCCGCAGCAGCACCTTTCAATTATCAACTAATTATGTTTTCTTTGGACGAATATCTCATTCAACAAATAGACTTCACAACCCGACTGCGAAAAGGCCAGTGAAAAAAAATTATCTAGATCTTGTTTTTAGTAAAGAAGAAGAGATAATAAGGGAAGTGAACTCACAATCGCCACTTGGGTTAAGCGACCACGTTACTTTTACCTCCGTGTGTTACCTACTGCCTCCAAAATCGCAAATAAAGAGACGCATAAATATTTGGAAAGCCAATTTTTAAGAAACTAGACGAACCGCTTCCGCAAAAAAACTGGTTACCCAATCCGAACGTTACAAATGAATTATAACAGCATATCCAAGGGACTGTAGAGCGCTTAATTGAAGTCCATTGCCCAAGGAAAGTAATAAGACCATGTGCCAGAACTCCATATGTCAACCAGCCGATAAAACGGGCCACAAAGAAGAAACAAAGGCTGTGGAAAAAGTACGAGCATCTTCAAGATTCAACATCACTTGCCGAATATAAAGCGCAACGAAATTTATGCCGTAAGGAAATACAAAATTCTAGAACTGCCTTTGAGCGTCAACAAACAACACAAGCCACAATATGTCCAAAGAAGTTTTATGGGTAGATCCACAGTCAAAGGAAGCACCGGGACGACATTGCAACTGCAAGGGATAACCTCGGGAACGAAGAAATGGAAGGACCGCGGAAAGAAGAATAACTGTCAGAGTTTTTTAGATCGGCGTTTATGATGGAATCTCCCGATGACAATCCGGGAGTAAAAGTGGGCGAAGGTACAGCCGTTATTGAAACTATTACCTTTTCTGTTGCAGCCGTAAGACGTGTCCTCAGTCACATCAAACAAGACAAGTCTCCTGGACCGGATGGGATCCCTGGACTGATACTTATAGAATTGTCGACCGAGCTATCAATGCCTCTTTCACTTCTTTTTGA
Source organism: Ligula intestinalis (assembly GCA_036362985.1). Classification (NCBI taxonomy): domain Eukaryota; kingdom Metazoa; phylum Platyhelminthes; class Cestoda; order Diphyllobothriidea; family Diphyllobothriidae; genus Ligula; species Ligula intestinalis. The sequence continues at coordinate 71,678,270 of JAYGXS010000003.1, read as the reverse complement.
GCTTTCCATGAGAACAGAGGCCTTGCCTTTGCAGCGGAAGACGGCCAACATCGTACCGTTATAAAAGAGAGGAAGCAAGATGTCTGCAAACAGCTTTCGGCCCATAAGCTTGACTTGCCTTCTCTGCAAAATGATGGAGGTCCTTGTCAAGCAGGCCATACAAAAATTTTGCGATGAAAATGGCATCATACAAAATTTCCAACACGGCTTTTGGCGAGGACACTCCTGCCTTTCAAATTTACTGACTTCAATTGAGGCCTGGACAAGTGCTTTAGAAGAGGACTTCGAAGTAAACGTGTACATCGGTTTTCGCGAAGCCTTTGACAGCGTGCCCCATCAACGCCTTTTACATAAACTGAGCATTCTTGGCATCAAGAGGAAAATTTTGGACTGGATCACGTCATTTTAAGTCGGTCAAAAACAACGCGTTTGCATCGAGGAAGATAAATCGGATTAGGTTGACGTAGTAAGTGGAGTTCCTCAGGGCTCCGTTGTCGGTCCTCTACTCTTCCTTCTCTATGCAAATGACAGCCTTCAAGAACTGGACTGCTGTAAAATCATGTTCGTTGATGAAGTTAAGCTCTGGCAGGTCATTAAGCGCCCAAGCGACCGAGATGCTCTGCAAAATAATCTTTGCAAACTGCAGACGTGGTCCGAGAGATGGCTGCTGGATTTCAAAGTAAAAAGTGTGCCGTCCTCCGTTTGCGTCTAACAAACTACCCTTTCCTCCAGAGCAGCAGGACATATCACCGCAGTCTGCTAACCCTTCAGCCGATAGCGCGCAACTTTTGCCGACAACCATTGAAGGAAGACTGAGAACACTGTGTTCTTGTGCCAACCCTCTCCGTCTGGAACTAATGTTTTTAAACGATATTAAACAGTTCTCCTGCTGATGAGTCAACTCAGCTTACAACTGTACATTTATTCCGTTTGTATCATACCTTTGAAGGCAGGTATTTTTCACTTGAAACAAACTCCCTATCTCGCCTAGTATTGACAAAACAAAAAACCTGAAAAAAAAACCAATACTGGCTGCAACATAGGGAGTTTGTTTTAGGTTTTTTCCGGTCTTCGAGGTGTTGGAAGGCGCCCAAGAGGTGCATTCCCAACTCTTTACTATTGCCTGTAAACTGGCATAATAAACATATTATTATTATTATAAAATTCCTGTAAAATCTACACAAAAGACCTCGGCATTTGGATACATTACAATCTGTCAAAGCTGCAAATAAAGCCACGGGAGTGCTGCACGCTATCAAAAAGGCGTTTCTAGCCTTCGATGAAGATCTCGTTGGCAGAGTTTAGGGCACATTTGTTCGACCACACCTAGAGTATAGCATACAGGCGTGGCGACCATGGCTAGCAAAGGACACAGCATGTCTGGAGAGAGTGCAACTTCGGGCAACAAAGCTAGTAAGAGATCTAAAGAACCACACTTACATAGACTGGCATGCCTTAATTTATTCCCCTGCATTACAGGCAACAAAGAGGGGACCTTATCCTAGTTAACAAGATAATAAACGGTCTTGAGAAAGGATTTCGCCTTGACGACATGTTTCAGTGGCACCTCTCACCTCATCTCCGTGGGCACACAATGAAGCTGCGCACGAAGATGTCCAAGCTAAACCCCCGCTCTGAATTCTTCACGCAACGTATCATACAACAGTGTAACAACCTTCCACAGTCAGTCGTGGAGGCCACTTCTCTTCAGATGTACAAACAACGCTTGGATAATTACATGTGTTCCATCCCTTCCCTCCCAGTCCGAATTTTAAAACGAGACATATATTGTAAAAACAATGCTACTCACTGTTTGCCAATAGTATGTTTGAAGTGGTTAATTTTCTAGGTACTAAACACGTTATGAATATGGTTTCAAAGGCATTGCCTTTCATCCTCACCAAATAAATTGAAATTAAAAAACTGAAGGTCGCCGGAGCACCAAATATTGACGATATTTTGTTTGGAGAAAAGACGATATTCCGAAAACTTAAGAGCTTGAAGGAATGTAAATCTCCGGGTCCAGATGAGATTCCTGCAAAATTGCTCAAGAAACTTGCTAGAGAGCTGGCTAAACCGCTTCGAATGATGTGCTAGAAATCGTTTGATACTTCCTCCGGATTGGAAAACTGCGCTTATTACACCGCTTTGCAAAAGCGGTAGTCGTGCATCTGCGAAAAACTACAGACCCGTTAGTCTGACCTCCATATACTGCAGAGTAATTGAGAAGATCACCAAGAAGCAATTGATGATATATTGTGAAACTCACAATATTTTGTCGAATGCGCAATATGGCTTTCACAGGGGTAGGTTACATGTAACAAACTTGCACTACACGATGCAAAGCTGGACAAGGACAATTTACGCAAAAGAAACCGTACATGCAGCCTACATTGATTTCACGAAGGCCTTCGGCAGTGTTCCACACCAAAGTCTCCTGCACAAGTTGAGACTGATTGGTATAGGAGGCACACTTCTTACGTTGATTGAGAATTTCCTCGCTGGTCTTTCCCAAACGGTGTGTGTAGGACGACAAAAATCAAAGACGACAGTCATCGAGAGCAGAGTTCCTCAAGGTTCAGTACTCGGACCCACCCATTTTCTCTTGTTCGTTCATGATTGTGTACAGCAATTGGACTGCGAGTGTACCATGTTTGCAGGTGATGTAAAAATATGGAAGGTCATCAAGTGTGCCACCGATGAAGATAACTTCCAGGAAAATCTTTGTTGATTAAACGATTGACCGCATAGAAGGCTGCTGTCCTTCAATTCGAAAAAATGCACTCTGCTGCGCCTGTGAATTCGAAATTCGGTCCTTGATGCGTGACCCTACCATCTGAACGTAAATCACACTCCAAGAAGCAGGAATACAGAAGGATCTCGGCATCTAGATAATAATACTAAGGTTAATTTGTAAAGCACATCTTTGGTGCCGTCAAAACATCAAACCTTCAGTCACTTCAGTCACTTTATTAAGGGAAAATGGCTTTTGCCCTTGAGCTCCCTATTCAAAACCCAAATCGCATGATAGGTCCACCGTAACAATAGTACATAATACAAATGTACAAATGTAGGCTTAACATCAGCGATAGGTGTGAGCCAGTTGCAAGGTGCTGCTACTGACACTTTGCTCATTATATCTGCCACAGTTTCTCAGTAAATGAGAATCAAGTTTGTGTAAACAAATGTCAACAGTATCTGAGAGGACCACATCTTCCGGGAGTCCGTTCCACGCTCCAATGACCCTCTGAGAGAAGGCGTTTCGTCGAACGTCGATACGGGCCGGTTTCCTCTGTAGTTTAAAAGGATGACCTCGCAGATGGTCAGTCCGAGCCAATTCGAAGAAATCATCAAATTCTAGGGCGCAGTCTTGGCCTCTAACAATACGGTAGGTTTGTATGAGGTCCCCGCGGAGTTGCCTATAATTAAGAGGGAAAAGATCAAGTTCGGTCAGTCTGTCTTCATAAGGCAGATGATCAAGATTATTGACCATCTTCGTAGCCCTCGCCTGCACTCGTTCCAGGTGCAGGTAATTCTTTTTGAACCACGGACGCCAGGCCTGGACAGCATACTCCAAGTGGGACCGAACAAACGCTCCGTAGGTTTTCCTGAAGAGCTTCTTGTCAATGTTGACGAATCCCCGCCTTATCGCAAACAGCACCTGTGTCACGCGTTTAGCTGCCTTTACACACTGAGCAGATGGTTTAAGTGAGGAATTTATTAGAACACCGAGATCCTTTTGTTCGTTCACATTTGAAAGCGGGTGCCCATCGAGGAGGTATTGGAAGGAATCGTTCTCCTCATCAGTCCTTCTAGTATGGAGTCTTAAAACCACACACTTACTTATGTTAAAGTTTAAAATCCAACGAGCAGAACAGCAGCTAAGTCGATTGAGGCTCTCTTGAAGCGCTTTCCTATCGGTGTCAGACCTGATGGCTCTCCAGAGTTTGACGTCGTCGGCAAACATGATAGCGCTGCAACCCAGGTCGTTGACACAGTCGTTAATATAGATAAGGAAGAGCAGTGGCCCTAAGACAGCCTTGGGGGACGCCACTCAGTACAGATGTAGGGTTTGACTTTGAGTCACTGATGCACACAGTTTGCGATCGCCCTGTGAGAAAATCTGTGATCCATGCCAGAAGGTTTCCTCTTATGCCAATTTCTGACAATTTATACATTAGACGCTTATGTGGGACGCTGTCGAATGCCTTCTTGAAGTCCGTATAGATGACGTCAACCTTACCATCTTCATCTAGTGCGCGAGTCCACTGCTCAGTGGAGAGTAGAAGGCTGGAAAGGCAAGAATGGTTCTTTCTGAAGCCGTGTTGGAGCCCTGACAGTAGGTTGTTCTCCTCCAAGAACTCCATTGTCGTCTTCTTCATTATTGTTTCCATCACCTTACAGCAAATGCAAGTTAGGCTGACGGGCCGGTAATTGTTGACCTTCGTTTGGGCTCCGCCCTTGTATATCGGGTAAATATTTGCCATCTTCCATTCAGATGGCAGTTTTCCTAGTTCAAATGAAGAACGAAAGATATGTGCTAGGGGCTCTGAGAGTTCGCTTGCCAATTCTTTCAAGAACTTGGCTGGTATATTGTCTGGACCGGATGACTTTGCTTCTTTGAGGCTCTGCAGCTCCCTCTAAACTACTGATGTTGAAAATAGTAGAGAATGAAGTGCTGGACCGGCACTGTTGGCATTATCAAAATGAAACTCGGTTTCCCTAGTGAATACCGAGGCAAAGAACCGGCTACAGTACTCGGCTTTCTCGTCAATCTCAACGACTTCTCCGCCATCATCATTCTTAAGTACTGCGACAGGATCCTTGTTTTTTAATCTACTGCTAATATAGCGGAATAGAATTTTGGGCTTTTCTTCGGCCTGTTGGAGGATTCTTGATTCATAGTTTTTCCTGGCCTGGCGAATTGATTTTTTACTGCATTTCTTTGGCATCGAAATTCCTCGAGGTGTACTGGCGCCCCAGTTTTCCTGAATAACTTCCATTTCCTATTCTTCTTCTTCAGTTGCTTGTTAAGGTCTCTCGTCAACCAAAAAGGACGACTAGTCGTCTTGTGTACCTTGACCGGACAAAAGCGCTTAAGCAGATCTAATGCAACCCTCTTAAGTGATCTCCAATCCTCCTCCGGATCCCGCTTGAGTAGGCAGTCCCAATTCGCGGACATTAATTTGGAACTAAAGGAAGTTGACGCCGCCTCGACTGTCATTCAATTGCAGGGGCGTTGAAGTCACCAACGATGAGAACCTCCTGGTGGCCAGCAGCTTCTTTCACCAGACCAAGGAGCGAGTCGTCGGCTCCACTCAGAATGTTTGGTGGCCAGTAAACGGCCAGAAATTCAAGGTTCTGTGAATTCGCCTTCTTGATCTTTAACCAGACGGACTCATACTCCAGGGCTACACTGTGTTCTCTTTCTACAACAAAGATTTCAGTTCTGACATATGTAGAGGCTTTATCACTACAAATATACAAAACGTCTTAGTAAATACGCGATGAAAACTTTCGAGGGTAGACTAACTGCTAATAAGGGATTTACCAGACTATTCTAGTGGAAAAGTCGCAAAAATCCAGTAAAGAGATTGACTATGAAGATTAGAAATGATACAACTCACTTAGATCCTTCACGATCCTAGTCGGCAGTAGTCAAGTAGTCGACTTGCCAAAGGATAACTCTGCGAGGACTGGATCCAAGTTCGTTGGGCTGTGAGTTGCAAAATGGGGAGAAAACTCGTTTGCGAATTGTCGCTGGATTTTCCTTGAGCCCGAGAGTGAGGGGGTAGGTTCGGATGGTAAGGATGGCGGTGGGCCGGGGGCTGCAGGTGGAGTGCAGGATGAAGGTGCCCCGAAAGTGGACGGACCAGGTGATAGAGGAGTGCATTCAACGTAGGCCGGCTTTAGTCTGTCGATGGAGACTGTATCAGTAGCATCAGCCCTTTGAATGACGAAATATTTGTCCTTCCGTTCAAGTACTTTGAAGGGGCCATCGTATGGTGGGCAAAGGGACTTGCGAACTCCGTCGTGCCGGATAAACACGAATGGGGTTGTGTGCAAGTCGTCGTGCACGAAAACGCGTCGAGTTGTCGCGCGGGTGGGGGTTGGGCGTAGTGCGGCCATGCGTTGCTGCAGCTGTTGCACGAAGGTGTTCGTGGCGTCAGGGGTGACGGAGGAAGACTGCACGAGCTCACCAGGTAAACGGAGGGATGTGCCGTAAACAAGATCAGCGGCAGTGCACTGAATGTCTTCCTTAACAGCCGAGCGAATGCCGAGGAGGACGAACGGCAGGTTGTCGCTCCAGTTGTGCGGGGCAGGTTGAGACATCAACGCGGACTTCAACTGACGGTGAAGGCGTTCCACGAGGCCGTTGGATGCTGGGTGGTAGGCAGTGGTGGTGATATGCGAGCACCCAAGCAGTTTGGTGAACTCGCGGAAGAGTGCAGATGTGAACTGACTTCCGCGGTCAGTGGTGAGTGTAGCTGGAACACCTAAGTTGGCTATCCAGTGAGTAAGGAAAACCATGGCAACATTCTCTGCCGAGGTATCCGAGATGGGAACGGCGATGGGCCATCGTGTGAAACGATCGACAGCAGTCAAAATGTGCGTGAAACCGCGAGATGGGGGTAACGGTCCGACTAAATCCATGTGGACGTGTTGAAAACGGGCGTCGGGAACCGCGAACGTGCTGGGAGGTGAAACGGTGTGTCGCTGGACCTTATTCTTTTGACAGGCTAAGCACTGCCTGGTCCAGGTAGCAATGTCGGTGTTCATCTTTGGCCAGACGAAACGGGCTGCGATGAGTTTGCGGCCGGCACGAACACCGGGGTGGGATAGCGAATGGAAGTGGTCGAAAACAACCTTCCGGTAGGATTGGGGTACTACAGGACGAGGGGTACCTGTAGAAAAATCACACACGATAGAGCCTGGTGCCGCGGGGAGCGGAGCCTCCCGCAGCTGAAGCACAGAAGACGCAAGCATTTCAATGATGGAGTCATCAAGCGCCTGCGCTTCCGCAAGCTTCGCCAGATCTAACGTGGTGATAAGAGCGTTGACCTCAGGACGGGACAAGGCATCAGCAACAACATTCTCATCACCGCGGACGTAGCGTATGTCTGAGGTGAATTGAGAGATGTAATCCAGGTGACGTACTTCGCGCGGCGAATACCGATCTGGCTTAGCTTTGAGGGCGTAAGTGAGAGGTTTGTGATCCGTGTGGACCTGAAAATCTCTCCCCTCGAGCAGGTGTCGAAAATGACGGATGACCAGGTAAATGGCGAGAAGTTTACGCGAGAAAGTACTATAGCGAGTCTGCGGCGGCTGAAGCTTCTGAGAGAAAAAAGCTAGCGGCTGCAACTGTCCGTGGACCTGTTGCTGCAGAACTGCGCCTACGGCAATGTTGGAGGCATCGGTGGTCAGAATAAGTTGTGTATCAGCATCGGTGCTCAGATGATGAAGCAGGGTGGCGTCCGCGAGTGCTTTCTTGGCTGCCTCGAATACTTCAAGAGCACTGGGTGAAAGTTCAAGCGACTTGGACTTTGACTTCAAAAGATCCGTCAAAGGTGCCAGGATGGCGGCGCAATTTGGTATGAAACGCCGGTAGTAGTTGATTAGGCCGATGAAACGGCGAAGCTGGGTTATGGACCTCGGAGCTGGAAAAGACAACACGCTTTGCACCTTGTCTGGGAGGGGTGTGATCCCGTTTTGGTCAAGACGATGGCCAAGAAAAACCAGAGAAGTGACGCCAAAAAGACACTTATCGACGTTGAGCTGTAGACCATTTTGTTGAAAACGATCGAAAACTTGGCGTAAGTGTTCAACATGTTCTTCGGGTGACGAGCTGGCGACAAGGATGTCGTCAACGTACACGAACGTGAAGGAAAGACCGCGCAAAATGTCATCGACAAAACGCTGAAACGTTTGGGCCGCATTCCGCAAACCAAAGGGCATGCGAAGGAATTCAAACAGGCCGAATGGAGTCGTGACGGCGGTTTTAGGGATGTCCTCCTCCGCGACCGGTATTTGGTGATATGCTCGCACGAGGTCAATCTTGGAAAAAATCGTCTTTCCAGCCAACATGTGAGAAAAGTCATGAATATGGGGAATCGGGTACCGGTCCGGGACTGTAGCTCGATTGAGAGCACGATAATCACCGCATGGCTGCCAATCATCAGATGACTTTCTGGGAACCATGTGCAGTGGTGAAGCCCATGGACTGGACGAAGGACGGATGATCCCCAAATTCAACATGTGCTCGAATTCGTTCTTCGCGATTTGTAGCTTCTCGGGATGAATTCTACGCGGATGAGCATGGATCGGTCTGCCGGTGGTAGTGATATGATGGCGGAAAGCGTGTTGTACCTGCTCCGTAAACTGACAAGGCTTAGAGAGGGAAGGATAATCCCTCAAGATGTCAGAAAATGGCGGGCTTGGCACGGCCAAGTGGATGCCAGCGGAAGGCTCACGCGAAACTAACCCGACAGTAAACAGCTGAGTGGCAGGATCTAGCAACTTCTGATGTTTGAGGTCGACTATGAGGCCGAAGTGGGATAGGAAATCCGCTCCAATGATAGGCGACCGGACGTCGGCCTGGATGAAAACCCATTGGAAACGGCGACGTAGCCCAAGGTCTAAAGTTAGGGACCGTTGACCGAACGTGGCGATAGAAGTGTTGTTCGCAGCCTGCAGTGTAAACTGCGATGGCTGGAGATGATGACGACGAGGGGGCGGTACAACGCTAACTTCTGCACCTGTGTCGATCAAGAAACGGAATCCTGTGGACTTGTCGGTCACGTAAAACAGGCGACTGTGTCCGGAGTGGCCAGCACCAGTCGTCGCCATTACTGGCTGTCGGCGCCGTTTCCCGAACGTGAACGTCGAGCATAATAACAAGGCGGGACGCATTTAATAGCATCCGGGCCGAATGTTCGGTGGTACCAGCAGACTTTGTCGTCTGCACGCTCTTTTGAGTTAGAGCGGTTGCGGCTTGTAGAGGGACGACCGGTTTGAAGCCGGTTGAAGGTGGAACACATCGTGCTCACTTGAGAGCACAATAACCTCACAGTATCTTTAAGATCCTGCAGGTCGTCATCTCTGTGGTCTGTAACGTCTCGAATCAGTTAAGTGGGTGATTTAGACCGTGAGGATGAGGTACCAAGCGATTTAGTGGACTTTCGCTGTGTACGGCTGTCAGGTTTACGGTCGGATCGTGAGGCCGAAACCTGGGAGACGGCATGCTGAGGTACTGAGGTCGAGGCTTGGTTTACGGCGTACGAACTAGTACCGGGGTAACATTGTTGGATGCGGTCTGCGTGCTCCGCGAGTTTGGTCAGCGGAACATCATCATCGAGTAGGGCGAGTACTTGTTGCATTGAATGGGGTAATTTATCCATCCAAATGCGACGAAAAATAGAATCATCTAAGGTGCGACCAGCAAGCAGGTGACGCATGTGGCGCAGTAGAGCGGAGGGGGTTTGGTCGCCAAGCTCGACGTTGCTGAGGATTTGACGAAGTTTGCTGTCGGCAGATTGTGCCGTACGTTCGAGAATAGCCTTTTTTAAGCTAATGTAAGGTTTGACTTTAGGGATAGGATCAAGGAGATCCTGAACGGCGAAAGCGATGTCGAACGGTAAGTACTGCACGACGTACGCGTAACGCGAACGCTCGCCAGTAATCTGACGTGAGGCGAAAACAGCTTCGATCTGTTTGAACCAGACTGTCGGGTCGCGCAATTCGTAAGGTGGAAGCTTAATAGATATCTGAAAAGCCTGCGGCTCGTCGTGAGCAGATGGTGCACACGAGTTGTTAGAACCAGCATCATCGTCATCGCAATCGTGAAATGGGTGGTATTCGTCGCCCATGGTGAAAAATTTATGAACGGCAGATTCAAACGGCAAAAAAAGGTGAATGGAATAAATAATAAGACGTGGATAACAATAGAAACGGGGTCACCAAATTCGTAGAGGCTTTATCACTACAAATATACAAAACGTCTTAGTAAATACGCGATGAAAACTTTCGAGGGTAGACTAACTGCTAATAAGGGATTTACCAGACTATTCTAGTGGAAAAGTCGCAAAAATCCAGTAAAGAGATTGACGATGAAGATTAGAAATGATACAACTCACTTAGATCCTTCACGATCCTAGTCGGCAGTAGTCAAGTAGTCGACTTGCCAAAGGATAACTCTGCGAGGACTGGATCCAAGTTCGTTGGGCTGTGAGTTGCAAAATGGGGAGAAAACTCGTTTGCGAATTGTCGCTGGATTCTCCTGGAGCCCGAGAGTGATCACCAGAGAGGTGTCGTTGAAGGGCAAAATAAACAGCGGCAGGTGAGGAGAGAATTGAGCTGTGGAGAGTGATTAGCAAGATAGTTGCTAGCACGCGTCAAAACCGAAAGTGTGAAACAGTGTTGTATTTTGTTTTAACAAACTTGGTTATTGATAAATTTAAACAACACGTAAGTAGGGCCAAGAGCCCACACATACACGACAACCCCACCTCCTTGTCGGTTTTGGCGGTCTTTGCTGAAAAGCTGGTATGCTGGAATCGAAATCTCCAAATCTGCGATTTCTGTTTTTACCCATGTTTCCGTTATGGCAACTACATCAGGTTTCCGCTCCGAAAGTACTGCCTTGAGTTCATCAATTTTTGAGGGAAGATTTTGGGCATAAGTGTAAAGAAAGCTCAATTAAGACTTAGTCACCACTTTATGCAGGTGGTTGCCTCTTGCGTGAGCTTGCATGCAGGGAGCTGTCGGTGCTGATGGAGACGGACTGTTTTTCATCCCGACTAGACTGTTAGTGTTATCGGCTTTCTCCAGAGGAGTGACCGCGGGACATGGACGATCGCCCGTTCAGAATTCGAAGATTGCTCTCGCCGAGTTCGCATCTCCTGTGGAGTTCTACTTTTAGCCATCTCCATTTTTCCCACTCCGCGGGGGAAAAATCCCGCTGAAAAAAAACCGTCGGGTGTGAGTATTTAAGCATTGGTTTCCTGCTTAACAATAGCTGGACCTCAGCCTCACTCTTCAGAACAACCTTCAACGGTCTTGGTTGGCGTTGTACATCTTTTGAGTCTGTTATACGGCCCATTCGGAATGCCTTTAGAAGTTCGACTTTCTCCTTACCCTTTATGAGGAATTTCAGATGCACAATGTTGTAAGGCGGCTAAAACTGCAACTTCAATGTTGTACGCCATCAAGCGGGCATGCACGGTTTTTGATGAAGACTTTTTCTCGAAAATCTTTGATACCTTCATAAGGTCACATTTAAAATACGCGATTCAAGCCTGGAGACCGTGGATGCGGCAGGATTATAACGTACTTGAGAGGTTGCAGTAGTGAATAACAAAATAGTAAGAGGCCAAGGCCCATTATCATATGAGATCAGCCTAAATAGCCTTAATCGCTATCATCTGAGTTGTAGGCAGTAACGCGGAGATTTGATAGAAACCTTCCGCATCGTGCGTGGCTTGGACTGCGCACTCATGTGTTACGAATTTTTCCAAATCGCAACTTCAACTTATCTCCGGGGACATCCCTTCAAACTATATGTGCCCAAGGACGATTGAATTTGCGGAAGTATTTTTCTCTAATCGGGTCGTGGACCCGTGGAATAACCTTCCCGAGGCGATTGTTATGTCCCAATCTGTGGAGACATTCAAACACCGACCTGCTATACACATGCTGCAGCACAACGAGAACTATGTGACAAATTGGCCTCGAAGCACCACTGCACCATATGACGGTCTATATTATCCTGACTGAAAATTTGTTAACATTGTTGATAACTCTTGAGATTTTGACGTGACACATAGGGAGTTCAAAGGCGCAAGCTTTTTTTCCTCGAATATACTGACTGCGTGAACTTTGGGAAAAATGCTTCCAAATTTTTAAGTGACTAGTCAGCAGTCAAACAAATTCGTTTTTATGCATGTGTACCACTTGAACAGTGTGCATAAAATGGGACTTTAGTAAGGTGGGACTTACAGGCGTAAAGTTTGCGCCAGGTGTCGAGGAACGTCTTAACTCTGCAGCCAACAACTAGAACTTCAGCTAAAAGTAAAAAAAGTGAGCTAGGGCAAGCACACTTGTTATGTGTACGATGCGTTGTGCTTTGTTGAAAGGCGCAAAAGGTTCATTAAAGATTGATTCGATTATCTTTTATTTTCCTGATTTGGCAAAACTTTCTCGTAAGGCTGCTTGAAAAACGTCCTCCGCTCAAGTTTTCTACGGATTTCATGGTAAAAGAGAAAATAATCAAAGACGCTTGTAATGGTTTTACTTCATTGAAAATGTAGTTGAAATATATTACAGAAGGGCAAGAAAGATCGAAAATAAAACTCACAGACAAATTAATCCACAAGATCAACACCTATCGAATAATCAATAGAAGCTGCTAGATCAGAAACGCTATTTGAGTAACGAAAAGAAAGCCTGCAGACCACGAAATCTATTACAGCAATTCCTTTAACCAGAAGGTGGCCCGACAAGCAAGGCCTAACGTTTTTTTAGTACCATCTCCTTAAATCATACTCTTTATAAAAGACTTAAGTTTGAAATTTACGAATGTTATTAGCAAAAGTATTGCGTGCGACAAAAGAAAGCACTAACTGACATATAAAATCGAGTAATCTTAACAGACCAACGTTCCTTAGTTCTTATATACATGTGGCCGCTTCCCTAGAGCAGTACTGGCCTATATTAGGTATATTTTACTATTTAACTCGTTGTTAATATTGTATGGATTGCTATCTCTGAGATCTCAAAATAAAACAATTATTGAAAGAAATGATACGTACATGACAGCATGGTGCACATTGCGGGATCGGCCACCAAAAGCTGCGGCCTGAACTTGTTTTTATATTGTTAGTGCTTTTCCCTTATGTCAAGTTCACCTCGACACATTCCTTCTTATGAAACCTGCTAAACTCTACTAAGACCTCGGTATAAGATATGAACTGTGACTGATAAATATATGTGAAAAGAATAGCAATCAGTTACTTGGGCCACCGATTAACAAAGCTACTGGCTTCGGACATCCCGTTATGTTGATAAGCAAACTTGTGCAACGATCGCTTTTGTGATACGTAGCGCATAAAACGTTCGGGTTACACAATAGATTAACAACTCCATTCTTCCCTAAGCCCACCCATACTTCTAAGTTCAGTTTTATCCTAGCCGTAAACACAACCCTAAGCCTAAGCTGAACCCCTAACCATACTCTTAACGCTAAAAGTAGCGCAGTAAACATACGAATAGTAAAACGGAGAGTTTTGGATTTTATGCTCACAGATAATTAGTATGCATTCCAGAGCAAAGGAATAATTGCCTAAGAGTTTTTTTTTTTATCATTACAGTAAGAATGCACAAAGAGAACTGCATATTCATGTTAGGTCAACAAGTCTTTATCCGTTTTTCCGCGCGTGGATTGAACTTTTCAAAACTGTCATTTCGCGTTGTGGTGCGTTCTGCGTTCCGCACTGTCTGCCACGCTTGTCACGTCACTCTTTCTGTATTTTGTTTGACAATATATCGCCTTTTTCAAGGAAAAAATTCCTGCCAGCAGCGATGCAAAAGTGCTACGCGCTTTCTAACATGACAACTAAAAATTCGATTGATGAATTAATTCGGTATTGGTAGGCCTATGCCCCTAGGGTCCAAAGAAAATATCAGTATGCTTTGGTCTTAAGGAAAGTATATGAATGCATACTGATGTCTAATTGTAGACGTGGTCTAGCCGGTAATGCAGCTAACCGGTGTATATTTGTTCTATACCGTGGCCTCTTCCGTATACGCTCACATTCCAGAAAACGACGGTATTTTATAAGGTTCTGGACTATGTTCATCACTGTCTGGTATCTACATCAATGACTAACCAAAGATTCTATCAGCAACCGAATACTCACAGTGAACATTGAAAAGTTTTGTCGGATTTTCGATCGTGCTTCTATCTGGGTTCTCATCAGTAATTCAGGTCTGATTTTAGTTGTGCTCCTACGTCCAGCATCGATGGATGAAGCAACTTTTGCACCCGGATCGACCGTTCGCCTAAGAATTACTTAATCTACTGTCCTATTACCGTTAGGGTTGTTGGTGATGCTTGTTTTTTCACTTGGTCATTCGGTAGCACCCTGAGTGCTGCTGACCGGCGGGGTCTCTAGAACTCGTAAGTGAACTGGAATATGTAGAAGATACTTAGGATTGGACAGCTAGGCTGGTTCGTTTTGTTCGTGGTCCGGGGTCACTTAAAGAAGCTGGAACTCTTGCATGTATGTCGCTTATTATAATGCCAATATTAGTTGATGCATTTGCTGAAGTTTCCATAGCGTGAAAGAAGACCACATAAATCCTATTTTGATTACTAAACTATTACAGTGCATCCAGTCACTACATGTCGAAAACTTGAAGCTTAGCTTAATAAGCTTCCACTGACTGCTATAATAGTCAACACGGAAATTTATTAAAAGTATGCGCGTAACAGAGGGAACACTTGTCTGTCATAACAGCCAGAGGCACTGAAATATGTAGATTAATCTATGTACATGTACGTGTCGAAGAGTCCAGGCATATCTTAAGTGCAGCATCTTCCAGTAATGGTAGGGCTAAACCGTCACTAAGTAGATAACATCTGCACGTTCACATTGCTTTAGATAACAATGGTAAACTTTAAGCGAGTCATGTTCCTGAGCGGCGTGCCAGCGACCAAGTCATATCTCAAACGATCTATGACCACTTTAATGCTTCGACACATCAAACGGACCCGCCGCATTAAACTGCACAGGCCAATGGACCACGCAAGCTCTTATCATTTGCTGCCAGTACGACTTAAATTAATGATCAACATTTACTAACACCTTTAGTCAGGCCGCAAAGGCTGATGGACGGCATCCTACCCTTCGAAATCTAAAAGCCAGCCTAGATAGATTAGACATCAGTAATTTAATTTCAGTGCATTTTAATCGATGTCATTCGCAAGTTAAATGCTCAAGTTTTGCGGCGTGCTTTTCACTGAGCTCCGATTTTCCGATTAATGCCAATCTGAAAACTTAAACCGAGACCTCAATCGGAATCCCTATGCCCACGCCAGGCTTAAACCGGCTCTGAAATTTATGGAAATGTGCACGCTTCAGAAAAATAAAGTAACATAAAAGTACTGACAGTTCTTATGTACACTATAGTATGCACAGAGGAAATGTAGATCGTTGAGTGGGTGTAAGACCGGTGTTTCTATTGATGACTTTCGTTTCCTGTACGAACTGTCTGGATCTTTGAGGTGCATTTGCCTATTCATATTAGCCATACTTTCACCTGCACCCAAATTTACGTCTCATATCTACATTTTAAACCCGTAGATGTGCATTAAAAACAACTTATCTCATTCACCGTTTCCTGCTCACATATTGCAGCTCCTCATAATAAGAAGTCAATGACAAGTAAACTTGTAAAATTGTAATCAGCCAACGGCGCAGAATTCATAGTAGCCTGTTGATTAGAAAAATCATTAGGTGACCTGCCTTATCGAGTAATTTGATGTAGAAGTCGTTCAATTTTTACAAAAGAGTTCCATAATCAAACATTTGGTATTTTTAGGAAGGTTCAAAATAATCAAACACAATCTTGTATGGATTTTGTCTTCGCAATCAAGGGTACACTGCGAGTACAGAATCCTCTTGCATCGAATCAGTTACTTAGCCATTTCGTTTGTCCCAAATAATAACTGACTGTTATGACTTGACTACGATTGCTTCGGGTCTGAGATAGTCCTCCGCTGTCTCGAAAGCAACTCCAGATAACGAAGCTTTGTTTATGTTCTCCATATGCTTTTGGCATCAGGGTTTCTGCTAGGTCTGTCCAGCAAGTTGGGGCCCCCTACCCATGGTCAAATTAGTTAAGTTTGCATTTTTGTCGCCTGTCAAGGACAACGAGGTGTAGGAAGATGTGAAATGGAATTTGTGCCCTGGCACGACGAAACTAGATTTGTTACGAAAATGGGCTAGTCGGGATGACCAGAGCTCAGTCCTATCTCAACAACGTTTGTAGAAAGAGGCCAAGTATTCTGTTTCTGACTTGCGTGCGTGAGCAATGACGGACTAGTTTGCCACTACTGTCCACGGACGACCGATGGGACATTTATTACTGAAACTGACCGAAGCACCTTTCCATTTATAGCGCTTGGAACCCAGCATGACCCATTCATCTTTTAGTCCACAACCTGTTCATCACAAAGCGCATGGCAATGCTCAGCGTTTATACTATAGCTCTGCAGAGGATATAAAAGTCTCGTGAAGGTCTACGGGCTGTTGGCAGAATCACTGATATACATTTTAACCCACTCCTTCACAAGCCATCTGTTTGCCTACAAATTAGGCTGATTTTCACACAATATTATCTGATGCAGCATGTGATGGATTCTGGGAGGACTCGTCTATTCAGTTACCTGGAAATGATTTAAGACTTCTCTTTTATATGTGAAAGTCGGGACTGATCAAATTCAGACACTTCCGGTTTAGGATTTCTGGTTGTCTGCATTGTATAAAAAGTGTATTGACGCTGTGAACTTATTTTTTCCTATTCAGACCATGAGCGTGACTACCGACTCCTCGTCCATCGCTCTTTCAGAAGATGCCAGTTGCACCCCTGAACATATTACAAATCTCCTGGTAACTTGAACAACTTTTCACATCCTCGTCTATAGGACACCGAAGTCAAGGCTTTGTCCGACATATTCGATGAAAAAGTGAAAAAACTTTTCCTCTTACAACTGTCCTCAAATTCAGGCAAGCTTTATTCTCTCTCTTATATTAAAGTGCTCAGACGATAATTCTGACGATGAGGAACTTGATACTTCTGTGGAACGTACAGCTGAAGTCCTTAAGGAACAGTTATCCTCCCTGGCTACTCTCACAGAAAGTAAGCCATCGGTTTTATAATTTTATCCGCTCGTCAACCAGAAGTAACAGAAGTAAACCAACTGTCAGAAAAAATTTCCCAAGTTCGTAAACAGATCGAGGTGGGTACAGATTTAGTTTGCATTTCTTTTTGCTTCCTTTCATGTTGCTCTGGCCTAAACTGTTTCTGCAAAAGTAGATAGTCGCAGAAAAGTACTTCGCGGCTGTGATCATGACTGATCTATCCGGCCTTGATGCTGTCCCGTACGCGCGACGATCCGTGGCAGCAGACCTGGACAGTTCGAGCCATTCTCTTCGCTAGGTGCCTTCTCTTGAGTAGGGACACAGCATAAAAACATTTTGGTCTCCTCAGCGTTTATGGTCAAACCGACCGATTTCGCGACCTCGTTCACACGTAACACCATAGACTATTTATCGCCAAAGCTTGAAGCTAGTACAGCCATATAATCGGCATATTCGACGTCAGTCAACCGGTGTCCGGGTACATTGTACTTGTACTGGTTATGGCTGCGATCATGACTGATCTAGCCGGCCTCAATTACGTCCCACCGGACGCTTGCACCGGCGTCCGGGTGCAAGCTCAATACCGTCATTCTCCTGTAGGGCCTTCCCGAGAACCCATTCAATGGCGTAGTTAAAGCGGAGGGGCGACAGAATGCAGCCTTGTCGAACGCCAGATCGAATAGCGAGGGGTTCTGAGAGGTTGTTGTGGACTAAAACCCGCACAGTGGTGGAGCGGTAGTATGCCTTGATCACGGCGAACGTGACTTTTAAACTATATGCTTCGTACTGACAAAGGCTGCCTAGTAATGCTGTGCCTAGGTTGCTTGAGTCAAGTATAACCTGTAAGCATTTCTGGACAGCGTCTCTCACTTTCAATACGCCCAGTTGGGATGGCAGCCGCTTTGACTTTGCTTTGATAGCGGTTTTTGTGTCGGTGGTTGTGTCGAAGTATTTTACCTGAGTCATTCTGTGGTGACCTCACTGTGCTTCTTCTTCTGCTTTTAGGAGAAAAGGCGCTGCCTAACTGACATGTATTCACCTTATATCAAGTTGAAAGACTGCAATAGTTCCCCTGCCGAAGTAAGTTTGTCGCTGACTATATCAGCTTGCTCAATCCCCCCTTTCGGAATACCCACGAGTACAACTCGATTTTTTCGAAGAATCTTTGGTTTTTCATTGCACCATCTCGGTGGCAAGGGGTACGGCTGTGCAGGTGACAGTGTCTCCTATCATCTGTGTCGAGTCTCGGTTTCCTCAGTTGGGAAGCTCAGCAGTTGAAAACAGACGGACTTGATTTTTGAATATTGTCAACGCGAAGTTTCAGGTTTACGCTCGAACCTGGCGTCAGAGACGGTAAAATATATTTGGCTGACTCCTAATGCTGAGCACGGCTAGGAAGGGTAATTGCGCTCGTTGGTGAATGTAAACCTGAAAGCCATGGTTAAAGCAGCTCGCGGCCTTCAGTGGTGGTCACCTCTGGCCATAGTTTCGGCCTCGACCTACTTGAATGTCTGACCGAGTCCCATCGAAGGAGCCAGGACTTGAGAGTCGGCGTCGGCCCTTAAGCTGTTCTGCTATCCGCGTCAAGATTCATCTTCGAGTTTGTCTGGCGTATTTGCTTTGCATGCAGCTGCACTAGTTAGGAGAATTGATACTGGACTTTTCTCGCCTTGGTAGTCAGTTCTTAGGCCTATTTATTTGACGGCCGATGCTTGCGTCTGGTCTACATGCAAGCGCACTTCCAGATGTCGTGAGAAGATCGCTGATGCCTTCCGATACGCCTTGGAGCCGGTGTAGTTTGGTCTTGTCCTTTGCATGCACTGGCTGAGGTAGTTTCACAAGTGACCATCCATTACGACCACTCATCAAGGGCCTTGCAATTAAACAACCTCATCTTCCACTTAACTCTAGGGTGTCTCAACGTGTCGAAATAGTGCCCTTATGCAATTGCACTTATGGCTGATTAAATGACCGCCATTAAAGCTCAGTAATTATGGCGTGCTTGCCGCCTTCATGAGCACTCTAGTTGTTAGGTCATCGCAATCTCTGTGGCAAACATTGAAATCAAGAAAGGCCTCTTCCTCCAACGGAAATTGTATGCCTGAGAGGTGGATCTGAGATACTCTTTAAATGCCAACATTTGATCCCGATAACTATGAAGGTATCATCCGCTAACGGCGTTTAGGATTTCGGTCAAGCGTGGTGGTTTATAAACCGTGTCCATACCCTTTTTGGGTTGGGTTTTACCGAGTAAACTTCTGTTCCGTGGATATCTTTCTGACACGCGAATGATGTAAACAGCTTTCCGGAGGTCGCCTGGACAACACTGAATGCACATGTGTCAATTTATATTGGTTACCTTAAGCCTTGGAGCCAGAAAATGGCTTTCTAGGGGCCGGCTTTTGGATCCATCTGGCGTCAACGGTTGTACAAAGACAAAGCACTCAATATTTGACTGAGGTAGGTCCTCACATATACGTGCGTCAATCTTTAAGTAAGACGAGCTAGTACCCTCTACAATAAAACATAGGAAGAAAAGGTACGGCACTTCCGAAGATCGAGCTGTATTCGTTAATTTTGAAGTTTGTGACACCATCAGACGAAGTGAACAAAAGAGAAAGTGAGGTCATTTGGCGTCACCAATTTGAAAATTCACGAGCCTTTTCTGTTCATTATATCTCGGTTATTCAGTTATTAAACCTCTTAACATGTTTGCTTGTTGCTTTTGGTACTTTTAACGCCTCATTATCCTTTTTACTGCTTTTGATTCATTTTTTAAATGTTGTGAGACCCCGGTGCGGTAGACTCGATGAAAATGGTATACATAGGCAACAAACAAATGCGCATTGGGTCCTCACTGATTCCTCCGCGTAAGCATGTGAGAGCCCTTGGTGAATGGCCTAGCGAGGTTTTCTCCCCACAAGGTCATAGTCGGTTTCCAAATAAAAAATGTCACTTTTTACGTGAGCCACCACTGGTTCCTTTACCCTTCACTGCCTTCTTCCCGCGGGACAGAGTTCGCCCGTCCTCTCCTTTCCCTTGCTCGTCATCCGAGCGCTAAGCATCCAGACCATGTCTACTAAACTATCAGGGGACATTAGCTGATTTTTAATTTTGAGGGATTTTGACAAAGATAAGCAAGAGGACTTGAACTGCTTGTGAACACTGCACGCCATTACGTTTTACTTAGTCCCCTGAGGAGTTCTTTTAGGGCCATGCGAGACGTCATGGGATGTGACCGCTCCGGAACAAGAAGTTTAATGACCCGACATTGCGAATTTTACCTTGCAAAACGCTTCAGCGATCGCGCCCTTCGTCTGAACTGCTTCGCCGTGGAACTCACTTTTTTGCCCCTATCGGCAACCCGTAAATGCGTGCATGTCTTATGCAGCACTAACACAAGCAGTTTGACTACTGCACACAAAGTCCGCGAAAATCGACAAGTTTCTCTTGTGACCACCTCGTTTGATTATGCCGCCGCATGACAGTTGGATCATGGTTGTTGACGATGTCCATACTGTGCCCTACAGCATGGTGGGCGCAGGAACGCTGACCTGCGCGCGTGATTGAGTTTATAGTGGTAGTAAACTTGCACCGCATCTACCGCACTCGCCTCTTCTTTCCCGCTTTGTAATGAGGTGCAAAAGGTGTGCAGGTGACATGCACGGCAAGAACTCGCACTTGACAGTCCAAACATCAATTCCGATGATTCCCAACCTGTGCTGCAAAATACTGTGGGAGGAGCAGGGACGGTGATTTGCACGTGAATTAGTTTTGAATGATAGTGGACTTGCGAAGCATCTACCCCACCCTCTTCACTTTCTCCACTTCGCATGTACCCGGCGTCAAAAAAAGTAAAAAAGACTCGGAGGCGGGATCAGGCGCAGGTGGCTGGCGCGGCTCGAATGCCCCCAAAATGTGCCACTATCGCACC
Source organism: Ligula intestinalis (assembly GCA_036362985.1). Classification (NCBI taxonomy): domain Eukaryota; kingdom Metazoa; phylum Platyhelminthes; class Cestoda; order Diphyllobothriidea; family Diphyllobothriidae; genus Ligula; species Ligula intestinalis. Next base: position 71,657,417 of record JAYGXS010000003.1, on the reverse strand, counting down.
TTAGCGGTTCAGCACACCGTCCGTTGACACTAATAATGTCGCTTTACTGAAAGCACTGAAACCACAAAGTATTAAGTGACCTTTCAAGGATACTCTGAAGCTCAGCGGACTCCAGCGTAACCCAAAAAGCACACAGTAATTTTGCGGTAAAAGCTTCTATTGATACACTCACAATGGCTTGTCTATGATTGCATCTGTTGGCTCGATTTAACTCCTTTAGTCATTGGCTGGCTTTTTGCCATGTAACCCGATAATTACTTTTGTCTATGACGTCCCTATAGCCAAAATCAAACGAAATCTTTTTGCGGTTGCTAGCAGGTGCTGACCCAGGGACTTCGGATAATTTGGTGGGACCCTGTAACTCACTCGGAAAGCTTCGTTGGGGTCCACCCCATGTCCGGAATCGACCATGTGCGCCAGAATAGAACTGTTTATGCTCCTGACTTTTGCTTTTGTCAACCACATTTAAAACGATACAGAAACGCAAACAATCACAGTGAATTCCCATGAAACTGTTTAGTAACCGTAGGCTAACCGTCATACTTGATATTGCATCATTCCTTGACGGGTATTTAATTTCAAATTGCACCTAAAACGACTTTTACACGTGTGCTGTTTTGTTTACAAAGGCACTTGCATATACAGGCCCTATACACTTTTAAAAGTTAGATTGACTCCTTTGACAGGATTTTTGACGTTTTCGCTCTTCTAAAAATTGCCTTTCTCATCAACAAAACATTAATTTTGATATTTATTTGATATTTTTTATTCACTTTGAGTCGTCCATTATTAATTGGTATATTTGACGATGTTTTCCGTTAATTTAGGCATATTTCATGTGTTTCCACACGTGCCGCATAAAAGTACAGAATTGTGCTCTCGGTTACAAGGGCCAACTCTAGTTGCAACAGCGACAGCTACAGCGACATTTAATTTCCGGTTGATTAATTCTTGCATGTTCCTGACTGGTAGTTTAAAATCACATTGGGTTGCTGCTCATTTTCCCATTCTGCACTAAAATTGAGGTATTCATCAGTAGACGTGCAACTCTCGTGAGTAAATGTTCACAGTTTCGGGCGACGAAGCATAAAAGTATAAAACCATTTTTATTGGAATTCCTAATGAGTCAGTGGACGTGTATTCATGTTCGGGGTCCACATAGATGTCTGAGTTTTAAATTACGGCAGGACCGTCTTCGAGGGTCCTTTTTGCCTCTGACTTTTAACAATAACCTACTTTTACAATACAATAACCCGACTTTCCTTTTTTGTTAAATTCTGCCACTATAAGGTCGAATCTCCTTTTTGTTAATTTCCGCAAATATAAGATTGCATTTTCCTCAAGTGGCATCGGTATCCTGTTCAAAAGAAGTTTATGTTGATCAATTTAATTCAGTTTATTACATTGAAACAAATATAAGTTTCTCTGATTGAATATTTTTGATCACTTGCACCACAACTAAATATTCATTTACACTCACTACCCAAGAAGTGAACGTTTGACAGTTGGGCCTCACAACACAGTTTTGCCTAAATTTCTCTGACTGATCAGGGCTAATAAATACAAAAGGATTATTCCAGTATTTGCAGTTTTTGTCTGCAATAATTCCCGCCGACTGTCCAACTTCCTTTGCTTCCTCTCATCTTTTTTAGTTCAAAGACGCGCTTCAAGTTTTGGTCGAGCAAAAGAGTCTTGAGCTATCCGCCAGTCTTCGCGAGGTCTCGATATCCAAACAGCTTTGCGACTCAGAACGACTTGCAGCAGAATTGGAGGACCAGCGGCCGTCAACGGACGAAATCTCCTCTCCTGAATTGCAAGAGAATCTGTAAGTGTTTTTGTACCGCAATCTTGAGTGTCACGATTTTTTTGGCCTCTCCATCCTCCACACGGTAATTTCTCGGTCATGCCTAACAAGCACTACGAATGTCAGGGTGGAAGTGATAAATTGCGATATGTCGATGGAAAGGCAAAGCCAATCATTCTTTTACAGTCTCCCTAAACAAATTGAGTTCGACTACACCCGGTCTCTTGGTTGACACCGAGATATATTTAAATAGTGCCCTTTTATTTTCTGCTGAGATGAAAATGCGAGGGTGAAATAAATCCTTCTGAATAAATCATTTTTAACTCTGCTAAAAAGTTGGTACGAGTCGAAATCCATCAGCTGCAAGTTCGCGCATTAATTTCAAGGAACATTTTAAAGGGCAGCGGTGTAAAAGAATGATGACGTATGCTAGAGAGCACACAGGGGACACTGGGG
>JAYGXS010000003.1:71570703-71655147 GCA_036362985.1 Ligula intestinalis | reverse complement strand
ATATATATATATATATATATATATATATATATATATAAGAAAATTTATATGCGAATGGCTGGAGGAAAAATGATGGCTAAATTTGAAAAGCCCTCTAGTGAGCCAAACCCTTTGCAATTTTTTTATCACACAGTATCACAAAATGTTCCAAGCAATTGCAGAAGCTTGGAGCTAGATTCGATGCTGTCCGTATGGTAAATCATTCTGCCGTCTAGTCATAAAAAATTCCTTCTTACGTGTGGTTGAATCAGTTTATGTTGCTTTTTTCTCCACTGTGACAGCCCGATAGAATGCTAACAGTCTTCTTGAAAATTATACGATTTCCAGCTTTCCCAAATACTCACGCTTAACTTCAATATTTTTCCCCAATTTCTGCATCCACTCCAGTTGAAATACTTTTTTACTTTGAGCTTGCAAATTGCATTTAGAAAAAAGGTAGACACGATAGCTGAGACAAGAACTTTATTTGACTAACGTTTCGGATTGCAACTCCAATCCATCTTCAGGGCCACCATCAAATACGTGCAATTCGTGCACAGAGGCAGTTGCGATATTTACAGGGTGCAGTCGTTATGCTACTACGTACCTATGACACTTAACAGCCATCCCCTTAATCGTGAGCTAATTGCTTGATGCCCAGCAGACAAGTTGTTATCTATAAACTGGAAGGCAAGCATCTCAAGGAATTTAGTTTCAAGGAAAGGCGTCCTTTGGAAAAATGAGGAAATTTATTCAGTAAATTTTCGACACTGGATCCCCAGGTCGTCGTCAGACTTGAGAAAAATATGCAAACAACAGTTTAAATTTCAAAGTGCTGATAAAGTTATATAGGCATCTAGTGTGGGCGCCTAGTGGTTGTTGTAATTTTCGTCACATCGTGGTGGACATAATCACCTGTTGCAATGGCGTAGTGGCTAATTGGTAACTGTAATTTGAGTCGGTCAGGGCTCAGTCCAGGTTATCCGGTGTGGCCGCTAATTGCGGCTCATGTTGGTCCATAGTTGATGGCTGTAGTCTGTTCTACCTTTTTTTGAGGTGTTTGTACATTCCAGCCCACTCGTCGGTTGATGTATAAATCATCGGTGTGCACGGCCTCAAGAAATTCTCGGCCTTTTTGGAGGGCCAAACTCCAACGATGCGTATTTTGTCCCACGCAAAGGTATGTGCTGTGCCAAGGCGATGCATAGCCACTTCGGACAAATAGTCACGTCTCTTCACTACCAATTGGTGCTCGTGGATGCGTGTGGAGACAGATCGTCCTGTTCGGCCACAATATGCAGTGTCACAAGCTATACATGGGATTTTGTAAATGACTTTTTTCGTATCCAGGTAGCCAACCCTATTTTGAGGGTTTACTAGCCGGGTGCGGAAAGTAGCTATCGGTTTGTGCGCCACTTTTGTTTGGTTTTTCCGCTAGTCTGTTTCAACGAGTTCAGACACGTTCCTTATATAAGGAAGGATTCGTCATGTGTTTGTTTTGGGCGCCTGCGTGGAACTATCTGGTTCCTTTTTCGTGCATTGTTGTTGTCTCATGCATCGGCGTACAAAGTCTCTGGGGTAACCATTGCGGGAAAACAATTCAAACAGATAATTGAGCTTGTTCCTGTAGGTTTCTCAAGTTGTTATCTGCTAAACTTTTGTCACTCATTTAGGAAGCTGGCTCGGCCACCTAGCTAACCGGCATTGGCAGTGAAAAGTGTGCTCGCTTGTGCGCTTTCCGAGGGACTAATGGCTTCGGCCAAACTAAGCCTCAGCACCGAATATGGGCTGGGCAGGTTACTGCAATTCGGGAGCCAGTAAATCATGTCTCAAGCAACCTGCAGCTCTCGCGATTGTCGTGAGAATTTCGGCCTGATCGAAGTTGAGCGCGTGTTGTTGGGTCGCGTTGAATGAGCCCTGAATTGGCGTCATTTATCCGCACTGCTGCCGCGTGTTCCTGGCACTCGTATTTTCGCTTTGGTCGACAGGGGCGACACTTAGTTTGTTGGTACTGCAAGTCCTACTTTTGTGGGCCACCTATGTGGCCAATAGAAGTTGTTAATTTCTGCGTTGTGGTATTGCCTGCTTGAGTTTACCCTAGACAGGACCTGCGCTTTGCAGTAAGCCATTTATCCTAATTAAATATTTCGAAATTCATAAAAACTTCCTTATCACCATAAATTCAATTCGAATGCGTTGGTCAAAGGTGCATTTGACAGGTCTGTCTTCAGAGGTCCTATTTGCCTTTGACTTATCACAATAACCTACTTTTACATTTTCAGTAACCAGACTTTCCCTTTTTTCGTTAAATCCCGCCAATATAAGGTCGAATTTCCATCAATAAGCATCAGTTTCCTGAGCCACAGGAGTTTATGTTGGTGGAGTTGATTCTATTTAATTCGTTAAAACAAATATAAGTTTCCTTAATTTAACTTTTTTGCTCATTTTCAACACAATTAAGTATTCATTTACATTCCATAACCAAGAAATAAATGTCTAACCGCAAATTACATAAGACAGTTGGGCGGGGGGAGTATATATTTAGGCGACCCTACAAGACAGTTTTGCCGTGCATTTAACAAGAACCAACTCTCATTTAAATTGAAAGCGCAAGAGACATTGACAACACTTTACACAGGTTATAGGTGACACTTTTTCAAAAAGGCGGAAAATGACGAAGATGCGAAGTTTCACGTCAGGCGGGTAACCGTAACTTTTTTAAGTAAGGAAAAAACACAACTGATTCAAACATTGTCTTTTGCTATTCAGCAGCCTGAATATCTTTCAGAAATCGCTTTAATATCTACCAACCAGCTGCGGACTTTTCAGAATCATACGCGCACGAGTGACGTGCGTTGTTCGGTATGCGATTAGCCCGGACAAATGTGACGTTTGATTTGCCTGTAGGAAGAATCGTATTTATTATAAGAACACCTGCCACGAGATAGGTCAGTGGCTCAAACAGTGGAATGTTATTAGAAAATACTTTCATGTGTATATCACTGTTTGTGTATAAGGAAATTTGTTCTTTCGTCAATTTCATGTGTGTCGTCTGACGACGATAAAATCCGCAGCGTCTCAAAGCTTCCTCGCATAAAGTTTAATATATTGCGTTCTTTAGGGAGGTTTTTCGTTGATTGACAAAAAGCGAAATTGTATGATAACTTCAAACAAAACAATCCTCTAAAGTCTTTACGGCAACAGTACTTTATGTAGGCCCAGTCATTAATCCCTACTTCCTGCATGTTTTCCTACAAAAACGGTGGGGATAGGGTTTAATGGATGGGGAATTAGGACACGCAGTGGAATCTACTTTAGTAAATGCTAAATGTCTTTCCATTTTACTGTATTTAGAAGTGCTGTTGATTTATATCTTTAGATTTTCCTAATCTGTATTATCCTTTAACTTATTGCGGGAAAACCCGATTATAAAATTGCAGGTTTATTGAATTTCCCGAAAAATTGAAATGATGGTTAAGAGGTCGTCTACTTCAACTTACCTGACGTCCAACTTACCATTCTGCAGTTGGATTAGTATAATCCGCTGCTCGAAGCACCGCGCATACCTTCAATTTACATGCGCAACTACTTACTCCCAGCGGCTACGGGAAGCAAATTCGACTGCATTTTTTCACTTAACACTTAATTCTAAAAAATTCCTTCGCTTCCTATCCTATTTCACCACCCCCCCCCCCAAAACTCTATAACCACCGTTTTTGCAGGACAACATGCTGGGACTAGGGGTACAGGAGTGGGTCTACATAAACTACTTTTGCCATATTTACTTATATAGTGTTTTCAGACGATATGGGCCGATATGAAAACTTTAATTTGCGCAGATTTCAATCCCGCAATTCCCAGCCTTGGGAATCTGTCATGGGTTATGTATTTTTGGTGCATCAAAACGCGTGATTTCATCGTTGAATAAAATAGACATCCAAACAATCAGCCATTGTGGAAATGTTTGTGGTTAAATAAAACACTTCCTCTCTAACGGACTTTCTGTTTGAAAAGTAGTTTGCTGGACTATTTTACAGCTGAATACCCACGCCTTTTATTCTTTTCATGAGAGAGAGAGAGAGAAAGAGAGAAATTTGCTCTATTTGAAGGTGGCATCCCGAAATTTCGGCAAAAATGCCTCCATTCAGCGAAAACTTTTTGCCTGCAGAGGCAATTTCCTGATTGATCCTGGCACGCTTTTTGCCGCAAACGGAAAAATCCTCATTTTGCTTACTTTAAAACCGTTTCCGTTACCTTTGTGCACACTAGGGTCACTTTTAATGTGTGTTTGCGAATGCGCTGCTGAGTGCCACTATTAGAATATTGTTCAAACGTCTATCGCGGTCCCTGTTCCGTTTCTACATTGCACAGTAATTAAAGCTAAACTGAGCGACAAGCATCTCATAGACGTTAAATTGGCCAAGACCGTGTCAGCCATTTCGGGATTTTTCTCTGAAGCATTATTATGTGCGTAGAAGCGGGGATTGTGACAAAATCGAAGATGGCCTGCTAACTCCATTAGGATATTTAAGGGTGCAAAGTTGCACACGCCCGAAAAATAAGAATTTTACAAAAGGAAGTAAATGCTTCTGCTTGTAGACTTATAACCTATATACCAGTGAAACACGCACACACCTATGTATATATCAGAGAAGGATGACAGCATCTGGGGGTAACTTGATAAAGAACTGTTTCGGGCTTATTAGCCTTCATCAGCCAAGCATAACCCTGAACACCAGCTGGTCGGACAACACAAACAAACGCACTCACAGACGGCGCAGTTGGTCCACCACCGGTGTCTATCAGATGGGTCATAAGCACTTCATCAAACCGCAGTTCATCCATGCCTCGCCACCTGTCATTTGCAGTCACTGCGGACCGGGATGTCAGGAATGTCTGAACACCGATCCAATAGGCTTCCGAAGTAGACGAAGTTCACGTGGTGGCTAGAGGTCCCGAAACGGGTGACCACCCGCCAGGCCGATGCCGGCCAAGTCATAATTATAGAGAGGTATGACAGCGTTTGGAGGTAACGTGATACAGAACTGTTTCGGGCTTGTTCGCCTTCATTCAATCCACCCAGCTGGCGTTCAAGGTTATGCCTGGCTGAAACTTGGCTGAAACTTAGTAAGTAACATTATAATTAGCGATGTGGCAAGGTTCGGGGGTTCCCGAACACACTGGACATCCAAAACCAGAGCGGGTGTGCACTGTATCCGATCGGTGGACGTCTATCTACTACTTTCTGGTCTCGATCAACAACCGCCATGACGTCGGCTCGATAGCTCGATGGGGTAGGATTATGTCGTGGGGTTGTCTTGGGAAATTGTGAAGCGTGCCCCGCAGGCTCAAGCACACCTGATTTTCGGGGAGAAAACGAGTGGGGCATGTCAGGGAACAAATTAGATCCCAATATTTATGTTAAATAAAAAAGTTACGAGGGCAAGTTGGGTCGTGTACCTTGGGAGAAGACACTGAAATCAGCTTTAATGTCATCGCTAACCCCCCGCCCGACCAACGGCGAACACTTGCATGTAGGGGAAGTGTGCCCAAACCTCGGGCCAGGTAACAGAGAAATTTTCCAGTGGTATCACCAACACCAACTAGGAAAAGTTTACCGAAGAACAAAAGTGGGGAGATTATGTAAATCACCCTACTTATAATTTGTAAGCAAGCGATAATTCCCGTGGGTAGTTCAAAAGGCCAACTTTTCTTAGTTTGCTGATTTTAACAATTATGGAATGCAGTCGCCTTCGGAGAACCGCTCTGAAGTTCAATGCCATCAGCAAATCTCTGCTGGATCGATGGATGGCGTTTAGAAAATCGGAAGGTTATAGGTAATGCAACCTACTTAAAAAAAAGAAGTAGGAGGCTATGATGGATAAGGACCCTTCAAAGACCTCACGACATAATCCTACCCTCGATGTTTAGGGCGTAGGCTTGAGTGTGATCTCTAAAGGCATCATGAGCGGATGAGTGTATATTCTAACTAATCGGTAAATGCCTATCTGCTACTATATTGGAAGTATATTCTGTAAGAAATAGACTTTTTAAGCGGATAGTTAGGATAATAAAAAAAGCACACAGCATCTAAAGTTTACAAGCCGACCTATGTCGAGTAAAATGACCTCTCCCCCTGGGAACCACAGCAGACGCGTCTACAAACCGCGTTCCCACCCGCCGTCCCCGCAGGCAAGGTCTGCTACACCCATCTCCCAGCGTTGGATCAACTCTCCTCTCCGCCCAATCCGTGTATTTGATGACGGAGCGGCCCCTCCCGGCCACGCTGCTCCGACTCCTCCTCGCCGCCGGAATTAAGGCAACCCTGGACCTCTATGGTACTGCTCGTTCTGCCGAGTCTGCCTGGGCCGCCGCGACTGGTCTGTACGTTGCGGCTCCTGCAATGATTGGTGCCATCTCCGCTGCAGTGGCCTCGCCACGGCTGCCGATTGGTCGCCCGCCTTCGCGTTTCCCAGCTGTCCCCTGCCTAAACTGATCTCCATGCCTCCAGCCCGTCCTGTCCTGAACCCAAATCCTCTGGTCTCTGACCTTGCCTCACCACCTGGTCTTAAGATCTTACAATTCAACGCCAACGGCCTCCTTGGCAAGATTGACCAGCTCCTGGCCTTCATGCGCTCGCACAGCATAGCTGTGGCGGCTATCCAAGAGACAAAGTGGTCTAACTCCACTAAGGTCCCTTCCTGTGCCGATTACACGATCGTCCGTCGCGACCGCGGCCGCCACAAAGGCGGAGGTTTGGCCTTCCTGGTGGACACATCCATTACCCCTCACCAGCTACCCCTGCTTGGTGCCGATCCCCCGGAAGTACTGGCGATTTCCCTTGACATTGGCCGCCTCCGCTAACCGTCGTGAACGTGTACATCCCTCCAACTTCCGGTTTTCCTCCCTGTTTCACCGCCTTTATCGCTCCCTACTTACATTCTAGAGACAGTTTGGTGCTAGGTGACTTCAACGCCCACCACAACCTGTGGTGCTCTAACTTGGCAGCCGACCCCCGGGGAGAAGCTCTGGCTGATGAACTAGAACACGCCCCCTTTGCCGTTATCACCGAGAACAGCCAAACGCGGCTCCCGACCAACGGCGCCTCCAGCTCGCCCGATGTTTCCCTCGCCAGTCTCAGCCTGGTAGCCTCCACCATGTGGAACACGGAAATCAGCCTGGGTAGCGACCATCTCCCCATTGTGCTCGAATTGACCACCACCGCCGAGCGTATCAAGATCCCCAACCGGCACTTCATTAACTTCAAGAAAGCCAATTGGGCAGCGTTCACGACCGAATGCGAAGCCGAGATCGATGGCCTACCGCCTCCCACCTGTGTCCATATGGCGGAGCGAGCCCTTCGTCGACTACTGGCAGCAGCAAGTCACCACATCCCTAACGGTTGCATTCCCCTTCTCTGTCCTAACTACCCGCCCGAAGTCTCCCGCCTGGAACGAGAGAGAGAGACGAAATACGAGCGCGTGATGCCAGTGACCCGCGCGTTGGCGAACTGAATGGCTTAATCACTAAGACTATCAACGATGGCAAACGCCAACGCTGGCATGAACTAGTTTCAGATTGCAATTTCAGCGGCAACTCAGCTGCCACTTGGAAGCTTTTACGCAACCTGACCAAACCCCGGGCTGATACATCAAACCAGTCTATTAGCTTTGGGGACGGCAAGTTCCTTTCCAACAACGGTATGATCTCCGCGAAGATGAACAAGCTATTTCGCCCCGCTCGGCGCCCAGTTCCAAAAGCCAGCGCTCCCTTCTTCGTTTCTTCCATAAAGCCCCACCCCTAGAAATTTCCTTTTCGGCCGTCAAGAAAACGAGAGCTTTGAGAGCCTTAGGACCAGATGGTCTGGCGCCTATCCATGTGCGCCACATCGGCCCGAAGGTGGCTGCCTGTTTGCTGCCCTCTTCAACCTTTCACTGGGAACTTCAATCATCCCCGATTGCTGGCGCCAGTCGATCATTATCCCCCTGGTCAAAGCGGGTAAGGACCCCAGCCTAGCGTCCTCTTATCGCCCAATTGCCTTCCTCAGTCCATTGGCGAAGATCCTGGAACGGCTCATCCACCCAATTCTGACGTCTGTGGCGGAACTATCTTGCCACCAACATGGTTTCCGATCGGGTCGTGGAACTACAACGGCGCTTTTCGAGCTCAGCGCCGCTATCCTCGAGGGCTTCAATCAACAGAAGCCCGCTTCGCGGACCGTGGCAGTCTCAATTGACATGTTACGAGCCTTTGACTGCGTCCGCCACGATCAGCTCCTGCAGGACTTGGTCTTGCTGAACGTCCCGACTGGCCTGGTCCGATGGTTGGCGGCTTACATCCGTGGCCGTCACGATCGTGTCCTTTTCCAAGGCGCTCTCTCTAAGCCCCGTAAGCAGACCTGTAGCGTCCCTCAAGGCTCTGTGCTCAGCCCGACGCTCTTTAACATCTACATTCGAGAGATCCCACTCCCCCAGGCACCTGTGCAAGTGGTATCATACGCGGACGATGTTACGTTCTTTTGCCGGCACCATGACATCGATCAGGCTGCACAGCTCCTTATGGAGCTCATGCCTGTTGTCGAAAACTTCCTCACCCAGCGCGGAATGACGATCTCGGCAGCCAAGTCGTCCGTAACTGTTTTCACGCTTGATCCAAAGAAGCTTAATCGTCACCCGGCCATCACCGTCAACGGGGCGACCTTACCGCTCGTCCGCAAGCCCAAACTCCTTCGCGTGCGTTTTGATCCGCTTTTCACGCTCGCAGACCATGCCAGGGAGACTGCAAGCAAAGGAAGCTGCTGCACCAAGGTCCTCAAGGCTCTAGCAGGCACATCCAGGGGCTGCGCGAAAGAGACTTTGTCGACTGCTTTCAAGGCGCTGGCCAAGCCGCACCTCACTTATGCGGCATCAATCTGGTCTCCTACGATGAGCTCTTCCAGCCTCCGCCGCCTCTAGTCAGCACTGAACGCTGCCCTCCGCACGATCACGGGTTGCTATAAAATGTGGCCTATAGGTCCTCTTCATGCGGAGGCTTCTTTTCTACCGGTCGCCCATCACAACACTCTCCTTAGCCAGCAGTTCTGGTGGAGTTGTTCGCAACCCGGCCATCTCAATCCTCACCGTTGCTGCGCTCCCGACCCCGGCCGCAACGTCCGGCCGTCTATTCGAGCACTCCACAAGGAAGCTGTTGCCTCGTCTCTTGCGGATCTACCCGTTGATAGCTCTGCCACCAAGACAGGCTTCCAGCGTCTCCACCAGAGAGTCGTCGAGGAGAAACGAGGTCACCGTCCCCCGGTCCTTTTGGGTGGCTATCCACCTCTGATTGCGGCCTCGGAACGACATCTCCCGAGGGTCACTCGATGTGCCTTGGTCCAACTACGCAGTGGCTACTCAATGCTCCTTAGCCAGTACCAACACCGGCCTGACTCGTTCACACCCCACAACTGTCTCGACTGTGGCGTCTCGCCGCATGACTGCCGTCATCTGTTCGCCTGCAGTTCTCGGTCTGGCACCCACCTCACTCCCGCGGACCTTCGGCTCAAGCCGGTCGAGGTCGCGGCTTTTCTCCGTCTCCTAACTACTCCCAGTTTGGATTCCGGCGGAGATTCCTGATCCAAGTATGGGCTACGACACACACACATATCTGATTTGCCGCACTAGAGATCCGGTGGCTGCGTACAATGCCCCGAGAGACTTGTTGCTGGCGAGCTGATCGCCCCCTCCTTTACTTCCCTTGATTTCCGGTGAGCCACAGGAGCCGCTTCAGTGTTTCCATTTGTTTTTGACGCCTGGCTGTCAGTCGACCGTTGCGATAACCGTGCATGCATGTCGCCAGCGCACAGCCCCGAGCCGGCGGCGTAGCTAGACAAGTAGGATGCCGACTCAGCGTCCTCGACGTAGGTCAGCAATTGTGATTGGGGACAAAATCTCTCTTTAGCTGATCGAAAGATTTTGTATAATGCGTCATTGGGGGGTTTAAGTGGCCGCCAAACAGCATTATCCAGTAGAAGTGAGGTCAGGTCAGGTCAGGTTTTATTGAGGGAAATATAGGTAAATACCTTTGAACTCTCTATTGGTACAGGACAGTTTTTTCAATGCATTTGATCTGCAGAACATTTCAGAACAGTGGCGTTGCCAGTAATTTGCATTTGGGTAAGGGAGGGCTGACAGTGAAAAAACTCCTCAGGCATTTTTCAGAAGTCTAGGGGTTTGAAAGCCAACTGACAGATTTAAGGAGAAAACTGTCGCCCGTTGGGGTGGGGGATTGAGGGGGGGGGGTGCAGAGTATATGCGAATCGGATGGCCTGTGCTAAGAGTGTTTGAAGCATGTAATGTCGTGCGCGTCCGGGCCGAGAAAACCGAAGGAACCTACCGGTGCTGTCCGGAAGTGGGGAAGGATGTGGCGCCGAGATTGAACCGTCAGAATTCGCGTAAATGCTCCGATCACAAAGTTGTAGCCTATTTTTGGTAAAAGCTATCTTTCCGGGCAGAGGTTTGGTAAACAATATTGGCTGCAATCTAGACAATGTCGGCCTTGACAGCAGCACAGAGGGCCGTCACACCGGAGTCACCAGTATATATCAGTCAGGGGATATCAATTCAGCTATGACAGCACACCACAAATGCTGTAACGGTGAAATCTGACGTGTGTTACCGTTGCATTGCGCCCTGTTGAACTCCCCGAGGAAGAACAGAATAAGAAGGGAATAATTCTAGAATCCACCCGGAGGAACGTTTATTGCGTACAAAACCCGGAGGAGCTGTCTCGGGTGGCTGTTGCCGCTGGTTGATCTCCAGTGCGCTCTTTGTCCCGCCTTGGGGGCAAGCCCCGGCATTGGGAGCGAACTGGCGTGTTCTCGTTATCCGGTGTGGCTGCAACTCTCTGTCTACTAGGGACAGTGGCTTATAAGAGATTGTCTGCGCGTTCTCTGGTGGCCAGATTGGCTGCCCGCGCACGGCTTTGTGTGGGGGCGGACCGATAGCGTGACCTGAAAGTTCATCCGGACCGCTTGTTAGGGATAATCCTAACACTGCATTGGGGTGCGCGCGTCCGCGTCCGGTCTAAAGTTATTGCTTGGGGCCAGCCCAGCGAACTCTGTTGAACAAAGGAATCATTGTAGCGGTCAGCCGCAGGGTCGACGCCTTAGGAGAGCCGACAAGTTTGCTAGCCTTTAGTCAGGCTACCATCCTAACAACAAATTCCTCCTGTCTACTGGCAGAACTCAGATAACGATGAGAGCTAATTTACCGTATATACACAGAGCAGGTTGTCATGAGGGGGCAGTTTGCTTTCCGGGTCAGAACAACGCGTTCATTCAAGAGTGCTTGGGAAGGGCCGTATTGCTTGTACGGGTGTGACCTTGTAGCAGCCGAGAACGTTGAGGTTGGCACACACTGTTCAGGTCTCCGGATGTAACATCGACTGGGGTTGTTAGCCATCGCAGGCACACAAGAATATCAGCCAGTAACATAAAACTTCTACTATTGTAAGGCAAGGAGTAAGTAGTAAAAGGACAAAGGAATATCGATACAAAATAAGGCAAAAATGATTTTGAGGGCCCCTCTAGATATCTACCTTCCCCCGCCCAACTGCTTAGAGTGTTTTGTCGTCAAACATTTAATTCTTGGCTGGTGAGCGTAAATTAATATGTAATTAAGGCGGAATTGATCAAAAATATCAAAGTAAATAAGATTATGTTTATTTTGCTATGCTAAATACAATAAAATTCAACCTGCATAAACTTGTCTTGCGTAGAATACGAATGCTAATCAAGGGAACTTTGACCTTATGTAGGCGGAATATAACGAAAATGGAAATTCTTCCTTCTATTGGTCGAATTTAACGAAAAATGAGGACACTGGCAAGACCCACAAAATAACTTTAACTGACCACAATGCTCCTTGGCCCCCCTTCGCCGTTTGATTTTTCACGGTGTGTAGATTTTCGATATTTCGTGCAATTTAAAGTACGTATGTTGGTATTTTGGAAATGCGAATGGTTTAACCCATGAAATTTAAAATACAGTAATATAAGTAGAATGGCATTGCCGACAAAGACAAGGGAGCCTGAAATAGCCATTTCTGGCTTATTAGCCGCCATCAGCCAGCCACACTTAACCCCCAAGTGGTATCCCATCCGATCTTCGAACCTACGATCTCGTTAGTTAGAAGTCCAAAGTTCAGTGAGCGCCTGCCGACAAAGCAAAGGAAGACCGGACTGGCCATTTCTGGCTTGTCTGGCTTGGTCATTGAGTTCAATACTCTACCACTAGTCCACGGCCTCCTTGTTTTGTCGTTCGAGATCGGGAATATGATGAATATATATGTTTTGCCGACCTAGAAGAGGAACAATTATGTTCCGCTTTGCCCAGGAGCTCAAAACGTAAACCCGCCAGACCGTCAAATAGTGACTAGGATGATATGATGAAATGGAAAGCAAACGGAGACCGGAATGGCGTAATTAGTCATCGTAATCTTCCCTCGTCACACGCAGCCGGGCTCCAGCCTGTTGAGTGCGTTGGGTCCGGCGAGCGGGAGGTAGGGGGTGTTCTCACGGTCGGCGTGCATAGTTGCAGATGACGCCTGTTCTGGCGGCACGGTATTCACTCGTGTTGTTGGCCAGGGTAGGCAGATTGCGGCTACCAGCGTCTTTTGACAGCAGAGAGCGGGCTTTGTTAAATGGATTGCTACTGCTTCGGCTGTGGCGAGCACCCTTTTGTGCAGGCCTTTAGAGTAGTGTGTTGGAGCCTGGTATATGACTTTAAAAGCCGCTCTCGCGTCAACGTGGTTGTTCGTATTGGTAAAGTGTGCGAGGATTGAGCTTGAGATCGATCGATTTTCTCGTTTGCCGAGCCAGGCTGGTATATGTTCGCGCACTCTCTTCTCCAGACGTCGCGTTGTTCGGCTTTTGTAAATGTTGTAAAGAGTTTATTAAGCCTTAATATATATATATATATATATATATATATATATATATTATATGAACATGACTGAAGATACGATGTCCAGATAAATTATCCCGTTCCCCATCCGCCAAAGAAGATGAAGAAAATAAGGCGCTTTCATGGACCACACTGTATGGGTGCTGACGTTTCGAAAACATGCTTGTCTCCATCATCAGAGTGGTTTGGTGGTTGTTCCTGCTTGCGGTGATTTGTTCTATCTCGCCGGTTGTCTCGTGTTATACGCGTGGGTTACGCGTATATTGAGTGTGGGCTCCAATGGCACCACGAACGGACGAGTTTGTCTTCTAACAGATCGATGTACGCGTATCTGCCACTGTATATCTTTGACCAATACCGGCAACTCGTAGCTTAATGGTTAGGACGTTTGACTCTGATCAGAGAGTTCGCGAGTTCGAGGCTCGGGTGTGACACTACTTGGGTCTTGGTATGACGGCGGTTAATAAGGCAGAATTGACCATCCTAATCTCCCTTGTCTTTGTCGGTTATGCACGTCTGCATATATCCGTATACATATCAGCACGCTTAAAAATATATAGGTATATATAGGTACTACTTTGCGGAAATTTGACTTTGCTAAGGGATCTCGAAACAGAACCCTCCCGATATTCTAAAGATAACTGTGTTTGGTTGTTAATCAGTATCGGTTTAGTTACCTACTTGTCGTTCGACCGGACCATACTTACTATCCAAAACCAGCATTAGTTGGAATTACTTGACTTTATATCGTTCCAATTATTTCCTAAGCAGTAAAGGTGTGTGTTATGACCCACGCCTGGTACTGCTAATTAAGTCGAACGTCGAACCCAAGAGTCCGTAAGAGGGAGACAGAGAGAAGACCGGTTTGCCAGAGAGAGGGAGTTTACTGAGACAAGCACGTTACAGCAAGTCAGAGCAGGTCCTTGAGTGTGTCAGGTTCAACAACATCAGGGCAAAAAACGACGGTGAGCTAGGCCCATTGGGCCAATCAGCTTTTGGCTGCCGCCGTCATTGGGGGGAACTCGGCGGTTGAGATTCAGATTAAATTTCGAATTATCGATTGATTTGACTGCAAATTGTGTTTTTCTGTCTGTGGCCGATCGATAGCCTGCCTTGCGCGCAGGCCCGATTGCGCAAGCTATGTATGTGTCAGGCATCTGCTAACAGAGTAATCATGGGAATGGCCACATTCCCAGCAGTGTGTTACTTTTTTTAGAAATACGTCCTTTGGGAAAATAAGGCAACTTTATTCAGTAACTTTTCGACACTGGATCCCCAGGTGGTTGCCAGACTTGAGAAAATGTGCAGAAGAACAAGTAAAATGTCAAAAGTGCTGGTACAATTATGTAGTCATCTCGTGCGGGCGGTAATTGGCAGCTGCAGTTTGCATCAGTCCATGATGCCAATTACCGCCCACACCAGATGACTATATAATTGTACCAGCACTTTTGACATCTTACTTGTTCTTCTGCACATTTTCTCAAGTCTCATGACAGTCCAGGGATCCAATGTCGAAAATTTGCTGAATAAATTTACCTTGTTGTCCCAAAAACGCCTTTTGCTGAAAGACAATTTCTTGGGATGGCTGCCTTCCAATGCTTTACTTTTACCAGATTTCAGCAAAATGTTTTTAAAGACGATATTTCTAATTTACAGGACTCTGGATGAAATTCAAAAGGAAAGAGTTGGACAGGTGGAGCGTGTGGACGATTCCCACCTCCTTCTCGACGTTTCCAAATCAAGTCTTTTCCCAGTTCCATCAGGCAGGTCTGACAATTTTTCAGTTCCCACACCCTCCGGAACCATGGATTCTACCGATGGACGGAGCACTCGTTTTCGCGCTCGAACCATCACAGAGAAAGGCCTTCCATGTCAGCGTCTAGATGAAATTCACGTGCGTCGATTTTATTGTATTCACTCCAAGTACACCGTCATTTGCTTTCTACTTTTTAGGTAAAACCGGTCGACGTTAAACATTAGAAGAAAAAATTGGGTAAAATTGGGCAGAATTTATCGAAATGACTCAGTCAACAAGGACGCAACGCGCGAAAGGCCTTCTCCAAAAACATTGCGGATTCCGGGAACACCTGATCACTGGTAGTCATAAACTGCATGAAAATTGCCAAATTGCTGGCTTCTACACAGCCTTGGTTGATTTAACAAATGCTTTAGACGTCATAATCCCAGATTCTCCTCTGGAACTTTATGCTGCGGCGAGATAGAGAGGGATATAAGCTTTATTTTGAAATTATCATTCATAAATTTCAGAAAAAATGTCTTATTCGAAACAAATAAAATTAGGCGCTCAATCTCAACACCGGGACATCAACAGTAATCCATAATCGTCAATGACAGCAATTTTCGACATTTTGGATAAATGTCCTTGGTAACGTCGTCAAATAAAGGCCAAGTTGGACTGATTCAAATAAACAAAGAGGGGGACAAAAGTCGGTCCATAAAGAGCGAAGCAGGGCAACCGACGTATATACAATGGTCCATGCAATGGCCATGCAATTTGCATAACTTTGTATAAGTTTGATCATTTCTCCACTACCAATGTGAATGCATTTAGGAAGATTTAGAAATAATAATGAACAGCATTAGGCATATTAAGTACTTAAAAGAACTATAGGAAGTACTTAGTGTTTGTAAAGAAAAATAAAATTTTCTGGATAATGCCGTGATTTTAGAGACGTAAAAAAGAGCTATAAATTAAAACAATAAATTTAGATATTGTGTTAAATTGAAAACTTAAAGCAACCACTTTACATATATAGAAATAAATTTTATTTAGTCAAGACATTCTGTCAACTTTAATCTTACTGGATAAGTATTTATTGAATGTCATCTACAAAAGTGTGTCATAATTTTCCTTTTTTTACTGTCTTTGATACAATTATAAATGCTGTATATCGTGAATCCATCCGGTCAGTCTTCTATGGATATGAATGCTGGGTTGTGCGCGCTGAAGATGAGCGAAGGCCGGAGGTCTTTGACCACCGATGCCTGAGGAAGATCCTACGAGTTAAGTTTAGCGATTTCATCTTGAATGAGACAGTCCACGCCCGCTGCGATCGTATCGCGAGGATATCTCAGGCCATTCAAGAAAGGCGACCGAGGTAGTTTGGACACTTTCTCCCATATCCGCCCCACAAGCTTAGCTATGGTTCACTCGATCCTACGCCGCAGCCCACATGGAAGCGTCGAAAAGAAGGGGAACTGAAGATTTTGCTCGACGCCGTCCGTCAAGACATGGAAGCAATTCTTGGATCTTCTATCTTCGGTCTCCGTCGCTGGAGCATTCCGAGATCCACTGCTGCCAATCGCCACGCATGGAGAGGTACCGTTCGTGACATCATTGAGGCCGGTTAGATTAGGCATTATCACAGCCGTAACAGGTACGAGTATGCGCCAGTTGTTCGGTGGTCGAAATGGGGTCGTCACCCGCTGACTTTTCATCATTCGCGCTGGATTGTGGCATGATGATTGCTCGAACATCTGGCTTACCGGTGTTGGCTTTGGAAAACGTGTTCTTCCATGCGCTTCCCTGATTTTCATGAACTGAAGACTACATTTTCCGGTTCTGGAAGGGATAAATTGCAAACATTTCGTGCTTACATTGGGACTCTTCCATCGCATACCGCATATAAATAAAAGGCTTGGTTCTGTCATATTTGATAGCACAGCAATTTTCTTGGACATCAGGCTACCTTATTCGGCCAAAATGAGGTAACCGAACTACAAAGTTCAATTTGGGTCATAACTTTGCATGAATCCCCTCACCTACTGTACGGCTAATTTTGTACAAAAATGGAAAATAAGTTTTAAAAATAAACCCTTCGGAGCCAGTTGTTACTTTTGAGTGTAGCGTTTGACTGAAATTCAGGCAGCCTGTCAATCAATCTTGCAGCCTAACCCGGGTGATTTTTTCCACTCAAAAATGCACTGACCTCAGATCAACGTTCTACTACCACCAGGATATCCTGTATGTTTAGAGGAGACTGCATTCAATGGCTTAGATTACCCTTTCCTAGGTTCTACTTTTCAATGATCATAACTTTGTCGACGCATGTGTCATAACTGCCTGGTTGCCTATGCTTTTTTTCAGCCGCTCTGTGGGAACACATCCACTATGCAGCTCGCTCGTCTGGCTTCTGACTCCCAGGTACCCTCCCTCATCTCCAATGCCATGCTCTGGCAGTACGTTGCTCAGGCCAATGAACAGGAACTAAATATTATCCGGGAGACTGATTAGACGCGGGCAGAAATCCTCCCCCCTTTTGCATATATAAACACGTTTATACTAAAAATCCATGTTTTTTTCTAAAGCGCAGTTTTGCTTAGTTTTGGACAGTTTATAGCGGGCCACAACGCCCACCTGACTTCTAAAGTTGCCTCACAAAATCCGAATTTCGATAACATCTATGCTGTACAGAGAAGAAAGGGTAGCTTGCTCAGGACAGCTGGGTGCATAACAGTCAAGTAGGGACTCAAGGATCAGATATCTAAGTCAAGAAGGACACGATAAACCAGACGAGCGATCTGCGGGTGCCCAAGGGATGTCTATAGACTGAGATCCAAATATGTATACATTTATCGCCCAAGGTACTTATTAGTATAAGGGGTGGGGGGGGGCATCACGTAATGGGATGAAAGACTGCATTGAGGATGATTAGGGAGTTGATTACTTCTACAGCAGCCTCATACTTGGGATGGTGGTGGCCCGCAACTTTTGTTTCCAGTAGGAGTCGGAATGGTCCGACTGTTGACATGATGGTGAATAAGTACTCAGGCCTGCATTTTGATGCGAAAGTTTCAGGTGAGTTCAAAACTATGAGCAATTTAGTTTTTCAAATTCTATGGCTGTCCCATGGTTGATTGGTGTTAGGTGAGGTTCGTTTGTTAGCTATTCTCAGATTGAAAAGTCGTGTATGCAAACAACTGTTTTCGTTCGTTCATCTTTAGGCCGGTACAATGACATGGATAATAAAACGGTCAGTTTCGTGCAGCGTTGATGTGGTCCTCGGGATAGGGGGGCGGAGGAGAGGGGTTAGTATGATGATTCATCTCTCGATGCACGCTACTGCCAGCGAGTTGAGGACGTTGATTGTGGCGCGCAGGGAAAGGGGAGACGTTCTCACGGTCGTCGGTTTGGGGTCTGTACGTCAGACGCGCGGTGTACGTTTGAGTAGGCTCGGTGGATTCGGGCAGCGTGGGATTTCTGCGTATGGTCGGCCAAGGGGGGAGGTATACTGCTTCTACCAGCGCCTTTGGGCAGCAAAGAGTGGGTTCTGCTAAACGGATTGCTTCAGCTGTGGCCAGCATCCGCTTGTGTAGGCCTATAGAGTGGTGCATTGGTGCCTGGCGTGTGACCTGAAGGGCCACTCGCATTAACTTGGCGGTTCATACCGATTAAGTGGGCAGTTTCGGGGATGGGAACTGCCATGTTGTCTTGTCCAAGTACCTCAGCAGCCAGTGGTTTGACTGAGGAGGACCGCTTGATCTCCTTTTCTGGAAGCACCTAAACTGCTGAGTTCGGAAGCAGGAGCTTTACTATGCCCATTTTATGTCGTTGCCGGATGTTGCGTAGGCTCTTAGTTACCACAGAGACTGCCTGAATACTTGCAGTAACCGGTAAGAGGCGCAATGTTAGGAGCCGCCCTAACAGACACGTGAGCAGGCGGGCAATGAGTCACCCTGACGCTTCTTGTTGTGTTCTTACTCGGAGACTCACAAAAGGCGTAGTAAGACGGTGATATCACAGCCTTTGGGCAACACTTACACGCAACACCAAAATTGGAAGTGCTTTATGCTTGCGATGTTCCATCGACTGAGATTCAGCAGTTTGCTCGAATTATGCTCCCAGTGGCATCCATTAGTGCTTCCATGAATGTTTCACTACATACTTCCACATTTTAAACCAGGTCTTATACCCTCTATAACGTGGGCCTTACCATTGAACGGTATTCAGGAGGCATACGAAAAGTAAGCTTGATCCCTGTTACTTATTGTTTAATGCGCTTGTGCGAACGATATTTACGCTGTCTACACCTGGATATTTGAGCTACTACAAAGTAAACTCGGGTAATTGGCTCTCAGTTCGTGACAGGTCGCTCTGGTCGCCTGTGTCTTCTTGCCTGTTTCCATTTTCATGATCTACACAACACGTACCACTCAACACGGTTCTGGTAGCCGACTGAAAGTGCTTGCTTAATGGGAAAAGGCGTTCCATTATCGAGGTAGAGATGTGCTACTCAAACTGACCAGGAGTACTGATCAGGCTAGTGTTCGCTAGTACAATTAAGGTTCATTCATGCACACAGGAATCTACGTTGTGTGAGCCTCGGCTCACTGAGTAGGCTTTTCAGATTGGGCCACAATTTTTTCCTCCCTCCATACGCATGTAAATTTGCTTATGTATACGTCGATTGGGCCTTCTTCGCCCTTTACAAACCGATTTTTATCCCTCTTTGTTTATTCAAACTACAATAAGGGCATCAATGTATGACGTTAGCACCGTTTTGAACGCAGTCCAATTTGGTCTACATTTGACGAATTTTCCAAGGACATTTATCCTTAATGTCGGCAGTTGCAGTCATTAATAATTATGGATTGCTGTTGATTTTCCAGTGTTGTGAGTTTGTGCGTCTAATGGTGGACTTTTTTGCGGAAAAATGTGGAATGATATTATCAAAACAAAGTGCATCTCTCGTCCGCCCGCACACCAGTGGATTTCCCAGCGTCCCCCCCCCCCGCGTGCTTTCCACTGCTGCCCTTTAGAATGTACCTTGAAATTAATGCGCGAGACCGGCGGATTTCAGCTCATACCAACGTTCTGGCCCAGTCGGGGATGATTTTTTCTGAAGAATTTACTTCCCTCTTACACATTTATTTCAGAAGAAAAGAAAAAGGATACTATTGAAATATATGTCCTTGTCAACCAAAAGTGTTCGGGTGTGTTCTGACTCATTTTGTTTAAGGAGACCTCAAAAGTAAGATTGGAATTAGCTCTAGCGAATAACTCTCTGTCTTTCCATTGACATACCGCAGTTTATCACTTCCACCCGGACATTCGTAGTGCTTGTTAGGCACGACCGTTAAATTACCGTGTGCGAGAGGATTGAGAGACCAAAAAACCGTGACATTCAAGATTGCGGTAAAAAAGACTTACAGATTCCCTTGGAATTCAGGAAAGGAAATTCCGTCCGTTGTGCTAGACGGCCGCAGGTCCTCCAATGTTGATGCAAGTCGTTCTGAGTCGCAAAGCTGTTTGGATATCGAGACCTCGCTCAAGACTTTTTGCTCGACCAAAACTTAAAGCGCATCTTTAAACTAAAAAAAGGTGAGAGGAAGCAAAGGAAGTTGGACAGTCGGCGGGAAATTTTGCGGACAAAAACTGCAAATACTGGAATAATCCTTTTGGATTTATTAGCCCTGATCAGTCAGAGAATTGTAAACCCCAGGCATCTATGTGGACCCCGAACTTAAACTCATGTCCAGTGGCTCATTAGGAGATTCTACTGAAAATGTTATTTTTGGGTCAAACAGGAAGAGCTCTATCCACCCGCATACATGAACACTAGTTAGCGTAGAGGAGACTGGAACAACTATCGAATGTTGCCATGCACACACTAGACACAGGACCCGCATTTGCATGGGGACAAACCAAAATCTTTGACGCCTACCCAACTACGAAGGGCTGCGAATTCCTCGATGCAATACACTCAAGCGAGTTATGCTTCAATAGGCATATTGATCTGCGTGTCAACTACAAACCTCTCAAGATCCGATGGAAGCAAATACAGCGACCACCAACCGCAGGATTGGATGCGGATGATAACTATTTCTCTCCCCCTGACCGTGTAATTACACGTGTCTTACAGCTACTTTCCACACTAACCGCATAATTAAGTGTGGATGACGATTCTCCTCCTACATTCTGACCCACCGTAGAATTTTGTTAGACATCAGTTTGAGTTAACTCATTTTTCTGACGAATGGTGGGGAAACCAGACTCGAAACTTCACACAATAAACATTATTCATTGCCCAGGGGACTTGACTTAAACAAAATGCTTATATGCTCCTACGTTCCGTCGCCCAAAACTGCGAATATGTAGTCACGACAACTGCGCGTCTACTGATGAATATTTTAATTGCACTGCACAATTGAAAAATTCGCAGTAAAGTAATGTGAATTTGAACTGCCGTTCAGGAATATACAATAATGAATCAACCGGAAATTAAATATCGCTGTACCAAATTAATGCTGCAAATAAAATCAACGCCCTGCAACGGCGAACACAACAGTTTACTTTACATGACAACACATGAAATGTGCCTTTTTTTACGGACAATATCTTAAAATGCGCATAATTTTATGGAAAATTTCGCCAAATGTACCACTAATACAACTATTAAAATTAATATTATACTGTTGAGAAATGCAAGTTCAAGCAAAGCAAAAACTTTGAAAATTATGTCCAATGCGTTTTTCAAAGTGTATAAACTCTATTCACGCATTTGTCCCAGTTAACAAAACATCACAAGTAGAATAACGTTTGAAAATAGTCCTTTAGCGCTGTTCGCACGGTTACCCTACCATTCAGGTATATATCCTTAAGCAGTTTCATGGGAATTTTGTGTGATTATTTTCGTTTCTGTATCGTTTTAAATGTGGTTGGCCAAAGCAAGAAGATGTCGTTTGACTTCGGTTATAAGGAAGTCATACACGAAAGTATTTATCGGGCCACGTGATGACAAGCTGGCCAATAGATGCAATCATAGAGAAACCATTTTGAGTGTATCAAGAGGGCTTTTCTACCGTAAAATTGCTGTTTTTTGGTAACGGTGGAGCCCACTGAGTTTCAGGGGTTTCATTGACGATTATGGATTGCTTTTGATTTTCCGATGTTGTGAGTTTGTGCGCCTAATTTTCTTCCCTGTGAATGGAGGACGTTTGCGCCTAAAATTTTGAAATGATATTCTTAAAGTAAAGCGTATCGCTTTCCCCCTCTCTCTCACATGTCAACCGTGCTAGGCCCTTAGCAACAGGGGAAAGAAATCGAGAGATTAAAATGCAGATGATAGACGCGATGTTCAGTGTGACGTAGGTCACAAGAAAGATGGTGCGTCTAATGGTCTGGCTGTTGTTAACGCAGCTGGCCTTTGAGCGGCACGTTATGGCTAGTCCTTAGTGGAGTTAACATGGTACGTAAGCATGCATTCTGTCGACGCGATGACAGCATGGTAAACAGGCAATCAATAACGACTATTAAGTAACCCATTGTAACGTTTGCCCCGTGTACCAAAATGCATTCCGATGTCGAGTGAAAAGACAGAGAGCCCACTATATTATATTCTCAATACTGGCAACAAATGCCTCATCATCATCATCATCATCATCATCATCATCATTCTTTTCTTTTTTCTCCTTCTTCTGCCCATCCACAATTACAAGGTTCACCAGCTTGTCCATCTCTTTCATTTTCAGTCCCACCCATGGACGCGAACTGGCAACGGAGCATGGGTAGTACCTTTCAGTCGATAACTGATAAGTTACCCGTCTCAGCAGAGTGTTACCCTCAAACATAAAATTAAAAAAAGGCATAATTCGCTACCAAAAAGTACCGGAAAGGTATTGTAATGCCTTTTTCATTCAAGTATATTTGAATTTATAAAGACAGTCAAAATCAATGACAAAAATACACATTTCTTTAGCAGCCATTTTTACAGTTTATACTTTTTTAGTGGGCAGACTTTAGGTTGTTAAAAAGTGGATATCCTGTCGTAAATAAAATGAAAAGAGAATAAGCTACACTATTATAAGTATAACAACCTCACTTTATGCCGATTATCGAGTGATTACTAATATTTTGTATGTTGCACGAATTTTTAAACGTACTATATTTGCATCTTCCTCCAAATTTTTTGAACTCCGTTTTTGTCAATAATATATATCATTATGCTTCAAAGGTATCAAAGGCTCATTGGGATATTTTTCAAATCGATAAAACACATCACGCTTTTGAAACATAAAATCAGACGATCCTGTTTGAAGTAGGGACTCTGCAATACCGTAAACTAACTTCCTCGAACTGCTTGAGTTCTGAGCGGTTCTGTGCTTATGAAACTGTTGGCATGAACGAGATTGAGCTTCAGAGTTAATAGATGAAGTTACAAAGTTGGAACTTAGTATGAAAAGTTTTCGCAGTGCGCATTATTCTAGTTTTGTTTGACTGTGACCAAACGGGGTCCTTGTTCTAACACAACAAATTCAGAAGGGTTTACAAAAAATAATGTGATCCATATTGTATTTTTACATTGAAGTGAAATCCAAGAGCTTATCTTTTCTCACATACCACGTGGATAGCATGCAGTTTTCCTCCGAACTCCAACTCCAACTCAGAGCAAAGATTGGGGCGCTATCAAACCCACTATATGGTGTGAATATGTTTCATGTTTATAACACTGGCCTCGATCTTGAAAAAACGAAGTAATTACCACGTTTTTCCCTGACGTGACAGTAGAACCGTCAACAATGGTTTTGAAAACCATAATCAATTGCTTGACATTTAACCCTAGTATAAAATGACTTTTGTGAATTAATTAAAATTATAGAGCTGATCGCGCATCACAAGAAAATTATGAAATAGGCTAGAGTTGAATGAGGGCAAGTATATATCAGCAATTTCGTTCACTGGACATAAGATGTATTTCATACCATTTGCCACTACTGAGGCTTACAAGATCAAATTTCAAAAATATTCGAAGGAGAGCGTTGAAGGTACGGCAAGATCAAAGAGGACAAAAGCAACCTGTGAACTCACATTATGAAACTACTTTTTAACGAATAGCTGCAGTTCAGAAGCTTGTGTTTGCAGTTTGTGATTGGTATGCATGGATCAAATACCCTTGAACTTGGGCTTTACCAGGGTAAACTGTGAACAAATTCTAATGAAATATTACGATAAAAAAGACTAAGGACTTCAAAGGCTTTCTGAAGTAAGAATGCAATGTTGCATTAACGAGCAGTAACATAAAGGATGAGCAAACGTACAACTGTCTTACTTCTATTTAATACCCGTCATATTTTTAAGGGCATAGGTGGAAAAGACTTGATGCATTATCTCATGAAATGTTAACTGAAATTGCAAAATCTTTTCAATCAGAAAAGGGTTCTCAAATCAGTTTGTAAGATTCATGATCTTGCAACATAGTGCCCAGATGTTTAAGTCATATTAGGGTGTTGGTTTTATCAGAGCCCATTTCGGCACCCATGGGAAAAGTATACTGCAACAGTTTACTACTTAATTTGCATGCATTTTGAATATTGATTGTAATATATAGGGGCATCAAAAAACCTAAATAAAAACACATATTATGAGAGTTATCATTTTATAGAGTCTATATTTTGTAGGTGGTTGTATTGAAGCTTGTTAAAATGCCAGCATCCTGACATGACCATGGAGTGTATGCCGTACGGTATTTAGCGGTACAATCATAAATTATTAATCATTTCCAACCGCAGACACATTTTAAAATTTTGCTGTAAATTATATGAGATAGCATGCATACTACTTTTTTGAAATGAACGCGCCGCAGTAGCTTTTTCTGGTGAAAAATAACTAATCTGCACAATTCTGTCCGTTTTAAAGTCGGCGTCTTGAGGTGACTATGATTTGATCCATTGAGAGCAAAAGGACATTTAATCACGATAAGGCTAAATTCTTCAGCTGAAATATAAGCAGTTGAAGCTGCCGGATAATTGACTTGTGCTAAATAAGACGGCAAATTGTGGCAATTCTGCTGGCTTTTCCCGTCCATCAGGACTAAGAGACGCCTAAATATAGGCTATCACAAGACGCCAGCGTTCTCATAACTAGGCACTTTTCTGGTAACTGCCATTATCCGAATTAAAGGTATTAACAATAAAATTAAGAAAAGATAATAAAAAAAGCGCATTCACTTCGCTTATGTCGCAAAACCCGCCGCCTCCAGGTATCAATTGAAAAGCAAAAAGGAGGCTCTCGAATAACGCGGGTTTTTATTTATTTACCATGGAAAGGAGGGTAAGTGCATTGTAATTCAAAGATTCAATTTTTAAAATTTCTCAGTACCGAAACAATTAACGAGCAGCTATCATACCTACATAAGGTCTTACTTAGCTGTCTTTTTATGGCACCTCAAGCAATTTTGTTAAAAAAATAATTGGCTACAGTAAACACTTGTGCAGCAAAACTGTACTGACCAGTAAATCTATGTTTACTTCACTTTACAGAAAGCAAAAAAAGTATGGCTACTATCTGCCCGCCAAATTTCCGAGTTTAAACGTCCATATGAAGAATGAGCAGATTACGACTGCTTCAAAGTTTCAGCAGTCAACCTCGGTTTGTAGCTGAGTAGCTATTTGATAACTTAATTTATTTTTGCAGTACGTAAAATGCACAGCACTAAGAGGTCTCTTTTGCAGAACAAACCTATTGAGCCCAGGTGAAATAAAAACCGTTTTGCGAATAAAAAACTTGACGTCTGACTGCTGGATGTTAAAGGTCTTTCAATTAAAAGGTTGAGTTACGTAAAAAGTCTAAAATACAGCGTGGACAACTACTTCCTTTAGATTTGAACAAGTCATTAGTTGGAGATAATGTACCAGTTTTAGTAAAGTTCCTGCTAAAGAGTACCCTTCATCTGTTTACTATTAAATATGTCATGAGTTTGAAGCGCGTCTGAAGCTGATAAACCACGAATCTGTTAGCAGTCTAGACAATTTTCACTGAACGTCGCCATACTATGAAAATAAGTTGTCTGATTTTCAGATTATTATTTCAACGTTACCCCAGAATGCCAAGCACAATCCCTCACCGAATTTATTCTGTATACTTAAACAGGCAAATAAATATTTTAGAATTTGCGAAAACTTCAGTGATGTACGTTTTCGTCCTCACCATTAAATTATATCCCTCGTCTAAAATTAGCACCCAGTGAAAGAAGGGAAAAAATCTTTTTACAAAGCCTTTGTGATCTAAAAATAAAAGCGCTTTTTAATTAAACAATGCGACACTGAACTGCTCCACATTGGTAAACGAACCGTAGAGGAAGCGTGAAATGCAGCAACAACATAGACCTAAACTAATTCAAAACAATTTGCCATAAATGTTAACTATCCTCGTTTAAAAGGCCTTTGCTAGTTATGTTTTGATATTTTAACCGCCTAAAACCACTTAGCATACCGTCGATTACTGTTTCTGATACGCTTCGCATGTGACGCACTAACGCTTGTTACGTAATCTGTATATTTTTAAAAATATATGTTTAAGAATATTTCATTGACGAGAACTCCCCGCCCATAACGATATTTTATTCAATAAGAAAGCTATAAATTTAGCATTTGCACAGTGTTTGCCCAGCATCTAATCGACCGTGAGGCCACTAGTTATCACATATGCATTATAATTGCTTGTTAGAAGTTTGTCTTGAGGAAGGATTTTGTTTCCATTTAAAATACAGAGTTAAAATGTATTAAGGGAAAACCTTCTGGTGGTAAGTATTCCTTATATTTATCGGAAATCACGTTATATAAAGTTTTAAAAAAATCGAATCGATGTCTTAGTAGATCAGAGTAATAGAATTACGGAAATGCTATCATACGAGATGAAGACCTGGGGCACGTGCGCAGAGGATAAAACATAAAAGGAAAAAGAAGACGCAACCGCTGGTACTGGAGTTTTATTCGCCTTAAATTACGCATCCATGCTTGAACCTATTTTAAAATTTAAGTAGACAGAGTCTTATTTCAAACTCTATCTAAATCGGTGAACCGACATTTACAGCACCCGGGACAATAAATATAATCCTCTGAATGTTGCATATAGCAAATCGGCCGAATTAATTATGAACTAGCCATTTTCATGATCCATGCGTCAATTGATAATTTTAAGCAGAAAATCATATGCTTTCTCCCTTAAAGGCTAGCTTCGCATTCCACACGTCTTTCCAAAGGCTTTCGTTGAAAAGGCATAGTAGATAATAACCAAATTTAAGATAATTTTGCAATTCAGCTTTCTTTTGCTTCAATATAATTATCTTGGCTTTGAAAATTTCCTAGATCATCTGAAGTAACACTGGAAAAGTTCGTGCTTTATGTACGCAAACTGTTAGCGTCAGGTACGGCGAGCTCAAAGATTGTGGTTGGGATTTCCCTGCTGATTTCCTCTAAAACTTTGATTGATCTAAACCTTTCAGCGGAAATAGCGAATACTGAGGAAAATAAAAGTCCCAGCAACTTTCGTTTCTTAGCTAAACGAATGGTAACTGACCTTTCTTATTTTGGCCGATTTTGAATTGCTAACAATGAGTTTAATCATTCATATTATCGGCTTAAACGTTCGATGCTCATCCTAAAAGTTTCGGCATGCAGTGTACACTTGCATACGCACTTTCGTCCACTTAATCATTTTCAATAACATTGGAAACAACCACATTCCTTAAAATAACGACTAGTTATTTATGTATGAAAGGCACACTGCATTACACGAAGACTCTAGAAAATGATTTCGTCTTTCAGGTAACTGCAATTGCAGTAAGAAGGCGAGAATCCACACATAAATCACAACATCCCTAAGGAGCAATTTTCCCAAAAGTAAAAAATGATGTCTGAAAGAAAACGCTTAAACCTTGGTGGCCCTTTGAGCTTAAGTGCGCCGAAAATAGAATCAAGCATTGTGCGAAGGGTAATGTACGCGACTCGGAGTCGTGCAGTGTGTTGGAATTTGCTCAGGGAAATTTTTTTAGGTCTAGCCTAGAGATACCAAATGTTTTTACATTAGATAAATAGAAGACGCAGAGTGTTACCTCTGGTTACTTTTTCCTATGGATAGCAATTATTTATTTTTAAATAAACCATGACTACCAGGCCCGATGTTTCTGCAAAAGTGTTTCGCACAGCACCTTTCAGCGATTACAATTGTAACGCAAATGGTGAACTGAGGAAGCCATGCTTGGTTGCTTTTCGGAAGAAGGGATTTCTAAGCGAATTAAGGGAAATGGCTATCACGTAATATTAAGTTTGAAAAATATTTTTTGGAAAATATGTGGACTCGGAGTGAGCTCCTTTTTACTTAACGCGACCACAGACATGAAAGACGCATTCATTTATGGCTTATCTCCAGTAATTTGGAAACTGCCGCAAAGGAGTCGGCCAAAATTCCTTATTACTAATGAAAGAGTTGAAATTAAATGAAAAATGACACAAATATAAAAAGTTGTTACGAAGTACAATTTTTTAGCAAATCAAAAATGCCGAAAATGTAAAAATTACACCAAATTAGTAAATGTAAGCTTTAAATCAACTCAAGCCTGGCCATTGGTCAGACAACAACCAACAGTACGAATATAAAATTCAGAGTGGTTGTAAAGAAAATGGCGCAATTATTGTTGTTTCTGTATTGCTTTGATTGCAGTGGACTGAGGTTCAGAAGATTTTTCTAAAATATGCCTGTAGGGTGGCGCAGAACTAAACCTTTTTACAGGCCACCTAGTGACAGACAAATTCAAGTGCAGTGGTGGCAAACGACATCATAAGCATCGAATTTGAAGGAACCCTTTGCGTGGGTTTTGATAATGAGTTGAGTTCAGTGGCCTTGAGATGCTACCAAATAATTTAGGTTTAACTGTTTTTTTTGCGTTGATTATCCAAAATCATAAGTTCATACGCTGTGTCCATAAGAATCACAAAACGTAGCCTTTCTTGGAAGCAGTTACTGACGTGTTGGGTTTTTGGTGTCCTTTTAAAATGAATGACTGTTGGAGGTAAAATTAAATACCCATCAAAAGATGCGAATCATTTTGAAGACTGGCACGGTGCTTTGCTGAAATATACCCACAAAACGTATATTGTTTTCAAAGTAAAGTCATTAAAAAATTAATGTGTTTTCCAATGGTTTAAATTTGCCGAAAAATACTGCATGCAGAAATTGCCAGCCTCGAGGAAACTCTACTCAAGCGTGGTTACCCAGCTCAGTATACTGATAAGTATAACAAACCCATACGGCAAAAAAGCTATGCAAAAGTTAGTTCCAAAAAGGCTCGTTTATATATTCCTGTTCTGTAAGAGTAACAAAATCTTAAAAAAAAATCAAGAGACGCTTACTCAACACCATTATAAGGTTTTACTTTGCTGCAGAGCTCATAATTTGTAACTCGACAAAGAACCTTCCGATTCCAATTGCGGAGGACGCCTTGCCATTGTTCGCCACCTCATGTTATGTTTACGAATTAACATGCACTTGTGGATGCAAGTACATAGGGTGAACACAAAGGCAATTGGCAGCCAAAGCTAAGGGACACTTGCCGAATCGGCTATTAAAATAGGAGAAAAGAACTCCTCATTCTTCCATTACATAGCACCTATTAGACGCGGGCCATTCTATAGACCCTCAGGCAACCTTCTGAGTACTTGTTCGGGCACGAACAACTCGTACCTAACGTTATTTGGAGGCAGTCTACATACATTGGTTTAAACCTGACCAATGTGAACAACTGGAGCATGTGGTGAATCTAACTCTGCCGTGGTTACACCAGCTACCTGTCTACACATTCTTTTTACCAATCCCCTGTTTTGCCTTAGACGTTTTTACCCCGTTTTTACTGCCCATGGCGCTTAACTTTCCTACGTTATTGATTGTTTCTTGGCCATTTCTTGTGACCTTGCTGTTTGTATCAACGTTTTCTGTATGATATCAATTTTGTATGTTCTCATCCGTTACTAACTTTGTGCAGCAAGAAGACGCAACTGATGAGCGCTATCGAAATTTATGATTCCAATAAATTCCGCTGGAAACGCAACCATCAAATTTGTATCTGGGAAAAGATGCTTTTAAATTCATTAGCAAACGAACAATCTTTTTTGCTGCATGTTAGAGCCATTTATGCTATGTTTGTTGGTTTTACGTTCCACTCTACGATTGTGGATACACAATATGATTGCCATATCAATAGAAAGATGTTGCCAAAACTGTTAGTTAACTATGCGCTTCGTTTCTAAAATCCATGTTATATGTCTGATTATGTCGTTAAGTTAAAATATCCATTGAGAGTCGGAAATTTTTTTCGATGATATAAGGAGTATTCGCAAATGGCAGAAAAACAGGGTTACGTTTTAATAAATGATGGTTTACTTCTGACATATACATTTTTGAAATGTGAACTCAGGCAAATTTACATATCTAAATTTTTCAACTCAATAAGAACTTTGATTTTTTAAAAGAATAACCTGCCCATTTAAGTGCTATTTTACCACATTTACGCAGAAAAGAATATTATTTTTTGGATTTGTTGTGGCACATTTTTCCAGTTTAGATTACTGCCATTGCACAGGACAGCACGCATGAACGCGCAAACTTGATATAAGACAGCTATTAAAAGAAGCATTTGCCCAAATATAAAGGAATGTTTGTTCAGGCTTAAACTCATTAACGTGTTACCTGGTAAAAAATATATTTTCGGGGAGGATTTAGGCAAACAGGTAAAATTCACAATAGTTTAGATGTCCCAAACTGGTCAACTGAATCTCGTTTATCATGATTGCCGAATTAGACCGCATACTTTACTCTTTTGAAGTATACAATTTATTACCCGTCGTCAGACAGTCATAACCAGGAGCAAGCGGTGCCCCACCCAAGCCTCGAAATTGCGACCTTTTTGCTCAGAAGATAACGCCCTTACCATTGCGCCACGAGCTAGTTACCATCCCGGTTTAGGTCGGCGGATATTAACACTCATTGATGAATGTTCTCTTGGCCGCCAACTGGACTCATCTGTCCCACTCTGCCTTGGGCCTTGACAGAGAAATCCTACGATTTACTTTTTATTTCAATAAGGAATTCGAAAAATTTCAAAACGGTGTATACAAGAAATGACAGCTGTAACAGCTGGCAGCACAGTATTGTGAGTGCTGCAATAAGCTTGCCAAAATTTGAAAATGTGTAATACTTTCTCGCATACTTGCGTAAAGACACTTCCGAAAACTAAGAGATAATAATAAACAGCATTAGGGCAAATTTAAAGCTAAAATAAATATAAGGAGTACTAAGTATTTGTAAAGGAAAACGAAATTTTCCCTATAATCCCCATTTTCCGCAGATGTGAAGGTAGCTATAAATTAGAACAATAAATTAAAATCTCCTTGTTAGTTAAAACAGAATCTATACAATAAAAATGTTTTATTACAAAATATTTTTTACATATTACCGTTAGTGGATAACTATTTATTAAATATCTTCCAAGCTCATGCGGCAGAAGTTTCATCGTTAAGGGTGTCTTTATGTGGTCATTCATAAAGTCCGCTTCTGCTCGAAGTTTAGATCAAAACCTTTTAAATAAGATATATTTAAAGAGCAGTTTCCATAAGAAACTGGATTAGGATAAAAGTTGATATGAATACGGCCATATGGCTTACATTCAGAAACGCCTAAAAACAGTAAACCATGTGGTCGAGAATAAATAATGTCTACAACGGAATTCTATTACTGTTATTCTTAAGATTAATCGATAACGTTCCATAATATGTTACCTCTTTAAAAATTGTTCTTATTAGTTATTAAGCTAATGAATTTCTGTGTATATTAACTCTTTACAACGAAATGTCACAATGAAATTAGAGACTGTTGACAATTTCTGTAATTTACCTGAAAATAAACGATCCAAATTGGATAGAGATGAAGTAATTTACTTTCCTCTTTATAATGGATCATCTTTTGCATAAGCTGATTAATTCTACGATCTGCTGTAAGCTTGCGAAGGCAAAAATGAACTGGTCATATATGTGGTCCTCTTCTAAATAAATATTTTTCTTCTGCCTGTTCCGTTTATAATAATTCATAAGGGAAACTTATAGTTTACAAAGAACTTTCCCTTTACATGACTTACATTTAACAAGGCATTCTTTACATTACCTTCGCGGTGAAATATGTGGACACTTTTTTTAAACAGCAAGATGAGCGGTACAGTTTAAAACAAATGCGATAAATATTTTTTTACTGCATTTTGTGCATAAACTTCACAGGTTAGCTGAACAAAATTTTTAAAGCTCAAGTTAATGCCTGTTTCTTAAAATAAAATAAAATCCTTAAACCTGGCTTTATTTCCATTAGAGCAACTTCGGAGAAAAAGTTTCAGTTTTGGAAGGGAGAATTTTCCACTTCTTTCCACTTATCCTAGAATTCTGCCATAGCAAAAGGACATGGACAAACGTTGATGACCGTTCACCTGGTCACGAACGCGAATCATCTGTCCTGCTCTGCCTTGGGCCTTGACAGAGAAATCCTATGATGTATTTTTATTTCAATAAGGAATTTGAAAAATAGAAAAACGGTGTGCGCAAGAAATGACAGACTACTAAGGTACGGGGGGCAGTTTTCTTTCAAAAAGCGGTGGCACCAGAGAAGATGTAGCGCTTAAACGTTATTGATGCCAGTGCGAAAATTCTCTCAGTGACCGACTTTGTGAGAGAGGGAGTTCTTAAAATGGATGTAGAAAACCTAATGTAATTTACGGCAATGCGTTTAGCTGGAGATTAAACGAGTATTTATTGACTCAACTCAAAAACCGACAACAAGAAACGAAGCAGGCGAAAAAAGAACTGCAGACCAAGAAAGATGAATTCAGAGTAAACGTTGTATCTTAAATAAAATATGAGCGTACGAGGCATAGTGCCGCTATCAGTTCAAGTGTACTTTAATGAAGCTGATGAATACGGTTGCGGCATTATTACTTTCAAATGTCCCAATAAATTCAAGCATTTTTTAAAACTCAATTTGTACTCACTTGGTAACACTTCTTGTCTTATTTACAATTTATGTTGAAGAGCTTTAGGTTTTTGAAAGTTACTCAATGAGCCTCGTTTGCTATTTAATTTACTTTAAGGGCTTTTATACCAAAAGCATATATTTTACGTATAAAGGAAGACGTATTATCTTCTATGCCGTTAGGCAGACACCACTCAATGATCGTTAGGGTTTTAATGCACGTCGACACTTTGACGAGTATTATATAAGCAGTTTGAACAAATGAACAGCAGCAATGTTATATGGGTAGATATTGTTCGGTCATAAAATATCCCATAATTAGACACTTTTTTAAAGTTAAAGGTAAAGTTGGAAAAAAGTTAAAGAAATGCTTTGCAAGCAAATGAGTATACGAAAACATATTTTTGTGTATGCTTTCTATACAGGTATTTGAATTTATGAAAGGATAAAAAAATCAATGCAAAATATATACAAATTGAGGTGTAAAATTCTACCAAATGTGGGCTTTTAGGCGTCAAAAATTGTGCTTTGAGAAGCCAACATGCTGATATGTCTGAACCGTCATTTTATATACTGCCCATTAATCAATATTAAAACCTCAGGTAAGTAATCCTTCGTAATCAAAACGCATTTCAGAAGTTTGGTCAACCTTTAGCAGAACACTGACTGCAATATAAAACTAATGGGATGCCTGTCGGACGATTGCTAGCAATAAGAAGCCAATATCGAGCGAACATAAAGTTATAGGCAATTTTTATTAGAGCATGTTTCCTGCTTTGCAGAAATTTTAAATGGAGATTTGGAACCTCATGTACAGCAGATATAATATGCTTCGTGGAGATTGTAATGAGCTAGACTTCGCTGCAGTCGAGATCGTGGGACGATGAAGGAATACCCATAAATCATGACTGTTGGATAATTATGTCCTTAATCGTCTTACTGGCTTGTCTGTGGTTGACGCGACTTGATGTACCCACCTGCTAGAAACACCGAAAATCAAGTGAGACAGGCCACTCTCAGGCACAGGTGGGGGTGCCCAGCTTGACAACGGCTTCGTACGACATGTTGCAAAGGAAGCACCAGGTTCTACGTTAATTAAAAATCCCATCCCATCCCACTCTCCTGCCTTTCTCCCTTATACTTTCGTTTTCGTGGCTGTCCTTATTCCTGATTGGCTCAATTTGGTAACATGACCTAAATTAGGATAAATTCCGTGCTGAGAATATGGTAAAAAAACTTTTAAATAATGGGAGCTTTCTGTTGCTTCACAGGCTCTCATAGCTGAAAGTGCAAAGGTTCTAGTAACAACTCTCTTCTCGTTTTCCAAACACATATGTTTATCTCCGTTGTAGCGATACCATACCAGCAATATGCATACCATGGGCCTTCTAAATATATGGGCAAGAAAGGTTCGTCGAAAAAGAAAGGTGTACCTGTGAATTTTTAAGTCAGTGAAACCAACCCGTACTAAGCATAGGTAAACAAACGAGAAAATGTGATGGCCGGTTTAAACCAGTTCGTGCGACAGAACAGACAGAAATTGTTAAAGGTGCTAGACGCCAAATATTTACATATATATACCGGCATCGGCCTGGCAGGTTGTCATACGTTTCGGGACCTCAAGCCACCAGGTGAACTCTGTTTAGTTAATAAGCCTATTGGATCGGTGTTCAGACATTCCTGACACATGAAAACAAGAACAACGCAGACAAACGCGAGCACACGCTGGGACCAGATAACGATGATTGCCAGCCCGGATTCCATACTATTCCCCAAGTAAAATAAAACAGTAATACTAAGTGTGACGACACAGTATGATGACTTTGCACGAATTAAACGCTTTGACAGCGCACTTCTCTCTTAAAATCGGATAAACTGCTATAACTTATCCTGGTTCAGACCTAGTTTCGGATACATTCCCGAAGAATGGACTGGATTGTCGACACCGACATTTCTCTCAATTTCAGAGATGAAATTAAAGTAAATGGCGCAATGAAAGTGTCTTCAGTGAGAGCAAAAGCGCTTGTCCGCTAATCTTGCCGTACCAAGCTCCCTACCTTTGATATTAACCCTTTTTTTAGAAAAAGTCAGTCGCCAGGCAGTTATGCTGTTTGCAACGGCTTCAACCCTCATCACTGGCAGATCAACTGTGTTTCGTGCTGGGTGGACATACAGTAGACGCCGTTCATCATGCAATATTTCGACCTATGCGAAAGGCTAATACTCTTTGGTGAATCGGACTTGACGCCAGTTGTGATACTGATTATTCTGTATTCTATTCTGAAGTCATTTTAGTCAGTAAAGGATGCCGGCTTTTTAACGAGTTACGTTGTGACTCTTAGCAAAAAGTATCTATTGTAAAAACTGACTACTTAAGTAGTATGCCTTTTTCTCATTGATTTTGCCTGTTTTTCTAAATTCAAATTTATTCTATGGAAAACATGGACGAAAAAATATTTCTTGTACATATTTGATAGAAAATGACGCCTTCTTTAAATTTTATACTTGAAGAAAGAGTAGCTTTCTGTTTAAAAAAAGTTGCTAACTATGAGCTTTTCTACAACTGTGAGGCATTAATTTATAAAACATCGCATCTTTCGGTTTAGTAGCGCTACCGAAACTGCAAATATATGTTTCACATCTATTTCAATATGTAGAGAATACTATGTAACCTCATTTTCAGACTGTAGGTGAAAACGTACTTTTCCTTGAACAAGATGTACACAGTGCGCAATTTCTAAACCTTGAATTCGATTATAACAGTGACTAGGTGCGAAAATTATTCAGCAACTGGGCACATTTTAAAAACAAAAGCTACCCTTCATTAACGTATAAAATTTAAAGAAGGCGTAATTTGCTATCAACTATGTGCAAGAAATAATTTTTTATCCACGTTATCCATAAAATAAATGTCAATTTATAAAGGCAGTCAAAATCAATGATAAAAAGACATACTACATAAGTAGTCAGTTTTCAAAATGTATACTTTTGCTAGGAGTCGGAACGAAGCTCGTTAAAAAGCCGGCATCCTATACTGACTAAAATGACTTCAGAATAGACTATACGATAATCAGTATCACCACTGGAGTCTATTCCGATTAGCGAAAGAATATAATTTTTTCGCATATGTCGAAATATTGCATGAACAACGGTGTATACTCTATGCCTTGCTTGGATGGGATGATCAACAAGAGTGGAATGCAGTAGATGGTCATGCAGGCCAAGGCCATTATAAACTTAATCAAAAGCAAGTCAGTGCCACTGTACTGACTCCTTCAGGCAATTGGTGAACACAATCACTAAAGTGAGTTCTATTGCAAAATTGCATTTTTGTAGCCTTAGCCTATTGAATAATCTAATGGGGATACTCTGTTTCAGCCTCGTTAAGGCGATAGATAAAGCACTTTTGGATTTATTCTGGTCAGAAAGTTGAACTGTGCCATCAAACCAAATAATAAGACTTATTCTTCAGTAGATTACGCCATTATGCTAAAAAATACATTAAATGCATAAGAAGATCGCTTTGGATGTGAAAGGCAAATTTTGAAATAACTGATAGGTAAGAAAAAGTGTTTGAACACAATGGCTACCTCTATTTTCCGAAAATCATCTGCTTAATCTGAAGAAAAAGTGTTAAGGAGTTAGAACTTTCCCCCCAGTGTTTAGGCAAGGAAAAAAAATCTGAAATATTTTTTTGGAACTTCAGTTGTTTCTGCACGCCATAAATAAGTCCTGCACGCTATAAACCAAGCACTAATTAGAAGCCGGCACAGCAAAAAAGACCAGAGGTGAAAGGATGAGATCTGCTTTAAAAAAAAAAACAAAAAGTATTCATAGAAGTGAATAACGGCACAATGGCAAAATTAAAAACAGGCATACATACGGTGAGAGAAACCCAACCTATGCAACCAGCTTGACCAAGTGGTCAACCTCCAATTACCCTGGTAATTGGTCATTTAATTTAATTCCCCAGTGTTTTTCGTTTACTTCCCTCACCCACTACTTTCCATACGTTGACTTAGTGGACTGTCCTTATTGATTATTATTTAAACCGAATGTATGTCCCACCGTATGTATGTCCGAACAAACCGAATCCTGCGCTATTTGGAAGCTGCCTACTAAGGCGGGGAAAACCTGACCTATGCGCGCAGCTTCACCGTGTGGTCAACCTGCAATTTTCCTGGTAATTGGATACTTAATTTAATTCCCCAGTGTTTTTCGTTTACTTTCCTACCCACTACTTCCCATAGGTTGACTTAGTGCACTGTCCTTTATCAATTATTTTTTAAACTGACCACCATTCCTTGCTGTTATGCCATTAATTCTGTTAAATTTCTAACTGTTCTATGTCTTCTCATTATCTCCCCCATGCAGTGACAAGTTGCAGCTGAGAAGCTGTCATGAAAGGTATTGATATTAATCAATCTTGCCGTTAGTGCCTGCTTTAAATTCGTACGAGGGAACAAATGCTTCAAACAACGGCAAAAATTTTAATTTCGATAGACTACACATCTTATAAAACAGCATTAATAGTACCCCGAAATGTAAAGAGATAATTGAGCCATGTCTTTGTGATATGTTTTTAACTGTCCTATATTGTAAGTTCTTTTCCACTGTGAATACCATGGATCAAGTAAATCAGCCTTTTTTACTCTTAGGAAATCAGAAAATTGGTTCGGACTTCCTGGGCAGGCATGAAACGAAACGGTAGCTGCTTCCTCACATGGTTTAAAGAAAAAAAGCGGTGTCACTATGAATAGAACCACCTAGTCTTAAACTACCTTCGTTAAGCAACGGTTAATTTGAACGAAAGACAGTCATGCGCATTTTGCCCGCTTAACTGAGCGTATTCACATATAAAAACGTTCCTTGCCAATGCCATTAAAGTTATTTTTCAATCATCTAACGGCTTATAAACTTTAAAGAAGGAAAGTTACCCGGCCCTCCCCCACCGAAAACAGGCTACCTCTGAGATGGGAATTTAATGGACCAAAAAGTTTTGTGCAGGTCAGGCAGCTTAAGAGTGCGTAAAGCGGCAAGAAAAATTATTTGCCCTTCCTGCAGACTCGACCGCTCAAGACCAAGTTTTTGACAAAAGGCAAAGTTTCTGCCTTCGTTTCCAGCTGAAAAGGTCCCATGGCCAAGTTCTGCAGGTCGAGCCGAAATTGTGCGATGCCTCCCACGTTTTTTAATTCTTTTGGCTGACTGACCTGCCCGACGTGCAAGCAAAAATCTTTTGGGGCCCGAGTAAATCTAGTACCCTAGAAGGAAACCCAGCCGTTTTCTAGACAGTTAATCTGAATTGGTGAGCCAGTTAGGTAGTGGAGCGACTATCTCAAACTAACAGCCTTAAG
Organism: Ligula intestinalis; assembly: GCA_036362985.1. NCBI lineage: Eukaryota > Metazoa > Platyhelminthes > Cestoda > Diphyllobothriidea > Diphyllobothriidae > Ligula > Ligula intestinalis. The sequence continues at coordinate 71,617,070 of JAYGXS010000003.1, read as the reverse complement.
ATTGTTGATGAGGCAGAAGGAAAAGTGCGATACATTCCCATGATTCTAACATGTAGCTGATTAGTGTACAATACGCGCCAGAATTCGTGAAACATGCCAACATATGCCGAAGATTAATACTCTTTTGCTAACTAGCATTAAATCAGGTTGTGATACTGACTTAACTGAAGTCTTCTCTGAAGATATTTTAATCATGATAGGCTTTTTAACGATCTTATGTCTGACCGCTAACAAAAAGCATATGCGGTTAAAAATGACCACTTTAACAATATGCGTTTTTATCATTGATTTGGCTGCCTTTATCAATTCAAATATATTTTATGGAAAACGCAAACGAAGAAAATATTTCTTGTACTTCTTTGGTATAAATTCACATCTTCTTATAATTATACTTAAAGAAATGGTATCTTTCTGTTCCAAAAAAGTTTTCGAATTGCCGAATACTTTTGAAGCCTACTGACTGCTATGCTCGAATTCAACGTTTTAACTCCGCACTGTGTACACCCTGTTTAAGGAAACGAACGTTTTCGCTAAAAATTTGAAAAAAAGTCACATAGTTCTCATTAAAAATTGTAATAGATGTGAAACACGCTTTATAAAGTATGGGCAGCATTAATAAATTGACAGATATGGTGGATTTCGAATGAACACCTCACAGTCATAAAAAATTTCATAACTAGAAAGTTTTGCAAAACCAGAAGATGGCATTTCTTTAAGTATAAACTTTCCAGAAAGAGTAATTTTCTTCCAAAATTGTTGAAGAAAATATTTTTTATGCATGTTTTCGATAACATATACTTGAATTTATAAAGGCAGTCAAAATAAATGATAAAAAGACATACTATTTAAGTAGCCAGTGTTTACAAAAGATAAATTCTGCTAGTGATCAGAGCGAAGTTCGTTAAAATCCCTGCCTTCTATCATGATCAAATGACTTCAGAATAGCCTGCATGATATTCAGTATCACGACCTGAGTCAATTCTGTTAAGGGAAATAGTATCAATCTTTTGAATATGTCGGCATGTTGCACGAATGCTAGCGCGTACTGTGAATTCAGCGGTCACCTTTACTTGCAACAATGGTTTTTGCTTTCAATGTCACAAAAACGTAGGCTATAATTGTAGAAAATTTACGGCTGGCTGCATACCTGCGAAAATAGATGCCCCCCCCCTTTTATCGAGGAAAGTTGCAAGCTTGTGCGGTAATCGCTTGATGGCCCTCGTGCAGAAATTTAATCCCTCGTGCTGAAATTGGGCGTGATGGTTGCTCGGACATTTGGTTCACCGGCGTTGGTGATAATGTATGCTCCCTGAGTGGCGAATTGCTTTGGCCAGCCTCACTCTCGCATCTGGGTTGGGGAGATAATTGCACGTGTTTATGGACTGGGGACCCATAAACCACGACTCTCGCAACTCGTGGCCCACGTGATCGTCCCTACCCTCCCCCCCAGCGTGAATTTTCGGCCTCATGGATTTTTAATGTGTGGCCACGTCTCGTTAAAATGAGCCGCGAATTGGTGTCATTTTTCCATAAGGCCGCGCCGCGTTCGAAAAAATTGCGCCCAGAACAGTCGTGCAGTATTTTTGTTGCTGTTTCGCAATTGCGGCAGATCCAATCAACGACGCATGATTTTAATTGCTGCGGCAGTAAATCCTTCGATCTTACTACCTGACGCCTAGTGGTTGCCTCTGGTCTTAAAAGAACGCCACTGCTTAAGAAGTAGAATTAAAACGAGCGCAAAACAGACTCAAAGTTAATACAACGCCCTGGAACGTTGATGGTGGCAGACAGTGAGTGTAAGTTTATCGCTGATAAATGAAGACAGAGTCTCATCTATTCTCTACTACCTTGGGCTTAGGTTGATCCAATTCTTGGCAAAAAATGTTTGTAAGTGCACTGAAATAGAGGACGGATCACAACGGCCTGCCGACCTTTTTTCTTGGCTGTTGGAGTACAGCCAGAAAGTGTTGGGGAATGTTTCTTCGTTCAAACTATGTCCTCGTAGCATATTAAAAATGGGTACATATGTCCATAGAGAAGGCTGCTGCGATTTGAAATGTATTATACTAATGCCGCAGTCAAAACATATTTCATGAAAAGGACTTTTTTATTTGCTAAGAATTAAATGATTTAGACGCCCTCATCCTGGAAGAGCATATACAACTGGATGAGGTGTCAGTTTAACATAGGCCTGCAATGTCGAAAGATGATTGCCCTTGAAAAAATCCTTTTGCAAGTGCAGATCGCATTGATGAGCATGTTAAAAAAATGTCAAAAATGACAGGTTTCGATGGCTTTTAAATTTGGAAAGCGGACGATTTTGCAGTCGACTAGGTCGCCATTAAAAACAAGGTTTTCATTGAGATAGCAAAAGATGCCATCGGTAATACCGGCATCTTATGACGCAGAAGGAATACCATAAGTTTATATTGCCATGATCTGAAAAGGTACGAATTTGACAATCGTTGCAATTATAATCCAACTTTTTGGACAACAAGCAGCGTCTCCACATGTGGCTCACAATCTATTTTTATGTCTGCCAAGAGCCCGCATCTCAACCCTATCAAAAGTATTTTTGCAGTTATAAAATATTTCTTAAAAATAATCCTTGACAATTTCAGAAAATAAGGTGGCGATAATAAGTTATTTTTTTGATAAATGCTCGTCAGGATTTTACATTTATATGCTAATTAACTAAATAAACTACGCAAACTCGCATACTTTATTGAGTTAATTATGATAAAATATAAAGGCCTGACAAGAATAAATCGAAAACAGACTTGTATTCGCCTATTTTACTGATTTAATTATAAAATAGAAAGAACACGAGACAAGGAAGAGCCCAAATGTGCAAAAAATAGATTTTACGCTAAATAAAATCAATGATCAAATTGCTCTAGACAACGTGCCTACCTTCACGATTAAGGGACTTGAAAATTTTTCCAATCAACGGAACAGTTAACAATGTAATCATCTTCTCCGTTTGCCATTATTTTAAATTATTTCTCCCATGTGCGTTAAACACCTTTATAATTAGTCATTTTGGAATCATTTTCAATATAATTATCATCCAAAATTTGAGTTTTTTATGGAAACTGATTACTTTCATATTATTTAATAAAAACATGCAAACGAAAATACGTCCTATTTTTAGGAACTGCCGTTCTTCCTACCTGGGGGGGGGCGTGGGCGTAGTTTGCATAATGTGGATTTTCCTGTGGATTTCATGCGATTTCCTGCGTTAGGAAATCTAACGCGTTTTCTTTAAAATGAAACTGGAGACTTTAAATAATTTTTTAAATTCACCTGAAGAAAAACGATTCAATATGACTGGAAATGAAAGAGCTTATTTTTCATTAATAGTAAATTATTTTCCGCCATATTGGATGACTTACAGAATCTGTTATAAGGTTTCGAATGCGAAAGGTGTGGCCATGTATATGGCAATTTTTTAAAATAATTACTATTATTTGTCAGTTCCGTTTTCGAATAATACATAAGCAGAACGTGCAGTTTACAAATAAAAACTATATTTCTACGTGAATTACATTAATATGACCTTTTTATATTAACTTCACGGTTAAATTTATGAGGAATTTGCTTATCCACCATGTAGGTGATGCGATAAAGCAGTACTCTACCGGAATGTTTTGTTACTGCATTTAGTGCAAAAACATTACATAGCAGCTAAAAGTAATTTTTAAAACATTAATCATTCTTGTTGCTAAAAATAGGTGCAATTCCCTAAACTTCGCCCTATTTGCAGCTGAAAGATTTCAAAAAAAAACATTTCCGGTACTGGAAGGTATATATTTTAGCGTTTTCTAAACAAACTTTGGAGTTCTTCCATTGCACAATGCATATTTATCGAAAGTTTGGCTTTGCCATACTTAAAAGCATACGAATTTCCTTCGAAATTAGCTGACTTCCAATCTTCCCAGGATGTTTGCACATTTTCCTGAATAAACTTAACGAAAAGGACGATTTTCCTAACTAAAAGCTTTCCCAGGATTAAATTCACTTAGTGAATCAAAATAACGTGACCAAATAAATGCTTAAATACCAAGTCTAATTCTTTCATGGAAGCTGGGCCCTACTGTAATTTGAAATTCAATTTTTTCGTGGAAACTGATTAATTTGTGTAGATTTATATTAATATGCAAATGAAATTACGTCCTTTATTGGGAAACTGCCGTTTCTTTCCACCTGATGGACCAAGTGTAGGCATACTTTGCAAAGTGGGGATTCTTCTTTTGGAATTCATGAGTTTTCATGCGTTAGAAAATTTTAAACATTTTCCTCACTTACTTAACCGCACTCTCATAATTCTAATCTGGTCGCCCTGCCTTAATGGATCTAAACGCAAACAAAGGGCTGTTTACCTTAAAACCTATTAGTCTGACCTACTTAAAATAAGCAAAAATTTTATTTGACTGCTTTGTTTGGACAGATGTAATCAGAACAGAACAGGAATTTTATTTAACAAGGATCCTTGCATAAACTTGTGGAATGGTCGTTAAACCTGCAGAACAGCTTAATAGTTGAAAATTTTTGAAAAATATTCGTTGGTGAAACAGTTCGATAAAGTGGTTAAACAGTTCGATTAACACTTAACGAGATTGATCAGTCACTGTATTTCCAACACCTTATGTGCGAGCAGTCATAGCTAACTTCTATAACATAGTACGCGAGTAGCCAGTTTGTTGAGGAAGTAAAAATTATTCAGTTGTCGCCTCAAAGATTAATTGTATCAGCAAACCACTTTGAGAAAAAAGGGTAATTCATTGATAGTTAACTTTTATATGTTACTACGTTTTTTGACTTTCTAGGAAGAATGGACTTTGATGCCATTGGCAACATTCTTTTGATTTTTTAATTTGGAAAGACTAGCGGTTAAAGCTGACGTTCAGTCATTCACACCTGAGCGTATTGAGGCCAAATGGATTAGAATTTTACAAAGTGTTCAACCAGTGAAAACGCAGACCATTCTTCCGAACAATCTGGAGCGATGCGTGCATAAATCTTCTAAAGTACGTCATGTCATGCTCTCGTTGGCAAAATTTCTCAACGTTCTAAGTTTTGCATTGCACGATGTTTAGTAAAATAGCTAGTGAACTTTAAAGCCATCTCGCGAGCCTCCTTAGGCACACTACCGATCTATAACTAACCGAGCGCAGATAAGTTGATTATCTAAAAGCTACTCTGGTAAGGTGTGGACACCAGTATTTAAGAAAGGCGCCGAAAAGAAAAATAACTGACAAGGTCCCATCTCGATTGCCACAGGAAGTTTGTGGAAATTCGGCCGGAACTGTTAACCGGGCCGGATAAGAGTTCAAGAGTTCAGGAAGGACTGATTAATGATACAAGAGAAAATCGTGTCAGGTACTTTCAAGTTCTCGAATGCAGTAAAAAACAGAAATTTGATAAAGGCTGTCGGGATATAAGTGGACGAAAGTGCCCAAATATCTTTCATCTGGTTAGGTGTCTGAGTGACTGAGCCTTCAAGAATCATAAAAAGGGCTTATCATGCATTCAATTTTAAACAGAAATAATTCTTTCTATTTAACTATTAGAAAATGGCTAGGGAAAAAGCTGACGCTACTTAAGAATGAGCTTTACCCTAAGTGATTGAAAGTCAGCATTAGTTTTGTCAGTTTTATTAAAATTATTAACGTCTACAGACGGAGAATGCATTCATTAAATGTGCCGTACTGTTTAACCATAAACTGCGATGAAAAAAATAAAATATCTGGATGAGTTAATGTGGGAGACAAACTATAATTGACCTAACAGAAGCATTTGTGTGGTGCAACAGATGTCCAGATACCCCGCAGCAGTTAGCTGTACCAACAAATTTGCGAATAATATCATGAGCAAGGTCATATATACCAGTTTTAAGGATATTATTAATGATTTTGGCTTCTACTGTCAGTGTGTGGATGATTTTCTCATCAGAATAAATCATACTACTTGCATAGATTTCCTAGTTGAGATGCTCTCAACAAAGATGCCCTACGTACAGGCCAGAAAACGGATCCATCCAACACAAATAGTCTAAGACAAAACCTAGATGTCACAGTGCATTAATAATTGGCTTTTGTTCCTTTTCGTCACAAATAAAAAAAGCCAGGAATTAGGGGCTGGACTGTGACGCATCTAACCTCTTGAAATCGTTGCAGAAAAACTCTAAACAACGATGCAGTGTGATTCATATGCCAAAATATCCGGAGGCGTGCCGCAAGGACTACCACTGTAACCACAGAAACTATAAACGTGTTTAGGAGACCATTTTTTGGTATCATAGCAAACACTTATTAGCAAGCCGATGTCCAGCTACCGTCATGCGATAAACACCGACTACCAGTACAGGCCACATTAATATATATTTATTCAGTTCCTTGATTCTGTAGAGAAGAATTTAGTTGCGGTTCCAATGTGTCTGAAAAAAGGACAAGTTAACATGCATATAACCGGAGAGCAGGGAAAAAAATTGAATGCTTCCGAGTAATTTTCCTTTCAGACACTGTCTAAACGAATCACCCTGTCGTGGCTAAAGAAGCCTTACAGATAGCCTACTTGGCATCATCAAACTATCTTAAAGAACTATCTTTCAGAACTATGCTAACGCGGACTAGTCATAACTGAGGCAGAAAATAATCAGCCAGCAAATCCAGCTCTTTATTGTTGGAATAGGTTTGTGCAAGCGTTCTTTCTGCCGTGGCCGTCTTCAGATGGCGACCACACGCCACCGCGACCCCCTACTGACAGTCATGTTGACTCCGCATATAATAAGGACATTGATCCCACCACGCATAATTCGCTCCTCTGCCATTCCAAGCAACCATAACACAATAATCTAGTCATGTTGATGGCATTAGACTGAGGGATATGGCTTAACCTAGAGACATACATAAAACCTGTCCGTGGGTTAACTTGTCATTGTGCATGTAATGTTAGTGATGTCAGCGCTAACTAGTGACAAAATCTGTTTTCAAACTTACTTCTAAGCCTGGTAGGTTTGCATTACTAATTAGTCGTTTATCTCTTCAACTGAAAGCCTACCAGCCTTTTATGTTTTTCGCTTCGCAACTCCAAAGTAACTTATTGAAGTATGAAGGCGGCTATCTTTCTTGCTCACGCACTAAGGCCACTTAAAAGTTTTAAAAAGCTAAATCTTAGCATATTTTTTCCAAAGCCGAAGAAATAGTTTGAATAAATGCCATCATGCCGCGGTGAAGTTGATCAGTTTTGTTACTTTTGATCAAAAAAACATCTAAATTAATAAAGCCTGATGTCCGTTATCGAAAAGTTGTCGTAGAAACGAGTAACTAATAATAAACTGGAAATATGTATCAGCTACTGAGCAAATGTACATTTCTAGACATCTGTGTAAAATAAAGATACCGCACACGGTGGTTCAACAGGCTCTTCATCTAAAATTCATTTAAAAAACTCCGCAGGCATTTTAGGAAAGGTGCGAATAATTGCACTACAGAGTATAACGACAAATCATTGTGAATTCTGTCTTCTGACATTAAGTGAACTTCAGAATACTCGAATTCGTAACTAATTATCGTTCAGCAATTATCCCACGTACTTATTTGCAACTAAAATGCTTCTTGGACGATAATTTTAGTTAGTTTTCTTAAAAACCGCGGACAACGCCATATGCGCACTTCATTTAACAACCCTTTTACGGTTGAAGTTTTAGCTTGTTTTTGAAGTGAAAGACTTCACAACCTCTCATCCTTTAGTACGTTAATCTCCAGCTGCCATTCGTCGGCCAGCGCATATTCTCACAGGAGTTAACGTAAAATTGTTAAAGCATCTTTCGAAAAGTTGATTGCATTCGGACGGGGGTGGACTAAATCACTGGCGGAAATTTAATTGCTCAGTTTGCTTTAAAAAACACCAGGCACTAATGCTCATGCAGTTAATTTACGTAGACATAAATAGGAACCGCTATCACATTTTAAACATGGCTTTAGAGTATCTGAAACTACTAAACCCTTTGAGCGCAGTCTAATAGATAAGACTGAACATGGGAACGAAAAACTGAAAATTGTTAACCAGGATTTTTGTACACTAATACACACACCATGCCAAGTGGCTATGCGTTTACCATTTCATTGTTTTTTTTAAATAATAAGGCATCAGTTTCTACGCCCAGTTTTATCTCATGCTTCATAACTCAAGATGTTGGGCACATACAGAAATTTCAGGAGTATTAACAGTGGAATTTCTAGCTATCAGGAAGCCAAAAGAAGATTAGTGAATAGGTATTTGCTTTATTTTCGGCAGTCCTTGTAACAGAATACAGGTACAAACGAGAGCCGCTTTTTCCCTCAATTTCTTTTAGGCAGTTATGTGGGACACCTTGCTTTTGTTTTCCATAAACGGAATTGATATCACATTAAGGTTTGTTGTAATTTTGAGTACATACCCACAAGAGCAGGTAATGCTTTGTCAATGCTACTGGTCTTCCTTGGCGTAGTGCTCTACTGTAAAGTTTGCACAACCGTAAAAGTACAAAACTTTTAGGGAAACCTATGCCAAGCAATTAACTAAGCTGTCAAAAATGCATTTAAACGAGGACCTTCTGACGTTTCGTTGAGGAGCAGCTTTTTGAATAATTAAATAACCCATGTATCGAAACCTCTCTTAGGTAAACTTAACACAAATGACTCTCCGTAAACCTCACTGACTGACGCAGGAAAAAGACTAAGGAACAAAACACCTCTCATTAGAACCTTTTAACTACAGAAGTTTCGAATGCCATCAGAAAATATTCCACCCCATGCAAACCACCATTACATAGAGGTTAGGGGGTAGTCAACGAATTCTCGGTGATAAAGCCCAAAAATGACATTTGACAGCGGCTAAAGTCCACGGATGTTTTCCAGTTTTGGTAAAGTTTCCTGTAACGGTTTACATCGGCAAAAAGTCCAATAACTCCGACCGTGTAATGATAAACGTGCATCAGCTGTGAGGGGAAATTAAGGAAATCTCGTTACTATATCTCACTTTTAGTCTAAAAAGTCAGAGTTTCTCGTCAAAAGCAGCAATTGTTTACACCCCGACCACATCGTCTCGTGGGATTCGACCCCGCAGCAAAAGGGCAAACGCACTGATCTCCTAGCTGCGAATGCACGTGCTCCGAATAATTATGCATGGCTTTACGCAGCTTAAAATTCCTCCAATGTTCTTTTATTTTGAAAGTCTGCAGGTGATAAAAAATTGTTCTGAGTTATCAAAAATTGGCATTCTACAGGCCATAATCTCCGCGTGGAGTCTCAGCTTTGGGCTTTGCAAGTGACAATTAAATCTTATTTTTATATAAAGTGATCTCAACGTTGACGATCCATGGGGTTTTTGAACCTGATAAAAATATTCGCCGGTATCACCTTCCAGAGACTTGAAGATGAGTTGAGCTAATGGGAAGTGCTCTTGCAACTCCTTATGCGGGCATCTACGACAGATCAAGGGTTTCTTTGAACGAGAAAGTTTAAGGATTAAAAGATGAGCGGAAAAAATTTGGAAAAATTGATTCTGCTTAGTGGATACCAAGGATTCGAATGCCTTCGCATGCAAGCACACCAGATCGAAAAAAATATTTAATTCACAGGTACGTTAGCTCGAGTAGCCATACGGCTGGGCAAATGTTTGTCTCAGAAAATGCTGTTCACTGCAAAACTGTAGCAACAAATCGACATCCTGAAAATACAATACAGAATATGTCGTAGTTATGCTATCTCCTACAAGTACGTGGTTGGCTTCGACTATCCTGCCGAAAATTCAGGATAATCACTCAACTGATACCCCTTAATAATGATCAAGAGGTAACAGACAAGATTACGGCCTTTGACACGATTACTTATCGGGCCTTAATATGCTACGTTTTGTGTGTCGAATGTGCGTGACTGGAATGGCGAATAGCCCCCAAAAGGCTAATTTTGTGCGAGGTAGTAAAATAAACTTTAAAAGTCCGTGAAAAATTTTTCTCGCGCAAATTCGTATATTATTGGCTCAGCGGATCCTACGAGAAAATTAACATTCATAATTGAAAAAAATTGATCTTACGCCAGAAAGAAGTGAGCAGAGGCTTGCACTGGAATATTCTAAATTTTCTAAAGGATTGTCTCAGTCCAGTTGTCTGCGGAAATGCATAGTGTTCGCAAATAAAACTCCTACTGTTGAACTGTAAGAAAGTCAAAGGGAATTCAAATTTCTGCACTTGAAATAACATCAGGGAAACCAATTTTAAAACAAAATTCTTGACGAGGAGGAAATTTACATTAGCAAGTTGCCCTAGCAAGCTCATTAATCGTGTACTAATTAATCTTATGAAATATTAAATGAGGTGTCGAAAGCCGTTTTAAATTAAAAAGGATTACTTATAGGGGGGTTAAATGCTTATAGTACGGCATGTCTTACATATCTTTTATTCCTACCAGAAGCCTTGCTGTTGATCACTTGCAGAATCTGCATTGGGTAGAAGATGAGCACAAAAATAGTTTTATGTTTTCAATTGGTCCTTGTTTTTACTCAATATCTAAACGTTTTTGATAGAAAATCCAAAAGACTATCGTTTTTTATATTTCTTGGCTGGTAGATATTAGATATTAGAAAAATGGTTCTTCTCGTCTCTAAAATGTTCTTATTTTGAGATTGTTTTTAAGGCCGGAGAATTATAATTAATATAGCATCGTATCTGTCTTATTATGAACGTGGCCAATAAAGAATACAACACGGTCCACATCCATTGTTAAATTTTATAAGCACCACATAACATATTTTTAATCGCATAGTTAAATGTCATTAATTTTCCATCGACAAAATGTCTGATAAAGATGGTTAAACAATCGATTTTGATGACGTCCACCATACGCAGAAAGAGTTCGGTACACTGACGGTGACTAGCTATAGGGGGTCGTTCAAAGTGATAGCAGAGATAATTAACGCCAACCGCACTTAAGGTGGGTCCTGCCACACTATCTACCCTCAAGTTCAGTAGGTGTCAACACAGACGCAAGGAAACCAAGGCTGATACAGCTACTACTGCTACTTCCATTACCTCCATTAACTAGCAGCGTAGCTGACTTTTAGTAATACGGGCACTATTTCTGACGTGACTATTTGTCAGAGGTGTCACTGGTTAAAGTCAACGCTGGGGCTCATATCCCCTATATCTCAACAGGGAGGATGAATCTGGGTTTATACTATTCGGAGTAAATAATTGTTGAAGGCCCAGGGAAAATAAGGGCTTTCCTGGGTTTCTGCCCTCTCACCTCTGTCCACAAAGAGCTCTGTCAGATTTGACTATGTTTGGGCTCGAATACTGCTGCTAGAGTTCACATGCCACTGCTAAGAGTGCTTATTCCAGTAATCATACTTACTATAACTTGCAATATAAATCCTATAAGTTTATTCATAGCTGACATGCTTTAAAAAATCATTACCGATGGAATATGAGGTTATGTGCGTCCTAAAATTCATCTGGGCTGATTTGTAAGACACCCGGGCGAGCGTTCACGTCCGTTAGGCAAGTAAGACCATCTTGTTGATAAATAAATCTGCTTAAATGATAACGCGTTCACAAAAAAGGTCCCCACTCTCTGTTCTCCCACTCGCCATTGACAGAATATAAATAGCTCGCAAGTTGGAGTCTGGGGATTAAGGTTAAAATTAGTTGGGAATATAAAAATTTCATTAAACATAATATAAACTTTCTTCAACAATACAATTAGATAAATACTATGTTTGTTCTGACGTGGATATGAACTAAAATGCTTTGGCGCCTCCTTGTCATGAATCATATTGGCATTTATTAGGGGACTAAAAATTACTTGGAACAATAAAAATAATACTAATGAGTATGCTTCTTGCAGATGGTTGGAAATTAACTCGTTTAGCCTTACGCTACTGAAAGTAACATATTCAATTAGAAAACACAGTTCAGACTTTTTGGCAAATATTCCACGAGACACCACCCCTACTGTAGTCAAACTCTCACGAACAGGCAACAAAACAGGCCAAGGGAGCAGGATGCACGGAGTCCTGATCGACTTTCTGTAATTTGGTCTGCTGCCCGCGTATTGCATTGTGTGCTTTCTCTGCCTACCATTGTGGGGTTCCTTCTCCATAATTGAGAGACGCATATAACACGCGACGGGATATTGTAAAACAAGCTCACTGCTACGGAGAAACTATCGCTGGAACAAGAAAGACCGTCTTTCCTTCCTCGTGACTGCTCTCTGGAGTCCGCTTTTATGCTTGGCTTGGCAAAAGCAGGTAATTAATCATTGTCTTTTAAATTGCATTGGTTATTTATCGTCCGCTAGAAGTAGATCGAAATCTGTGCGCCAAAAATTGGAAGCAAGCAGTTTTTATAAATTGATTTTTGCTCTTTCGTTCATTTCAATTGCTGGAATCATATTGAGCCCCAACAGAAAACCTTGCGTCTTGATATTTACAGAATTTATCGGGTCAAGTTCTAGTATGGACAGTTATTATGCTTAAAAAAATTAGAGCAACGTTTTCCTGGTGCAAATTTAAATATGGCAATAACAGTAAAACAATTTATTGGATCCTAATCATTTTGAAAGGTCGTCAGTTGCTACCTCTCATTACTTAACGTGAATCACAAAAGGGAAGATACACAATGAATTCATACAGAAAAATCGATATAAACACAAGGTTATAAGAAGTGGCCAAGTGGGTTATCAATAACACGAGAACTTCAAACGCTATGGTCGGCAAAAATAACAGGGAAGAAACATCTGAGGTAACAACTTAAGAGGAAAAATTTATAAACAGGAAGACAATATTACCAAAGCAAATGTAGGTTTAATACATGCTCCAACTGTTTACATAGGTCGGGTTTGACCCGCCATATATAGGTTGCCTCCAGGAAAAACTCAAAATATTCCTCCATCTTATAAACCCTATCCCCAGAATACTGCTTTATGCGACCGGTAGTATTGTTTTAGTATTAGGTGGCATCAAAGTGCTTTGCAATAAGCAGTTATTGAATATCAGAATACTCAAGGCGTAGGAGTGATAAGGTGTTACGTGAGAGCATCATGATTGACTGCAACCCCTGTCCAGAACAAATTGTTGAATTTAAAAACGATATTTTGGATAACACTCATTAAAGAAGATAGACTAACAACGCAGTAACATCAATAGTTACCCTGTCTACATGCCTCCAGAGAGATTTACTACCGAACTATCCTTATTTGCATATTTATAACGTGCCTTTATTTGATGGAAATCCCGCAATTACAGGACATCAAAAGTGACAGTATGCCAAAGTTAGCGAAGGCATAGTATGCAAAAGTAGATGTGTAGACTTTAAAGCGCGACATTTTCTTACATTGGTTTTCCTTTTGTCAGCAATCTGGCCCCGCATGCAACTCCCCGTGTATGAACTTACCATTTCTGCTATAACTCCTTAGGATTAATCCACGGCGAAATCCGAAACGTCACGCGAAAAAGCGTCTTTTACCTGTGATTTCAACTGTTTCGTCTCAATATCTCAGTCTTTTAGATGGCTAACTCGATTGCTCAGTATAAAGAACTGATTATTCTATTGAAAATTGTATGTGGAGTTCGGCCTAAAACTCGTGTAACATACCAGCACATGCGAAAGATTGATAATCTGTCGTTAAGCGACATTTAGTAAGGTTATGAGACTGATAATCATGAAGTCTTCTTTGAAGTCTTCTTTGAAGTCACTTTCGTCACAATAGGATGCCGGCTTTGTAAAAAGCTTCCTTCTTACGACTAACAAAAGATATGTTCCTTAAAAAGTGGCAGAAAAGTACTCTTTCTGTAAAATTTGGAAACCTACTGTCAAGTACATTTGCATTCAAGGTTTAGAGAATGCGCGCTTTCGACCTCCTGTTTAAGGACAAGTACGTTTTCGTCTATGGTTCGACCATTTTGCGTTCATTATGCGCAGCTTTAATAAATTCAAAGATACGATGTATAACGAGTGAACACCTCTAACTCGTTAAAAAGCGCGTAATTAGAAAAATTTTAAAACCGAAAGATACCCTTTCTTTAAGTATAAAATTTACACAAAGGCGTAATTTCCTGCCAAACGAGCAAAACAAATATTTTTTGTGCACGGTTTCCATAAAATATAGTTGAATTTATAAAGGCAGTCAGAATCAATGACGAAAATACATTCTACATAAGTAGCCACTTTTTACAGTAGATACATTTTGTAAGCGTAAAAAAGTCGGTATCCTATCGTGACTGAAATAACATCAAAATAGACTGCATGGTAATCAGTCTTACAAACTTACCATATGCCGATTCGTGGGAGAGTATTAATCTTTCGTATATGTCGGCATGTTATACGAATTTTGGTCGTATCGTATATATCTAGCATGTGGATCGTTGATAATGACCGCGGAAGAAAAAATGGCGCGTTATTCGTTTTTTTTAGTCTATTTCATTTCAACTGACCGTTGCGATAGCTCACAGTCGGGATGATCTCACGCAATGACTGTCCTCTGAGAGATAACAATTGTGTGATGCAAACTGTATAAAAAATATATTCGGGCAAGATATAACGTAGGTCAGAGGGTTCACAATCTACTACATGGAAGAATTTAATGTTATACCGAAAAGAAAATACATCCATTTCAATAGGATTAATCAACTTAAATTAAGGTGACGTGCGTTCACTGGGAGAAGGCAACACGCTTCAGCTTTACAGGTAGTCATATGTTTAGCGAACAAAATCAATAATTTGGAAGGTTCTACTGAAAAACACACGGAAGTCTAAATTTAATAGTCCTGTGTTGTTTGACAAAAGTAACAAGCTATACCTGAACCTTATATAAGTCAGACCTGGGATTGCGACTTGGGCCGTAGATGATTTGCTCAGCTAGCTCTAGTTTTGAAACCTTAATGGAAGTTTGATTATCATTGAAATATGTTCAGAAAGTCACGTACACTGCACCATTTTTCGCGCTCCTGTGATGCTTAAATGACATTAGTAAAGCAGAGAGCTGGAACTAGTGACCTTGTCAGTAATGGGATGTCTTTGTACAGATGTGATAACTAAGAGGTCGGTGGTCAAATCTTGGCTGTTTAAGTGCACTATATTGTGATTGTAGATGATAATGTGCCAATGAGACTCAAAATATACCTGCAATTTTTGCACTACAGTGATGTAAAAAGCATTTGGGGCGGGATAATAACGGTCATGTAGTTCTCTCAAAACCTTCAAATATAGGAGTAAAAACCAGTGACAACGTTAACTTGAAGCATCTACTCGAAGAACTTTTGATGTTTTTGAATTCTGATGCTCAAAGTACTGAAACGTTAAGCGTTTATAAGCTGTACCATCTTATAACGATCAGCCATCCTTATCCTTCCTTCAAGAACCCATAGTTTTAGGGAAAAACACCGATAATTGGTAAGAGCGAACTGATTTTGAAACCAAGAAGACTGTTTGAATGAAAAAAATGTGTGAAACTCGTACTGAAAAAGTTAAAAAATATATTTCCCATTTCAATTCTAATATTTTCTTGTGAGTACGCCCTTTTAAATTGGTCCTATTGGTTTCAATAGCTAAAAGTTGATTCCTGTTTGCTTGCTTGTGTACATAAGGCAATATGATCTCCCTATCAAGCCTATGACTCGTCTTCACTCAAAAACGTCTTCCCGCTCTCGCCCTACTTAAATTGCAATCTGGTATGGTATAAAGTCACAGGTTAGAACAAAAGTTGTAGGCTAGCTTCTTCCAGCAGCATATGCCATTTCCGCTCCTCAAGCACTTTGTCAACAAATAATCTCCAACCTACTGCATTAGGGACTTATTTAGTTCGTCTGGGGTCTTTGTAATTCTATAGGGACATTCTATAGAGCAGGAAAAATTAGCGAGAATTGGTAGAGTAGCCATCGTATTTCGATACATGGCACATTGCCCCTCATTTAATCATCAATATGAATCACACCTCATTGGATAGATGAGTTTCTAAAGTTTTGATAGCACATAAACACTCATGTTGGATCATTCACTATACTGAAAGCCGGGTACTAGGTTATATCTGTGCTATCAGTATAGTAAATCAAGTAGAACCTGCGTAATTCTGGCTGTCTAAGTGACAACGCTGCTAAAGTTGATGAGCTTGATTTTAGGTATAAATGTAAACCTTTCGACGGGGCCTATAAGGCTTTGCTAAAAATTACTTGTTTCAAGTAAATGCCTCAACAGCTCAACGTAAACCTCGGTTTCAGTTTGTTTGAAACGTTTCTGCAGAAAGGAAGGCATACGCACACACTACGTTTAACTTCCCCTCTTCTGGAATATCGAAACAGCCTATCAGCATTTCGCATCAGCAGGCCATTGTGAAGAATAAGCTGCTGGTACATATGCTATCCGCTAGGACTATCTACTGTTGTTGATTTCCGAGCATAGACTGTACGACAGGAGCATATAAGTGAAGGTGAATCTGTGAAAGCAACCTCGGCAAACAGCTCGTTTCGCATAGTAACGTCACATAACGTTTATATAAGAGGTGGAATCGACAACTTCAAAGACCATCATCCCTTGTTAGGGGTCAGACTTCTCAGATGTGCACGGGCCATCGGCACAAGCTTCTTCAGCAATTTTTCCCTCGAAGACGCTTTAAGTTCTTCCAGGTTGCGTTTCCGAGAAACATGCGTGGTTTGAGTTCAAAAATAAATGGCTATTTTTGTCACAAACAGCCTCACCAAAACTGTTCTACCGGCATAAATACTAAAGGGAGACTTATTGAATTTAGCTAATATACCCACAAAAGTTACAGTAGAATTATAGAACATGAAGAGAGACATGCCAAGACTTCCAAAGTATGAAGAAGCGGTACAGATACCGACTTGTAAGCACTTGCGATATCCCTCTTAATATGAAGATCGACATTAGAGTCAAAGCTTGGCACCATACCATATTGCAAATTCTCTTTTAGCTAGCGCCTCTGTTGTCAATATATTATATCAGGTAATTCAAAAGTTCCATAATGCTTGCTGTATTTCCTAGTCCTTATACATAAAAATTTATTATTGGGGTTTGGCAGATTTCAGTAATATCAGTTGATCCGATTATGACAAATCTACGGCCTCGGTGGGACTCGAACCGAGACAACAGGGAAGGCTTTTGAGTAGCTCATGTTCTACCATTGAGCTACGAGGCTCACCGTGAGCCATAAATTAAATCACGTGGCTCCATTTGATTGCCCAACCTACTAAACGTATGGCATTCATCAGTGTCGGTAAAGTGGGCTGACCACCAGGTAGGGTTTCCTAAGTAATCTTCTACGATCCACCGGATGGACTACTAAGCTAACCATAATTATTAGGAGTTTGACAGATTAAACTCACGGCTAATAGCTCAATGGTAGAGCGTTAGCTGTGCAAAAGCTCCCCTGTTGTGTGGGCTCGACTCCCTGAGAGGCCACGTGTTCTTCTCAATTGGGTCAACTGAACTAGAAATTTAGCTCGCGAACAATCGAGCACAAACGGACAGTGCGAAAAGACAACCTACTGTCCCAGATGGCTACCCACACTCTGCAAGAAGGCCACGAATTCGACTTCTCGAACGCACGGATAATGACACGAGCCAGTAATAAGACGCGATGCGAACTGCTGGAGGCCTGGGTGTCAGATCATAACTCCGTAAACAGGCCTGTAGATATACCGCCCTGTTATTTTGCCATTCGTGCCCGTGACCAGAAACCAGGGTCCAGTTCCTTTACAAGCATGCAGGCTGTCACGTCAAGGCCACACGCCGTAACTCCTGGGACGCGCGTAGGGTACACGATAAGATGGCGTGAGAATGGACGTGGCTTGGAGAGGGACCAATCAATAATCGCTACGCCTTCCCCCCTACGAACCCCATTTATGCGTAGCTGACGCTTGCTGTTTTCTCATTTACTCTGACGATGGCTTCTCATGTGGAGCCAAAAGCTCAGAATAAAACTATCGCTCCAGAGATCGCATCTTCCTATTTTTGACAGACATTTATGTACTTGAGTGCAGTTTGCACAGATCTAACTTTGACAAAAATTGAGAACATTGATGGCCACGCCACTGGAATTGTTCCGCTTTCTGCGGACGATAAATGCTACAAAGTATTCCACGCTTCAGTAGGCGCGCTTTGTTTCAGGGCGCACATCACAGCTCATTGATCACTTATTAATTCAACATTAATCACGGTCATCATCATTATTAGGTAGGAGGCAACGCATCATTGCATCCGTAAAGCATGGGTGGTTACTTTTGCCTCCTCCGTCCTTTCGTCGTCTTTACGGTTGAGGAACTAGATCTCTTTTACTTTTTTATCAATACCCCTTCTATCAGTACCGACCGAAGGTCACACAAAGACTGCAGTGACGATACTTTCAAGCGATATGGAAACAGTATTAAAGGATGCAAGCGTGTTAGGTTCGCTAATTTAGGACGTGAATAGTCCTGCTTTGTTCGCAAAGCCAGGAAGTAGATTGGCAAGTAAACAAAACCAGGGTGCGTTGCCGGAAAAAGAAAAGATAAAAACGGAAACGAATTAAGTGCGTTCGACAGATGCGACTAACGCCTTTGACCCAATTGTGAAAACCCCGATGGCATCGACGCGATTTAAATTTACGGCAGCATGGGTCAAATTGGCTTCTAGTGGTTTTAGTGTGATTGCTTATGCAATTCCGCTTTAAGGAGCCAACTCATTATATTAGACTTCTGCAAATATTCCCATAGTTAATGTAAAACGGCGATTTGACGCCCATTTGTTTTCAGAAACTCTTCATCAGGCCAGTGCGTTTGCAGGGATAATGGAAATGGTTAGTAAGGGTCTTTTGATTACCATTCATCGTTTTCACGCCATTCGCATGGCGAGAGGTGACACGTTGAGGTCCTTGTGTTGGGGGCGATGAGGGGAAGTGAATAGAACTGGGTTAGGTTGTGTGCATTAATCGGGAGCCAGACACATGGAGTGATACTCACTGCTACTTGCACAGAGCGAACGACTGTCACTAGGGGGTGGGGTGATGTGCGATAGGCCATGTAAGTGAAAGTGCCTGTGTTAGACTCTCCTGACAAAGCAGCACTAGATTTGCTAGCCATATAGACACTGCTTCGGCTGTTGTAAGCACCCGTTGACGTAGGCCCTTGAAAAAGTTAGCAAGTGTCCAGTAGACAATCTGAAAGGCTTCAATAGTTTCGACTCGATGATTCACATGGAAGAATTGTTCGAAAATAGAACTCGAGATCGATCTTCATTCACCTTTCCTAAATCAGGCCGGTATATGTTTACGTGCTCTCTTCCCCAGGTGCCTCGTTGTTGGTCCGATGTACGTGGAGCAGTAAATGCTCATAGAAATTACCTTCGAAGGGACTCGCTCTTTATCCCCCAGTCTTGGGAGGGGACATTTTGTGGAGAATACGTGTAAATTGGCCGCGAGGAAAGGGCTTGCTATCGCAGACTTCAGGCGTCATCTTATCAGCTCACTTGTTGCATCGCTTACGAAAGGTAGTCTTATGAACTTTTCTGCGGTTAAGATAGCAGAATATTTTGGCGCATTTGCCAATATTCCTGAGTTTTAACCTTTCACGGCATCTATTTTCACAAAGCGTGTTCTGCAGCCGTTGGAGTTCTGCTTCGACAGTATCAGGAGAGCAGATCCGCCGTACTCTAGCCACTAATCCCTGGGCTGGAATTCTTTTTAGATTTGGGTTAACGGGTCATGCGGGCAAATTAAAAACGATGAGTTGTAATCAAAGCACACTAACTAGCCCTGTCCAAATGCGGCAGCAAATGTTCTGCTCTTATGAAGAGGTGCCTTTCCAAATCGTCTTTTCATATATCAGATTTGTTATATTCTATACGTTGCAATAGATAAGGCAATTAAACAGACTGGTCGCGGTGGGATATCGTAGCTCCAATTGTTTGACCGTTGGCTTTATTTCAGCCTTGCTCTTGCTGCCTTGGGATCAAATCTCCCCGAGGCTACTGCTTCTTTTCAGAATTCGGTAAAATGAAGAGGCTAGCTTGTTTGCCGCTGATGGCTAACAATAACCTAACAAAATTAAGGACGGCAAGACATTCAATATATGCTGATTCAGAAAGCGTTCTGAAAGGGTAAAGGCTGTATCAGTTGAGTCGCAGGCCAAAAGTTTGCCTTCGGCTTTCGGAAAATGCAAGCTTCAATTAGACGGCAGAACACTTATTAACTTCGTCAGGTATATGGATGACTTTTGACTGAAAATATGCCCGGTTTCCCAAGCTTTTTTCCGCTACACTTTTCCAACGCACGACTGTCACATTCTCAATATTGTTGCAGTCCTCGCTTTTGCTTCAGCGTCCTTTGGAATTTATGATAGAATGGCTATTAAAACCATCTGACCAGCCCAAGTTAGTCATCCATGCAGAGGCTGCTGATCGCTAATGGAACTCATACTCCGGCGTTTATGCCCAGTTCTTTAGTCTCAGTCTCAGTGGTGCGTGCATATTCTACTCCTACTTCCTCCAGATTGCATGATATTGCTGTCGCTGGACAGAGAAATTGACTGCACGACTTTGATCGTTTCAGATTCTAATGGAAAAACCCATCGCAAGGATAACCCGCCTTGACAAAATACACTGTTTGAGCTAATAGACAGCTCATCCACCAATATGTCCAATGCCAAAATAAGATGGCAGTCAGGTTCGGACCCTTAATACGAACATAAGACAGAGAATAGGGAGTGCGGCTGACGCTTGGAACTCCACTCTCATGCCAGTTAAGTACATTCACCACTCTAGTAAACACGACTCGATTGAATTTATTGTGAAGCAATAAGAGGACGCGGTTTGGAAGTGTGCCGACTGACGGGTTAGTTTGGATCTCCAATACAAGCGAACGTGCGAGCCCCAGGCCGTAATTAAAAAACGGTTCTATAGCTGGAACAGCAATGTTACTCGTCTGACGTTCCGACATCCATCGCGGATTCTTAATGAGAGATGTCAGCAGAAAACAATAGCAGAAGCAGGCGATAGATGCACAGGAAGCTGCAAATGTCAGGCAGATAAAAGCGTCATCCCAGTGCTTGAATTTTCCTCATCTTAACTGGAATCTCTCAGAACGAAAAAGCCAACCGTACTAGCTCCTTACATATGTGGTTTATGTAGTAGTCTCACACATGCCAGATCCAGACCGTTTGCTCATATTTTTGAAGATCTGGCGTTGTTGTGTAGTATTTGAGGTCGTGTTTAGCAAGTGTTAACTTCTGTTAACCCAGCCAGGCACTGTGTCCAATTCCGTTTCCGGTCATCTATCCTCCCTTTGCCCCTACACCCAGAAGGGGGACAGAGGAGAGGGACGGCGGCGATCTCTGCGCAAGCCTACTATTACACCAAACGAATTCATTCGCAATTCATTGTTTTGCGCCGGTCACAATCTAAACATATTCGTCCGCGATGAGGATATATTCCCAGTTTTTTCCCACAGCTAATTCCAGTAAAGTATTTGAAGCGTCATTGGTAAAACAAAGCTGCCGCTGGCTTCAGAATTATCAATTACATCATAAATAGCAGGGGAAAGGTTTTGCTTCATACGCCAGGAGCTACCTTCATTCAAAAGGTTCCAGAAGGTTGACCACTTTTGTACGCTGCTGCTGCAGCAAATAATGAGAAAATGAAGAATTTTCAGCATCTAAGACCTATTTGTTACAAACTGAAGAATAGAAAAATCACTTGGGAATAGTCTAATCATTGCGTTTCGCGTCTGAGTTTCGGCTGGAAATCGAACTGCAAGAGCACTATGTATGCAGAATGCGTGCCTATAGGGCAAAAAATTTGTCGCCATGACGTCATCAATATGGGTTGACAGTCCCATGTCTGGCATGTTTCGACAAAAATGCCTGAACAGGGCATATCATAATATTATTTGTTCCATTATCCTTCGTGTTCGTGACAGAATTAGCGATAAAGTCATAATGACCAGCTGCAGTAGAGCAACGGCTGAATAATAGCACTTAACCGTACAGAACGTGGCAAGCGAGAATGGAACTACTTTTCCAGAAAATGCTCTTTATTTTTCTCTATATAATAGCAAGTAGCCGTTTGTTTTTACATAACTGTCAGTAAATATGTTAGCTTCTTGTCCAAACGTGCAGCAGATAGTCTGAGATTAGTCTATGAATGGAATATAGCTTAAGCTAATCATAGTTTTGCTACTTAAATGTTAATGACTATTTAAATGCGATGTCTAAAAGCCAAAATAATTTAATCAGCGAGTCCTCTAACTCGGAGGTACAGTACGCTGCCCAGTTTTTGTGCAGTAACTTAAGATACGAAAGTGGTATGCCTTGTCCGAATTTAAAACCACACTGTGTCTTCAGGGTCATCCCTTCATCTGACAAAAGGTTGCTTACTGCGAAGACTCCTAATATTGAAAGCCTTAAAACATTATTTAAGAAGACGTTGTCGCATTTTCTCGTTGTAGGCATACTCAGATAGCATAAATGTGGACAATAAAAGAATGCAATTATGGCGCACAGCCTTCCAAACTTGCGTACGCAATTAAAAAAAAAACAAGATAAGGAAAGTGGACGAATAAAGAAACTTCTTCTGAGTACTAAAACGTATGATAACTGAACATCTTTTAATCTACAAAATAGAATTTTATAAAACGAAAAAAGTGGGCAAAAAAACGAATAAAATTTAAAAGGAAACCATGATACAGCGCCGACTATGGAAGAAGAGTCATTTTTCACGCCACTTAATATTCTTTTTACTTAAAACAAAGCACGTTCATGGTTGTCTACGAAATGAGTCAGTGAATTTTCTAAAGTGCGAGTTAGTGGAGGATTAAGAGGCCACCCTAAAAAAGATAAGAGGCTGAGCGCGTGTCTACCTGACCTTTTACCAAACTTTATTAATGTCTTTTGATTTTGCATTTATTTAGAAAAAAATCCTTTTATAGGCCTAATTAATAGAATTGCAAATCAGATTTCGTCATTGAAGCATCTCTCAATAGAGGCGGCACAAATTACGGTGCTAAAGAAGTAAGATTGTAGCATAGATTTAGTTTATTATTTTTATCGATTGAAAAAAAACAAAGATACTTACAAACATCAACCATTGCAAATCTACAATAAGACAAAAGTTCCATTAACAGAATATGTCGTTCATCCAAACGTTTTTCAAAGGCAATAGTACTCAAAAACAAAATCATAAGGGACAAGACCTTTTAATTTCTGAAGGCAATTCGGAAGTACCAACTACGATAAGATGTCCTCCAATCGTAAACTCAACGTGTTTGTTGATAAAAATAGGAAAATACAAGCCTGCATAGAAGATAAAGCTTGCTGAAATGATAGGGTCGTTCTTTCGGTTTAAACTATTTTAAACTTCCTGCCGTAGTTTATAGCCAGGTTAACAGTACGTAAATTAAAGGCCGAAACAGCTATAAAAGCAACATTCTGCCCTACAGGGTTTAAGAAAAATTATATTGCTGACTGCAGCATGTATCAAAAATTGCCGCTCTCCAACACGAAAAAATGTTCTTAGCACACACTCCCCCTTCAAATCTGAAATGGCTCTAGACTATATTTACGAGCCGATTCACAGATTAGGGACTTCGGCTAACGACAGGAAAGGGACGTTTAACTGAAACGCCACCATAAATAAAAGGATTTAGAAAATTTTCGGGGTATGATAATATCGCCTTTCGCCATAAAGTGAATAAGTATAAATAACAACGTAGCCTCGCAGGCGTACATGAGTTAGAAATTTTAGTTTATATTTAAGAAATTAAAATAAATTTGCAACCACCGCATAGGAAAATCTCGCTGTTGTATGGTTCTTGAAAGTTCTAGACCGTACCTCGATTACTGTATCTTTATATCAGTAACTAGAGCATATATTTAGGTGAGCATTTATGTGTGTATATAAGTTTAAAAAAAGGTTTCACATGCTTACAGTAAAGTTAGTAACTGAAAGCCCAGGAACACGTTTCTTAAGAGATTAAATTACAAACCACCGTATCAAGAATGGTGTGAAGTTCCAACCTATTACGAGGATTTCATTGAGGTCATCAGAAAACGATCTGACCTGTCAGAGTATACTATTTGTCGAGGGCTAACATCAGATACAGGAATATGAGAAAAACGCGGAGAGTGAGTAGATCCTATCAGCTTAGAATTTATGAAGATATTTTGCAAAGTAATCGTTTCGACTTCACAAAAAATGCTTTTTGACCTATAAGTTATTATTTTTTCATGAAATATATTTTTTTGATTTTTGCAGGTTTAATCCTCAATCAAAAATTATGAATATGGTGGTAGAAACAGTGCCGTATTTCTAGGGTCTTGCACCCTTTTCCTGGGACAATTATTTTTTAAAGGACGGGATTAGTGTTACGGTTATAGTAAGCGAAAAGGTTCATTTTTAGGGTGGTAGTGAGAATACGGAAATACGTATATAATAGTGTTTTGTCTGCGTTACTGTTTTTTGTTTAAATTCTCATGACGTCTTAACAATTCTGACTGTCACTGGAAGAGCTAAGTCTCACCGGTTTTTTTCTTGCTGTTCCTTTTATACTGACACTAAACTGTAAAGTTGACAATTGATTTATTCAATGATTAAGAAGAGCGGATGCGTTTAAGGAGAAGGCAAAGCGAAACAATGGTCAGTGGTGAAAACACAATTAAAATGTCAGAACTTCTATTTGTTTATAGATTTGGGTTAGCCTTTTTTCACAGATATTGAACATACTTAAATTTAGCGAATCAAAATGTCGGGACTGAACCCAACAATAATGTGCTGGACACTTAACTAGCAACTCATCCCTATCTAGTTTCGAAAACGGTTGGCTTACTTTTCAAATCTAGATTTCATATAACAAAATGCGCCTAGCTATAGCCAGATGACCACTTGAGAAGCGTCTTATGTGGTGGTTAAGAAAAGTTGCTGGAATTTTAACTAGTATCTATTTGTGAAGTGGAATGAATAAAATATTGCATGTTACTTTGCAATCAGTAAAATTATTTTGTAGAAGAAGACTGCCTTCAACCCCAACGCTCATATAAATATCGGAGTCGATCAAAACCGGCTATATGCCAGTCAACTAACTGCGAGCGCCCGCCTTAATAATTAATGGAATTGGTAGCATGCCTCAAGTTTAGAAAATATATAAACAAGAAGGTGGATAGTGGAAGCTGAGGTCAGAATGGAGAGAAAAAGTCCGCGAAGGCGCGTCAAAAACTTCGATAAAGCAAATGTAAAGGAATTAACCAGTGCTTATACAAGAAGGAGGCTGAAAACCCTGTCATATCAAATAACTGTATTTTGTTAGAAATGATATCTCTCATGAATATTTCATAGAAGTCTTTCATTCAAATATTAGTTACAAATATTCGAGCGAGCATAGATAACTATGTGTGTGGACAGAACTCTTAGTTCTTCAAGAATTTTTTTGGGAAAATACTAGCTATAAATTAATATCACGATTTAACTTATAGGCAGTGAGATAAGAAATATGAGGAACAAAATGAAGAGCCAAACCAGTACTGTTGCTTTAAACTACAGCAGAATTATTCGTCAGGTACTTATATTATTTATATAGTGAATTGACTGCAGTATATACTTATGCTATCATTAGTAATAGTTGCTGGCAAAAAGGGCGCTTACTATTAATTTTCAGAAGAATATTTATAATAGATGACATATCAAATGCATTACTCATAGAAATTGAAAAGTTGTTTTTGCGATAGAAGGGATGGCCAAGGTGAGTTTTTTAGTATTGGCTATCCTGCAAACTGCTCATCAAATGAAGTAGCAGCTCTAACTCTTGAGATACCATGCAGTCAACAAGAAAGCTATTGTTATGCAAACCCGGTTCACGCTGCATTTCCAAAACTTAGAAGCAGAAAATGGACAAAAATTCTGAAAAAAATGTACATAGCAGTTAAAAAATAAATATTACTTTGTTAAGAAATACCAACGGTTTCTTGAGAAGAAGAAAATTTCAAAAATTGCAAAAAACGGGGTCATTGAGTAATCTTAAGTTTTAAATGTGGGCAAATCATGGTTATACAAAATGCCAATGGAAAAAAGCAGCAAAAATTAGTCTGAAAATAGTCCTTTTGTTAGTCTTTCGGAAACATATTCTTTCGTATTACCTGCATGTCATGTGGGGTCGTTGCCTAACAGCCGAAAGCTCTAGTACATTTACCAAAGTGGTTTCACAGGCATGACCTTTTTTCTTTCGTTTATGCACTGCCGAGATTCTTTGGATTAAACCTTCTGCAGAAAATGAATGCACACAATTCTCAGTTTAAACTGGAGAAATTTTCAGTATATTCATTTAATTTAAGGTCCTCTTTTAATGCTGCAAAGGCACAGCGGAGTGGCAGAATGTATGCTCAATCGTTGCAAAAACTAATAGGCCTCTGCTTATTCCGTTGCAAGTTGCCGTACTCATTAATATTCAGCTGTGGATAGAATCTGTTATGACATTTACCGCATACGGCGTGACAGAGAAAATTAATGGTGTGTCGTGGGTGTTCTTGCATATGCTTGCTTACGGTCCTTATTTCTGACTGACCCAAACCGAGAAAAAGAATAGGTTGTTCTTTCGAGCCCCTTCAGTGTACACATGTAGTTTCATATGTTTCCTTTTGAGCAAGTTATATTGCCCAAAGAAAAAAGCACGTATCTATATTGTTTATGCCACGGGAACTCCAGCCTTAACGAAGTCACGATTCATCTGATTAAAAACGGCTATCAGATAGCGGTTATGCGCTTCAAATTCCTGTGACGGCGGATGCTACCAACATCAATGGCGAAAAGTGCACGGATATCTAAATCTACCTAGTTTCCGGCAATTTTGTTCCTCTAGCTGCTATGGTCCAAGTAAGGCCGTACATTCTCCAACGTGGTACAGTTGCTAAACACAAACACATTCCATTGAAAACCTTCACGTCTCCCGTGACTAAACTAGACCATAACTCACCTGCTCATTGTTTGGACATTTATTTAAACATTCAGCCTCCCATCTCATCATCATTGCTCTTTATTGAGTTTTAACTTTTAACTTTTTACTGTAATTTTTAACACTATGCACGCCTAATAAGGAACAATCAGAAAGTTAGGTTTGCCGGCTGCGATTACGCTGCTTATTTCCCCGTCTATCGATGCCTGTGTTGCACACCTATAAGGAAAACTCTTTAAAAATTACTGCATTGAATTTCGGAATGCCTGACCTGACGGACATGGGGTGCTATCACTTTTGTTGCCAACGTCAGTTTGAGTCACACAAGCTTTTTTGTCTGATAAAAAATTGCTTTGCATCTGTCAATGGAAAGATAACAGGATATTTTGAGTTTAATACGGATATATCGGTATTGAAATTTCAGCATTTTAGCTATTTAAGCTAGTACCTGGGCTGTAATTATGCGTAAGTTAAAACGTCAATGCATACTCCTACCGTCTGCCCGTTAGTAGCAAAAAGTCTGTGCCTATAGACCTTTTATACACTAATGTACACCGAAATCACAAATAAATTTGTAAATAAATTAAAAACTCAGTATAGATATAGTCGGGAAATCCATTGTTTAACCATGAATTTCAGTGAGACCGGGTCTGACAAGTCGCACCGGCAAAACATACGAGTGAATCCGATTTCAATAATTATAAATGCACTTTTCTAAACGTTTGCGTTTGATAAACTCTCTTCAAGTCTCCACATTTATATCATTAAGTCAATAAGTCAAATACGCGGGTAGGTAGCAAAATAGCGCTGTTATCACTGTGCGGGGAGGTAGAGAACCAAAATTATGGGCAGTAATCTGATCGGTGTCAGGGGGATACTGGACCCTGGGAGGGATAATGAAACGGGTGGGAGCGAATTTGTGACTTTCTTCCATGCCAACTGTGGCCCCTATACGATGGTGTTTTGGGCGCACAGGACCGGTTTGTGTCACCTGATTGCAGTCGCTTCTGCCGTAGCCAACAGAGGTTGTACAGTAAATTTTAAATATGATTGATAGGCAGATAGACAACGAGCTGGTGTTGCAATGGTTAGATCGTGTCACTTCTGACTAGCAAGGTGGCCGATTCAAACTTCAAGTGGGGCACCAATTAGCGTTGGATATAGCTTGCTAATGAAAGGTCATGCTCCAGAAATGGTCATTCCAGTCTCTCTTCTATTTGTCAGTAGCGTAGTTTTGAATTGTTTGGTAGGACTTTGTACAACAATATACTGGTAAGGATGTTGCCCTTAGCGAATATAACAATTCGTTTAACCGTAGCATTTTTTAACACACTAAGAAGTCAATCGCAAAGATAAATGCACTAGAAGTATTTCCAACATGACCCACATTGTATAATCTAAAAACACTTAGTGAAGCTGGCAAAAGACTGTAAAAGAAAGCCCAATTTGATGTTTTATGAAAGTAAGCAGATATAGGACTGAGATGTGAGCCGTTATCTGGCACTTTCCATATGTATCGGGTGAATTGTCAATGACAGAATAGTTCCTAGACGTAAGTCAGTGTGAAGAGACTGCCCAGAACCAGACAGGCCTCAAGATATTTCCCATCCTGTCAATTAACCCAAATTAGGGGGACAATACTGCCAATGCAAACTTAAATACTTATTAAGAAAAGGTTTTTAAAACAAAATCGCCGTCATCTGCAGCGTGCAGTAACAACGCTATATGTAGAGAGCAGAGTAATGAGAGAAATCTGGTCGTATGCTAGTCAGCACATTTATAATAGATTTTAATTCCGAAAGTGCACCCATTTCAGTTTGAGTTTTTAGAAAACTACATGAATTTGACACATGTTTTAATACTGGGAGGAACGTACCACGTACTGAGAATATTCCATGGCAATTTAAATGTTTCCAAACCTCCGACAGTTGGTGGCCATGAAGTGTGGTGAAAAGGCAATCTACTGGCCAAGGGCAGCCACAATCAACAGCCGTGTTCCTCTTCACCAAGAAAGACACTAAAACCTTTTAGGATAAGGCTCCTATTGAACATTTCATGAGGTACCTTTCCAAAGGCTTTGAAGTGGTTTCAGTTCTGCCTACGGTCGCGATTTTAATATTTTTACTATTGAAGTCTTCAAGATAAGTTGGATAATGTTTTGCCAAACTTGCCTGCTACTCACCTTCTCTATTGCACTTTATCATGACGTCTTCTCTACCGGTCTTACTAAGTATGATTACTAGTACTAGCATCAATAGTCTAAAAATATGATTGCTACCAGCAAAAACTTTATATTAACTCTTTAGCCATACCAGTCTTGCTATTGGCTACTTGTCTGTCATTTGTACAACTTTTGTTCTTCTCGTCGTAAATATTACTAGAAATATCAATCGCAGTTCTGCTCATCACAGTCGCACTCTCAGCCTAGCTTTATATCATCAATACAAACTCCTCCGTCAAACGCCTTTAGCATTCCGCAGCGATCCTTCACTGAAAGATAAGCTGTGTTTTAGTTTTGTCTTTTGCATTCTGCTGTATTTTTTCGTCTTCTCTTGCACAACCTGCTAAACAATGCTCACCTCCGGTTTGTTTTCGCACTTTAGGTGACCGATAAGCTAGGTGGTTGGGGGAGGGAGTGAAGTCAACCCTCAGCGCATTTCTTCCGAAGGCTTTGAAGTGGTTTCAGTTCTGCCTACGGTCGCGATTTTAATACTATAACTATTGAAGTCTTCAAGGTAATTTGGATACTGTTTTGCTAAACTTGCCTGCTACTCACCTTCTCTATTGTACTTTATCATGACGTCTTCTCTACCGGTCTTACTAAGCATGATTACTAGTACTAGCATCAATAGTCTAAAAATATGATTGCTTCCAGCAAAAATTTAATATTAACTCTCTAGCCATACCAGTCTTGCTATTGGCTACTTGCCTGTCATTTGTACAACTTTTGTTCTTCTCACCGTAAATATTACTAGAAATATCAATCTCAGTTCTACTCATCACAGTCGCACTCTCAGCCTAGCTTTATATCATCAAAACAAACTCCTTGGTCTAACGCCTTTAGCATTCCGCAGCGATCCCTCACTGAAAGATAAGCTGTGTTCTAGTTTTGTCTTTTGTATTCTTCTGTATTTTTTCTTCTTCTCTTGCACAACCTGCTAAACAATGCTCACCTCCTGTTTGTTTTCGCACTTTAGGTGACCGATAAGCTAGGTGGTGGGGGGAGGGAGTGAAGTCAACCCTCAGCGCATTTCTTTCCTCACTAAAAATAATCTGATGCACTTAAAGCTATCTCCCTGCACTAAAAGTCACGGCTTGGAAGGCTGCCAACTGATGGAATGACTAGGACACGACAGCCAATGCAGGGTGTGCCTATTTGTGGGGAGTGGCTTACTTCGCGCTGAATCAGGCTCAATGGCTCCTTCCTAATGTGGTCTTTATGACATGGAAGTCTACCTAACGAGACGTGCTGTTGGTACGGGTGTTGAATGTTGGTCACGCCAGCCACCTGCGCCCTCCCCCATCTCCGGTGTCCTCGACTTTTGCTTTGACATTGGGTTCAGATGTAGGAGTGTGCAGGAAATGGGGTGCACCCAGTGAGGTTACTTACACTATATATCAGCTGCAGCCACCATGTCTGCCTTCAGCTTGCTGGAGCTCGTACTTGACATATTCGACGGTTAATCCGACATCTTTACGTAAAGCTAAATACTGGTGTACTTATTTGTTTATTTCATGCAACGGTTCTCATTTGAAGCGAACCATGATAAGTTGGCAGCTCACGATCGAAAGCATAAACATTTAAACGTATTTTCTCGTTATTTGAAGTAAGGTTTGTGGTTTTCACGTAACTGCGTAAGGGCTTATGGATCGGCTTAACATCGAAGCAATTTTCGTCGCATACGTAATTTCGCAGTCTATATTAATTTATCTGAAATAATCACGGTTAAATACTAATCTTTTTTCAGCAAGAAACACTCACTAGCCTATCCAGTATAATTCAAAGGTCTGCTAACTGTGATTCAATAAATAATTTGGTCAAATGCACTTGTAGATGCGTTACGACAGCCAGAGTTCGAAAAGGGTCACTTAAATTGTTGGGAAAGCCCGGATGCGAGTTATCACTCGGGAACTCCTGATGGAACCAGAACAAAGAGACCTTACCGATGACTGGTTTATACATTTACAAGTGACCTCCAAAGGGCGGACATTAGGCCAGGTCGAAGGATGTACGCGCAAGTGATACTGCCCCGGGGCCAGATTGCTGTTATCTGGAGGTAACGCTTTGAACGGATGCACAGGCGCACGTGAGCGAGCGCGCGCACGGCCATTCGTGGAGAGCCAATGGGGAGCAATGACTACTGGCCCTTAAATATGCTGCCACCGCTGGAGGGGGCCACTCTGTTGCTGGAGACGCGCTGCCGACGACCCGAGATTCTGCTGCTAGTGACAAGACTTGCTGTTGGCCGAAAAGAGCTCCTGACCATAGAAGACACCGTTAATGGTCAAGCAGAACTAGTAGCAGTTAAGTACTATCTGCGTTCTGCGTTCTCTTCCTAAGACTTAAATGGAGGACGTAACCGGTTTTGAAACGGGAACACACTCGGTTATACCATAAACGTCCTTTTTGGCTGCAGAATTTTTTAAATCTGAATGCCCATTATCTGAAAAAGCTTTGAAAGCGGGCTCCAGAATACGCAGAAGTATGTTGTGACAGCTCACTGCAAGCGTAAACATGATTACCTGCACCATTTTATGACTGATACTATTTGAATGTTCATTTAAGAAAATCAATATAAGGACATTTTAGACACCAACTGTAGTAAGGCCAGTGCATTTTATCACCGAGTTTGGCACAATTAAATCCACGTTTTAAAAATTAAGTGTTGGTTTTATGTAGGCACCTAAGACAGCAATTACTTCAGGCGTACAAACGCCCTGCTCAGTAGAACACATAATCCAAAATGAACCGACAGGCCAACAGTCACTCTCGATGATGTTCACTACGAGCCTCAGCAAGCTGAAGTAAAGTGGTGACTCCCGTGGCATTATAGTGAATGTAGACATGTGGAGAATATATTCCACCTTTTCACCTTTTCCAAAGCAGGACCCGATGTCAACGCAAAAGTCAAGAAGTCCGGAGGTGCTTGAAGGCGTCGGCGGCCGGCGTGACCAACACTCGACACGCATACCATCAGCATGCCTACTAGGTAGGCTCCCGCCTGGGAGCGTCATAAAGGCCACAGTATGGGGGAGCCATTACAGTCTGACTCTCAACCAACAGTAAGCCACTTCACTCAACTAGACACACACTTGACTGAGAGCGATGTACACGGTATCCAGTCAGTTGGAAACTCTTTAAGCCACGGATTGTAGTTTACGGAGATAGTTTCAGTCACAGCAGGCTGTTTTTTGCTGAAGAAAGTAATAAACTGCGCTTAAACTTCATTCTCTTGCCCACCAACAGAAATAGACTATAACCTAGCTGAAGCGCCGCCTAATGTGGGAAAGACACGGTGCTTAAAGGGGAAAACTGTAGAAAAAGTTAAATACTTTTACTCAAGACAGCACTGCACCAGTGCATATTGCCAGAGCTGTGCGCTGACAGCCAAAAGAGCTTGAAGGTTGGTTAAGTGTGTGACCGATGGTCTTGTCTCGATACTTACGTCACAATATTTTGCTCTGATTATTGGTTCATGTTCCTTTTTTTAGCAGGGTGAACACAAGCCTCCGTCGGTAAAATCGAGACCAGAACTTTAGTTACAGACACACGCACGCAACCAACTCTCAGGCTCCGTCGGCGGTCAGCACGTAAAATTGGCAATATGCGGGCTTGTAGTGCTGTCCTGATTAACTACATTTGCCTTTTCCTGTCCAGCCATACGGTCCCTTTGAAGATTCCGACAGTAAAGGGGTATCCCGGGCATCTGCACTCATTACAGGGAGACAGTGGTGCGGCAAGTTTAGAAAGGTAGAAGCTTCAAAGCCTGCATGAAGAGTTAAATTTTGTCCACCAAAAGTTAAGACAGAGAAGGGGGGCTGGGAGTTTGTGGGCCACTGACAACGATGCGCCTGTGTAATGCATGGATTTTAGAAAGTGCGTCATAAATTGCTCTCCAAGTGCAGAGCTGAACCCGTTATTCCACCTTCTAGGCTAAGTTACCAGGCCTAAACATGCGCGCACGAACCACAGCCCTTCGAGGATACAAAAAAAGTAGGATCACGTGACTGAGCGCATGAGTGAGTCAGGAGGTAGTACATAAACGACTAGGCGTTGTGGAGCGAAAATTGACGATAGGTACCTTAGAAGGACTCTTTTATGCTCAGATCCTTTGTTTCGTTTCTTTGGTGTCACAAAAGCCCACTTAATATCCACCGAGTAGGTCGATTTGATGATAGTTATGTTACGTACATACAGTTCTGCGAGTGCTACAAGCAACGCTCCTAAATTTGAAAATATTTGATAATTTCTCCAATACCAGCGGGAACGCATTTACAAAATCTTATCAATACTAATGAACAGCATGAGGCATATAAACCACTTAAGCGAAATATAAAAATTACTACGTGTTTTTAAGAAAAATAAAATTTTCTTGATAATTCCCAGCTTGTGGGGACGTCAAAAATAGCTATAAATTAAAAAAATAAATTAAAATAGTTTGTTAAGTATAAGGCTTAAGCGAAAACTTTCTTTTTACAACAAGAACTTGCCTTAAGTCAAAATATTTTGTATATGTGGGAATGATTATATACGTCGTTATTAAATATCAATGAATAAGTTCTCTCTTCATTTCGCTAGTTATCCGTGTATTCATTATTAAGTTCGCTCAATGTTTACATCAAACCCTTTAAAATAAGATAAAACTAAACAGCATTTACCGAAAAAAGGACCTCCTGGATATTTTTTTCGATGCAGATGGCCATGTTTGTTTAATATAGAAATGCTTCAAAAGAGCAAACCAACTTTTCCAGCATACAGCATGTCTGCATATTGTTATTCCTAAGAATTATTGAAAAAAATTTTCATAATAGGTTACCTCTTTAAAAAGTGCTTTAATTGGATATTTAGCTGACAAACATTTGCGTATATTAACTATTTCCAAAGCAATCTCACAGGGAAATCGGGAACGTTTGACATTTTCGTTAATATTTCTGAAGGAAAACGATTATATTTGACTGTAGATGAAGGAACGTACCTTTTTCTTCATAACGGATTGTTTTTCGCTTAAGGATCTTTTTCTCTAAGAACCGTAATAGACATGCGAATGCAAAAAAAAGGTTACGTTTATGACCATTTTTTTAAAATTTTTATTTTGTTTCTGGCTGTTCCGTTTCTATATAACGCTTAAACGAAACCTATTGTTTAAAAAATTATTTCTACAGGATGTACGTCCAATAAGGCATTCGTTAGGCTGTCTCCGCAGTTACATGTAGAAACTTTGCTCACGCACCCAACCAGCTGTGCGGTTAAACAAAATGTTTTACCAAGAAGTATTTGTCACCACATTATTTGCCACAAAACTTCACAGAATAGCTAAGTCTTCTTTTTAAAACTTCTATCACTGCGTGTCTCTGAAAATAAATACAATTCCTTAAACAGCACTTTAGTTCCATTTGATCAAATTTGCACAAAGTTTTCCAGTACTGTAAGGGATTATTCCACCTTTTTACTAATTACGGTACTCTTCAACAGCACAATGTATATAAGAAGAAACTTTCGTTTTGTCTTTCCTTCTAGCATACGGAATTCCTTTTGTCGAAACATACTCAAAATCAAGCAAAAATGAGAGCCTTTTTCCCCCAGTAACTTAAAATCAGAGTGCATTTTTCCAAACCAAAGCACTTCATATTATTAAATCTTCTTAGTTGATCGAAATAACCTGTCCAGATATACGCTTAACTATGAAGTACAATTTCAACATGAGTTGTTTGCTGGATTTGCAGAACTATACCTACAGTATGGCTCAGAATTCCTGCAACATGCCAACAGTTGTGCAATTCTGATACTCACTCAGTTATCGGCATTGAATAAGGTTGAAATACTGACTATTGCGTACCTTATTTCTTAGTCATTTCAGTCACGACATTATGCGGGTTTTTTCGCGAACTTTGTTCTAGCAGCTATAAAGCAGTATCTGCTGCAAAATTGCTTATGTAATAGTATGCTTTTACTGATTGATTTTGACTGCCTTCGTAAATTTTAATTTATTTTATGGACAAAATACACGAAAAGTTCTTTTTTCTACTCATTTGATAGCAAATCCACTCTGGTTAAATTTTCTGCGTTAAGATGGTGCATCTTTCATTTTTTAAAATAAGTTTTTGAATTGCCGAGTGATTTCAAAGCCTACCGACAAATTAACCTAAGTACAAACACCACACTAAGTAAACCCTGATTAAGGATATGTACGTTTTTGACTACGGTTGAAGGAAGAAGTCATGTAGTTCTTATGATATGCTGCAATAAGTGTTGATCAGGCTGAACACATTGAAGACAACATTGATAAATTCATGCATACAATGTATTATAAATCAGCGCCTCATAATCGTAATTTTTTTAATAAATAGTTATATTTTAAGAACTGTAAGATAACGTATCTTTAATTTAAAAAAATTAAGAACAGTGTTATTTTCTACCAACGTTTTACAAGAAAGACTATTTCCTGCTAGCTTTCCACAAAATATATTTTAATTTATGAAAGCAGTTAAAATCATTGATAAAAATCTAAAATAGTTAAGTAGCCATTGTTTGAGTTTGTTTGCCACCAGAAGGAAGTTTGTTAAAAAGTTGGCATCGTATTGTGACTGATGGGACTTGACTAATTTCTTTATGATAATAAATATTCCAATTTTACTTAATGCCTTTTAGCGAGAGCGAATCAATCTTTCGCAAATTTTGGCATGTTGCGCGAATCGTAGGCCATACTCTATAGTAACATGTTTAGATCATGAATTTTCCTAATTCTCAATACTCCATGTTTTATAGGTCACGGGCAGTAGATGCATAAGATGGGGCCGACACGAGAAATTCGCTTTAATACATTCATATTATGTCGCATAACTATGGCGTAGATATGTGTTTAGGTTTGGGTTAAAATGAAATACTCTTAACAACAAAAATGGTGTTTGTAGAATATGCGCTTTCTTCTGTCCAACTGCAGTTTCAGAAATGATAATGAGCAAAAATATTTCTCAATGAACTGAATTGAAGGGCTTTTTTGGCCACGGTATTCATACAACAGGCATATTCTGTGGACTTTCATTATCAACCTAGATATGCTATTAGATGAACACATGCGTAAAGCCCAGTCCGTCATCTGTGGAAAAAACATTTTGTGAATTTATTAGACGGTAAAATGTTTGGAGAATTTCTCAATCTAGAAGTCTTGACAATCGTAAGTTCAAAGTAAATTTGACCAAGCAATAGCCCAAGCTCATCGACAGCAATACATTTTCACGAATGCACTAAAAATTTGCGTAGGAGTGTTGACTCCAAAGACGTTATGCAGTACTTTAGGTCTATGTTATCATCGGGCGTTCAATCCTTTGTCTCCCGTCTTTTAAAATAAATAGGATAAAGTTTCTTCCCTTTATGGTTTGTTATGGAAGGGTTTATTTGTTTGTCATCTTTCTTCATCTTGAAAAATCCACTGCATCATTTAATCTCTAATAATAAATAGTGTTTACGTTGTTTGAAGAGCAAAACAGTTTACAAGCCTCAGGCCATTTGAGACAAAACATCGCTCTGGAAAAAACCAAACGATGGCAAAAAGTTTTCATTTTTTTCAGAAAATGAAGGCCGCAATATTTAAACGGGAGTACCTATCCATGCATGCTATAAAGTTTGCCCGGAGTTATTTTGCTGGTTACAGATCAATGCTTTTTAATTTTTATTCATTTTTCATATGACCTTTTAATATTGCATTCTAATAATAAATTGCGCTGATGATAATGAAAACACATTATCCTTTAATAAGGACAAAAAGAAGCAAAGCAAAATGCACTTCTTTACTGAAGTATATGATTTCTACTATTTGAGATAGTATTATTGGGTTAACGTCGATCGCATCGCAAAATGTGTGAGCAAAAAATAGATATTAGTTTGCAAATCCGAAACTGCAAGTAATTATATTATCCTGCGTTTCTGTTCATTTTCTTGGCTCTCGTGATTGTGGCACAAACAATAAACTAACGATATTCTGCTCAGCAAAAGATAAATTTCTGACCTCCCCATTTGGATAGTACGTTCACTTTTTTTACGGATTTGGAAACCAAAATTTATTTGTTTGTCTGTGATCTGCAAGCCTATAATTCAAGCTAATAAAACGTAGAACGTAATAAACGTATGCCAGTTTAAAGCCATTGTAAAGAGTTGGTAATGCACCTCTTGGGCGCCTTCCAACACCTCGAAGACCGGAAAAAAACCTAAAACAAACTCCTTTACCTGCAGCCAGTATTGGTTTTGTTTCAGGTTTTGTGTTTTGTCAAAACTGGGCAAGATAAGGAGTTTGTTTCAAGTGAAAAAACCTGCCTTCAAAGGTATGATACAAACGGAATAAATGTACTTCTAAGGAGGCGCCTGAGTCAAGCTGTAGCAACCACCTTCCCAGCAGCCAACGCCCACGTACTCTTTTCCACCGCTCCCATCCTATACGGAGAGATCAAGGACAAATTGCCAGCCCAGACCACATCCATGTGCATATATTCATTTACCTGTTCCTGTGGGGCGGGATACATTAGTCGCACGAGTTGGCGTTTGTCCAAAAGAGTCCGAGACCACATCCCAGCATGGTTAGGAAAGGGTCAACTTAAGGGTGTTAACAGTTCCATTCTAGCGCATCTGGTAGACTCTGACCATCGCGTGGATGCCAAAGAGGCCTTCCCAGTTATCTACAAGGTACCCTCAAGCTACTCAAAATTTCTTGGACAGCGTCTCTTGGCTACGGCAGAAGCGGCCGCAATCAGGCTACGCCGACCCATCCTTTGCGCCCAAAAGAATTTCGTCGCGGCCCCACAGTTACCATGGTCAAAAGCTGCTAATCCAACAGCCAGCGGCTGAACACCTCAACCGACTACGAGCTCCTCCTAACGCAGATCAAATGTTGACCCCATTTCGAGCCCCCCCCCCCCATTCCCCTCCCCTGACAACCGTCCTTCCTTTTTTCTACTAACCCGCATAGTCAATTTACTTAATTACCCTATAAATGTAAAGGCCTGATGAGAATTATCGAAAACAAACGTATATTCGCCAATTCATCTTCCAAAACGTAGATAGTTGTTTTGTTGCCTCAAGGAACAGAGGCAGAAGGAAAAGACAGAAACCATAAGTGTTTCAGGGGTAGTAGATTGACGAAGTAATTTTTTAATGGGTAAGCTGAAAAACTGGTTTTGGAAATAGTAGCAACGAAGGTGATCACGGGAACAGATGTGAGATGTATTTGCGTATTGAAAGCGTTCCGTATATAAGTTATAAAGAGTCAAGTGGAACATGGTGACAATAAGGCAGTATAATAAGACAATATAACTGATGTTGGAGCGTTTGAGATAATGGAGGGAAGTAGGGCAGTGGTAGGATATACAGCATTTCTATGTAGGATGTCCAGGGTTCGATTGTGAAAAAGCACTTAGTTAATTATTTTTTCTTCTAATTTTCACCTTTTAAGTGAAATAAAAGCAGCAAAACGGCTAGAACACAACATAACATCTTTTAATAAACCACAAACCTCCATCGGCTGTCATTTAAGGCAAAGTTTTATGGTAATTCTGTCCAAAGAATTGGGAATTTAAAACACAATGCCCAGATTTGCCAGATATAGACCCAAAAGTTCACGGAGGAACGAAATGAGTAAACGAGAATTGAATACAGCTGGAAGGTAGGTAAAATGCTAGAACATTCTTATCTAGTTAAAAATTTTCAGCTAAAGTTAGCATAGCATTTCGAAGCGAAATAGTTTTTTAGGCAGCAATTAGAATTTGGATTTTAAGTTGGTTTTTGGTTAGCAGCAAATGCTGCAAATTTGGGTGAATATTCGAAAGACGTGGTAAGACGGACTCACATGAGTCAGATATCTGAACACTGCAGTTTGTGCTTAAATCTAAAGAAATAAACGTAGAACGTGATAAATGTCGTGGAATAGTGTCTTAAAGAAAACAGGAGAACCTAAACGAACAGAGGCAAAAATCACTGTCTTTTAAATTGCCGCCAAAAATTGGAAGTTTACATGTAGATGAACAAGTGTTTGAGACAGAAACTAAATGCTTTTACATGTAGCATCTTTAAGCGTTTCAGCAACTGGCCATTGATTCTGCCAATAACATCCACAGGGTCTGCATAATGCGGCTTTAGATCCGATTGAGAAAAATCATAATTCTACAGTTAAGAGGCTTTCTGTTATTTTGTGAGTCGTCAAGTATGTATTTAAGTATGTATTTAATGTATGCCAAGTCATCTCATGTTTGAATAAATTCACGACTTTTGGTGTGAATTCGTTGTTCAATTGGTAGAGCATGGGTTGCTCTAAAGCCCTTGCTGCTGGTGTAGGTTCGAATCCCACTGAGGTCACGACGTTTTCACAATTGGGAAACTTCATTGTTTATTTGTCTAGATAGTAGATTTTTGAGGATTCCTCAGAAATTTTGCATTTATTCTGCATGGGGTCGGGATCGTCCGTCCTGTTGAACAAGCCCGGTAGAAGAAATTATTCACTTGTGCCGAAGCCTCCCCTACTTTTTATTATCGAGGGTCTATATGATACTAACCGAGTATTGTAATACCTGCCACCGTAAATCAGTAACGACTCAGATATTTTGCTTTTATAGAATATTTTGGGCCAATTAATTACAAGTTTCAGTAAATTCGTGCACATCTGAAATCCAGAAGCCAGCGGAATTGTGAGGATGATGTTAAAAATTATAAAACCACCTTTCGATATCACAACCAAGCACTTCAAATTAACATAAAGTTTAATAAAAGGTGCTTGCTTGTTTAAAATCAGTACTTTTATATGGGCTCAATGAAGACCTTAAATTGATCAATTACATCCTGCTCATCAATTAAGATCCTAAACTCAATGCACACTCACCCCCCCCCAATTGTTTCAGTACAAATAAACAGCAATTTTGGTCGTACTTGTTGAACACATTGTTTTAGTTTAGGTCCCGTGCACCGAGTTTCATGCATTTTAACACCATGAACAAACTCAAGGACCCCAAACACCATCATACATATAGGTTTGACAAAAACTGCTTATTAAGATTCTGCGTTCTCCAGAAATGACTGTTTTATAGAATTAGGCAAATAAACACGCAATAAATATCACAGTACGCTTACTTTTCCAATTTTCGTCAGCAACGGGTTGCTTGGCTTAGCAACGACGAGTAAAATTAAGAACGTCTGAATTATTTTGGCTGACAAGGACATACAAGTTAGCAAGCACTTTCTGTGTTTATTGTCTAAGAGCTGAATTAGTCGTTTATGAGTAACAAAAAAGTGTTCAGGTATTAGGGGTTATGCAAAAAAGGTCAATAATCAGTTAGTTGAAATGTCATGAAAAAGTACCAAAATTTACTTGAAAATTTTATCTGTGGTGTTTTCGGTGGATACTATCCATTACGAGATCAGAATAAGAAACCGAAAAGCTGTAAATTTAGGAGAGCCTTGAAATTATGTAGAAACAGAAGGAAAATATATCAACATTTCTCTACCTTTTGGTACCCAGTGCAGCATTTACCATCCTTTAAGTTACTAAGGCAACTTTTTCGTTTCATTACCTAATACAAAAGGTAATAAGACGTCTAAAATATGAAATAAAACTTAATTTATTTCATTTATTCGCTCGACAAGTCCTGAAAAACACACGTTTTTCATTCAAAATTATTTTTTCAATTTTTTGGTAACTACATTATTCAAAAAGTTAATGCGCTAGATGATGGCTTTTTCTGTGCTGAGGATAATTACAAACCACATCTGTAAAGTTATCCTTGCTGTCCTCTGGAGAAATATTTGCCTAAATACTTTTTATCAACTTGGACCTTTATATTTAAATTCAATATAATCAAAGCAAGATATAGATTTAAGTTTTATTTTTAAAAGAACATATATTATAGCTTTAAAAAGAGCAGTTTTAAATCTCATAATCGTTTGTCTATAAACGAGTTATAATGCCTAATGGGAATGTCTTGGCTTACGATATCTATAATTTCTAAGCCAACAACAAAAAAGCCCCCATCCATTAGCGATGCTAGCTTTAAAGGCTTTACTGAGATATCCTTAGATGATAAAGTTTCCAACAAAAGGTAAGGTAGAAACACCCCTGTAATAAAACTGACCATTAAAAAATATTTAGCAGTTATTTAGCCTTTCTGCTAAACATTGTAAATGCAGAACGTAATCAAAGATAGTTAAAAAGGTACTTACGATCAGAAAATTGAACATTTTAGTCCATGGCAGAAACATTCGTCAATATTGGCACAAACCATGGGTTGAAAATATTTTTCGTTTTTCGTTTCATTGTACTTTGAAAGGAATATGAGATGCAAGCGTATATCAACGGGGTTTCCTATCATGTTTTAAAGAGCAAAATTTCAGAAGTTTTTTGTGTTAGCAACGACCAATTTACCTCAAGTCTTCGCTGTGCATGTCCCCTTCCCTCTTCAATTATGTCCACCATTTTGTGTCTATGTATAGTCCGCATCACATTATGTGCTAGTTA
Organism: Ligula intestinalis; assembly: GCA_036362985.1. Lineage (NCBI taxonomy): Eukaryota > Metazoa > Platyhelminthes > Cestoda > Diphyllobothriidea > Diphyllobothriidae > Ligula > Ligula intestinalis. The sequence continues at coordinate 71,575,396 of JAYGXS010000003.1, read as the reverse complement.
TAAGCTACAATAACAGAAACCGTTTAGAATATATATTGTCAGCTAGTTTTGATTCAGCATTGAATGCCAAAAAGAATTCACGGAGGTTGCAAGACCGAACCCCATCGTCTTTAGAAGCCAACTAGTAATCCTTCGTTAGATTATCTTGATGCATAGGAAATGGCATGTAGAGAGATACATGTGCTGGGTATTTTTTCGCCAGCCTCTTAGCATGTTACCGAATAGAAGTAACTTTTTTGTGCAATTAAGTCAAATTCTCATGGCTTTAGCTCAATGAACAGCGAGTAGTGAAACTGAAGCACATAGGCGGAGATTAAGCAGTTAAATAAATGTCATTTTGCATATTTCATTAAATTGAGGTAGATATTTATCGGTGGTAATATATAAAGATGATGTTGAACGTTGGTTCGTTAGGGTTCTTGCTTTGTCCATTTTATGCATGGAATAACACAATATTTTTCCCAATGTTTGCACTCATGACGCATGTAAGTCGGTGCGTTTTAATCCCCTTCACATTCGTTTGTTGTTGTCTAGAAATGTGCGCATACTTCGTCACTCATGTGGATACATTTCTATTGGTGGATATATTAGCTTCTTTGTGCCGTGAAGTCATATGATTATATAAGTGACTTCCCTACATGCTGAGAGAGACATTGACACCTATTTTGAAATCTATGTCAGCATATTCGGAAATCGGTACCCTTTTGAGTCTAAAGTAAGTGAACCACAATTTTAGAGTCTAAAGTTTGTGGAATTTTGCTTGGTTAGTTGAATTTTAAACCACCGGGTATTTTTATGTATATTACATCGAGCATTTTGAAGGTCTCTTAAATGAACCAATGATTTCCTTCGGCCAGGGCGGCGAAGGTGGATCAAACGTTAGAAACCAATTATACAGCCATTTTAACTGTTCCAGGCCAAGAAGGTAAAATAAAGTTATCTGCCATTATATGACTTATGACAATGGATAAAGTTTTCTTGATAAAAATATTATTATATCCGTCATATTAGTGGCTAAACGGTGATGCTATTTATTGACCTTCTAGAAGTTTAAAAGCCTTTCCCACAATCCTTTCAAAATGGTTATTTATTAAAAAGTTCAACGGCCTTATTTGGTAAACAATGATCACAATAATTCAATATCTTAAAATACCACATAAATGCAAAAATGTTGAACAGTTTTACCTCTTACTTTACCATATATTTTCTTATATTTTTAACTAAGAACAAAAAAATTTGCCGTTTGATTTAATTAACTGAAATTCCATGCTATAAGCACTTATGTTTAAACATAATCATAAGATAATTTGAATTTGAATTAAAACCTAAAATAATTAAATGCATTCATATCATTATCAAAATAAAATCCACATGCACACTCAAGTCAGGGCAACAGATACGTGCAAAAAGTTCTGAGATTGCAAAACAGGTTGATTAACTTTCTTTCCTCTTCCTAGTTGGAGTAATATTAAAGCCATATCTACATGCCAGAATCTCAAATAAACTCTGGCTTTTCAGTAAAAAAAGTGCAAAACTATTTTTCTGCTCTTCAGGGCGTCAACCAACAGACTGTTTATGTCATTTGCAGGGCATATCTGCAACCACGTTGCCATTAATTAGGCGTATGCCTCATTTATTAGGAACTGCACCGATATAATCGGTGAGTCAAAGAGAACGCCCAAAAAGCCTTTCGGATTTTAACATTTAAAATATTCTGAAAGAAATGTTTGTGCGACTGTCATATGTAACCAAAGGAAACTTTAAGTATGTTATTGAAATTATTCGTTTCAGCTATTTGGTGAAAGATTGGTGTGCAATCGTGGTGTAAAAATAAATTCATTATTTTGGTCTCTGCTGTTTTGTTCGGGTCGCAAATTTAATTCGTCGTACATCCATTTAGAAGTTATTTGCTGTGAAAATAGTTATTTGTATTAATCAGATGTAAATGTGACGTCTACGATGCCTACTTTTCAAGGTCTAGAAACAATGTCAACTGGCCACCTACAGGATGAGTATTGTAAAATTACTTCCTCAAATCATTTCCAAGGTTTACTTATATTTTTGAAATAATATAAGAGAACGTAGATCAACAGACATAGTACAATGTTCAATTAATAAACATTCTCTTTCCTTTAGGTTTCATAAGTACAAATATTCTACTGTAAACAGAAGGCCATCATTAATGACTAACAGTGGGATTGACTGCAGTTGAAAACTTTCATTAGCATTGACGAAATGAGGTTCTGGAATCGTCGTTCGAAAAATACTCTGCGAGATAGTGCATTTTACTTCAGTCATGAAAATCCATACTTAAAATTTTATTTGAACAAAGAAAGGGCACTTACCATATGGATAGTTGACTTGTACATATATTGGAATACAACATAATTTTCAGGAAATCACTAGCTTTTGGCATTTTTATGGAACAAAGGATTGAAGTGCATCCTGTGTATTTATTATCCCCGAAGAAACAGAAAACGAACATTCAATGAGAAGAGAACTGGTGAAAGCTGCTTCTATGTTGTACCTGTCCATAACTGAGCAAAAAAATAGCGGACTATTTGATGCTGCAGAAATATTTGATGCGTGATATACGGAATTAAAGTATTTAAAGCAAGCTTGAAGACGTATCAGTATAATCGCGAAGTATTAATGTATCTTCAATCACGATAGATCCGCCCACGCGTTTAGTGCATTTCCCTCACATGGCCTGTTTCCTTTTGAGATTTAAGGTATATAAATATGTGACGATGGTTCATGGCTAAACCAGAGCTAGTGGACTGCACGACATCAGTTAAGTGTGCACTTCCTGTGCTCTTTGCCCTGTTCCAACCTATTCATCTAACAAATAATTGCAAACTGACAGGTAACGTGGTTGACTTAGCTCATGCAATGTCAAGGTCAACATTCATACCAGCAGTTAAGCCTGAATATTTTAAGGGAATTTCGAAATCGGACAGCATTTTGCAGACGAATGCTACATTTAAATCTTGTTTATTAGGAGGTTTGGTAGATTTGCTTTATTTGATTGGACCCAATTGTGAAAAAACTGGAGGCATTTGGCAGGATTTGAACTCGCGTATCACAAAATGCCTTAACCGGCGGCCAACGCTCTAACCGCTAACCGTTTGACGAAATGAACTTTTCAGAAAAGGCAGAAAAGATATGTTTAAAAGCTCACTCGTCAATTCTATTTGCCTTTTACAGTCACAAAAAGAGCACCATTTCATGTTTACGGAAGTTGCTACTTTTCACATTACGGTGTTCAATGTTTGGCAGATTAGAGTAACTCGATTAAGCTTATTGAAGAAAATTGCAAATCTCTGAAATTTGAACCTACAACAGCGTGGGAGGCTTCGGTAAAGCCAACGCCCTACCAATTAAGCTACAAAGACACGCCAAAACCATAAAATATAATCACACGGGGGTATATTTAGCCGCAGAGCCTGCTGCACATAAGGAATCATCACTTACGCACAGAGCAAGCTAACTGTCCAAGCAGCATTTCCTAAGCAATCATCTAGAATCCAATACAGCTATCCCTATCTGCGTATGACCATGACTGTGTTATCATCACCTATGATTAAGATTTCTCGAGGTTACCCGAAACGTCAGGAAAACAAAGTCCTTGTTCCAGTGATTAAATCTTCTTCTGAGCTAGCTCTCTATCGATTGAGCTACGAGGGCACGCGTAGAGCCGTGCCACGCCGCTGGTAATAATTCACTGCGACAGGTAGTCACTTTGGTGAATTCTAAATGATTGCTTAGGAAATCCTGCCTAAGCCGTCAGCTTTCTGTATCCGTATTGGTGGATTCTATACGTGCAATACGCTGAGTGGGTTAATTTCACCAAATATGATTGAATTCACCGCTCTCGCCATGCCCTATTTGCTCAACTGATAGTCCGTTGGCCGTAGGTGTCTTGTCTGCTGACGTGGGTTCGAATCACACCAAGGGAATGCATTTTTCACAACTGGGTCAATTTCAATTAGGATTCCTTATTTATTTCTTTTTATTTCAAAATTTTCCTAACGTTTTTAATTTTTTCAAAGCTTTGGCAGTTTGAAAGGATTATTACTCTGTTATAAATGTCGGAATTTTGCATGATTGTCGTCATCTACTGTAGTGAGAATGTTAAAATTTCTAAAGAGCCCTCAAATTTTTTTCGAAAAAAATGATATTTCTTTACAACCCATTTCCGCTGCTGCTGCTGACAAAAAGAAAACTGACAATGTAAGAATATCAAGCAGTGCATGTTTACACCACCACCTTTTCTAGAGTTTCATCGACATTAATTGTGGGTCAATAAGTCTATAGGATAACAGATATTCGTGAAGGCACAATTGTTCAATTAATTTGGTTATTTACATGGAGATACCACGGGTTAGACCCAAAGCCACCCGCATTATTGCGAGGAATATTTTTATTTCCTGACAGGGAATGCAAAGTTGCTTCATAGCCAGTTGCTTTATAAAAAACTGGGCGTATTTATTAATCTCCTCCCAAAAGCTTATGAAGTTGTTACTGGTGGAGCACTGAAATACAAATTAAGTGGTTTGTGGACAGTTTTGGAAATCTTTAATGACTGAAATAATAGGAGTAGTTTTTTCTGTTTAGTATGAAAACGTTGCCTTTAAAAACAGCAAGTATAAAGTTAGGATTAATTTGAAAACTGTAAGCTTAATTGCAGCTG
>JAYGXS010000003.1:71526699-71565703 GCA_036362985.1 Ligula intestinalis | reverse complement strand
CTTACAGTTTTCAAATTAATCCTAACTTTATACACGCTGTTTTTAAAGGCAACATTTTCATACTAAACAGAAAAAACTACTCCGATCATTTCAGTCATAAAAGATTGCCAAAACTGTCCACAAACCACTTAATTTGTATTTTAGTGCTCCACCAGTAACAACTTTATAAGCTTTTGGGAGGAAATTAATAAATACGCCCAGTTTTTCATAAAGCAACTGGCTATGAAGCAACTTTGCATTCCCTGTCAGGAGTACAAATTTAATAGAATGACTTGAAACAGAAATAAATTGGTCAAGTAAAAGACTAAAAATATACTTATGCTCAACGTTTGGAAGTCCCGAAACGATTTACAAGCTAAAATTGTTACAATTTTCCGAAAAAATTCTGTTGTCGATAGAAGTGCCATGCCGACAGCTTAATAACTGCAAGGTTAACCAACGTATAAAAAAATGTAGTCAAAAGGAAATCAGTATATATATATATATAAAGTAGCATAGACGCGTACACCGATCTGTCAGAGGACCCACTCGTGACCCCATATTGCCTTTAGAGCTCTCTCTTGAGCCTCCTATTCGAGGCGGTTAAGATAAAGGCAAATGGACATTACCAGAAAAGACAGGGGGCGCTTGTGTATCACTAGCCGATAACGCCTAACAAGGCAGAATAGGTCTTCCTAGCGTCCCCTGTCTTTGCTGGTAATGTCCTTCTATCTTTATTCTAGCCGCCTTGCGGTGGAGACTCGAGAGAGAGCTCTAAAGGCAATATGGGGGAAGAGTGGATTCTCTGACGGATCGATGAACGCATCTATGCCACTGTATATTCCCGACCTAATACCAGCTAGACCGTGAGGTCGTAGCTCAACCGTTAGGACGTTAGCCCTGACGGGAGAGATCGCGAGTTCAAATCTTGGTGTAACAGCGATTTCTGCGGCCAAACTGGGGTTGGGTTTTACTAGCCGATGACGCCTAACAAGGCAGAAAATGCCTTCCTAGTGTCCACTTTCTTTACAGGTAATGTCCTTCTGCATATATATATATATATATATATATATGTATATATGTATATATATTTAATAGTTCTTTTTATTACCAAGTGCGCTTTTTGCGGGCAGTCAAAATAAACTTTATTAAATATCTACAGAACATGAGATGCCTGAAACTTAACGGAGTTATGCTTCAGGTAAAACCTAAATAATCCTTTCTAATGGGAAAATGCTCCAAAACTTCAGCTACAGTTTCATGAGATCCATCACTGACTGCTCATATACCAGGCATTCGGATTTTACATTTGTGCAAATGGTATAATAGTTACACTCAGATGTATCCATTTTAAACTGGGTATTATACGCCCACACCTATAAAATACACTTTGTCAAAGACTGAAATGTACCATTTGTAAAACAGGTTTGCCATATCCAAGGGCAAATTGCCCCGCAGAAATTGCAACAAACCAGCTACAGAATTAAGAGGCAAAGTTTTTCATTTAAGCACAACTCAAAATGCAATTAACTAAGATAAGAATGATTTGGCCTTACGTCTCAAAAAATTGTTCGTTGACTTAGACAATTAAATATAATTAGCAAATACAGCCACGTGGTTATGAGGAGAATTTTTATTCTATGAATTTACTATTCACCTTCTGGAAATCAGTTCAGACTCACAACATCCTAAAAAGTGTTGATGTATTCCTTTTGGCTTGGAGTGCTTTTTGCTGATTAGCTAAGGTTTCTCGTTAACTGTTAACTAAACCGGTCAATGTAAAAGCTTACCAAACAAGCACAATTTGACGTTCCGTTGCTGTGCACGACGATTTATCTTCGTTTCTGTGCCAAACCTATCACCAGACATGCAAAGTCCACTTCGAATCAGTTTATTGTAAGAGAAGGTAAGCGTGTTGTAACATTTATTACCGTCAACATAATTCAGAAGCCTTTAAGCCAGACCTTTAGTTTTAAAATAAACCTCGAAAAATTATGATTTGCAGATATAAGACGGAAAAACCATTAAACTGAAAGGTTTTGTAAAAAAACGGCTTTTATTAGAAAGTGTTTTCAGTGATCTTAGTTAAATTTATTATTGAACTTCTAGAGGGAGGCGCATTGTTCTCGGTAATAAATTGGTATATTTGAATGCGGCTGAAAACATGATCAAAACAGACAAATGCATTTGAAAGTATGTCCAAACATTGACTTTTTCTATGAATTATTTTAAGGCATATCTTACTTTTAAATCTTTTAATACAAACGTAGAATGGAATTCGTTTCTATGAAAAATCAAGTAAATGCACTGAAAATCGTCACATTTACCGCCAATGCAAGGACAATCTAAAGCTCGTCAGAATCAAACGCTAAAAATCATTAGAAGGAACTGTTTCGAAATGGAAGGCTTGCTTTATGTTAGTAAAATGATACACTTACGATTGCTACTGTCGTCCATTGGCATGTCCTCATATAAGGTTTTTAAATTTTTCTTATGACGCCGCATTCGGACGAATTAGGGTAACATTGGTTTGCATTAGTCAAATGTGACTCAAACAACGTAAAAACCAGAGTAAGCTACAGGTAGTTCTCGTAAATCAGCGTTTGGATATGTACTTTTAATGTGGACTGTTTGGTAATGAACTTACTTTACATCGCAAATCCTATAAAAGTATAAGTTTGCAAAAAATTAACAAAAAGACAATGTCTAAACCTAATTTCACTTATGCCACTTTCTTCGCTTTACTTTTTATGGACAAATTGTCTCAAAAGGTTAAACGTGCTCATATGTTATTGACCCGATTTTACACGTTTCGGTATTTTCTGGCTTTCTAAAGGAGTTTGCTTTTCTTGAAAACGTCATGTTAATTTACCGACAGTAAAGTGCCTTCTTTTTTAAAACGATCGTGCCTTTACTGCTGCAAGACGATTAGGGGCAGTATGGGTTGAGTGTGCGCAACCCAAATTGTTGAGCTAAATTTATGAGACTGCATAAGACAAGAAACTGGCCGTTACTGTCGAAAAATACAAGTTTCCAACCATGCTTAATAGTGAAGATGTTCACGGTCAAATCGAGATCACTTTCCAAAATACTTTCCGCTCAGAATGTCCTTGCTGCAGCATTTTAAATGTGATAACATAGACATCTCAGTATTTGCTTAGGTCACTGGATGCGTACGAATTCCTGCTGCGATGTCTACTTGCATTGGTCTGCCACGGAGATACAACTCCATTTTCTGCTTATTTCGAAGCAGTTTGAGTTATAATTGTCCACACTTAGGCCGCTTTTAATAAGTGCAAAGGCACTGGAAAATCCTTATAAATTAATTATAGTGTTTTTTAAACGACTCCCGAAGTGCGTATTTCGCTCCTAAATTGCCTATATTTGAAAATATTTCGCGCAGGAAATATAATATATGTCAGATGTTAATTAGCCGAAACATCGACAGGGGTTTTTGCGACTATCTCTAGGATACTTTTGCGTGCCTAAAAACTAATAGTATGACAAACATAGTCTTCCCGCTAGCTTATTAGTGTGTGTTATGACGCAAGGTTAGCTGTAGTGTACGAATAAGATGTTTCAAAAGTGAGGTATGTGCTTTTTTATTGTTAAAATAACACTTCTTGCCTCACTTAATTAACGGGAAAGTACAGAAAGAATTTCAAGTCATGGAAGTTAATATTGGTTACTGCTGCATGTCAAACAGAACGCACACATTGGCGTGATAAGAATCAGAAAAAGCAGTTCTCCGAATATAAGGCGTATATTTCTACTTAAGATTATCCTTCTTTCTTAATCAAAACAATATTAAGGCATTTTTGTGAACCATATAGATTGTACAGCAAGACTTGAAATTACTTATTCATTACTCATCTAATTTTCTTCACCGGTCATCGAATTTGTTTCTGCAGTTCAAACAATATACACATGGAATATAAAATTGGTCGGAATAACGTGTTATATCTAAAACAATTAATCTTAACAGGTTTTCTCACAGAGAGTCTAGACATATCAAGGTAAATATATCATAAACAGCTATGGCAATCCCCTTGGATATATAGAGTTGTCACCGAAAATCACGAAAACTGCCGATATATGCGAAAGATTTATAATCTTTTGCTACTGAGCATTGCTTCAAGTTGTGATACCGATTATCATGTAGTCTATTCTGAAATCATGCTATTCATGAAACGATGCGGGCTTTAAAATAAGGTTTGTTCTGACCATTAGCAAAAAGTTTCTATTTTTACAACCGGCTACTTAATTAGTATGGTTTCTTTCCACTTATTTTGACTGCATTCATAATTTCAAGTATATTTTACGCTAAATGTGCACAAAAGAATGTTTGCTTGTACTTGTCTGATAGCAAATTACCCTTTCTTTAAATTTTATACTCAAATTAAGGGCACCTTTTGTTTTAAAAAAAGGTTGCTTACTATGAGCTTTTTGCAATTGTGAGGTCTCTGTTCAAAATAAATCGTATCCGTCAATTTGTGCTTGCTGCCTATACTGCATAAACATGTTCCACATTTCTTGCAAACTGTAGGCGAAAACGAACTTTTCTTTAAAGACAATGTACATAGCGCACAGTTTGTAAACCTTGAATGCAGGTGTACTTGTCACAAGGTTTTAAATTCATTTGGCGATTGAATGACTTTCTTAAACTGAAGATTTCTTTTCTTTGAGTATAAAATTTAAAGAAAGCATAGTTTTCTATCAAACATGTACAAAAAATAATCTTTTTGTGTATTTTTTCCATAGAATATATATTTTATGTTTTAAAGGCAGTAAGAAAAAAGAACAAAAAAACATACTTCTTAAGTAGCCAGTTTTTTTACAATCAAAATGTTTTACTAGTGGGCAGAAAAATGCTCGTTAAAAATCCCGCATCCTATCATGACTGAAATGGCTTCAGAGTTTTCTACACGATAATCAGTAGCACAACTGGAACTAATATCGATTAGCGAAAAAGTATCAACCTTTCTCATATGTCGGCATATTGTGTGATTTTCAGCGACAACTGTAGTCAAAACACATGAGTATTTCAGCTGACGCTAAAAGACCTATTAAGCCTTATAAAGAATGTTTTGGCATTAACCGTTTCCATACTGCTACGACTGCTTCGTGACTATGATACCCCTGAGGTCTTTTTAACTGTTACTTCATCAGCAATAAAAAATTTGTTTTCTTTTGGGACACCTGTAAAAGTTTTTTGCCTACAGGGAACATATCATAGGTTTTTTAGAAGCGAGGTTACCACGGTTTTCCGTCCGTAAACAGTTAACTTTCCTGTTTGATCCTCAGCAAATATACGCCCTCCAAACGAGCTGTGCAGTCACCTTTGTCCTCAATTTTACACACACACACCCCGGTTTATCATTTTCCATAGTAGTCCATTTTTTATTTTTTTCCATGGTGGGCTGTCATTGAAAAAGTCAGCCAACTGATATACAATTTAGAGAGGTGTTTTTATTCCGGAAAACATAGTCCTGCAAAATGGATGCTCTTTTTGTTGACCGGTGTAAATGAATCTCATTTTAGGACAAATGCTTTTGCTTAAAGGTATAAAAAGGCAAAAATATAGCGTCCTCTTTCGCTGGGAACGAACTAGAAGTTTTGAGCAATATTTCTATGAAGCATCGAGGAATCGAAAACAGGTTCTGTTGAAAATCCCGCAGTAATCTACCTGGGAACAAAAGAAGACAGGGTTGAAAAACAGCCACAGTAACACACGTATGAGTTTAATATTGCAGGCTTAGTTATTTCGTGTTGATAAATGGTTAGCTAAAAGCAGGACAAAACCAGTTTAAAAAACTCTCCAAATCTAGCAGGATTTGTGATAGGCATGAGAAAGCTTTATAAGCTGCAGTAACTTATAAAAGGAGCCGATGTCTGTTCGGAGCTGTATAAAGACATGTGATTTCGTGACTTTTTTCCGGGCACATTATTTGGTCTGCGCTGATCGCGGTTGCTTTTTTGCTCTTTTTTCGTACAGAATTCTCGTTTTTCTTCCATAAAGTCAAGAATCCGATATTGCAGTTGGTTATCGAATTAAGTAAGTACTCAACAGACGAATTGCAGTGGTCTGTTGCCGTCTGCACCAAGGGCATAAGGCTTAACCTTTTACTGGCCTCTCTTCAAAGTTTTACCGAATTCTACTCTTACGCAAGCTAAAGGGGTTTCAAAAACGTAGTTTTTGGTCACAAAGCGTTTTTTGGAGATTTATAAAATAGCATTCCAACTTAGGGAAAAAAGTTGAGGTTAGCTATTTCGAATAACAATAAGTGCCGTTAATGCAACGGCAAAATCATTTGTTGGATTTTAAGTATTATTGAAGAGCTAAGAAAGAACAGTTTTTGTGTTATAAACCAAAATTCCGAAATATGTTTTAAATTTACAAATATTATATATGTTGGATTGTTATATTAAATATTGGGTCACGTATTCCCAAGGTATTACAGCTGCTGGCTCTTGATCGAGCTTCAATTTACCACCTGCAAAAACTGCACATTGTGAAAAAAGCAACATAATTTAAAGCATAGTGTTCCCGGTGAGAATTCGAATGAAGTACTGAAAGCACAATTTAATGTCACCATACATTTCGTGAGAGCTCTTCAGTTGCATTCACTCGTTGCGTTGAAGGATCACGAATGGGAAAAAGACGAAATTATATTTTTACAGAAAGGTCATAGCTCCTATTAACATAGAGGAGCAATTTTAAATGTTAAATGTGCAAATCTGGAGGCCTGCAGTAACTTAGGTTAACCACATGCTTCAACTGTTTGCATAGGTCTGGTTTAGAGCGTTTAATATAAGCTGCCTCCAGGTAGCGCAAGATTTGAAATTTTCGTTCTTGAATAAGAACTCGGAATGAAGTTATAAGGTCTACAGAATGACCCGTGTCCAGCAAATGTTACGTGATAGAGGAACGAGGGAACGGTTTTCTTGCTTAAATAACCAACAAGGCAGATATTTCTTGGGTCTGGCTGCCAATTACTTTTGCGTGTGCTCTATTTTAATGCTGTTTTCATATTTTCTGTTCATTTCCTCATACATTTTGATATATTTTAAAGACAGGATACAAATCGTTTTGTCTTGTTCACCTTTTACGTAAATAATATTGCCGTCTTACACGTTTTTACTGATGAGCTTTAATAACACAGTGCAATGTTTATTCGCAAAGTAGTTTATGTTGAAAAAGTTTGTTTTTCTGCTTGCAAAGTAAGAAGCATAAGTCCCACCTATTGCAAAGGTTTCTGGACAACATATAATGACACTATGTTTATTCGCCTGACGTTTCGATATCCGTCGCGGATAAACACATTGTCCCAGCGATCGAGTGTTCTTCTTCTCAATTGCTTCCTGGGACACGGATGTTCGCTTGTATTGGCATATAATGACACCTTAAGAACGTCGACAAAACATGTAAAGCATGTGGTTTGTGAGACCCGAGATAATGTGTGTAACTGCTAGCTCAACTGAGCATGATTTAAGCGAAAGGGAATAAGAGTCACCTTTACATAGAGAAAAAATAAATTGACATAATATTCGTTTGGCAGTTTGATATAATAGAATTTATTAGGATATTAAAAACAAAGAAAGGAAATAATTTCACCGTTTGTGCCGAATGATAAGAGTGTGCACTTTTTTCAAACGATTCGGAAGGCCGTGATCGATACTACGTTTTCGAATTTAAGTTTGCATTTCACGAGATAGCAGATCAATCATCTATCAATTATAACCAATCTCCAGCTCATAAAAAACAAAAACTTTGTGAATAACGGAGCGCACATACTTATACTTTTCTGTTTTACCAAAAAAATAAATCCTGTCTGACGTGGAAATATATAGCACTTTTTGACAGGTTCAATTTTAATAGCAAGCATTTTTCTCGATGAAAATAGCATTATTTCACATGATGCACTTAGCCGCTTAACCTTTTTGGTTGTCATTGCGTAGAACACAAGCACAATGTGAAATGCCAACTTCTTTTAACTGAAGTCATACCCATAATTTAAAATGACCTACTGATCAGTAAGAAAAGAGTTAAGTCATACTTGACAAGGTTTATTGGACAAAAGGTTCTTGCTTTGTATATTTGATTGTTATAGTGCCAAAGTGAACAAACAATCATGGCAACATAGAATTTATATGATTGAGGATAAAAAAGCAGATTATGGTTATAAAAAGGAATGATGATGAATATGTGAAATCATGATAGTGAATTGAATAAATGTTATTTTTTAAAGGACCATATGTACATACAAAGCATAATGGAATAAAATATGATCTGCGCTTATGAAAGGTGAAAGAGTAAGTTGACTACTTTTTATTATTGACTGAAATACAGCATTCAGAAACGAGTAAAGTGAATGTTTTATATTGACCCACAGTTTAGTTTATAAGATTGATCTGTAAAAAACAAATTATTTTAACATTAGAAGCCAAAAATAGTGTTTAGAAAACAGACTTTTGCTTTTTTTGCATTTAAATAATTTGGAATTTAAAGCGAGTAACTATATGCCTGTATGATATTTGCTGTTAGATATTTTGATGCAGTTTTCAAAATAAAAGTGATATACGGCAGCAGCAAATGCTCACGAATAAATACTTGCCTTATATGTAACAGTTTAAAGATAATTTCATGTGTATTCTAATCAATTTTTCTGTCTACCTGTTTATTTTATGAACAATATATGAGTTCTACAATTTTAAAAAAAGTGTCGATGTTAGCTAACAATGAACCCACATAATAACTTAATTTAACAATGTTTTTTCCATATATTGATTTCCAAAATGATGTGAGATTTGCCTAAAATTTAATTTTCGGAATAAATTTCTTTGGTCTTTTGTTCAGTCAGGCACGGTAGGTGACCTAATTAACTATGCCTAACAAAACGCAAAACCAATAATCAGCCTAAAACTAGTCCAAACGAAACCACTGAAACCGCAACTTAATAAAGAACGATGATTAATTAAACGAAAACGCAAAATAGTAATATGAGATATTTTTTTACCTGGTTAAAAATTGACAAATGAAGAAGTTTGCTTTAAAAAGATGGTTCAAGTTTAAGAAGTAAAATTGGTCTCCTTTTACAAATAACCGGGTAAATATATCAATAAGACCCACTCATCTTTAGAAAATTACAAGCGTTTATTAATTTAAATTACTTAATCTCAAGAACCGATGCTTTTTGAGGTATCGCACATGCTCAAATACTTACTTTTTCTTGAATTTCTTCAACTGTGCTGAAGAAGGCAATATATTTTCCCCATTTGTGCTTAGTGAGAAATGCAGTGAATTAGTTTGAATAGGTGTTTTGAGTTTGCTAATGTATGTCAAAGGAATTAATTCCAAATAAAGTGACCAGTCAGTGACCAATTAGTTTGCAGAATCATCAAATGTGTTTGCAATCATAACATTTATTATGTTTCAAAAACAGTTAATTCTACTGATTTATAAGCGTTACTCGATAGATCAGCAAATACTTTGCATTTTTCACCGTTCAAGTAACTGGTCAAGGGGGCTCTGTGCTATGTTGCTATCAACTTTTTCAGAGTAATAAGTATGTTCAAATGCATTTATTGAGGGAAGGAGTTTTTTGAGGTTTTTTCATGCAACTGCGCATTTGGTCATTTTTGCAGATTCAGCAAACTTTCACAGCAAAAGTTGGCTATTCAAATACTATTAGTCATTCAAAAGGTCAAAAATTCCGAACATTGTGCCAAATTTTGTTGTACCCTGAATATCAAAAAACTGTTTGATTCCTGCGAACTAACTTATTTTGGTTTTCACGTGGAGAATATGTTTAGGTCCTACGAGCTGAGTAAAACTATTCATACAGAAATGTTGGTCAATCTCAAATATACTCTCACAATTTTTTTTATGTTACGTGTTAGTAGCGATTTGAAGTACCAAATAAGAAGCAAAATTTTAAGAAGGCCAACATAAACATTTGATGACGGGCCCTTTTGCTTTTACGTACGGTATTTTCATGTCTGTAGGGCAGTTTGGATTTCTTGTAAAAGGCAATTGCCTTTAGCTGCTAGCAGTAATTTTGCGATATTAAATTCGCATATATATCCGTTCTTCCTTGTACGAATTACATATCACCTAGTTATCCCGTAGATAACTTATATTTCACATTTTGCTTCATAAGTTATATGCGTAATACAGTGTAATCTTTACGTGAAACAAGCTGTACTTGCTTAAACCATCCAAGTTATACTAATTTTCCTTCAACCGCAAACACACTCGGGAAGAAAAACTTACATAAGACCCACAATAAGCAAAGTAAATTATCCATCTTAAAGTAACGTGCAATCCCTTTCCTTTTTGCGTCAGCCTCTTCTTCTTTTCTACTTAATTACCATTTTATAAATGACATGTAGCAATGGTACACAAAGTCGCATTTAAAACGCGCATTTTGTCAAGAAGTAAAAGAAGCTCGTTACATTTTTTTGGGATACTATGCAATGAGTACAATAACTTGTCATAAGTGTTTGTGTTTCCATATATGTAGGTTTTTGTAATGCAGCTCGGTTTTAACACCGTTTTCCCTCTAAGTACTGGCGAAAATCAACAAATGCTTCTCAAATTAAAAAAAACAACTGCATCACACAAAATATTTTCAAGAAATACTTATCTTCAGACATTATAAACAATGACTGATGAAGAAACGGCCTGCGCAACAGGAACATGAATATTGATCAAAAAATTTAGAACTGCTTGATTCAAATTTAAATGATCAAAAAAGTATATAAATCTGAAATCTTTTGGCTGCTTTATCATGATTCTATTATGAATAAAAAGAATAGAATTGTAAGGTTTGGGAATTTGAAAGTGGTAATAAAAATAATTACTTGTACAGTAATTTAAACAACAAACGGTAGCAAATACTTATAAACTTTACAATACAGAAGCAAGCATATATGACATTGTGTTGTATTGAGCTTACTACGCTGACCAAATTCACTTTAACATGAGTGTTAATATTGCCAACAGAAATGAAATTCACACCATAAGACATGTAGACCTCGAAAGCCCGCCTGATTTCCAGACTAATCCAGCTGTTTTTGTTTACTTTACCCAAGTATCTGAACAAAAATTAGAAAATGAAGCGGTTTAGAACCAACTCTCTACAATGACTTAAACCCGTGCTTTTATGTAAGATAGCTCGAAGCAACTAGTACGTAGACAAATCTATTATTGTTGTCTTGTATTTTAAATGAAAATGAACGAATAGTATTCGTAACGTTATTATTGTTGTTAAGTTATTGAGTGTAGTGAAGCAACTGTATTAATAATGCTAAAAGAATTTTGAAAATTAAAAAGTTCCTGACAGCAAAGCTAATAGTAGCATCCGAAGCAGAATGAATAAGTTAAATGTGTCCTCTTATAAACAAGGCTTTTGGCTTAAACTTTCAGTAAAATCAATTAAATATTTTGTAAAGTGGCTTTTTCTTTTGCTTAAAAAATAACTGCTTTTTAATTACTGTCTTATAAAAACATCGAAATGCCTATGACAATGAAGCTTTTTCATTTCTTTACTGATGAAAAATTCCTACAAATCTCTGTGAGCCCGACGTTCAACCTGCTGATATGATACTTCTCTCAGTAACCTGACTCTGCTTACTTGTTTGCATACCTATCAGAATTAATTATTGCCTTCTGTCCGTAGTAATAAGAGTAAAACAGCGGTTGCAGAAGGGTTACCTGGAAAAAAGGAAGACAATGAATACGTCGCTTCTGGCCTAACTGCTGGGAACTGATATGCACTCACTTATGTCAATAAAGCCAGTTTAATATATCCATCGCCTGTGCAACACAGAGGGAATAATTGTTACATTCTTAATGATTTCGGATTAATTTTTGAAAAATAAACTAAACCGTGAGGCAGCCAGATTATTTTCTGGGTTATACGTTTTCCGTATATGGATTGCAGATTGGAAGGCAAAATAAAAAAGTCAATGTCACGCAAACTTTGTTTATTTTGATTAATGCAGGTTCTGGACTGGGATAAAAAACAGTGCCCTCTTATCGTGATAAATAAAGCAGTGGTAGAAAATGACGGTTCTGAATGCTCAGTATATAGTAACTTTTATCTACACGCGCAGAAACGATTCTTGGTTGGCGTCCACCGGTTGGGAACTTAAAAATTGTAGTAAAGAAGAAGACGCGATCACTGGAACGAGATTTCTATTTCCCTGACGTTTTGAATTCTATCAAGAATCCTTGATCATAGGTAATGGTAGGATAATCTAAGCCATGCACAAACAGGGGTTTGACAGTACTTGCGACACCACGCATGACAGTCTTGAAGGATCATTCGTGTCGTAAATCTGCCGTGCTCACATTTTTGCGTCTCGCCAACCCTGCCTTAACTGGAGGTCTGTGCAAAACACATTTCGGTGACAAATTATTGTCCAGACACCACCTAGTCAGGAAATGAGTTTGCATACTATTACTCGACTCTCGAAGGCAAATGTTTTCCATCCTCGAGCCCATCGGAGCGTATCGCGCTCAAAGAGATAGCGAATAAGAGTGTATATTCGAGTTAGAGGAAGCAGTTTACAAGAAGAAAAAGATGCAATTAATGGAGCAGGATTTTTATGTTCCTGGAGTTTCAGATTCCGTCAATAATCCTTAATCATAGGTACAAGTAGAATATTCTGAGACATGCGCAGATAGAATGGCCATTTTTTTTGGCAAACTGTAGTATTTCAATAACCTTGGAGGTCTCAATACATTCAAAGTTTCGAATGTATTTGCAGTTTGGTCTCATGGTTGTTTCCATAACCTAGACCGAAATAATTACTATTGCTCTTGTGAATTATTGAAAGAAACAGACCCTCAGTGATGCTGCTTTATTCGGTCACTTTTTTTACTGGAAGCAGCATATGTACCATCGCTTAATTTTTAATGGACAAAATTTCAGTTTTAAAATTTGACATTTTGAGGCTATCGGTACATTCAGTTCATTAAAACCATTTAATATGGCATTTAACCATGTTTTTATTTAATCATCAGCATGTGAGTTAAACAAAAATCAAGAGGTTTGTGTATATATGTATAGGGGTTTACTGTAGCACTTGCATTCTAACTTTAAGTGTTCAAGCTAATGCTATCCAGTTATATCTGTATTCGAGTTGTATATTTAATTTCCCGCAAACATTTATCCAATCAACGTACCGCCAAATAAGGTCTATTTTCGTACGAACTAACGTACATTCATTAGTTAAGAGACATGCATCTCATATTTTGTGTTGACGTTACCTTTAGAATCCTCACACTCATTTGCTTAGCGGTCAAAAGATAAGGCCAATCAAGATGTCAATTTCGGATTTATTAGTTATTGTCTGCCGGTTATGCCTACCCCCAGATCTTAATGACCTGAAATGCAAATTCATGTGCTCTAGTCACTGAATGCTACGTTGTGCAACTTTTAATCGTTTCGTAGGGAATTCACCGTGCTGTCAGTTGTTTTTGTCCAACGGTTGTGTTTGGGAAAACAGTTCTTCCTTGAGACACGAGGATTTTATCGGGGTAGTGAACACAAATCACCTGTGTGGTCATCCACATAAGGTCAAGAAACATCACACTCAGTTGGACCCCGGAATATTTATCTTGAGCCAACGAGTGGTGAGAGTTTTGAACTCGTTGTCAAGCTAGCCGGTGTCTTCCGAGACCATAGATGATATTAAAAGCAGACTCGATACCCTTATATTTGACAAGAGGCAACTATCACAACATGATTTCTTTTTACCCAACCTTTTAAATATTTGCTGGGTTCTAATTTGTTTTCATACTGTTTTGCTTTTTTCCGCGAAAAATCACTCGACTTTCTGTTATGTTACTTGTCCACGACTTCATATTGACTGTAAAAACGATGCGGTTATATAACGTGAATAGAGTCCTCAAGGGCATTTTTGCCTAGAATTTCCCGCCAGCCATTCACAACGGTAAGGCCACGACCAATCTTGCGACAGCACAAAGATTAGAGCTCGCGCGTCAAGCATCGCTACAATACGAGACAGGCGGGGTTGCATTACAATTTTCGGCAATCAAAAACACACAACTCACCACTCCGATGATAGAAAATGGAAGGTTTCAGAAACTTAAGTATGTTCTGTGACAGCGTCTCGTTTTCTACTTCATCCTTGTTGGGGGATGATTAACGGGCTAATTTAGTTGGAACTGGTGTCTCCACCTATGTCAATATATATGCATATATCCATAACTGTTCGAGTGTTATATGTTTTCTGGTAATTGCATGAGGGACTGCGACAATTTTGGAAAGTATCTTAAAAAATAACCAAACAACAAGGTAATTCACTTTCATTAGTGAGTGCTACTATATATGTTAGTAAATGGTGTCGTACGCAAAATTCAGGACAACTGGCTTAAAGAGCAAGAGTCTGCTTAACGCTCAATTACCTATTAGAATCTCTAGTTATTCAGACCATGGATTGTTAATGACTGTTTGTAAACGGCTAGTGAATCAGAAATAGCCATATCAGCTTCCCATACCATCTGTATGCGCAAGCTCAATGACTACAGCTTTACGGCCATTTACATGCCAACCATCGCAAGTGCCAAGAAATTATTGCGTAAGTACTTCATAATTATCGATATTGTTAAAGAAGAAAAGAATGGCAAATCAAAAACCAATATACACAGTATCGTATGTTGGAGTCAACTTTTCTTCCCAAAAATAATTTCACAGAATTGTTACTGAGCCCATAATCTTTAAAATCCTAAAATTGTTAAAGCTTGCATAACTAGGAGATTGAATAGTGTGTGGTACATTCCTACTCTAACTACAGGAACAGAAAAAAATATCAATGTTAAAACCATCGGTTATTGAAGTCTTTAATTGATAAAAAATGCACAATTTATCTCACTTAGTCAGGATTTGGCGATTGTTTTTGTTAATTCCAAGCTGATGGACGAAAAACGAACATACCCAAAAAAGTATGCTTCCGCATTTGTGGCTGCATTTACCTATAGAAACATCGTAACCACCTTCTTGCAATGAACAACACATTCGCGCTTATTTAGTTTGTCATTTTTTTAATTTCCGTCATGAACATTGCTGTACGAAAATTGTCTTAAAATCACTGTCTTAGCCATTAAACAGCAATCCGAGGATAATTTTATTCCATATTTGTTACGTGGTATACATGTGCTTCAAAACTGTTAGCGAGATATTGAAGGACGTTCATTTGTTGTAATGCGTCATACGCATTAATGTATAACAAAAGTTATTCATTAGATTGACCTATAAAAACGGCTTTATTGAGTGTCCTAAGTTATGGAATATAATGATTAAAATGTAATTTATTAAAATGACGGATCTTAAATGCTTTGAAGATTATCTGTTTGCCTAACCCTTTCCGTAAGTTGTCCTTTTTGCGTGCAGAATACGTTTTCAACACCATTTTATCAGTCAAAATGCTTTTAAATTTGCTTGGAACTCAGCGCCATTTTAGTTTTGCACGATAGTATGGGCTGTTACCTATCTAAGCTTGGATTTGTGCATCCCTGCGCAGCGTTATATGAGGCGAATAATTTAAATTCGAGTGTGTTACAAAATGAGACTCGCCACGCTTGAAGAGTTTTTTCCTCCCCATGTAAGTCAGGTGAAGCTAATGTAAAAAAACGGATTCATTTTAGAAGAGGAAACATTTTATAAATTGAAGCAGCCTAGATTTGCAAATTTTTATGATTTCGGGCTATAAAAACATGCGAAAATGAAGTCTATGGTCAATCCTCTATTAAGCTATTCTTATATTTTCCTGCTTTTGCCAATGCTCCATTAATTATCTTAAAAAGATCCATTCCTAAATGGGTATATTAACTTTGAAGCAAACAAGAAATTGTTTGCATGCTCCAGTCTATGAAGGCACAATTTATAAACGGAACAGTTGCAGAAATTACAATTATGGCAATATTTTAGCACTTATATGTTTACTCCCTAATGCAATAAAATTCGTAGAGCGGAGTCTACAATGAATAAGGTATAGCAAAAACGGTTCCAACGCAAAAAATCAAATACAGTCCATCCATTTGCAGCAAAAGAAGTATCGCAGTCTTTCACCAAAACTTGACTTTACCTTGAAAAAACGATAAAAAGCATAGATATATGCCACTGCTCTTGAAAAGTGGTATCATACTAGAGGAACATGTTTTATGTTATCTAGAGCAGATTAATTACCGGATGTCTTTTTGGGCCTTCATTCGTTTTAACGAGGTGATTGCATGTTTTTATGATTGTCCAGATAGGAATAAAGCAGCTACTTGCAATACAACGCGTGCTCAAGAACTAACTTATTCAAAAATTACTAAAAAATGGTTTTGCTCTGAACCACTGAAACCATCAGTTTTACACTGACGGTTAAACGTCACGGTGAAACCCAAGGAATATATTGTGACTAAAAACATCCTGCACACTTTATGCAAGAAAATTCTGTTTGATACTCGTGTACATGCTTGGGTTTTCTCGGTCTTGTCGAATTTATTGTTCGCTAAAACGCCTTTAAACATGAAACATAATAATAATTATCAATCGTGTGCGATTGTATCAGGAAAATTTTCACTGAAATTCCTGGTTGTCTTAGTCAATAGTACCCCGCACCATGAAAAACGCTAACGAATATAGCTCATTCTCGTTTAATTGTTTTGGAATTGATATTCAAGTTCATGGCTATATAAAAATCACCATAATTCACTGTCCACTAATTCCTGGAGCATATTTACAGCCACATTCAGGTAGGAATATTTTTTTAACGTTATCGAACTAGGGCTGTTATATTCATTAATTATTTGGCATTGAACGACTTTTTGTGTCAATTAATTAAGGATTCGTCAATGACTCGAGCTTTTCAATTATTCATTTTCGTTATTTCGTAGCATCCTAGTGTTCCTTCTTATATTTATTTTGTGTTGACCGATATACTGGAGGTCTTGTTAACTTAGGTACATATCATGGACTAGAAAATTCTCTGCTGAATTACGTTAAATTTTAATGTGGTCTTCTTTCAGCTTTTGTCCTCTTTAAATGCATTAACTGACCAACTGAAAGAAAATTCAGGCCTTAAACTACTGGGCTTGCAAACAATTGACGAAGGCAAACCAGGTAAGATGCGACAGACAGTGTTAGTTAAATGGCTTGCTAAATTTGTGCCATGTAACGGCCTCAGCAGCAGAGGCACAATAATCAGAAATACATGCTGGCAATTTTCATTTGTTCGCTCTTGCATACAGTAGTCGCCAAAGATCACGCAACATGTCGACGTATGCGAAAGAATGATACTCTTTCGCTAATCGGCATTGATTCATGTTGTGATACTGATTATCGTTCCGAATAAGAAGATGCGATCACTGGAACAAGGACTTTAGTTTCCTGACGTTTCGAACTCCGACGGGAATCCTTTGTCATAGGTAATCGTAAACAGGTCTAAGACATGAGCATGTCTCAGACCTGTTTACGATTACCTATGACAAAAGATTCCCGACGGAATCCGAAACCTCAGTAAAAATTAAGTTCTTGTTCCAGTGATTGCATCTCCTTCGGAACTGCTGCCTGGAACTCGTATCTTCTTCTCTTCTGATTATCAAGTTGTCAAATCTGAATTTACTTTTTATCACGATAAGATTCAGGCTTTTTAACGAGCTTCATTTTGACCGCTAGCAAAACGTATCTATTGAAAAAAATGGCTACTTAAGTAATATTCCTTTATAAATTCAAATAATTTTTTTGGAAAACATGCATAAGGAATGTTTTCTTGTACTTGTTTGATAGAAAATTACGCTTTCTTCAAAGTTTTGCTTCAAAATAGTTGCTAATCATCAATCTTTTTACAATCCTGAGGTTTTTATTCATAATACATCGTATATATCATTTTATAAATGCTGCCTTTACTGCATAAAATATGTTCCACATATATTTTAATATTTTATGCCAACTATGTAACTTCTTCCTTAAACTATAGGCGAAAACATACTTTGTCTTAAACAGAATATACGCACTGTGCAGTTTTTAAACCTCAAATTTGAGCATGGCAGTCAGTAGGTTTGAAAATTATTCGGCACTTGAGCAGCCTTTTAAAAAACTAAAGATTCCATTTCATTGAGTATTTAATCTAAAGAAAGCGTAATTTGCAACCAAACAAGTACAAGAAAACATTTTTTCATGCATGTATTCCAAAAAAATATATTTTAATTTAAAAAGGCAGTCAAATAAATGATAAAAAGGCATACTTCTTAAGTAGCCAGTTTTAACAATAGATACGTTTTGCTAGTGGTCAGAACGAAACTCGGTAAAAAGCCCGCATCCTATCGTGACTGGATTGACTTCACATAAGACAACACGATAATCACTATCACAACTTGATAAGCGAAAGCGTATCATTCTTTTGCGAATGTCGATAAGTTGCGTGATATTCAGCAACTACTACATTAGTCGCATGTAAAAGGTAGCCAACTAAAACTTTTCATAGGTTTTTTACCAAAACTTCATTATTTTAAGCCAAAGTGGCTGCAAAATGCCTCGAAGTATAAAGTTAGCTCTAGAATTCGTGTTACATACGGGCATTTACAAAAAATTGATAATCTTATGCTTATAAGCATTGCGTGAGTTTTTAATACTGATTAGCAGGCAGCATATTCTCAAATTATTTTAGTCCCAGTAGGATACCAGCCCTTTTAACGAAATTCTATCTGACCGCTAACAAAACTTGTGTTCTGTAGAAAGTGTCTACTTTAGTAATAAGCATTTTTATCATTGATTTTGACTGTCTTTATAAATTCAAATATATTTTATGGAAGAAATAAACAGAATAATTAATCTTGTAATAGTTTGACAGCCAAGTACGTTTTCTTAAAATACTATACTTAACGAAAAGGCATTTTGCAGATTCAAAAATTTCTAATTGCGAGGTTTTTCACGATTGTGAGGAATTAATTCATTAATCAACACATTCGTCAATTTATCTATGCTGCTTGCAATGTATGCAATATGTTCCAAATCTGTTGTTAGACTAAATGAGATCTTTTTGACTTTTTCCTCAAGGCTTAGGCAAAAACGTACGAAATGTGTATTTTTTAAACCCTGGATAAAAATATAGCATTAAGTAGTTTTAAAATTATTCGGCAATTTGGGAGCTTTTTCAAAGCCAAGAAATACTCTTTCTTTAAGTATGATATTTAGAGATGACTTTATTTTATACCAAACTCGTACAAGAAATAAGTTTTCCGTTTACGCCTTACATAAAATATAATTGAATTTATAGTGATAGTCAAAATCAATGATAAACTGCCTACTACTAAAGTAGACACTTTCTACAGAACACAAGTTTTGTTAGCGGTCAGATAGAATTTCGTTAAAAGGGCTGGTATCCTACTGGGACTAAAATAATTTGAGAATATGCTGCCTGCTAATCAGTATTACAAACTCACGCAATGCTTATTAGCATAAGATTATCAATTTTTCGTAAATGTCAGTATATTACACGAATTCTAGAGCGTACTGTAGGCTGGACAGAACTATTTATCATGTTTGCGTTCCATTTATAAAAACAGCCAAAAAACAAGGTTTTAATCAGACGGTGGAAAGAAAATATGGAAGGCAACTGGAGATGATTAGTTTCCTTTTCAGAAAAAGGAAGATTGCATAGAAGAAGCCCTGGTTACAGTGCAGGCTAAGAAACATAAAAAATATATTTACAGGTCCAGTTTGGCCTGAGGTTGGCAAATCACCCCACACAAAATGATACTTCATAATAGTACTTATAATACCGTCCATCGGTTTCCTTGTGGCTGATAACTAAGACAAAACACTGTCTTCAGTGCGCGTTCTCTCAGATATACGTCCATAAAGCAAAATGGCAACGTCGATGTCTGCCCAAAACATGTTTAAAATCTATACAATAGCCATGGATTGGTCATCGTCCAGATGGAAGTTAAATGAAAAGCTTATCATAATATAAGATGTAATGTTGTACTGTTTTGTGTGTATCTTGCGTTTTAAGTCTTTTTTGGCCCACGTGGGGACTTCTGTTTTGCGTTGGAAGTTCTGTAACAACACCTGAAACAGGAAAACAATCTGGAGGATTCTGAATTGTCCCCAACCAGGGTCATATTCTGTCTTGTCTCCATCCGCAACAGCTCCTGAAAGACCTCCTTCACGTTGACGTTCGCCTTTGCTGAGGTCTCCATGAAACCACACTGCCAGCGTTTCGCCAGCGCTTCCCCCTGTGCCGTGGATACCTCTCGATCGGCTTCCTCGTCTGTCTTATTCCCCACCAGCATGATTGGTATAACCTTGATTTCAGCTCCCTTTATGGTGGCCAGTTCCTGGTAGATTGCAGCCAGGTCATCAAGGCTAGTCTTGTTGCTGACAGAATAGACCAGGACAAATGCGTGTCCCTTTGACATGCTCAGTCTTTGCATTGCCGGGAACTGATGACTTCCGGTTGTGTCAGTTATTTGAAGTGTGCAGACTTGTCTATTGCAACTGATTACCTGAACAAAATTAACCAAAAATAACGATTTGGTTACAAGATAACTATTAACCTCTAGTATGTGGCTTTATTAAGCATTGTGGACATTAAAGATGCATGCAAGTTATTTTATAAACTCTGTCAGAGAGAGAAAAGAGATACTTGTAACAGGACTTCAGCTTTGAATTAAATCAAGTGTCTAAACTGGCATATATTTGATCGTGGTAAGCCAGCCAATTCCGAAAATGTCCGCATACTAAGCGAATTTTTCCACAATTTATTTAGATAAATCCACGATTTTTTATATTCCTTTGATCAAAGCCAATGCGGGGGATGGGAGGCTTAGAGGTTTTTATTTGAAAAAATAACTTATTGCCATTTATCAATCTGAAATTGTTAGGGGAGTAAATGAGTCACTCTACTAAAAGCGTGCGGTCTACCGGTGTACCTAAATTATCGTCAATTGAAGCAAAACGCTGTAAAAATATATAAGAAGTAAACCTTGCCCCCCTATAAGAGCGCGAGAAACAAAAGGTTCCTTGTATTTACAGTATTTGCGTGTCAATGTAACTGACCCCTATAAGAACTAATCTATCAGTAAAATAAATACCCATTGTTGACTTGTTACAAGTCAGTATTAACTCATTGATCGACTGTAAGCTGACCTGACTGAATACTTGGCTGCATTTTCTGAACACAAAAGCTATCGTGCTCATTGAGAGAATATAAGAGGTGTTTTGCTAAAAATCAAGGTCACCCAGCATTGGTAATTCTAGTAAACGTTTCTCGTGCGATTTATATGCATCAACATACCCATGCAAATATGAAACATCTAAAAACTTAAATATAATGGTAAGTTTGAAAGAAAAACGTGTTGTTTTCAGTGAAAAGGGCCAGTAAGCTCTTAGTTTCTCATACTGGTTGCGATTTAACAGTTGTCTAAACTTAGTTATATTTTTATTCTCGGAAACGAATTTTTGAAAACCCATTTATAAATAACTCCACACAGCGCAGCACAGAACCCGCGTTGGTATTTTTTAGATCCACATAATAATCTTAAGAATGACGCGTATCTAATCAGACATATTATTTTATATTTTATTTGCACTGCAAAGATTGCCTTTAGTTCTTAAAATATTTGCCATGTAAGCATTAAGAATTTGACTTCATTAAAAGCTATAAAAATAAATTTTATGCTTACTCTTATTAATCGCGACTGGTATGATTAATTAACAGCAGGCATCTCGTCGGTAACATTTGAATACTCCCACAAACCATTTACGAACATTGCACACTTTTAAGCTCGTCGCTTATTTAAAGCTAGACGTATATGTGGTCATTTTCAGTCCTCATGAAAGGAGCACTGATCTAAAACGTATATATAAGTAGTAGTAACGTATAAATTAACGTCACCTAATGGCACTTAAATCTAAATAAGCCTTTTTTTGTGCTATTCAAAATGTAAGGCAAATATATTTAATAAATCTTTCGCCCTTTTTCACTTTAACTACAAGATACTTCGGCAATCGTCGCAGTTTTAGATACATAAGGATCAGTATATTAGGAAGACTTTTTGTATGTCACTTGCAGGCATCATTTACAAAGTAAAGGATATTGAAATAAGGACTTCAGGCTTACGCACTAAATATATGTTTAAGCTTGTTTTTTACACACACACCTATTATGCAAAAATTTGGGTAATTATGCAAAAAATTCTATCGTCTTTTCTAGGGATAGGTTCCCTGTTTATACTTTACTAGCAAAATCACAAAATATTGGGTAAAAGTGGATTTCAAATCGATTTCCCTGTCACCGCTATGGAAATATTTACAGAAAATTGTCACCTGTCGAAAGGTGTCTTCGATTGTCGGGACGTATGCCTCCTTGAATGTACCCTTGACAAACCGCATAACAAGTGAGCTTTTTCCCACTCCACTTGACCCAAACACGGCAACTCGATAGTCATTCGGCTGCTCGGGCATACTTAAAAACCGAATTGGAACCAAATATGTCCTTTGTTGCCAATCAATGTATGCTTTACCCAAGAAATCCACGAAGTACAAGTAAATGCGGATGTGAAGGCTGTTTAGTTCGTTGACAACAAGTTCTTATGCGCTCATTAGAATTCGTACTGCCTGTGCACTCTGCCGATTTGGGAGAGCGAAATTCGCAAACAAGTGTGAATTTCCTTAAATTGGTCTGAAACTGATCACAACTGTAAATGCTCTTCTCAGCTGGAGCAGACTGCCTGTGAGAAATCTAAACCAATGGACGTGTCGCGTCCTTACGCAAATGGTCCAATGGGATTAAATTGGTTGATCATTGGTTGCATAACACAATTCAGCTGACCTGAGGAGCACTTCCTTTATGGAGATATTTCATAATATTCTGACAGGTCATTTAAAATTTACTCCTATTAGTCAAACAGGAGATAGAAGTTTTTTGTAAAAATAGATATGATCTATCTGTAAGATTGATACTCTGAGCAAAATAACTGCTCATACGCAGCTGATCAAGGGATGCAAAAAATGTATTTGAATTTCAATATTTTGCTAAAACATATATCAAACTAAATTCAGCTACAAAATACCTTCATAAAAAATATAATAAACATCAAAGCGATACGAGAACTCAACTAAATCGCCATTCATTTTTATTCATACTATCATAATTTTAAAACACCTATTTGAAAATGCAGCTTTTTAACGTATATTTTCTCCGTTCTCAAAAATCCGTCTAACTTTGATTAAAATTGCTTTGATTTTTGTGTAGATCATAAGGCAAACATGAATAAATAAGTTAAAAAGTTTTCTTCTTTTCCTTCGCATAGTGGCTTAAATATTAAAGAAATAGACAAGACTTTCAAAATATATTTTGTTGGTTGCTACTGGCGAAAGTGTTTCATGATAATAATTTAACTCGAGTGAACAAATTGAAGTTTAACTGTAAATTGCATATTGTGACAAAAATAATCAATAAAATTTCAGTTATTGTGATAATCTATTTCGTTTACACAGTTTAAAAAGATATTTTTGAGAATATCGCTTGGATACACTTAGTCACCGGCCCTTAAATTCGTAAATGTATTTGGATATTTATTTCAACTTGGCCATAAAAAATAGATCTACAGCTCTTTTAAATGACGTGCTCATAGCAAAGCGTATACACGAGAAGAATACACATATTTTTGTTTATCTTGACAGAAAAAGCAATTAATCCTGAGCGCCAAAATAACTGTAAGGCCCCGCATGTCATTCTATATAAGTCTATCAATACTCACGTCACAGACTATTTTGAATAAACACATTACTATTATTATACTAGGAAAATATCTGGGCGTGTGATTTGTTGAACCGGGGAATGAATATTATTTTTTGCAGCTTTGCGGCGTATCTTCAATATAAGATAAAGCCCGTTACCCATCTACTCGTAGAAAACAGCAAACATTTTGAGCATTTAAGGACGGAATCAGAATTAAATAAGTTGCTGGGTTTCATAAATAATAATGCCGCATTTCAGTGAAGCGTCATTACTATCAAGTAAAAATGAATGAAAAACGTTGGGACCATTTTTGCGTGCAGTCAGTCTTCGTGCCAACGGATAATGTGGGCTCTCTGACATCTCAGTTGTATTAAACGCCCACACATTTCAGTTTATGGGGGTTAAAAAAACCTTCACTGAGGTAGAAATTCTACCTCAGTGAATTTTTAGGAAATGCCCCTTTTTAGAAAAGGAAAGTCGCAGTGCACTGTACTGCTTTTGAGTTATTATTCACAGTACTAAAAAGTAACACGGAAAGCAAAACACTCAGCAGTTTTAAGTGCTATTTCTGTAAAGTTTTGCTGTTTATTCAGCCTTTTTATACAAAATTCACCACTTAAAAGCACGCAACTTTACAGTCATAATTTTGAACCGGAAAGGCAAACATGGAGCCGACCCAAATAATTTGTCAAAACAAGCAAACATCCGTGTCCCAGGAAGCAATTGAGAAGAAGAAGAAGAAGAAGACTCGATCGCTGGGATAATGTTTGTTCGCCTGTCGCTCTATGCTTGCAGTAATGACTGTGTCCTATAAATACTGCAAACGTCTGTGCATACTTAACCTTTCTGCTTCGCATGTCTCTGATGACGAATCCGCGACGGATATCGAAACGTCAAGCGAATAAGCATATTGTCCCAGCGATCGAGTCTTCTTCTTCCTCTCAATGGAGCCGACCGTCTTCTTTCAAACTTTTGGCATGGATTCACTAAACTTGATCAGTGATGTGGGCTAGTGTTCCATATTTTGAAGATTATGGCTGTTTTGCCAATTTTTGCATAATTTTTTCTTTTCTGCTTTTTTTAAATTCCTTACACTACCCATACTAATTTCTTTTTATTAACAGCCACCTTCATTGATTCCCACAATAAATGCATCACACAACATATTTTTTCGTCCTTACAACCCACTTGCTGCAATTCGCGGGTGTCGTCGGGGACTTCTATTTAAACGCTTCTTAGATCTTTTTTATCGTGTCAATGTAAATTTGTTCTCTTTATGTGAACACTATTTTACTACACAAATCCAAATGCTGTAAAATCCATAATAGTACGACAAAATTTATTGACGTCAGCTCATAACAGGTTGTTTTTAAATACAAGCAATTTATTTTTTCAGCTTTACTTGCAATTATACCTGGTCATTATTAAACGTATCCTCCGAATGTTCTCTTCAGCTGCCAGTGTTTCTTATGTCTTTTAGCTGACACTTTAAAACTTACAAGCAATTTGTTGATCACATCCATAGTCTGGTCGCTCACGCTTTGCACACTGAAATAATGACTGCAAAGCCTATCCGTACTATGCGCCGAAGCTTTTGTCATATGTCCTGCCGTACATCGATATATTAGCACTCTGTACTCCTATTCCTAGCGTGCTACCTCACTTGTGAAGAAACGGAAATTGAGAAGTTGAAAGCTGACCTGTCTGTATAACAGATGTAGATATCATGCAAACCTTTCGTTTTGAGCATTCTATAATATTGTATTTTATACTTGGTCCATATCCATTGCAGATTTTTATGGGCATTGTGTTAATTGTTCCTCAAATAGTTTGAAAATTTCTATTTTTCCTTAGATGAAATATACACAGCATGCATTTAAAAGATCTCGAATTCAAGTATTGCGTGTGTAAATTTGGTAGGGTTCAGAAATATCTAGCAATCTATAAGCATTTTCAGATATGAAAGATAGCCTTTTTCGAGCACAGAATTCAAAGAAGGCGTTAGTGTCTACCAAAAGAGTACAAAAAAGGTATTCTGTGCATTAGTGTTCAAAAATTATTTTTAAATTTATAAAAGCAGTTAAAATCAAGGATAAAAAAGCAAACTGCTAACGCATTCATTTTTCACATAATATACTTATCTACAAGCGATTAGAATGAAACTTGTTCAACAGCTGGTATTCTGACGTAGCTTAAATGTACTGTAATTAGACAGTACGATAAAAAACGGTACAACTCTTCTTAGGTTATTCGATTCGGCAACACTAGCTCATGTAGGCTCACTCAAATTGCCCTAGTCCTAGCATTTTGCCCTGAAAAAATGGTAGACATAAGGTTTGGGTGTGGGGAATTAGGATAGGCAAAGGAATATACTGCTATTACTGCAGATAGGCCGAGAAGGAAAAATTTAGATGTAAGTGTAAAGTAAAAACAATGTAGTCAGAGTTGCTTCCCGCAGCTGCTGGGAGTAAGTTGTTCCGCATGTTAATTGAATGTGTGCGTCGCGCTTTGTGCCCCGGACTATGCTACTCTAACTCCAGAACGCTATGCTGGACCTCATGTAAGTTGAAGTAAACGACCTCCTAACCACCATTTTTTTCGGGAATTTTAATAAAATCTGCAATTTGATAATCGTTTTTTTCCGTAATAAGTTAAACGATAATAAAATTTGGCAAATCTTTAGTTATAAATCAACAACACTCCTAAATACAGTAGAGTAAAAATGCATTTAGCATTTATCAAAGTATATGCCACGACGTGTCCCAATTCCCCACTCACAAAACTCTCAAACCGCCGTTTCCGTTGAAAAACATACAGGGAGTAGGGATTAAAATGTACTTTAACTAGGTCATCGCATAATTGCTGTAGTTGTTAATGCTGACTCAGTCTAGGAAACGTGAAAGTGGGATATAAACAGTTAACAAGCTTTATCAGCTTTCAACAACCACTCCTTCCCTAAGCAAAGGTGGCAACTGCGAGATGATCAAGTCCGAATTGGCACAGTATTTAGGACAGAAGAGAAAACCGGCTATTAAGTACAAAGGTGGTCAGGTGTGACGGTCGGTGGAACTCAAACGCGCCTCATGCCTATGCATGCACCTCATTTATGTCTTCTTGCAGACACTCTACACAAACAGTGTGTGTGAAGACGCAGGCGCATTAAAAAAGGTAATAGGAAAGTGCAATGGAAAAACGGTCTGTTTGCTCTTGCTACAAACTCACTTTGTACAGCTGGTATGGCAGTATTGGGACTGGTCTTCGGGGATTAGGTGTGGGCAATGCTCGGTTTGTTTGATAACACAGTCATATGACTCCTTTACGAGGAAGTGTGATGCCAGGGGAATAAATGAAAGCAGCTATTAAAATGTCATAGTGGAGCAGCTGAGGAATCAACACGAGAGAGGGAGGTAGTTTTCAACAGCTGGCAGTGAAAAAATAGCAAAATAGCGCACGTAAAGCAATTGCAGGACAAAAAGCAGTGTAGATGGAAAACGGGCGAAAAATAACTTGCTCCATCCCAAAAGGGCAAACGAAACGAGACAGAGCTACACATTATGAAAATTATCTTTCAGTGTTCTTTTTAGTTTAAACGGAGTAGATATGATTGCATACAGACCGTTGCAA
This sequence comes from Ligula intestinalis, assembly GCA_036362985.1. Lineage (NCBI taxonomy): Eukaryota > Metazoa > Platyhelminthes > Cestoda > Diphyllobothriidea > Diphyllobothriidae > Ligula > Ligula intestinalis. The sequence continues at coordinate 71,538,337 of JAYGXS010000003.1, read as the reverse complement.
TGAAACAAGTAAGAATTGTGAACTGAAAGCTGAGCTTAAAAGCTTCAGATAACTGATGATGCGGCCAAAACAGGTTTGGAAATTATAAGAGCTATGTCTAGAAGTAGAAAAAGATGAAGAAGAAGAAGCGATCATTGGGACAAGAAAAGATTCCCGATGGAATCTGAAACGTCAGAACAATAAAAATCTTGTTCCAGTGATCGCTTCTTCCTCTGAACTGCTTCCAGAAACTCGTTTACCGAAGTATATTTGCAAATCTATGTTTATCAACTTTAAACTTCGATATGTCAAGGAGTAGAGAATGGTCAGTGCACGCGTATTCTAGTAAATTACTAGGAAGTTTTATTGGGAAGCGGATCATGAAGAATTTTAAGACAATTAATCTTGGGGTTTTAGTGTACTGCCTATTCCAAGAAATTAAAAAGAGTTTCTTCAACCTACTGGCCAAGGAACCAAGTGAGATAATCGCAGGTATCAAAGCAATGGAATTTCCTAGATCATGTCTAATAATTTGATTTCTCTGGTTTTACTTTCGGGCTAAACGATGTATCATTGGATAAAACTGAAGATGTTTCCTCAGCTTTTTATATTCAAAACGGCAAAAGGTTTTGAAATTTCCTAGCATATTCCGTTATTTATGATAAAAAATCATAACTTAACAGCCAGTAGCAAACACCCTCCTGTAAGTGACAAGGATGACACTCCGAAACAAGCAGTCCACTGTACGGATGACAACTGGGGTACAGCTAATTAGCTGTCAACTTCTACAGTTTGGCAGTGACAACAGCCCTGCACACCAACTCGTCGTCCATGATAAGCTTCTTGCGATTGCATCTATAACGATAAAATGTCAGCTCCTACCCATCTGTTGCATAAATAAAAGATCTATGTGTCATTATATTACTAGGCGTGCAAATTAGGTTGTGACGTGGTTGTTTCTAACGTAAAGGTTAAGAAATTTAGTTTTGTCCTATAACCTAACAACATAAAGGATATTGATAAATTGTCTTTTTGACTTGTCGAAGGACGATAATAGGCATCCGGTGGTGTCTTATTCTGGACTCATTGTGTCAATACTAAACGCGCTGGCGCCTGCATTCAGGAGACGAAGGAAAACCCAGCTGCTTAGTCACCCTCATCAACCCACCTCCCCAAACTTGCAGTCGTATAAACGCTGCAATTAACTGACTGTTTTTATTTCCCACGTCACTAAATTGGCCTGATAAGGAATAACTGGAAAATAATTGTTTGCCAATATGATCTTTTGAGACAAATCTACCGTGCCAGCGACGTAACCCAGAAGCGCTTCAATATTTTTATGCTCCACCGAGGTAATTTGGCATTCTCATATACTATGGACTTAATACCGATAGTAAATTAAATTATCTAATTACATTATTATTTGGTGGCCATTTTGTGCGAATTAATATATTATGCGCTCAAAAGGATGGACGTTGTTTCACAAATCCAAATCGAACCACTTTTATATCTCAGTCCAAATAGCTAATTAGCCTGAAGAAGCTGTGGTAGCCCTTAAAAATGGAAATAGCTAAATGAAAAGGTGTGCTTTTAGTTGACATCGTTTTGAAGTTTTCTATATATTTTGTCTAGTATCTTCATAACTGCACCTAACTTGCTTGGCTCTTATTAAACTACACTTGCGTATTTGAATACGCAACAGGAAAATTGTTCTATAAATGAGTTTCTAGGTAAATCACAATGTCCTCTGTAGCATTTTATGACAAAACTTAGGTATTTTTAACCATGGTTTAAAAATTCATTTCTATAATTCGGAGGAGCCTGTAGCAAGTAGAACATTGAGTGTGATCTGGCCAGCAAAATCAAAAAAACTTATTTATACCTTCTGTTTAAAAGACAGGAGACATCTGAATGAAGAAAAATTCTCGCACCTAAGTCCGGGCTGTGACCTTAGGACACCAAAGGAGCCAATGTGTGCTGCCACTGTGTTACTTCATGCATACGTGAGACAGAGAAAGAGGGCGAAAAAAAGAAAGCATATGCTATCGGCGGCTTAAAATAGTTTGATGCGGGGAGAAAGTTCACATGCCTACTGTACGTGTGGTCTTTCGCCTTCCGGACGGCAAAAACGGCTGTGGTGGTGAAGGTTGTGCACGCGGGGACCCACAGTTTCACTAATACGGTGCAGAAAGTCCTCGAGGGTGTTCCTTGTCTTTTTCAATGTCCATTGGCATTACCGGCAAAGACAAGAGAGATTGAAATTGCCACTTCTGGATCATTAGCCTTTACCAGCCAGTCGTGCCCTACCCGAGGCTCTAACCCGCGGCCTTATCATCAGAAGTTTAACGTTCTAGCCCCTCGTTCAGGTGCTCGTTGTTTTGCTGGTTTAGATCGATAGATATTGAAACGCGTTGATTAGCGTTCACAGATCGCTGACGGATCTCAAACATCCCGCTCTGTTTACCAGTAGAAGAGAAAATGCAATTAGACATCGCCTGACTAGTACTTAGCCATTTTTGTAGCGAGGACAGCAAGTGGTTTCGCTGGTCTTGGCTTTTTGAATGAGGAAGGCACTAGACGAAATGCCTAACAGTCGACTCGACTATCCAATATGGATCACACAAGAACTACACAGGCCCCTACGAAGCTACTACTGACTGGTGTTGCAGCGACTCCCTAAAGTTTTGGTCTAACCGATACACAGACCTTCCTCCGCCTTTCAGAGGAAGTAGATATGTAAAGGCGATTTCACTCAAGGCCCACGGAAGAGAAAGCACGGTACTCTGACAATGGAAGTGAGTGTGCTTTTGAAAGGTCAGTCCAAATATAATTTGGTCCACGAACCCGCCCTCTATTTATCGATGAATGCGATAGCATAGCTGGACCCCGAATCTTTAAGCATATCAATATGTTAATAAGTTGACGTTTTTCTCTACTTTAGGCATATGCTATTTCTCGGTAGGCTCGTGAAGTGGATGCTAAATTTCACCATTACTATTTAATATTGAAGAGCTTTATGCGTCATCTTTCGCACTAATATACAGATCTTTAGGATTTTCTTCGACAGCTGGAGACTTCGCTGTGGTAGCGGGTGGTTAAGAGCAGTTGCAAAGAAGAATAAGACACGGTCACTGGAACAAAACAGCTATTCGCCTGAGGGTTTCTGATGCGCATTCGCCGCTATCATCAGATATTGTCAGATAGGTCAAACTGTGCTTCTGAAAATGAACCCGCGTCGGAAGCAGATACGTCAGGCTACTAAACTTTTATTTCCAGTGACTGCGTGCCTCCTTTTTATGATCTCACTGTCTGTTTTTAGGCCCAGAATGGCTGTCCAACTACACCTTAAACTTGGACGGACAGACTATACGTTGGTGCATTAGCATTTCCGCTTCACATTCTCTTTATTTTTTCTGGAAGAAAGAGGCCTATCTGTACACTGGAGCAGAGAGGATCGATCGCCGGAACTAGACGTGGCAAAGGTAGTTTAAGAAGTGCATGACCTATATCTTAGTTCCAGAATTTTGTCCTAAGGAAATGGTGGTTATAGGGGGTTGGAGGGTAGGGAAATAGAATAGGCAGTGAAGACAATTTGTAGAAGTAAGCGGAAAGTGAAAAAAGATAGTAAGATTTGTTTCTCGCGGCCGCTGGGAGTAAGTTGTTCGGCATGTAAACAGAGGGTTTGCGCGGCGCTTGGTACCGCAGGCAATACCTCCTCATCTCCTTTCAATTTTTTCTGGAATTTAAAGAAACCTGCATTTTATAATCGGGTTTTTCCGCAATACGTTCAACGATAATACAGAGTAGAGAAATCTACAGATATAAATCGACAATATTTCTAAATACAGTAAAATAAAAATGCATACAGCAGTTATTAAAGTATATTTTCACTGCCTAGCCCAATTTCCACCCATAAAACCCTTATAACCACCGTTTCCCTAGGAAAAAAGGCTGGGACTGAGGAGCACTACTTAAAATACTGTTGCCTCAGAAGCTTATTCAACAAATAATTCAAATTCTTACTAATACCCAGCATTAGAAACAGCCAAAGGTGTGGCCGAAGAGCGCACAGGTGCTAATGCTGTGTAGTTAAAGCATGCAGTATCCATTCTACCTACTATAATTAGCTGTTCCCACATGATGCGATGCTCGATGCCATAATGTCCTGCTCGTCCACGTCGCAGACAGTAAGTGCCGTGAGTTACTCGCCAGAGTAAACAAGCGGCGCGATAATTAAGCGAAAATGTGGTCCGTGTTGACATTACCACGGTCGATGCTTGCGCGCATATTATCCATGCGGCCATTTGCATGGCGCAGCCTTCGCACCACTAGCTCTCTGGAAATAACCCCTTTTAGGTGTATGGGCAATATTTTTACATGCCCCCGTACGAGTAGATCTCTCGGTAAATACTGAGCATTTACATTCGTTTATCAACGTTCACCGATTGCTGCCGAAACCCACACGTCCGGTTCATTCTTCAGTCGTACAGGCGACAATGTCAACTGCTTCGACTGCTATCGGCTGTGGCTCTAGCGGTAACACCTCCGTCATCCGGTTTGAAAATATTCTATTCGTTTCAGAAAAGAAACCGAAACATTTGAAGCGGAAATGCAAACAAAAAATTATGAAGGGGGGGCGGTTCGTTTCCTGTTGTAGGAACATAAGGGAAAATGACTACACTGGTGTATGCTCTGTCCATCCGAGTTTAATGCCTAAAAGGTAGGCAGTGAGGCCCCGAAGAGGGATAAACACAGTCAGTAGAACAAAAGGCTTAGTAGTCTGGCATATCTGCTTCCCACCCGAGTTCATTTTCAGAGACAACGTTTGATCTATCTGACGATGGAATCGAGTGCAATCCTAAAGCATCAGGCCAATAAATTTCTTTTTCCAGTGACCGTGTCCACTTCTTCCTAACTGCTTCCTAACCACCGCCGTTTCACTTCAACTGGTAAACAGTGAAGTGCCCAGATCTTGAATAAAATATTGAAAAGACTGTACACTATGGCGACTCCTGCAAGAAAAATGCTGCAATTTGCGAAAGACTGATAACCACTCGTAAACCAACATTCAGTAGGCTTGCAATACTGATTATGGTGCAGTCTAATCTCAACTCTTTTCAGTTACCCTAGGATGCCGGCATTATAATAAGCTTCTTTCTGACCACGTATGAAATGTGAATTCCAAAAAAAACTGGTCACTGACTGCCTTTATAAAACATGCAGGGAAATATTCCTGCTTGTACTCTCTTGGTAGGAAAGCACGCCTTCTTTAAACTGTATGCTTAAAGAAACGATATCCTTAGGTTTAAGAAAAAAGTCTGATGATTAAATTTTTGAGAAGAAGACGACTCGATCGCTGGGACAATGCAATTGTTCGCTTGACGTTGCGACATCCACTGCAGATTTATCATCAGAGACGTTAGCAAAAAACAGTAGTCTAGTTTGACAGCAGTTCTGAACCTAAAAGGCAGGCTGTGAGGCCGCGAAGATGGAGACACACAGTCAGTGGAACAAAAGGCTTAGTAGCTTGCCATATCCGCTACCCACACGAGTTCGTCCTCAGAGACAAAGTTTCATCCATCCGACCATATCCGATGATGGAATCAAATGAGAATCCTGAAACATCATGCTAATAAATTTCTTGTTCTAGTTACACTGTCTACTTTTTCGTAATTGCTTCCTACTCCCCCCCTCCACCGTTCCGCTTCTATTAGTAAACAGTAAAATACTAAAGAGACTGTACAGTGTAGCGTCTTTTGCAAGCATAATGCCCTAATTTGCAAACCAACATTTAGTAGGGTTGCAATACCGATTATTTTGCAGTCTAATCTCAAGTCTTTTTAGTTAAGCCAGGGTGACGGCTTTTTAATGAGCTTCTTTTTGACCACTTACAAACGGTAGATTCTGTAAACAGTGGCTTCTTAATTAGTATGGATTTTTACGATAGATTTCGACTTCCTTTATAAATTCAGACATACATATTTTATAGAAAGCATACAGGAGAATATTTTTTAGAATCCTTTGGTAGGAAAGTACGCTTTCTTTAAACTGTATGCTAAAAGAAAGGGCAGCCTTCGGTTTTAGAAAAAAAGTCCAATTTTTAAGATTTTTAACAAATGTAAGATATTTATTCATAAAACATTATATTCGTCAGTTTAATAATGCTGCCTATAATATATATAGCATAATCCACATCCATTGCAAAAGCTTATGAGAACTATGCGATCTCTTCCTCAAACGGTAGGCAAAAACTTTTTTTCTTAAACGGAATGTGCACAGCATGTTGCTTGCAAACTTTTAATTCTGATGTAGCAGTCGGTAAATTTTGAAATTATTCTGCAATTTAGAATTTTCTTTAAAACCGAAGGGCTCCCTTTCGTTAGGCAAAAATTTAAGGCAGATATACAGCCCTAAGAAAGGCGTACAAGAAAGAATATTTTCGTGCATTTTTTCTGCAAAATAGATTTGAATTTATAGAGGCAGTCAAAATTCATCAAAAAATCCCTACTTTTTTTATCAGCGGTCAAAAAGAAACTCATTAGAAAGCGGACATCCTGGTGTGACTGAAAAGACTTTAGATTAGACTGCACGACAATCAGTTTTGCAACGCTCGTTACTGATGGTTTGTGAGTAGTTACCAATCTTTCGCAAATTGCGGTATTTTGCTTGCAGCACTGGCGCGAAAGACAAGGCATAAATCTTTTCAAAATTGAATACTTATGATAATCTTTAGCACCCACTTCACGAGCCTGCTCAGAAAAATCCTTTGTCTGAAGTACCGAATAACGGTAACGTATCATGAAAAGAAAAAAACAAGTGCCGACCTTCTGAACCTCGCAGATCAGAACGTGTGAGCAATGTGACTGAGCTGGGGGATTTTGACGGCAAAAACCTTGCCTCTTTCATGTCCAACCATAAATCATATTTGTTTCCTCTGAAAGGCAAAGGTAGCTCTGCACATCGGTTAGACCCAAACTTCAAGGAGTCGCGTGCAGCATCAGCTAGTAGTAGCTTTGTAGGGATCTGGGCAATTCTCGCGTGTGATCCATCCTCCGTATTGGGTAGGCGAGTTTGAATTTTCAGAAACCAAATACGCTTGGTCCGGATTTTGCCCCCGCAGTACCCTCTAGCGAAAACCACTTGGCGTCCTCGCTACGAAAATGGCCAAGTGCTAGTCATGCGATGTCTAAATACTTTATGCCTTCTATTTTGAAGGCGACAGAAAATGGGCGTAAACCAATATTGGGGGGCGGGGGGAGGGGAATAAAAGATTAGCCAGGCTGAAAAAGGGATGTCTGATAGGCAGGCAGAGTGTCTAAAGTTCGTCATTTAACCACAAATTTGCGTCGCGTCATCAGGAGGCCGAAAAAAGATGTTATCATCAAGGGTGACTAGGACCGCAGGGGGGCATAAGCGTGGAGTATTTTGTAAACAACCCATTAAAGACCGACTGAATTACCACTTAGCTGGGAGTTTGCCTATGTTAAGGTGTCCAGTACTACGAAGCTTTTTTTTAAACGCATTGGCCCTTTAAAAATACTAGGTGAGTGTTACCATTCTGTAACATTTGTATTGAACGTTGGTAGGGTATATGCTTTTGACGCTATGTCCATATTTACGTGTTCTTTTGATGGATTTGGACATGTTTACACGTTTATGGAGCTGCGTCTACTTCTGACAGTGTTCCATCCTCAGCTCTTCCCCTTTTTTCAGATGTGGTTAAATAAAAATAAGCTACGAGTCCTGAGTAGTTATGGCCAGAAACGAGGACTTTCGGCGACAGAAACTGCAAAGGCGCCTTGTGATACTGATAAATGGGTTAACCCGGCAATCCCAACCAACAAAATAAATTGGGTTTCAAGGAGTTAGTTTCGGGTCAGGATCGGTCCGGCAAGAAAGTTATGATCTGTACCTGGTGGAATTTCGACGGTGTACTTCGCCAATAGAAGTAAACAGTTCAGAAGAAGAAGAGCAACAACAACAACAACAAAAAGAACAAGAACAAGAAAAAGAACAAGAACCAGAAGAACAAGAACAAGAAGAACAAGAAGAAGAACAAGAAGAAAAAAAGAAGAAGAAGACGAAGAAGAATAAGAAGAAGACGAAGAAGGAGAAGAAGAAGAAGGAGAAGAAGAAGAAGAAAAAGAAAAAGAAAAACAAGAAAAGCAAGAAGAACAAGAACAAGAACAAGAAGAACAAGAACAAGAAGAAAAGAAGAAGAAGACGATGACGAAGATGAAGAAAACGAAGAAGAAGAAAAAAGAAGAAGAAGAAAAAGAAAAAGAAGGAGAAGAAGTGATCACTGGAACAAGCGTTTTATTGTCCTGATGTTTCGGATTCCGTCGGAAATCCTTTATCATAGGTAATGGTATCATGGACATCTGCATGCGCAGATAGAGTCATGAGATAGAGTCAACGAAAAAGAAAAAGAAAAACAAGAAAAGCAAGAAGAAAAAGAACAAGAACAAGAAGAACAAGAACAAGAAGAAAAGAAGAAGAAGAAGAAGAAGACGACGATGACGAAGATGAAGAAAACGAAGAAGAAGAAAAAGAAGCAGAGGAAAAAGAAAAAGAAGGAGAAGAAGTGATCACTGGAACAAGCGTTTTATTGTCCTGATGTTTCGGATTCCGTCGGAAATCCTTTATCATAGGTAATGGTATCATGGACATCTGCATGCGCAGATAGAGTCATGAGACCGAAAGACCCACTGCTACGGCAGGCAACGGCTGAAGGCGTTTACTGGATCTGGTGCAGTTGTGGACAAAGCAACTACGTCGGAGAAACCGGAAGATTACTCCGGACGCGAATGGCTGAACATGCAGCGGCGGTGAAAAAGAAAGACGTCAACTTCCAGGTTGCAGCTCACTCGACGGGACCCAGTCATATTTTCAAGTTTGACGAGGCCGAAATCCTCGCAAGAGGTGACAACCGTGCGAGCCACGAGTCGCTGGAGTCATGGTTCTCAGGCCCCCAGTCCATCAACAAGCGCAAGGATTCGGCGTTCCCAAACGGTGTACGCAGAAGTCTCCTGGGCAAGGAAATCAGTCACGTGGGAAGACCTGGGCCCAGCAACAACAACTCTGACGACAGCGGGCATAATTGTCGCGCGATTACCAAATTCGCATCCAACACGCACGAGGAAAGCATGGCAATTAATGAGTAGAACGCGAAGTTTCAAGACAGTGCCGCACCAATTAAGACCCAAGGAGTGGCTTCAGAACTGAATAATTATCGTACGCACGCAGGTGATTACTATGAACTATACATACCATGCAACTTGTGCATTTTTCAACCCTATCTGCGCGTGACTATGACTATGATAACATTACCTATTATTAAGGATTCCCGACGGAATCCAAAACGTCAGGACAATAAAATTCTTGTTCCAGGGATTGCCTCTTCTCCTTCTGGTGTAATTCACGTTGAACATATTTCGAACGGCGGTGCCGTCAAATTCCATCTTTACTGCCCACAACCTGGTCAAGTCTACGGCAAGTAACCGGTGGCAATTTCTTTCAGCGCGATACTCTCTGATCGGCTTAACGGAAGGCCTCAACTTAGGCGCAGATCCGGTTTCTGCACAGGTGTCTTGACAAAGTGTGCTTCATACAAATCCCAGTGAAGATGAGGCTGATGAGACGAGCAATGATTTAGCAAAGAAGAAGTGTGATCAGTGTGCTTCTTCGAGAATGTCACATGAGGCTGCGAAAATACCATCAGAATTTGCCTATATTGGTAATAAGAACCCGGTTTTGGTTAACCAAAAAGAGGCTGTTTCAGCATGACAATGTAAACCACACACTGTAGAAAGGGCACAGAACAAGTTTAAAGAATAAGATGGGGTCGACGTTCGTCCACACGTGGCCTTCAGCCCTTATGCTGTAACATCTCACTGTGGCCTCTTCTGATCAATGCGTCACTGCCTGTGTTGTCGTCGGTTCGATTCATTTGAGGAAGTTGAATGAATATTCAAATAATTATAAAAGCTAAATCCCGAGGAATGGTACTTCAACCAGGTCCAGATATTTGCAGAGAGCAGAAATTTTGTGCAAATTATAGGTTTTATTTTGAAAAACAATTGCCTTTGTGTTTTTTGGTGAAATCCTACTTCCAGTCCAGACATTTTTTAAATAATCTAAGATTTTCGCAACAGAAAGGCGCGCCATAACTAAAAACAGAAATTTACTTATATTTCGTACTTAAATTTGCGAAAATTCCTATTGAAAAGTTTACAACATGCTTTGACGAAAATACGTTTGTTTTCGATAAATCCTCGTCAGGCCTGTACATTTATATGGTAAGTAAGTACATAAACTATGCAGGTTGGTAGAAAAAATACTACGGTTGTCAGGGCAGGTGGAAAGGGGGGGGAATCTGGGACAAAAGCTGATCAGCGTTTGGGGGGACTGGTAGTCGGCCGAGGTGATAAGCTGTTGGCTGTTGGATTAGTGGCTTTGGCCCACAATAACTGCAGCGCCGCGACGAAGTTCATTTGGGCGCACAGGACCGTTTGGCGTAGCTTGATGGCGGCCGCTACTGCCCTTAGCGCTTTTTTGTTGGCAAACACTAGGGCATTACAATGATAATTCCTGCTTTTTTCTACTTTTATAAATTTTGTATTTTATTTGTATTTCCTTGCCGTGTATTACCCAGACTGTATACTCTTTATTTCACGTGGTTCTGCGCTGCAGAATGATGGGGCTTTCGCGCGCTGCCCTGGGGCCCAAAGTGGGATTTTTTTGCAAAAAGCAAAGTATGGATTTGCGCAGTCATTTTTTAAGAAAACGTAGGGAACTGGTAGCCACTTCTAGGGCTATTTTGTGTCTGGTGTTTGTTATTTATGGTGGTGTCGCTTGCCAAATCACAAATCTACATGCGTCAGTCAATTCTTTGTCAGTTCAAGCCTCTGAGGTTTAATCTGATACAGTTGTGTGTTTTTAAGGAGCAACCAGAATGCAACGAATTCTGCTCTACAGCGTAAGTCAAGTTACGTGTCCGGGTACTAGTCGATAGAACCAGAATTCTTCTCAAGCTAAGCATGCTGAATTTGCTGTAGTCCAAAACGGCCCAGTTACACGCTACAAGGCTCAAAAAGCGCAGTCACATCGCCCGTAGACTTCCGCTCCCATCCGTGAAAGCAGTTTGCGTTCGGAAACGAGGTCATGGGTAGGTTAATGTTAATTTCTTCTTCAGGTCAAATTAATTGCTTCTCACCAAAACCATCCCCAGGGACTGGCGGTCAGAATTGCGAAATTAGCATTTCCCCCTCCCCCTCCCCCAGAAGGATAGTTTTGGACCTTAGGTGGAGAGATATTTGGGAGAGTCAGGGTTGTGCCTATGGGATATCCAGTATCCAGGTTGGTCGCAACGGCCGCATAGTAGGAGCTTGAAAATTGACGCATCGAAAACAAATTGGCACATTTTCAACCACAGTCGTAGTTGTAAAACCTAATTCCCGATAAAGCAGGGCATCCTTAAATGTTTCCACTAACGAATCAGTTTCTTCGTTCGCGTGACCTCATCATCAGCTAAAACGATGAAGACAACCCGCTGCTTTTTTCACTAAGAAAACGTTTTTCGAGAGCGAGAGAGAGAGAGAAAGAGAGAGAGTGAGAGAGAGAGAGAGAGAGAGAGAGAGAGAGAGAGAGAGAGAGAGAG
>JAYGXS010000003.1:71494537-71526599 GCA_036362985.1 Ligula intestinalis | reverse complement strand
GAGAGAGAGAGAGAGAGAGAGAGAGAGAGAGAGAGAGGAAAAGCATTTTGTGTATCCCAAACTACAATAATTGGCAGTCAGTGGAAACAAGTGAATTCGTGTGAAGACTCTATACGCAAGAACTGAAGCTACTACCACTAGTAATTATTAATATGTGGGAATCGCCGATCTAGGTGGGGAACAATTTACCTTCCAGTTTTGCCCCGGAGCCCGCACAGGAAGTCACATAGCGATAGGATGGAGTGGATCCGACAAAGACAAGGGAGACCGAAATGGCCATTTCTGGCTTATAAGCTGGCATCGTCTGATCATACCCAATCCCAGGTGTGGATCACCCGAGTTTCGAATCCTGGACCTTTGATCATCGAAGTTACCACTCCAAGATTGCACCACGGGCTCGCTGATTTGTCGGTTGGGATTGGGAATATGATAAATATGTGGGAATAGCCGATCTGAGTGTGAATAAATGTACGTTCCAGTTTTACCCTGAAGTTCACTTTAGAGCCCGCACAGGCAGTCACATAGCGGCTAGTAGGATAGGCTGGAATGGATCCGCAAAGCCCGTGATTAAATGATAGACTGGTAAACTCAATGACCAAAGCTGCCCGATTCTTACCTCGGATGATCCATACTTGGGATTAGGTGTGATTTGCTGGAGATTGCTAATAAGCCAAAAATGACCAATTCGGTCTGCCGGATCTATTCCGTTACTAATTATGCCCAGATGGAGGAGTCACCCAGTTAAATGAAGGAACGCCCCCGAAACTTTTTCAGCCGACATTCGTGACCCCAATCTACAATATAATACAATCCGCGTAAGAGGCGGTGGATTAATTATGGTCTGTGCCTTTAAGTAGTTAAAGTGGTGCGGACATGCGTCGCGCCAGGGTGCATGCAGACTTTCAAGGTTGTGCAGGGCTTCCTCGAGGGCCATGACAAGTGTTGGCCAATAGTCTCTTGCAGTCACGTCGTCCAAAATGCACACAGTACTTTCTCTAGTGATGGAGAGCTACTGCAGTTATGAACCTCCACGGAAGCGTCACCTTTTAGCTCTATGTTTCTTGAGGTCACTGTTAGCGTGCAGGTGAAATGATGACATATCGATATCAGTAACACCTTATCATTGCCGGGTAGATTGAGTTATATAACAGTGAATGACGATTATCTGCGAGGTAGACGGATTCGACAATTGGAATGTTGTGATCCAACTCCAGGCAAATGTTGGAATACTGAACCCCTTCCCGACTACTGGCATGTGCGCACCAGTGGCTGCCAATCCCAGCTGTCCCCAACAGCCAATCACTGTCACGGCTGACTCACGCAGGACATCGCTGAAGATGCTGTTGCGACTCCCCACGGTCTCGCACTTCGGACGCCGCCATCGCGGTTTCGGACTTGCACTAATCTGGCTACCAACTGCTTCCTATCTCTTTTCCAATAGCTCTGTACATAATACACTATAGAAGCCAAGATGCGTGCCACAGGTTCTTGTTTTAGGGAAGATAAAGACACAATCACTGGGACGGCAATTGTATTGGTCTGAACTTTCGGCTTCACACAAAAGGCCATCGTCAGAGAAAAGGAGAGAACAGCAAACATTGGCATGTTTTTGTAGTCCTGCTACGAGTAAATGGGGAGGGTGGAGGAAGGGATAGAATTCGTGATTGCTCCAGACTAATACAATTGCCATCACATCGACCGCGTATTTTTTTTTTTTCAATAAATAGCGTCCCACTATTCCTCGCCTCGTACAGAACCAAGTCAGAACGTCTTAGCGACTAGGGAATTCCCTAAGGGCTTAAGCTGCCGCGCTAGGACCCAACATCCGCACAATCAGCGAAACCTGAAGCTTCCTCATGTACGTTGTGCAGTCAAGGGTCGACCTGCCATGTGATTGTGAGCATACTTATGGCCGGCCTCGTCCGAATACGACCTTCCCTACAGAGGCCCTTAATGTTGTGTTAAAGTGGTAATTGTAGCTTCTATCAGGGCGGGTTTTGTGATTTGAAACAGACTTATAACGCAATAAAAGACTGTATCCACTAGTCTTCGGTGGAGTCAAACTGTTTCGAGAAAGATCAGACAACTAATACAAATATCCCAGTCAGTGCTGATGCTTCTCTCGCCGATACCCTCCACGGAAATCGAAAGTTTACTAACAGCAATTTTCGTTGACCTAATTATCGCATCCTAGGTTGTGGTATTGATTACCACCAAAACATTGGCCTATATTAATGCAATGCTCATAGACGCTTTGTTTGGACGCATTACAGATTTTGACTGGACTCATAGCAGATCGCGAAGGAATGTGGAAACTCGAATGTCGGGGCTTCGGCAGAATGAATACTTCTATGCAAATTTGATTATGTCCTGTCCGATTAAAAGTAATACCGACGTCATGAGGGATAACCAGACAGGCGTTTCAAGTGTTTTTTTTAAGTTCATTTGCCTCCCTTAAACCTCTCTTCCCTAGATGCCAGCTTTCTGATGATTTCGATAACGGTGGAGGGGGGAAATAAATCTTCTGTTGGCCTGTTTTTTATGTTTTTTGAGGGCTACCAGATTCCTTCAGGCACCTTTTTACATTAAAGCATGCATGTCGATTCCAACGAAGGGGACCTACAGGTGGCAGTGCGCTATAAGCCAATTTCAGCGCTACATTTCTCCTTCTGTTACCGCCATCTTTCCCGGAAGCACGCGCCATACACTAAGTCTAAAACACTGCTGTAACTTAAAGCTGCTCGCCGTAAATCCCAGTCCTCATAAGGTCCAAAAAGTTAAACAACATGGCCAACACGCGTACTTCAGGCAGCCAAATTGACTTTTCGTAACAATTCTAGGGATCAGCTCCGTTGTCAGAACGTTCTGTCCAAAAAGTCGCCTCCTGAGACCGTCCAAATGAAAGGGCAAAACATATAAAAATGCATCCATCTATTTTAAAGACAATAAAAAGGTAGGAAGGGTAATATGGTTCATAGTAAAGGGCAGCCAACAATACACTTCCTAGGCTGTAATCGAGGGGGCAGGTTGTGAGGACCAGGCGATTTGAAAGTTATCCTGATTTTCATCCTTATCTGCAAAGAATGGAGTGAAAAACGACAGAGACCAGATGTCCACTGTTAGGAGGGCTACACATCTAACAGACTAAAAAGGTAACGTGAGACAATATGCCAATATTCACACTCATTGATGAACGTTCACCTTATCAGTTGACCTTATCAGTTCAAAGGGTACATCAAACTGACAGACAGGAAGCATCAAACATGCAGTCGTGGTTAGCCCGAAAAGCACATTATAAACGAATTATCTAATGTTGACATATTTCTTCGTAGAGCAGAGTGGGTAGTAAAACAATAGTAACATGCTTTTATCGATTTAGAGCAGAGTATGAGCAAAGGAAAGTTTGATTGCTCCTGTATTAGCCCACTGCAATCATGAAAAGCCTCTATGGCTTGGCCATTCACCAAGGTATTTTATGTAAGGCGAAAAGTTACCTTCTGAATCAGCATATTTTCAGTCAAAAAACGTACGTTCAACATAAACACTTAATTGGTGAGCATTTATCATTGATAAATGGTTTTCTAAAGTGCACAGTATAACTTGGATAAGTGAAGTAAGTTGCATTCCGAGATGATATGATGAAAAGAAAGAAGATTTTCGGAAAATCGAGTTGTACTCGTGAATTTTCGAACAAGTCTCACGTGTTCGTCATCAGACTAAATTAAAAGTGAGGGCTGGGAATGTCGCAGAGGTTACAACGGACGGGGGAGGGAAGGGGGGATCGGGTGGAAGGGTTATGGTGACGTGACACCCACGGCGATAGGTTGTGCTAGTGAGGGGAGGGGGGTGTTAGCGTTTGGACTATGGGCCGCGTGTTCGGGGGAGAAGGGGGGGGGCTGGTTAAGAGTCAGAGAAATTCCACTTGACCGGGCACAGAGAGCCAGTTGTTGTTTCAGGCTGTGTCCAGATTAGTAGACCATGCACGAAACCCGGTATAGTGTGAGTCAAGCCCTACGTGCCTGTTTATACTAGCCGGATTCGAGTGCCAAGCTTCAAGAAATTCTCTCGCTTGTCGCGTATTAGCCATTGCAATCACGTCGGTGGCATCCCAATTGAAGCGGTGATCACAATCAATGGAGTGTGCAAATACGAATGATAAATGGTTCCGTAGGCGAACGGCTGACTTGTGTTCGTTGATGCGAGTCTCAAGGAGTCGGCCTGTTTGGCCAATATAAACGCAAGGGCGACCAGCACACGGTATACGATAAACGACGTTACTTAGTTGTCCCACGGGTAGAGCGTCCTTTACTCGACATTAGGTTGCGCGCAGTGAGGTTGCGCGCTTGTGGGCAACGGTGATGCCAAAGCGACTTAGTTGCCGAGAGATGGTTTCAGATACTCCATTCATGTAGGGTAGAGAATAAAATTTCCGTGGCAATGTAACATCGTTGGGAGGGAGGTTTTGTGCTTGACCCCGACGTCTAAGGCAATTCTTGACAAAGCTTGTCGGATATTCATTGGCCTGGAAAAATTTGTACAAGTACGTTAGTTCTCTCTTGAGCAAATCATCGTTACTGCAATTACGGTGGGCCCGTTGGAAAAGAATGCGAACACAGCTTCTTTTATGGGCCGCAGGATGGTTACTCCTATAGTTAAGGATGATTTCTGCAGTGGAGCCCTATCGGTAGACGCTTGTTGCGAGTTCGCCATCTGCGAGTCTTTGTATCCTCAAGTCAAGGAATGGGAGGGTGTCACGTCACCACAACCCTTCCACCCAATCCCCCCTTCCCTCCCCCGTCCGTTGTAACCTCTGCCTCCAAAACATCTAGTGCGACATTCCCAGCCCTCACTTTTAATTTAGTCTGACGACGAACACATGATACTTGTTCGAAAATTCACGAGTACAACTCGATTTTCCGAAGATCTTCTTTCTTTTCACAGTATAACTTATAAACTAACTGAATAATTATATAATTCAACTAAGACAGTAACGATATTCCAGGGCGTGGTTAGCATTTCAGAATTCTCAGAAATTGTTTGGTTGCCAGAAAAGTCAAATGAAGCAGAGGCCTAAGCATGCGGGCAAGAATGGCCAAAGAGGCGCTTCAAATGATGGCAGAAGTACCTGGGGACAAATGCAGGCGAACTTCACCACCGTGGCTGCCTCCTTTCGATTTACGTCTTTTTTCCGCACTTTTACCTCCCCTCTCGTGGTGGACTTTCCCCCCGCTTATCGCGCCATCCGATCCAACGCTTTTTATTTTTTTTTCCTTCTTGATTGTTACTGGAAAGGAAGGGGAAAAGACAAGGTTGTCAGACTTTTGGAAATCAGAGGCACTCGGAGAGAGAAAAGAAAAAAATGCAATTCCGAAAGAAAAAACGCCACAGTAACTAAAAATAATAGTTAGGCTTGTGTACAAATGTAGTGTCCTTTCACCGCCTTCTAGTGAACGCAGGTCTAAATTTCTCAGCACCTACAACCTGCCAGGGTTAGAGATAATAATAGGGGAAAAAAACTAGGGATCAGCTATTAGCAAAAGAACCAAGACATTCTCAAAAATTAGAAACGGACTAAAAACAGTAGGACACATAACACGGCGTAAAAAGTCACCAGCATTAGCCGCAACCCTAGTTTGGTACCAAACACACACACACACAAATGGTAGAATCCTACTTTGGGTCCCAGAAATTATTTAAATAATGCAACGTTTTCGCAACAAAATAGCACGCTATAAAGAAACATAGAAATTTACTTACACTTCTTACATTGAGCTTGAAAAATGTGGGCATTTTTTACTTACTTATACTTTATAGTTTCTTGGGTTTCTTGATACTGCCGAAAAAAGAGTTTGGTGGTTAGTGTTGGAACAGAAGCCCACGCTGATATATCACCGCCCAATATCGCTTTTTGTGAGTCCCCAAAGGAAGAACATGACAAGAAGTGTGCAACAGCAGCAGTCCTTGAGTGTAATAGGTAAAACGTATTTAGGACAACAAACCATGTAACACGATGTCCATCGAGTCAATCAGCTCCTCTCTTGACGTAGTCACCGGTTGGATTTACTGTTGGTTCAGTGAGTGAATGTAGCTAGAAATTCAAGTTATTGATTGATTGTCTAGCTAAATGCGTTAGCTCGCGCGTAAGCCCTTCGAAGGCCTGTTGTGGACGCGGCTACTTGCTGCCTCTATGCTAGCCGTTGGGTCTCTCCTAACAGGTAGGAGGTCCTCTACTTCAAACTGCATGGGGTCCAGCTTACCATACTGGAGTAAGATCAGTAAGATTTGCGGCGCAAGAGCCGCGCACACCTTCAATTTACATGCGCGAATACTTAAGCTTAGTTTACTAAACTTATTTACATTTAAGTTTAATTTTAATTTCATCATTATGTTTACTATTTTTATTTTCGTCTAAGATTATTTTTAATCAAGTGTGTTTAGCTAACTTTAGTTTTTAGTCCGTCGATTTTAGTTTCAGTTAGTTATTTTTTCATAAGTTATTTGAAATAATTATTCCTGCTTTTTTCTACTTTTCTACTTTGATTTATACAGTGGAGTCCGGTTAATGTGGACACCTCCGTTCCAGGCCAACTGTCCATATTAACCGGTTGTCCACATTAAGCGAACTGACCCCAAAACAGTCGTTTCTACGCATAAAAAACAGAAGTTTGCATCTGAATGAAGTTTTATTGAAAGAACATGCTCAGTTTTGATTGCTTTGGTGGAAACTTTTCTCTTAAAGCTCCCCTAAAGTTCTTTATCACAGTGTCAAAATTCTCCACATCAAAACCTTGTTGTCAATGCCCCGTTTCGAGTACGGCCAATGCCGCCTTCATTTCTTTTGATGAGACTGGGGGCTCGACTTCTTCGTCTTCCTCTTCAGACTCTTCTTCCTGCTCGTCTGGTACCTTCTTGGCATCTGCAACTGCTTCGGCGAGTTCGCTTGTCACCTCCTCCAGTGTTGCCTCCTCGGCGACTTCGGCATCGTCGTCGATTGAAACCCACTCTAGAAAACTCTCGATCCTGTCCTCTGTCACGTCTTCTGGGATCGGAATCGCGACTTCATTCTCTGCAACTTTCTCTTCAGTGGTGACGAAGCCCCCTTTCTTCCAGCAATTTACGATTGTCTCCGACTTCACCTTTTTCCACGAAGTGCTCAACATCTCCATGGCCTGACGAACGTCAATCTTCTTCACAACGTTGTGAGCTAAACGCATGCCAGTCTCATCATCTTCCACTAGTCCTTGCATGATCGGCAAAATCTCTCGCCAGATCGCGGTCCGAAAGAAGGCTTTAAGAGATCGAATGATGCCCTGATCACAGTCAAAAGCACTTCACTTTCTCGTGATCAGCCTCCACACGTACACAACCGCAGGCAAACCAACAGAAAAGCTTTGTGTACTGTTCATCTGAAGCAAAACTTTCAGAACAGGACGCGGGAATTCCCCGCCGCGGGCGATTTGGACTGGATTTTTGACAAAATCTGTGGGTCGACCGACTGGTTGACAGCTTGGTGCTGTCCACATTAAGCGGTGACTGTCCAGATTAACCGGAGGATTTTACTATGGAGAAATTCCGTTCCTGGCCAACTGCCCACATTAAGCGGTTGTCCACATTAACCGTGTCCACATTAACCGGACTCCGCTGCATTTCTTTTTCTTTGTATTGCCCAGGCTGCATTCCTTCTATTACACCCGGTCCTGTATTACATAAGAATGCTGACAACAATGACGTTATTTGAATATGCACAGCATCCAAGCCCAACTTTAAACCAGGCTCGGTCAAACGTGTTTTTTGAGTCGTGCAGACAGAAACCGTCTATAATTGACAATGGTTGACCTCCAAAGCAGTCGACAAGACTCCGACCGCTAAAGTTCACATGCCAAGGACAGATAGAAGCTCTACTCATTCGGAACGCTTTCTCATTCAAGCATCCAACGAAGCCCAGTCGCATAATTTACGACAAAAGTTCTATTTCAAATTTGCGGAAATTTTCATTGAAAATTTCAGAAGATAAATTGGCAAACATACGTTTGTTTTCGGCAAATTATCGTCAGGTTTGTACCTTTATAAAATATACTGATTGGTAAAAAAAATGTGCGGTTATCAGGGGAGGTGGCGGGAGATAATTGGGGTACAAAATTCTGATCAGCGTTAGGGGAGACTGCTAGCTGAGGAGGTAATAAGTTGCTGAGTGTTGAAATAACGAGTTTCGGCCACGGTAACTGCAACGGCGGTACGAAGTGCATTTTCCTTTCAGTCAAAAGCGCATTCAAGCAGTATAAGCCAGGTATCGAGAACACCACCTTATGTCGTCTGACGTTTTAGATTCAAGCTCGAGACAGCAATCCATAAAAGTATTCGACGCACGAGCAGCTGCTATAGAGTTCAGTCAGTACGTATCAGCAGACGGCAAAAGTAGTTTATTTAGTATCCCTCATATACCCCTAGTCCCAGCATTTTGCCCTGCAAAAACGGTGATTATAGGGTTCTGGGGTGTGCAAAAACAGGATAAGCAGAGTAATAATTTTTTAGAAGTAAGCGTTAAGTGGAAAAATGTGGTCGAAGTTGTTTCCCGCGGCCGCTAAGAGTAAGTTGTTTCGCATGTAAATTGAAGGTGTGTGCGGCGCTTGGTGCCGCGGACTATACTAATCTAACTCCAGAACGGAAATTTGGACCTCAGGTAAGTTGAAGTAGATGACCTCCTAACCATCACTTCTATTTTTCGGGAATTTCCATAAAAACTGCAATTTAATAATCAGGTTTTTCCGCAATACGTTAAACGATAATACAGATTATGAAAATCTACAGATATAAATTTACAACACTTCAAAATGCAATAAAATATGAATTTATTTAGCATTTATTAAAGTATATTCCACCGCGTATCCTAATTTCCCACCTATAAAACCTTATAACCACCGTTTTCGTAAGACAACATGCTGGGTGTAGGGAATAATGAGGGGAACTACATAAGCTACTGTTGCCCAGCAGACCTATTAAAAGTACCAGTCACCGCTCATCCGCGTACTTAGCGACCGCAGTTTTAGAACCAACAGTGGAAGCTGGCGTACTAATTATTCTGCAATTTGCCTCATCCGCACTCAGTCACTTCTGAAGCACTGTTGGTTCACACTGTTGCTTCCCACGTGAATAAAAAATCTGCTAAGGCAAAGATTGACGGCAGAGCGCGGTCATTGCGCTTGTCTATGGACTACAGGCAGGAGAAAAGCCTTACAAAATGAGCTCTCCCCCCAGGTTAGAAGGCGACTGCTATACCTCCCGCGATAAGTTAGGCCTGACTCAACTTGAAGGTATGACCGGGTCCCAGGCCACGAATTGAGAGTCATTGGCCTTCGTTCTCAATGGCAAGTTGTGTGTGTGTGTGTTCGACTATCTGTGCTCCTAGTCATTAACCAGTTGCTCAGGCCGCAAATAAAGTAGATGGCGAAAACCATGCTGGATGTTTACTTTCGTGGCAGCAGGTGATCTATGGTCATATTGGGCAGGCCCGATGTCAAGTGGTATCAAAAGGCGATTGGGAGGTTCCAAGACATCTCTACTGTCCGAGATAATTGTCTGGTTTCGCATTTCGTCCCGTCATGCACCGTTCAATGAAACTGTCTGGATAGCTAGTCTAACTGGGTGGTCTCAGTTTTCTGTTTCAAAATTATCAAATCTTATTGATGAACGTTTATGCTCTGACCTAAACCGGCGAGACAACGAGCTCGTGGCCCAGTGGTTAGAACGTTATACTCAGATCGAAAAGGTCGCGAGTTCGAGCCTCTAGTGGTGCACCACTTGGTGTTGAGTATGACGGCTAACGACGGCTAGTAAGTCAGAAAAAGTCAGTCCAGTCTCCCTTGTCTTTAAAAGTCAGTTTATTAGGCAAAAATATGTTTTTCGACAATTTTTCGTCAGGCCCTTAACTTTGCAAAGCAATGAACATTTGAACGTGTACAAAAATCAATAATTGTCCTAGGCGGGCGCCTATTGGCCACTGCGGGATTTGTCAGTCTGTGGTTAGAACGCGAATTCAACCTCCCGCAAGAAGTTAGGTCCCTTGTCTTTGCGGCAATACTATCTATTATCAAATCTATTGGAGTACTTTTCACCCATCTCATCAGTTGTTTCACTTTAAGACAAAAATGCGTGACCTATTGCATTTTGGCGTCTCCGAAACGATTCTCTGTTTCACCAAATTTTTTAAGGAAGTAATTCAATTGCCTGAACTGCCAGATACTGAGATAGAGAAAATGGGCCTGGCATCAAGAGACTATGGCCAGGTTAGGCAGACGATTTGCCATCACCCTCCCCCCCCACTCCTCTAACCAAGTCGCTGCTAGAACTGTGCCGCCGAGGACACTGCCGTGTCTGAATCAGCAGTGAGGAACCCGACACGCCGGAATAGTCAGCTTGATAGATTGCAAGTTATAGCGCCTTCTTCATGCAGGTCGGGCAAACCAAAAATACGGTCAAGGCGGTCGATTTCGTCCGTCGACCAACGATACTCCGTCCCCCTACCGCTGCCTGTTCTCCATCGCCTGCAGCCCTGTAGTAATTTCGCGTATCAGCATTTATACTGAATAGGCACCGGCTATCCTCCAGTAAGGGCTTTTTCCTCTAGAATTAGTCTGTTTTGTCTAAAACGACAATGCAACGCTTCCAGTTTGCGGACATGACCACGAGGTCACGGCCTTGAGAGTACCTTTTTCGTTACATCGCATGGCTCATAGACTGTGCGATACGCTTATGGGGCTGATAGTCAAGGGGAAGATGGGATACAACCTTACGGTGGACACAATAGGATAATGCTAGCAGGAGTAATTTCCTCCCTTTTTTCAGAAGAGACTCGAGAATGCGGAAAGCGTACAAAATACATGCCTCGAAAAGTAAAATGCTATATCCTGCAATTTTCATATACAACGACCTTGATGTTATCCTCTCCCCCCCTTCACTCCTCAGAAAAGCAAAGCTGGCATAACAAAGCAAAGCTGTCATAACACGATAGTTCCCCATCGATTACACCGATGGGCACCACGTGCTTCAAGAAGCCATGGGAACCACAGGAGACGCTTCTTCGACCGCGTTCCCACCCGCCTTCCCGGCGGCCAAGGTCTGCTACACCCATCTCCCTACGTTGGATCAACCCCCCCCCCCTCAGCCCAACCCGTGCTTTTGATTACGGAGCAGCCCCTCCCGGCCACGCTGCTCCGACTCCTCCTCCTTGCCGCCGGTATTGAGGCCAACTCTGGACCTCTCTGGTACTGCTCGTTCTGCCGAGTCCGCCTGGGCCGCCGCGACTAGTCTGCACGTTGCGGCTCCTGCAATGGTTGGTGCCATCTCCGCTGCAGTGGCCTCGCCAAAGCTGCCGATTGGTCACCTGCCTTCGCGTGTCCCAGCTGTCCCATGCCCCCTCCGGTCTCCACGTCTCCAGCCCACCCGGTCCTGAACCCAAAGCCTTTGGTCTCCGACCTTGCCTCACCGCCTGGTCTAAAGATCCTCCAGTTCAACGCCAACGGCCTACTTACCAAGCTTGGCCAGCTTCTGGCCTTCATGCGTTCGCACAGCATAGATGTGATGGCTATCCAAGAGACAAAGTGATCTAACTCCACCAAGGTTCCGTCTTGTGCCGATTACACGATCGTTTGTCGCGACCGCGGCCGAAACAAAGGTGGGGGCTTGGCCTTCCTGGTGGACAAATCCATTGCCCATCACCAGCTACCTCTGCTTGGTGCCGATCCCACGGAAATACTAGCGATTTCCCTTAACATTGGCCCGGTGCCGCTAACCGTCGTGAACGAGTACATCCCTCCAACTTCCAGTTGTCCTCCAGGTTTCACCGCGTCTATCGCTCCCTGCTTGCCTTCTGCTGACAGTTTGGTACTAGGTGACTTCAACGCCCATCACGACCTGTGGTGCTCCAATTTGGCGGCCGATTCCCGGGGAGAAGTCCTGGCGGATGAACTAGAGCAAGTGAGCCGCTGCACCAAGGTCCTCAAGCCTCTAGCAGGCGCATACTGGGGCTGCATGAAGGAGACATTGACGACCAAATTCAAGGCGCCGGCCAAGCCGCACCTCACTTATGCAGCACAAATCTGGTCTCCTACGATCAGCTCTACCAGCCTCCAGTCAGCACAGAACGCTGCCCTCCACACGATCACGGGTTGCTATAAAATGTCGCCTATCAATCATTTCCATGCAGAGACTCCTTTCCTGCCGGTCGCCCATCACAACATACTCCTAAGACAGCAGTTCTGGTGGACTTGTTCGCAACCCAGCCATCCCAATCACTACTACTGCAACGTCCCTGAACCCAGCCGCAACGTCCGGCCGTCAATTCGGGCTCTTCACAAGGAAGCTGTTGCCTCGTCTCTTGCGGATCTACCCTTTGATAGCTCTGCCACCAAGACAGGATTCCAGCATCTCCACCAGAAAGTGGTTGTCAAGGGGAAACGAGGTTACCGTCCCCCGGTCCTTTTGGGTGGCTATCCACCTCGGATTGCGGCCTCAGAATAACATCTACCGAGGGTCATTCGCTGTACTCTGGTTCAACTGCGCCGCCGGGAAGGTGGGTGGGAAAGCGGTCGAAGAAGCGTCTTCTGTGGTTCTCATGACGGAGGGTGTAGGTGGCTGGCGCGATAGTCACTCAACACGCGCACACTTGACACAGTAAACTGGCTAGGTAGACTCCCGCTTGTACGAGAGCGCCATAAAGGCCACATAAAGAGGGAACCATTGCAGCCTGACTCTCAGTCCACCTTCTCCTCCCGCACATACACACAAACAAACACAGACATCCCACAAAAAACAGAAGCAGCAGTATCTGCCGGATATACCTGCGCGTCTAAAGAGAAGCAAAATGGGCATTCGCTCTAGAGGTGTGCAGTCATAAAAAGGCATTCAAAAAGACGATTTCTGTACGCGACAGACACACAGTCCAAATCCAATAAAAGCGAACATACGAGTCCCAGGAAGTAATTGAGAAGAAGATTCGATCGCTGGGAAAACATTTTTATTCGCCTGACATTTCGACATTCGTCCCGGATTCTTCATTAGAGCCATTAACAATTACTTCTTCGCCACTTAAAGAACACGTGTCGTCTTACGCCAATCAGATGTATGAGCAATCATCACGTCCAATTCCACCACATGTGATGAAAGTTCAACAAGTCGTCCTAGCATTTTGACAATTCAAGCGCCGGCTTGACTGGATCGTGTACTCGAGGTCTGCATGGGCCCACATCACACAGGGTAAATTGCCAACAGGCTTACTTACTGGACGCTAAAGTAGGTTTAAAAGCGCACAACTGAAACGGACCGGCGTTTGTAACAATGTCTTTTTCTTAATTCTACCTGCTCGTTTTTTTTACTTCAGAGCAAAAATCGCCGTTAAATTCTCCTTTCACGAGTCTTACTCCTTAACTATGAGCACATCTGACGTTTTCCAGTGGCTACAAGCACTTCTCTCCTATCTTTCATTGGTTCTTGTGGTTTCTTGCGCACTCTTTAATGAGGCTCCTTCAGATTTGTTTAGGAGAGCAAGTTAGCCCACCTGACGTCTCTTGTAGAAAAGTACATCGCGCTCTTGTACTATTTGGTCTTAGTTAAAAACATCTAGTAAATGTGGAGGAACTAGTCATGTAAAAAGCATGTGGTTCATTTATGAGAGTGTCCAGGCGGTTATCTTTTTACTCCCCACTTGAGCATACACTTTGGCTGGTTCGAACTCCCTTGTTCCTTATCAGCTGCTTGTGAAAACATAAGTGTTTGAAATGCTTTCTAGCCAGTATGTTCTTTCCTGCGTGGGAGGCATAAATGGAAGGACTTCTGCTGGCGTCACCGCAACAATGGTGTGGCTAAGAGTAAACAAACATAGTTCCGAAATCAAAAATAACTTAACCTCAAGTTGGGGTTTAGAGGGGCCCAATGCCATGAACCATAATTTGATTACCGCAACGCCTGGAAAACATAGTTGCAAAAAAGGGAGATTCCATTGACATCCAATTTCAGTTTGGCGGCGCTAATCATTTTGTCTGAGCACGAAATGAGACTCGTTTTTCTAGAACATTAGAAGAGCAGGCAGACAATGGGTTTTCTGTGGTCGGTATTGAGGGGGCCCGATATCGCTCGTGAGAACCCCGAACCTGTCACGTAGTCCAGTGTAATTTGCCTTTACCTGCCGATCTCCAAACCCCTACAAAGAGACCGCATGCTCGCAGGAAATCCCAAGTGTCCTCCCACCTGGAACGAGAGAGAGACGAAATACGAGCGCGTGATGCCAGTGACCCGCGCGTTGGCGAACTGAATGGCTTAATCACTAAGACTATCAACGATGTCAAACGCCAACGCTGGCATGAACTAGTTTCAGATTGCAATTTCAGCGGCAACTCAGCTGCCACTTGGAAGCTTTTACGCAACCTGACAAAACCCCGGGCTGATACATCAAACCAGTTTATTAGCTTTGGGGACGGCAAGTTCATTTCCAACAACGGTAAGATCGTCGCGACGATGGACAAGCTGTTCTCGCCCCGCTCGGCGCCCAGTCCCAAAAGCCAGCGCCCCCTTCTTCGCCTCCTCCATAAAGCCCCGCCCCCAGACATTTCCTTTTCGGCTGATGCCGTCCTCACCGCCGTCAAGAAAATGAGAGCTTCGAAAGCCTTAGGAGCAGATGGTCTGGCGCCTATCCATGCGCGCCACATCGGCCCGAAGGTGGCTGCCTACCTTGCCGCCCTCTTCAACCTTTCACTGGGAACTTCAATCATCCCTGATTGCTGGCGCCAGTCGATCATTATCTCACTGGTCAAAGCGGGTAAGGACCCCTGCCTAGCGACCTCTTATCGCCCAATTGCCCTCCTCAGTCCATTGGCGAAGATCCTGGAGCGGCTCATCCACCCAATTCTGACGTCTGTGGCGGAACTATCTTGCCACCAACATGGTTTCCGATCGGGTCGTGGAACTACAACGGCGCTTTTCGAGCTCAGCGCCGCTATCCTCGAGGGCTTCAATCAACAGAAGCCCGCTTCGCGGACCGTGGCAGTCTCAATTGACCTGTCACGAGCCTTTGACTGCGTCCGCCACGATCAGCTCCTGCAGGACTTGGTCTCGTTGAACGTCCCGACTGGCCTGGTCCGATGGTTGGCGGCTTACATCCGTGGCCGTCACGATCGTATCCTCTTCCGGGGCGCTCTCTCCAAGCCCCGTAAGCAGACCTGAAGCGTCCCTCAAGGCTCTGTGCTCAGCCCGACGCTCTTTAACATCTACATGCGAGAGCTCCCACTCCCCCGGGCACCTGTGCAAGTGGTATCCTATGCGGACGATATTACGTTCTTTTGCCGGCACCATGACATCGATCAGGCTGCACAGCTCCTCACGGAGTTCATGCCTGTTGTCGAAAACTTCCTCACCCAGCGCGGAATGACGATCTCGGCAGCCAAGTCGTCCGTAACTGTTTTTACGCTTGATCCGAAGGAGTTCAATCGTCACCCGGTCATCACCGTCAATGGGGCGTCCTTACCGCTCGTCCGCAAGCCCAAACTCCTTAGTGTGCGTTTTGATCCGCTTTTCACGTTCGCAGACCATGCAAGGGAGACCGCAAGCAAAGTAAGCCGCTGCACCAAGGTCCTCAAGGCTCTAGCAGGCACATCCTGGGGCTGTGCGAAAGAGACTCTGTCGACTGCTTTCAAGGCGCTGGCCAAGCCGCACCTCACTTATTCGGCATCAATCTGGTCTCCTACGATGAGCTCTTCCAACCTCCGCCGCCTCCAGTCAGCACAGAACGCTGCCCTCCGCACGATCACGGGTTGCTATAAAATGTCGCCTTTAGATCTTCTTCATGCGGAGGCTTCTGTTCTACCGGTCACCCATCACAACACTCTCCTTAGCCAGCAGTTCTGGTGGAGTTGTTCGCAACCCGGCCATCCCAATCATCACCGTTACACCGCTCGCGAGCCCTGCCGCAACGTCCGGCCGTCTATTCGAGCACTCCACAAGGAAGCTGTTGCCTCGTTTCTCACGGATCTACCTATTGATAGCTCTGCCACCAAGACAGGCTTCCAGCGCCTCCACCAGAGATTCGTTGTCGAGGAGAAACGAGGTTACCGTCCCCCGGTCTTTTTGGGTGGCTATCCACCTCCGATTGCGGCCTCAGAACGACATCTCCTGAGGGTCACTCGCTGTACCCTGGCGCAGCTACGCAGTAGCTACTGCATGATCCTTCGCCAGTAACAACACCGGCCTGACTCGTTCACACCCCACAACTGTCTCGACTGTGGCGTCTCGCCGCATGACTGCCGTCATCTGTTCGCCTGCAGTTCTCGGTCTGGCACCCACCTCACTCCCGCGGACCTTCGGCTGAAGCCGGTCGAGGTCGCGGCTTTTCTCCGTCTCCAACTACTCCCAGTTTGGATTCCGGCGGGGATTCCTGTTCCAACTATGGGCTACGACACACACACACAGTCACCGTCTCTGCTCTTGAGTAAATGGTGGACATCTTCGCTTGCGATGGTCGAACTAACACATTGAGGGGGCCCACGAGTTGCCCATATACGGAGGAACTGGGTGGACTGAGTGTGGATTTACCTGCTCACTTGTGAGGAAGGAAGGCTTGCGGCGATGAAGGACATTAAAAGGTCTGTAATTACGTGCGCTTTAAGTGGCCATTATAGGTGCGTGCGTTGACAGTGGACTACTTACACGGTGAGGCAGACATGCATGCAAGAAAAGTAACGGACAGACGACGACGGCGGCGACGGCGGCGACGACGGCGATGACGGCGACGACGACGACGACGACGACAAAACGGTCCTCAACACCAAAGCAAGACGCGCGGAAGTCAATTGCGTTGAGAGAGCAGAGGGGAGGGGAGCAGAACAAAATTATGAGCCTAGCAGTCTTCAAACACTCGGTGATCGGGTAAGAGGGACGCCGGTTAAACACCCCGCAATCAAACAAACGGTGAGCGATAAAATTATGGCAATTAGCGGAACACGTGATGACGTAAATCTGGATGACAGTCCCACTTGCCTATCGGCTGTGAAGGCTCGCCCGGCTGCCTTACAAATCAACCCGGATGAAGTTTACAAGGTGGATAAGGTCACATTCGCATCTGTTATGCTTGTTGAAAAAATGGCATGTTTGCCAGCTGTTGATACAATTATAGGAATATATTACCAAAATATATTATCCGCTGACCTTAGTAACTATGACTACTAGAGTTGTTAGGGGGTTTGGCAGATTTTCTAAATTCTGCTTGGGCAGTCAGCTTGCTGTTCCGTAATGATGGATTCCATAGGAGCGGTAAGTTGGGCGGGTAAAATCGATCCAAGTATGATTAAATTCACGGCGCAGGGCGTGCGTCGTAGCTCGTCGACAGTAGATTAGTGTGCCAACAGTAGCTGGCGTGGAAAATGATTGAGTTTACTTGCTTAATTTTCGTGTTATCAGAACACGAAGATGCGATCACTGGAACAAGAGTTTATTTGCCTGACGTTTCGGATTCCCTCGGCAATCCTTAATCATAGGTGATGATAGCACAGTCATGGTCATGCGCAGATAGGGTTTAATGCTAATGCTCGAACGCCACTGACTTCCGCAGTTGTAAAGCGCAAGGAGAGTCCTGGAAGACGTCTGAATCTCAAGTGGAGCAAAAGAATCCTCTGGAGCTTGGACAGCACAAATATTTCGCTCCAAAAAACAACAATACATAAAGCCCTCTCTAGCGCCGGTTCACCGCATTTACAATGTCAGTCAAGTTTGGTTTGAGTGCATTAATGCGTTTCTGAAAAGACTCCCAGTAGACCGTTAATGGGCCCTTCTAGCTGCCCGACCGGATGAGATGGATCGTGGAAGTAAAAAGATGCGGGGAAGGAAAGCATCCCCTGAGAGCTGACTTCTCCCTAGACGACAGCAGATAAACAAAACTGGATGTCGTCAACGGTTACCCAAAGTCCTACATACGCAAGTGTCTTAAGAAACCCCATCCTGAGCGGTCGAAAGGAGAAGGCCCCAAGTTTTGGCTCGCTATCCCTTATGTGAAAAACGTATCCGAGGCGACTGCAAGAATCCTGAAGCAATTCGGGATCGTTTGTGGCTCACAAGTCGGAATCAACCATCAGACAGCAGATTATGAGGCCCAAAGACCAGCTTTAGTCGACAGAACAGTTAGCCGCGGTCTACAGCACACTATGTCAAGACTGTGATGCAAGGTATGTCGGTGAAACGGGCAAACGCCTTGGCACCAGGTTGCATGAGCATCAGCTCGCAATCAACGGCGAGGATAAGCTGTCTATGGTCTATGAAGACGTAAAGCAGAAGAACCACACCTTCGCCTTCGACAATGCAAGGTAAAATGCCTAGCCAATGAACCTTAATGCAACGAGGGGTTGTAACTGAGTAGCTCTCCAGAAATTTATGGTACCAATAAATCTTACAGCTATAACCATTTTCAAGTTCTCTCCGGGAACAGCATGCTTCAAAGTTCTAAAACAGCACCTTCCCTTGGTATCCATCAAGTCTTTGGAAAGACTTTTACAATTACGATGCCGAATTACGAAAGAGAAGACACGGATTGAATTTCTGCGGAATTGTCTATTAAACAAGGAATACCCTTTGGAGTTTTACAAAGTTCTTCGACGCGGAAAAATACGCCAAACCTTCAAAAACCTTGACCGTCTCACTCAATCTAAAATAGAGGATTCTACTCAGTTACTGGATCATAACAAATCTCTTCTGCATCAGACTATTCACATTCTTGACAAGATTGGTTTTTACTGCTGGTGTATATTCATAAAACACACATATACCATACAAAGGAAGACTAGAGATACTTGGCGTCGCAAACTTTTTAAGTCAATTTGCAATAAGCCTCCCGATGATATCTTCCCTTCAAACCCGGATGAATTCATCATAAATCTTTCTGACTTCCAACTGAACAAGCTGCAAACAGAGGCCCTTTCTTTAGGACTTGATTTTTGTTTGCCGTACAAACGTATAACTCCTGTAGACATTGAAGCGCAATTCGAAGATTTGTACGCTCAACTATCCGACCTTAAACCACGTTCTATTGATGAGCAAGGATGGATGAAAGCAAAACTTGTGGACATTGCCCACCAATACCGGCGAGCTCCAATAACACAACGTTCTCCTATAACCAAAGACCACACAAATGCTCTTTCCGAGTTGAAATGCCACAAAGAAATAGTTATTTCCAAACCGGACAAAGGGCATGGAGTAGTTATCCTCAATCGCATGGACTATGTCAATAAAATGAAGAAAATCTTAAATGATTCTAGCAAATTCCGGCCAGAACTGAAAGGTAAAGATGAAACTAAGGCACTAGAAGATTCAGCCTGGAAGACTATCAAAATTTTGTTGGATAATAATTTGATTGACACCAAAACCGCTTCTTCCTTAAAACCCAGAGGTTCCCACATTCCGCGGCTCTACGGATTACCAAAAACCCATAAAAACGGTATTCCTCTACGACCCATTCTTTCAATGTCGAACTCCCCCTTTCACAAACTAGCGCATTGGCTAGTTAAGGAATTAGAACCAATTCGCCAAAGATTTTCCAAATTTACATTAAAAGACAGCTTCCAGTTTATCGACGAGATCACCCAGCTCAATTTACAAGACAAATGCATGCTATCCCTGGACGTGGAGTCCCTGTTTACTAACGTACCGTTGGATGAAACCATTGATATTATCTGCGCTTATTCATCCGACACACGCCTGCCCCCACAATTACTACGAAACTTACTGCAACGTTGTACTAAAAATGTTCAATTTCTGTTCAATGGCCAACTGTATAGACAAATTGACGGAGTCGCAATGGGTAGTCCACTCGGACCAACCTTTGCAGACATATTTATGGGCCATCTGGAAGGAAAAGTACTCGCAGAATTGAACCACACAACAATCTACAGACGATATGTAGACGATGTTTTTACGACCGTGGAGAACCTGAAGCAAGCCGAGGAATTGCTGTTTACTATAAACAAGCTACATCCGAAGATAAAATTTACTATGGAACTAGAACGTGATAACCAACTTTCCTTCCTTGACGTCCACTTGTCCAGACAAACAGATGGCTCCATTTCGCGGAGAGTCTTCCACCAGAAAACCTGGAAAGATCAGTACTTACATTTTCTAAGTTCGGTTCCCATTCAATGGAAACGCAACCTGGTTTGTAACCTTTTCCAGAGGACTAGGAAAATCTGTTCTGTGGATACTTTGGACGTATAATTAGGTTGTCTCAAAGCTACTTTACTGAAGCGTGGATATCCACCTCAGTTTATAGACAAATATATTAAGCCTCTGCGACCCAAAATGAGTGAACAATTAGCCCCGAAGAAGCCAGTATTTATATCCTTGCCCTTCAAGGGAGATAACGTCCTAAAAACAATCAAGAGGCGCTTGCTCAAGACCATAGAAAGAACCTATTACGCCGCAGAACTCATAATTTGCTCTCCAACAAAGCCCATGCCGACTCCTTGTGTCAAGGATGCCTTTACTTTGCACGCCACCTCTAATTGCGTTTACGAATTCAGTTGCACTTGTGGATGCAAGTACATAGGGCGTACGCAAAGACAATTGGCAACCAGAGCCAAGGAACATCTACCTAGCTGGTTATTCAAACAAGAAAACCGTTCTCCTCGTTCCTCTATCACTGAACACCTACTGGACACGGGTCATTCGGTAGATCCTGTAACCTCTTTCCGAGTTCTTTTTCGAGCACGAACATCTCGAATATTGTGTTACCTGGAAGCTGCTTATATTAGACGCTTTAAACCGGACCTCTGCAAACAGTTGGAGCACGTGGTTAACCTGGCCTTACCTTGGTAACCACAAGCCCCAGATTCGCACATTCCCCAGCCCAATATTCCCCACAACTCAACTTACCTGTTTTTTTTCCTCCAATTTTGTTTTAACCTTCTTTCTCTATCTGACTAGGACCTATGACCTTTCTGTATATTTTCAATTTCGTGTTTTTCTCATTCGTGAACCTTAATGCAACGAGGGGTTGTAACTGAGGAGCTCTCCCGAAATTTATGGTACCAATAAATCTTACAGCTATAACCATTTTCAAGTTCTCTCCGGGAACAGCATGCTTCAATGACAAGATGGCTAGAATTCTGCTGGAAAAGTTGGTCTTCGACTGACACACTTAACAGAGGCATAGACATTCATCCTGCTTACCAGGCGGTCCACAAACGCCTCAATTCAGTCCGAACAAAGCCGACAGGACGGCGAAGAAGACACAAACGTGGGATACAACTGAGATCACAGGAAGATAGTAGAAAGGGTCGGCCAGGGACCAGATTACCCGCGTGGAAGGCTGCCTCACCGCTACCACGTACACGAGGTTGACATGAACTCATGCGGGCAGCAACAAGTGATTAGTCCGTCGGTGAACGATGGACAGGCCAGTAAGCGCACTGACTTACCAACAATTACGACAGCCGCAAAGAGGACAAAGGTCACACGAGCCCCCCAGCAGTCAATCTCATGGACAGTCAGCAGCGAACATGCAGGTCAAAGTTCGTGCGCCGAGCACGGACATAATAACAGGTATACAGCGAGGCTTAAACAGTCCCGGCAAGCAGGAACAACCATCACGTTACTCTGACGATGGAAACAAGCGAGTGGCCGAAACGTCAGTCCCTTGAACCTTCTCCTTCGTCTTCTTTGGGGGATGATGAAAACGATAAACAAAACCAAAAAGCTGAAAAATTTTGCAAGAAAGAAAACCCAACAGTCGAAGCGGCATACCATTTATTTCGGCGCGAAGTTTGCGATTCTGTAGCTTCAAGTGGGAGGCCTTCTTCATAGCAACCTTGCAGATTGTTGGCGTCTTAAAGGTCACCAGAGCTATTCTGTAAAAGATGAGGAATCAAAGAACAGAAAAGTTGTAAGACGATGTAGCTCATTCAGTTGAGGTGCCTGCTATGCAATAGGACAAGAGGAGTGCTGGCAGCGCGCACTCAAATTCTCGCATTCATTGGACACATAAATGGTTGAGCACCAAAACAAAGCCTCAGATAGCCCGAAGTACCCAGACCAAGTGTGTGCGTGTTTGACCATCGATTTTGATTAAGTCCACAAACAGGTTGGTGCAGTGAAGGTTACTGGCCTCAGGGGGTGGATTATAGTGATAACATACGTGATTGACGCCGATCGTGCTCTTCACCTTCGCCAGGGATCAAACAGGACAGGACGTTAGCCGCGTTCTCCAATGCAAGCCACAAGCACCGCCTAACTTAGTCTTAACTTACAGTAGACGTTGCGTGGGTAATACCGCACTACCTACCCTTACTCACCCTTAGAAGGTGTCAAGACAAGCTCAAGGAGGCCGAAGCTGATACGGCTACTACTACTACTTATAATACTACTGACTTGCAATGTAGCTGGATCTTAGTAGTACGAGTACCATTTCTGACGCTAATATTGGTCAGAGGTGACGCTGATCTAAAAGCAACGCTGGGGCTCAGACACCCTTGCGCTCAACAGGGAGTGTGAAATCTGGGTTTATGCTATTTCGAGTAAATATGTTTGAAACTCTGAGTACATCAGGGTTTGCCTTAGTTTCCGCCCTCTTAACTCTATCCACCAGCATGCGTCAGTTTCTACTAGGTTTGGACTACGAGGACTAGGATACCCCTGCTATTGGCTACTCTAAAGGGTTAATTCTAGTAATAATACTTGCGGTGACCAGTAGATAGTATACTATAATAAGGCCTGTGTGTGCTAGCAGGAAGTCGGCACCCAGTACGCACTCCCAATATTTATGGGGTAAAATAACTAGAAAAAAGTAATGGAGTAGTAGGTCAAGTTCTACCATGCCTTAACGTTACAACGTGGTACCTTTTACCGTCTATATGTTAACTGCAGGCTTACTACAGTACCTAGCTTGTGACAGACAACGCATGACCGCAGGGTACCGTCTTTCCTCTGTGTGTGTGTGTTCGACCATCGATTTCGAGTAAGTCCAACAAGCGCACCGACAGGTTGGTACAGAAGGTGCCAATCTCAGGGGTTAGCTTTAAAGTGATAGAGGACGTAGTTAGCGGCTCTGAACTCTTCACTTTCACCCGTAGTCCCGAAGACTAAACAGGTTCCAGCGTTGGCTGCTTTCCACATGCAAGCCGAAACACCGCCTAACTTATTCTTAAGTGACAGACGCTTTTTTGCTGTTACTACTGTACTATCAACCCTAAGCTCACCTTTAGTAGGTGGCTAGCTAGACTTAAGTAAACCAGGACTGGTACTGCTACTTCTAATACTACTTACTAGGGTGTAGCTTAGTGATAGTACTTGCTGGTAATATTACTGACTGTTTTGGAAGTCAGAAGTGAAGCTGATTAAAGTCAGCACTGGGCTCATATCCCCTCAATCTCGGCAAGAAGTTTAGTAGTTCTGGTGCTGGCACTGACGCCACCGTCTTTCCTCTACTAGTACTAGCAAGCAATGTGACTGAGTGGTAGTAGTACTGTTACTATGACGTGACGCTCTATCTCAATTAGAAGTGAGTCTGAATTTATTTTACTCCGAGTAAATGCATGTTAGTGGCCCTGAGCACATCAGGGCTCGCCTTACTTTTCAACCCCCTCTCAACTCTATCCACCAGGCTGTGTGCCATCTTATGAGAAACACGTGCCAACTGTATCAACTAACTGATGGCGCCGGCGCTGAGCGAAGGCAGAAGAAGATGCAGGGGTGGACGCATCCAAAAGCGAGGCTAAAGTGGGAACAGCTCCATAGCGTAAGAAAGTATCGGGAGAGACTCTGAAGACGGGAGGCACAGCCCACGTCAGCACAATACGGCAACAAAAGGCCACACTACGTTTTCTCAGCACTTCCTCATGAAAAGGACATACAGTTACGAGATGGTGCAGGCTGGGGGGGGGAGCAGACGAACAAAAAGGTAATGGGAAGGAAAGATAACCAGGGGAGGGGGGAAGGGCAGAAGGCGCCTTCAGTAAAAGCACTAAAAAACACATTTCCGGACATGGCAGGTTGGTTAGCGCGGTAATACGAAGAAGGTATGATACTTTTCTGACGTCCAATTTTCTGACCAGGAACCAGACTAGCGGTGGCCGGGAAGAGGAACAAAAAAGCGTGTCTCTCTCGCGCGCGAGAGAGCGATGGTCCCCGCTGATTCTCCTGTCCGAAAAGGACCCTAGATCCGGGGACAACTATCCAGATGGGCATAGTAAAAGCGGATGGCCAGCGCGGGTTCCTCAAAGCTATCTGAATTAGTCATGAAAACGACTGCCATGCGTAGAGGTAGATTAAGCCCGTTTATTTTTACCCTCCTTAAATATAGGTCGGCTGGTCTACATCACACATTATAAACCAATTTTTTATCCCGTTTTGTTTATTTGAACTACAATGAGGTTATGAGTGCACGAGGTCACGACGCTAGCGCTATTTGAAAGCAGTCCAATTTGACCTACATCTGACGAATATTCCAAGTATCCACCGTATCAAAAATTGCCGTCATTTGCGATTATGGATTACTTTTGATTTCTCGGTGTTGTGACCTTGTGCGCCCAATTTTATGAATTTTGAACGGATGATTATTTCAAAAAATTTCGAATGACATTTTCAAAATAAAGCGTATTTCGCTCCCTCTCTCTCAATCCCGTAAAAAAGTACTATCTAGGCGGCCACCCTGCAGAAAACGAAGGTGATTCAGGGCCTTTTAAGAGATGAAACAAATCGGGATACTTATGGATGAATCCAGCTTTTACTATCTGCATAATGACAAATCACAAGGCTAAAACGGTAACGATGTGGGTGAAAGTGGTGTCATCAATTGTCGCTTTATTACGTTCCTTATTCATTTCATTTCATTTCACCGAGAGATAGGACAGTGTGTGAACATGACGAATGGAAAATGCTTTCAATACAGTTGATGGTAGATTGAGGGTCAAGGATAAAAAATTCGAGAGTAGTGCAAGATCCTCTGGACTACGTTAGGACATTTAAATGAGAGATTGCCCGCCTACTTGTATGTTTGGACGATGCATTGGTGTTACAGAGGCGGGACGCCCCATGCACTCACGGCAGTCGGCAAGAAGAACAGGCCAGCTGGGTCATGCCTGCAGTCAAGCCACCCGCGCCGTGTATCGAGCAAACGAGACGACCGCCCACATAGCGTGCGCAGTGACCGTAGTCAAGAGTGCCCAGGCGCACACCATACGCCAGGAATATTCTAGAAAGACCGGAATCATGCCGGAGTGGACAAGCTAAAGGTCCCCGCAAGCCCCGCTGTCTTAGTGTGCTGTTGAATAAAGTCTTTGTCTGTCAGGAGTGCTCTCTTGCCTTCTGCCTACTAGTAGGTTCAGAATTACCGGGCTATAAAAATTGGTTAAATTCAAACTGTGAACGCATCTTGGAAAAAAATAACTTGTGACTTGTGCAACTA
This sequence comes from Ligula intestinalis, assembly GCA_036362985.1. Taxonomy (NCBI): domain Eukaryota; kingdom Metazoa; phylum Platyhelminthes; class Cestoda; order Diphyllobothriidea; family Diphyllobothriidae; genus Ligula; species Ligula intestinalis. Next base: position 71,501,173 of record JAYGXS010000003.1, on the reverse strand, counting down.
GACGTCGAGAAGCGTACAGAAAGGTTGAATTTAAGGGACGGGAGGCGGGTTTCTTTAAGGAAAGCACTGACAAACGAAAGACATTATGCCACAGATGGAATTAATTTTACGCCAGAGGAATTGAAACTGGCAGAAGCCATGTCGCAAACAATCTCTCGCCCATATGGAACACAGCACCTGCATCTTGAATAAAACTAATTTATGGAGGGGGTGTAAGCCAATCGTCGAGTTGCAGAACCTATTGGGCCATACATAGCACCTGGAACTACGCCGATGTAACCCCACCCTATCATAACCACAAATCTGAGATTGTAGAAGAAAATACAGGACAGGTCCTGGCACCATGAATTAACAAATATCTTATTCTCCCATAAAATTTGATCCCAGAATGCTTTTTTTCACATGTCGGCACATTCTGGAAAGAAGTAAAGGGGAAGTGGCTTTTGGAGAAGTTATCCTTGTGCCATTTCTGATGAGCAAAGATTCTTGAAGCAGAAGTTTCATTACCTAACCGAAACTAAGTTTGCAATAAATACGAATAAATAGCATGTTTTGAGTCAAAAGCCACGAAGTCAGGTGGAGCCTCAAACCAGAGGAGAAACCCGAATCACATGATCCACCTCGCACTGTCATGGCGTAACTAAACACACAAAACCCTTTCCCGTTTCTCCCTACCTACACCACTGATTAATGTTCCATTCCGAGCAGTCGTAATCGCGCTTGCCGAGGTTCCCCTGAAACCCGAACTCGCCCGAACGTTCCTTCCTCCCCGCCCATACCATGCGCACTTGTGTTTGTCAGATCAGCATTCCCTGATATTATTCATCTACCGCCTGTGATGCCCCCAGGGTGCTTTCTTGCTTTATCTGATAAGTATTGCGACGTCCGCAAGCGGTTGAATGAGAGGTCGCGGCATTTTGCAACATAATAAAAAAATTCTCCATCGCGTATCGCATTTGCCGTGCTCCGAAAAAAAACAATGTTTCAACTTTAACACAGTGCTCCTGACGTAGACAGTGCCCGACTGATAGGCCGTAGGTATAAAGAAGAAGAACTATAATCTTTATACGTGCCTTAAGAAGAAACGATGAGTTGTAAAACATTTCATGGAAACCCTGTCGATTATGAACATACCATTACTTAGAGAAATCGAATAAATTCCCTCTTTTCACATCAACGGGACACAGGAGGATGGGCGGGGAGAGGGAGAATTAAGATTCCGTAAGAGCAACTATGTGCTCTGCCAAGTAAACAGCAAAGTGTTGACTGCTTTCTTGCATGACGGCTCAGTCACACGCACGCACACAAAAATGAGAGGAAGAACGACGAATGAAAAGATATCTTTGGAACTAAAAACCTATTGGTCTGAAATTTCAGAAGCAAGGGAGCTTCTATCGTCCGCTAAGGTTATGCCGCATTTCGTACCTACGGTCGAAGTGAGCAATAGTTAAAGATTTGGTGGGGATTCCATGTGAAGCACGCCCTTCAGGCTCACGTGCACCTGATTTTAGGGGAGAGGACGGGCGGGGCATGTCAGGGAACAAATTAGATAGCGATATTTCTGTAAAATAAAAAAAAGTTACGAGGACAAGTTAGGTCGCGTACTCAAACCTTGCGAGAAGACACTGAAATAGGCTTTAATGTCATCGCTAAGTCACAGCCCGACCAACGGCGAACGCGTGTATGTAGGGGGAGTGTGCCCTAACCTCGGGCGAGGAACCACCAACACCAACTAAAAAGGTCAACGAAGTTCAAAAGTGCAAATATTGTGGAAATCACCCTACTTAACACTTGTAAGTAAGCGGTTATTCCCGTGGTTAATTTAAGACTAATTTCGCCTAGTATACTGACTTAAGCTGTTATGGTATGCGATGACCTTCGGAGGACCAGTCCCTGCTGAATCGACGGCTGGCGTGTAGAAAACTGGAAGATTATGGGTTATTCAACCTACTTAAAACACTTAAGTAGGTCGCTATAATACATAACTACCTTTCGAAGACCCTACTTGGAAAGCCTACCAAAGAGATTCAATACAATGGACCCAACTGTGAACAAATTCGTGGCCTCGGAGGGATCCGAACCCGCATCAGCAGAGAAGGCTTTAGCACCGTCAACGCTCCGTCAATTGAGCTACGAAGGCATGCCGAGAGCCATGAATTTAATCACACTTAATTGTTTAGGAGATCCTGGCTGGGTAGTCAGCTGACTGTGTCCGTATTGGTGCATTCTATACGTGTAGGAGGCTGCTGGGCAGGTAAATCGGCCCAAGTTTTATTAAATCCACGCCTCCCAGTGAGCCTCGTAGCTCAGTTGGAAGAGCGCTGTTTGTACTAGAGCCTTCGCCTGTTCACGTGGGTTAGAATCCCCCCGAGGCCACGAATATTTCACAATTGGGTCAATTGAATTATTCAAAACTGCAAAACCTCTCACGCAGCAGTCTCTCTGTGTGCATAACACGAAGAAACATACATTACGACACGTGCGAACTGCGAGCAACCAAGTTTACTGCGAATTGAGGTGCACCTCGAGTCAGAGGGGGGGCAGTAACGGCACAGACTACTACTAAAACTGGATTTTATGCAGTATTTCAAGCGAGGGAAAAAGACCCACGAGCGAGAAACTCTGTGTGCGCTTTCCCTCTTCTTAATTTATCCATGATGGCGCAGACCAATTGCTGGGAGGAGAAAAAATGTGCGTCACAAATCTATCTTCCGCTTGAGTACTTCCGTAACGGTGGAGAGAGAGTTAACAAGAAGAATGGAAAGTGGATGGGAGCAAAAAAAATCGGTGATGATGATGATGATGATGATGATGATGATGATGATGATGATGATGATGATGATGATGATGATGATGATGATGATGATGATGATGATGATGATGATGATGATGATGATGATGATGATCATGATGATGATGATGATGATGATGATGATGATGATGATGATGATGATGATGATGATGATGATGATGATGATGATGATGATGATGACGTGACCATTGTCTGACCGTCACACACAAACCCCGCAAAACGACCCCAACAACAGGGGTGGGGGAGAGGGAACTTGGCTTATGGATTTCACAGTGCGAATTAAACACCAATAGTAAGTTTTTTCACGGGATGGGCACAGAGACGGGGGAGGGGACGAGAGGACACAGACGGGATGAGTGCAGTAGCTTCTGTTTTTTGGCTGCGTTCACTGGGACTTCTGGTGTGTGCGCAGAGTTGGGTATAAAAATAAAGGGAGGAGGGCGCGGCAGTCACCCCCCTTCCCCCCCCCCCTTACCGAACAGAGCATGGACAGTGAAGTAGCACCAACGTAAGTTCAGGATGTCGACGGGATGTGGAGGAGGAGGAGGAGGAAGAGGAAAACTCAAGCGACGGAAGCGCAGAAATTTGTAGGGGATAAAACCAGCATGTAAGTGCATGCAGGCGCGATACCTCTGCCTCGTCTCATAACCTTGAGTTGTCTCGTGCTAAATTTGGAACGGAGCAGGGCCGTTAACTGCGTGTCATAACTGTGTCTTTGATCTGAATTTTGGATTTTCAAAACAGAGATGCAGAAACTACCGCAGGCTGGAGGCCATTGCGGAAATCAGGACATATTAGAGCCTGGTTTGTAATGCGACAACAGCCGATGATGTTAACATCTTCCAGAGGTTTGTGGCTCGACCTTCGAAGTTACGATAGCGTGGCTCGGATACGTACTTGTGCGAGTGTCTGTGAACATGGATTTCTAAGTTTTCGAGACGCTGAGAATTCCATATGCGATGTTTAGTCGCAAAGTAAGGAAGCGGAAACTAAACAATGATAGGCAGTTAATGCTTCAACAAATGGACGGACTAATTAGGATTGCTATCCTTCACTTTTGCACCACAAAATACCTTTCAACGCAATATACAATCATTGATGATGTATCACTTATCGTTTTAGGGGATATAATGTGCTCCTTTGTTGCGACTTATGTCAGCTGACGCTGAAAGCCATTGTATGGAGTGTTGTCAACTGTCGGGATAACTTGGACACCACGGTCCATCCAATGTGTGTCTTCATAAGAAGTGGAGTGTGTAGTGGCTTACTGCGGGCCGAGGGTCAAGCCACCACCGCACGATCTGCCATGAGTAAGGTCTACTACCGGTCTACCACCGCACGAGTCCTGGTCCGCAATAGTCTCTCTCAGTCGTTCGATATCCGGTCTGGCGTCCATCAGGGCTGCATCCTTTCGCCCATCCTGTTTAACTACGTCATTGACTAGATTCTCGGCAAGGCCCTACATGAAGAGGACTGTGTTGAGCTTGCACTCGGACGCCGGCTAACTGATCTTGACTACGCCGATGATATTGCGCTGTTAGCTTCAAGCATTGGTGGTCTACAGTCGGTAGTGTCACGGTTAAATGAGATCGTTATGTCAGTTGTCATGTCCATCAATTCTGGAAAGACGAAGTTGTTCTCGAGCTGCATCCCTGACCAGGGGAAGGCACCTCTGGGGATTAATGGCCATCAACTTGAAGAAGTAGACAGCTTTAAATACATCGAGGCGCTGCTGCCACCGAATGGGCAGAGCAAGGATGACATTTTATCCTGTATCGATTATGCTCGCCGGGTTTTCTCAACCCTTCGAAAGCGCCTAGGGATCCGACGTGACATCTCCATCACCACGAAGATTCGTGTATACCGTGCATCCATCCAGTCAGTCCTCCTTTATGGATATGAATGCTGAGCTGTGCGCGCTGAAGATGAGCGAAGGCTGGAGGTCTTTGACCACCGATGCCTGAGGAAGATCCTACGAGTTAAGTTTAGCGACTTCATCTTGAATGAGACAGTCCACGCCCGCTGCGATCGTATCACGAGTATATCTCAGGCCATTCAAGAAAGGCGACTGAGGTAGTTTGGACACATTCTCCGTCGTCCGCCCCACGAGCTTACCTATGCTGCCCTCGACCCAGCACCGCAGCCCACTTGGAAACGTCGAAGAGGAGGGCAACTGAAGACTTGGCTTGACACCATCCGTCAAGACATGGAAGCAGTTCTTGGACCTTCTATCTTCGGTCTCCATCGCTGGAGAAGGGACTGGGTGGAGCTTTCCAGATCCGCTGCCGCCAATCGCCACGCATGGAGAGGTACCGTTCGTGACATCATTGAGGCCGGCTAGATCAGGCATGATCACAGCCGTAACAAGTACAAGAGAGTCAGGCTCAATGGGTTCATCTTACTGTGGCCTCTATGGCGCTCCCATAAGCCTACCTAGTGAGGCATGCTGTCAGTAAGCGTGTTGCGTGTTGGCCGCGCTAGCCGCCTGCGCCCTCCCCATCTCCGGTCTCCTTGACATTTGTCTTGAAATCGGGTCCGGTGTGGGAGTGGTGAGAGAATAGGGTAGATTTTTCGTCAGTCTACTTTCACAATAATCTGGCGCAAGTCACCACACGGCACGGCGCTCTCTCCTCCATTATCCACGACGACTGGAAACGGAATCGAACGCACTGGCTGAATAAGTTAGACGAACTGTCTATGCGTAGCATGCACGGCCTGGACCGTTTCAGCACAGAAACAAGAAGCGGACGTCGTTGATCCCATGGGATCGTCAATTTAATGATCAATTGGGAATGCATGAACTGTCGTTGATTGCACCTATCAAATAAAGTTGAAGCGTAAAAGGCCTTTTCTGAAGGAGGGGGCTACCTCAAAGCTATTTTAGGAAATGAAAATTGAGCATTTTCAGGCAAATGCAGGTGCTTCCAAATATCCCGACAAATTCCTACGTTTTTTGAACGCGCGCTCTTTTCCGAAAGGGCATTAATATAGACAGGGGCTGTTTGCATCCGTTAAGATCTAGTAAAGCACGCTATTAAGAAAAAACCCCTTCTTTTTAACAAGTGAGTAATTGTATCAGCAAAAATGCGTACATTGAACCAGGCACTATTTTTGTCCTTAAAAACACTACTGAGGTCTGTGAGTGATGACAAATTTAGCCTGATAAATTTGCAAGTAGTGTCCACGACTTGCTGTCACTTTTTTCGATAACAACATGCGGTGAAGACATTGAAACAATGTTGTTTGCTTGGGACTTCAAACAGACAGGAAGTGTAGTATCCAAAAGACCGCGGCCGCGGGAGACGTTAGTATTTATTATTGAGGATGGAACTATGCCGAGAGAAAAAAAGAACAAGCCGCAGCAAAACGGTTTAGAAGATGATTTTATTCGTCAGTTATATATAGGTACGAGGCGTGTTTGTGAACACTGAGACAGAGGGCTAGGCAGCCACTAAGCTAAGAAGAGCCAGCCGGACGCAGGCCTCCTCCACTGATTTATGGTGTCTTCAAGGCTCTAGCAGGCACATCCTGGGTTTGCGCGAAAGAGAGGCTGGCGACCACATTCAAAGCGCTGGCCAAGCTGCACCTCACTTATGCGGCATCAATCTGGTCTCCTACGATCAGCTCTACCAGCCTCCAGTCAGCACAGAACGCTGCCCTCCACACGATCACGGATTGCTATAAAATGCCGCCTATAGATCATCTCCATGCAGATGCTTCTGTCCTGCCGGTCGCGCATCACAACACACTCCTAGGCCAACAGTTCTGGTGGACCTTTTCGCAACCCAGCCATCCTAATAACCACCCTTGCTACGCTCCTGAGC
>JAYGXS010000003.1:71449472-71488945 GCA_036362985.1 Ligula intestinalis | reverse complement strand
TTCCTGGTCAGGCACCCACCTCACTCCCGCGAACCTTTGGCTCATGCCGGTCGAGATCTCGGGGTTTCTCTGTCTCCCAACTACTCCCAATTTGGATTTCAGCGGGGATTCCTGATCCAACAATGGGCTACGGCACACAAATACACACACATTGGCTTATGGTTCTTCATATGAACGATTGCTTCCATTATTTCTTGGAAAGACTAGGCATTACAGTCACAGCTGTAGTAGAACTGCAGCACATCCTCAAACTGGACGGCGGTTAGGGCAGACAAGTCCACCGGACTCGGAAGCTGTATAAATTGCTCCCTTCAGTACTATCGCGTTTTTGCGCGATACAATGATTGAGCACCTTGTTTCGACTATGATGATCAGACACTTCTGGTGGTCAATATATAAGGATGGATAATCTGTTTTAGAAAAGAAGACCATCTGAAATAAATGCTGTGTTATCAGGCAGTATAGAGCCTCTGAGAAGTATTTCGTCGCAACTGTCTGCTCTGTAACTGCAAAAAAGACGTCAGCCTCGCAGTTGCGAGTTGTAACCTTTGACGACATCACTGATTGGAGTTTATTGCAAGACAGAATAAGGGACAGAAGCTTCGGGAACGGTTGACAGGGCTCTAGATGGGAATGCCAAGGCGAAGCGGTGAGTCTTTATTGCGTTTTGTGATAATGCATCCTGTACCCAAACGCCCCTTCGACTAGTATGTCTAAAAGACCTGTACTCGTACTTCTTACAGCTGTGATTATGCTTAATCTAGCAGGCCTCAATGATGTCATGGACGGTACACCTCCACGCGTGACGATTGGTAGCAGCAGATCTGGAAAGCTCCATCCAGTCTCTTCTCCAGGGACGGAGACCGAAGTTAAAAGGTCCGAGAACTGTCTAAAATATCTTGACGGATGGTGTCGAGCTAAGTCTTCAGTAGCCCTCGCTTTCAACGCCCCAGGTGAGCTGCGGCGCCGGATCGAGGGCAGCATAGCGAAGCTCGCGGGGAGGACGATGGAGAACGTGCCAAGCCCACCTCAGTCGCTTTTCTTGAATGGCCTGAGATATCCTCGTGATACGATCGCAGCGGATGCGGACTGTCTCATTCGATATGAATTCCCTGTACTTAACTCGCAGGATGATCCTTAGGTATCGGTGGTCAAAGACCTTCAGTTTCGCTAATATTCAGCGCGCACAGCCCAGCATTCACATCCATAAAGGAGGACTGATCAGATGGATGCAAGGTATACACGAATCTTCGTGGCGATGGAGATGTCACGTCAGATCCCTAGGCGCTTTCGAAGGGTTGAGAAAACCCGGCGAGCATAATCGACGCGGGAGACAATGTCATCCTTGCTCTGCCCATTCGGTGGCAGCCGCGCCTCGATGTATTTAAAGCTGTCTACTTCTTCAAGTTGATGGCCATTAATCCCCAGAGGTGCCTTCTCCTGGTCAGGGATGCAGTTCGAGAATAACCTACTATTTTCGGTGGTTGTGGACATGCCAACCGAAATAACTATCTCATCCACCCGCGACACTACAGATCGTAGACCGCCAAAGCTTGAGGCTAGTAGCATAATATCGTCGGCGTAATCAAGATCAGTCAGCGTTCGGGTGCAAGTCCGGACACCGTTAAGAGACTGCTGCAGCATGGGCACTGTCCATGCATAAAATCAAGTGAAAACAGCTGTTATACCGCGGTGTAGAACTTTCTTCGCACGAGCTCACATACAATCTTTTTTTGAAATCTCCACTTTTCAGGAAAGTTGGCAAGTCGGCATGTATAATCAGGACTCCCAAGGAAAATAAACCAAGATGAGAAGGCGAATGATAACGGCTCAATACTAGGTAGCAGCTGCTGAGTACAAACAAACAGGAAGTTATGGGGGGCATAGGTATTTAGTATAGAGCCCTGTCTAAAGAAAAATGGGAGCATGGCACGACCTATTCGTAGCTAGAGTCTTTGCTGCAACAGAAAAGAACACTTCTGAGACTGTTCAGTGACCTTAAGTGGTTCTTTCGTGATAAAACAAAGTTGAATAAATCACTTGAGGCTTAAAACGGCTCTGGTGGCAGTCACTCGGCCACTGACTTGGCCCCAACACCAAAACTTGTTGGTAGTCAGTACATGAAGAACTCAGAAAAGGTGACCGTTGGTCGACTTGTTCACGACGATCGTCTTGTGCATGAGATTTTTCCAGGATGAACCTCACATCTGGGAAATCCTGGTCAACTTCCAGCCTGCAGATCGTAATCTAGGCAGAGAGACTGCGTGCAGAGGTGCGTGCAAAAGAGCAATTATCCTCTTTGTGGGGTATCACTGCGCGCTACGGCAACGCGTAGGATTTATTTCGCAAGATTCGAAGGAGAAATGGGATGAACGGTGGGGGGAGGGGGGACTTGAGGTAAGATGGCGCGTGATTCTGGGTAGGGGGGAGTAGGGGAGTGCGTGGGTGGGTGGAGGAAAGAAAAAGGCAGGGGGAGAGAGAGGGCTGTCACCACCAGCTCAGGAAATGTGAGGTAGTGTTGGCGCAACGCGACCACCATGTTGCTCGCAGTCGTTGATTGCGTGACACTGGGGTGTACGCCGAGGAGACAGTGGCGGACAGACCAGAGCGGGAGTGACGCGGCAAGCGCTGTCAACGCAATCACTCGGCGGAAATCGGCGGACAGTTTTCCCCTCCTCCTTCTCCTTCCCTGTGTACAGCTTTTCTCTGCTTTTAGTCACTGGCGTCAACTCTCCCCCCCCCCCCGCTTTCTACCTGCCTTACGGCAGGTAGAAATCGGCCCGACAGCATTCGACTAAAAGCCTAGCGAATGTCGAAGAAAAGATGGACATGGGCGGGGGGCGTCATTGGGGAGATGCCCCTGGGTAGCGCAGTTCCTCCGAAAAGCAGATACTGCCAGTGCTAGTTTGTTTAAATGGTAGTGACGTTCATTGTTATCGCTAGACTTCTCTTTGTTTGAGAAGCAAAAAGCGTAAACAAATACACAAGAAGCACACACACACAAACACAAGACATCCCAGTACTTCACTCGGTCATCCTGTATAATAAATAGGTCAACCCGGTTTTTCCCGCCAATGACACTGAGCGAACACGACAGCTAGTGGTCGAAAGGCTGCTGCAGCGTCCGTGGTTAGTCAGGTCACCCTTTAATTAGTTATGAATGAGATAAGAGTTCCTAAAGTACGCAAGACCAGCAAGATCTACAGGTACACAAGGGGAAGGCTTAATTAGGCGACCACTAGAACCTATCGTGATATGACACGTAAAAAATATTTCTGCAGGGAGCATTTGTCCATGTTTTCTGCTGGGTAAAATTAGGAAAAAAGGTCAGTAAACTTCGGCCTTTATCAGTGAAAGGCAAATTGAGCACAGAGTTGCATCCCAGAAGAGAGCATTTACGTTTGCGATTAGGTCTAATTTTGCGAACAAGCCTCCAAAGTCGACCCAGGCTGACATACGTGGGAAGAACATTCCAGGAGAACACAATGTTCCGGTTAAATCTTACAAGAACCCTCGATGCCTGGAAGTTTGGAGAGGGGGGGCGGGGGGGCGATCGATCTGGCGGTCGATAACAGGCACCATGAACAGCAATGCGTTCATTGACATCGTAAAAGATGTCTTCAGCTGCAAGGCCATTCACCGACGGTAAATAGACAGGATAATTATTACTGACCAAAAGAAGTCTGATGCTAATAAGGTTTGTGACGATAACCTAATTTTAGACCAGACAGCCAGATTCCCCGTCTACGGCGCGAGATAGATTTTTATTCCTGCAAACAGACCAGACAAGAATCCGGTCTAAAATCTCTTTGCACTGACTAAATAAATCGTCACAAGTTAAGAAAGTACTCTTCAATGCCACAGAAACTGTAATTGGGGCTTGATCGTTATATTGACCGGTCCACCACATATACAACTTAATCCTTTTTGATGTCCGAAGGACTTATTGCTGGCGTACAAGCCAAATGACACCCAACTAAATACTTTTCACGCGTTGTCGCTTTTCTTTATTTTCTCCTCTTGCTGCATTTTCCAGCCTTGTCATCAATCATATGAAGTAATCAACAAGTGGTCTGTAATATAATTTGTTTTTTCGTAGCGCTAGCTTTTATTTTAATTTTAAAAAACTACTATTAGTCGCCAAATAGATCATAAATTATAGAACAAGCCAGGCCCTCTTTTGAATAACGGTCGTGTCTTCAGCATAGTAATTTCCGGTTATACGGATTGCGTAGTCCGTGAGTTACAAGAATCTTTGTGCAGCCCCTCTAGGACATCTCATCGGTTACGTTTCTAATTGTACGCTGCCTACTCTAGGTCGGGAAGTTATTGACAGTCTCTACCTATCAAGTCACACGTGCTGAAGGCAAATAACTGTCCTGGCTTATAATTAGAAAAAACCCTCAGCCGGTGAGACAAAAAGCAGTCGCTGGATACATAAGTCAAGGAAACATAACAATGGCCCAAAACCACGCAGACATTCAGCGAGAATGCCTATGTATCAAAGGCTCGCTTAAAAATAGCAAGAGCCTCTTTTTTTAAATATGCTTCCTTTTTTTGTGGGAACAGCGATGGGCGAAAGGGGGGGAGGGAGTTACTGCATATCCGTTGATGGAATCCTGTCGTTTTATTTTGACGTCTGTAGTGGGGTGCGTAGAGCAGCACTCATGCAAGGTTGACAAGTCTTCTCCCTTACCCATGCAAAAACCTGGAATGCGAACGTTCTCATTCATAATAGATTTCGACAAGCATCACCGTTACTAAGTCCACATGGCAGCGAGTGTGGTTTTTGTCGTTAATTAAGAATAATGTGTAAGAGACATAATCGTGAAGTTGTTTAAACACGGTGACATATTGGACTGCTATTGAGGATTAGCTAGGTTTGGATTCCAAATACAACATGGAAAACAGAAAAAATGTGCATACTATCAAATGCATCTTTCCTAGAATATGGAGAAACGAAAACCTAAAAAACTCGCCTTAGAGGACAACAGCAGTTTAAAATTTCGAACATTCAAAGCTGTATCTGTCGTACATGGGAAGATAATTGGGCAACAGTAGCTTATGTAGCCCCACTCATTAATCCATACAACCTGTATGTTTTCCTACGAAAACGGTGGTTATCGGGTTTTATGGGCGGGGTATTAGGACACGCAGTGGAATATACTTTGATAAATACTAAATGCACTTTTATTTTACTGTATTTAAAAGTTTTGTTGATTTATATCTGCAGATATTCCTAATCTGTAATATCATTTAACTTATTGCGGAAAAACCTGATTATCAAATTGCAGGTTTCTTGAATTTCCCGAAAAATTGAAATGGTGGTTAGGAGGTCGTCTACTTCAACTTATCTGTGATCCAATTTACCGTTCTGGATTTAGATTAGTATAGTCCGCGGCGCAAAGCGCCGCGCACACCTTCAATTTACATGCAGAACAACTAACTCCTAGCGGCCGCAAAAAGCAACCTCAACTAAATTTTTCCACTATACACTAACTTCTAAAAATTCCCTTCTCCACCTATCATATTTCCCCACCCCCGAAAACTCAATAACCACCATTTTTGCAGGACAAACTGCTGGGACTAGGGGTATATGAGTGGGCCTACATAAGCTACTTTTGCCGATAATTGTTTTTCAATAATACGCCGGATATAAATTTGTGTGCAATCTCGATCAGCACAGACATTATTGCTGTACTTACGGCCATTTAAAATTAGTAAAAGTAACTATTTTGATTTACTCGGTAAATAGATGTTATACACTAAATTACGAAAAGGTCCAAGGATCTTTGCGGAACAGATTGTATGCTATTCTTTTCGATCGATCAACTATCCTGCGAAGACCGACAAAGTCAGCTTTAAGAAGCTTAACGAAGAGACTCACCCTGTCCGAGAGCCCTTGGCCTCGGGGAAGAAGATGTGTCTGGATTGGGGGAAGATTTTCTTTAGTTCCTGCTCTGTGGTGTCGTAGGGGACATTGAAAAGCTTTAACTGACAACCCTCCAAGTCGGGTTTACGCTTCGGTAGCCCCCTTGCAATCGTCTCAGCAACTAGGGCCGAAAGTTCCTCTGACGTTCCCATCGTGCAGACAATTCGACGGCCGTCAATTTCCTTGTGTCGGCAAGCATCGAGCACGGTTTTACAGTCATCCGCATTCGAGAATGATAGCATGCATGAACTAGGGAAAGAACCCGATAAATTCTTTTAAGGGTGCTACGACATTCATAGGCACTTTTTCTTATTCAACGGGCGAAAATATACCTGACCAAAGGAAGTAGGTTCAGGACTGACAAGACAATTCAATCGTCATATAGTAATGCGTACCAAACTATGACTACTTATACTTTGTGAGTAACTGCTATATCAGAATAAACTCTACACAAGAGGAAATGTTGCTACTCGGATTCTATCAGGAAGGAAGGCATGATACACAGTAGCGTTTCAACACCGGAGCCAATCATGACGTTTGCACGGATCCACTTACCCTTTAGACTTGCCATCTTTTCGACGACGCATAATTACGTGCTCTGCAGTTGGGAAGCTTTCTTCTAACTTCTCCTGTGAAGTTGAAAAGGGAATGTTGGTTATGTTGAGACAGTACTCCTGTTTGTCAGAAGGCAAGAGTTTTGAAAGTTCGGCCGGACTTGGGACTGGTGGCTTGGCTCGGGGCTGTACAAAGGAAGCAACCACCTAAAGACGAACAATTCAAAAGGACAGTTACAAATCAGATAAACTTCTAGGAAAGACAATGTAAGCGGAAAAAACAAGACAAGCAAAATATATGCGCAAAGTTATTAGATCAAAATCCAAGATGATGCCGCAAACTGACGAAATGAAAGCATATAAGCGGTCTGTGGCAGAGGATGTTCTGGATTAGCACTCGACTTAACTATAAGAAAAAAAAAGGGAAAAAGAGGTGATGCGGCGACCAGACCCTCTCTCTCTCGCCTTCTCTAAAGGAAGCATCAAAAGATCGTAGAGGAAGAGGGCCTGCCGCCTGGAGGTTCATATTGATATTCCCAAGAAAATTCATTTTCCGTTAAGAAAAAGACTAACCTTACTGCCCTCGTATTTGAAAGACTGCAGGGCATCGAAGGCTGCGCCGCACTCGGTGGGCGTGGAGAAGGAGAGTAGACCATTGCGTTTGCCGGACTTTTTGAAAAGCTCCAACTTACAACGAAATGGTAGCATCGTCCTGAAGGTAGTATACTTCACAGTTGACGGTAGTTCTTTGAGAAGGATAGCTGTTGCCTTGCCTCGAAGGTCCTCATTCGTTTTAGATGCGCCTGCTGTGTGGCCATCTTCGCCGCTGCTTACTTGAAAACATAAAGTAGACACTGGTTTGTGAACTTCCTGTATTATTACAAGTTATAAAAGGAGTAGATGTAGATATAAAAAGAAAGATGATAGGTAAATGGTAAAACTATGTTCTTCAAGGAAATGAAAGCCATCATCCAACGCTAAACGCTCCATAAAAAAACTCACGGGGAGGCCGGAGACTATAGCTCAGCATTCTCTTAAAATATATTAAAAAAAGGCGTGCAGCAGCCCTACTGACCACTTATCATTTTACCTTTCACAAAATATGGCTCAAAATATCCTCGCGGTTGACTGCAAGCCGGTGTTTGTGCGCTCTTGTGCAGAGGCATTTACCCATTTCACTAACACGTTTCGTGTTGCAATTTCGGTAGGTTATGCTGTAGACCACTGCCGACTGTTTCGTTATCGACAGCAGGTCTTTGAGTTCCCGTATCTGATGCCGGATAGTTGAATCCGGTTTATGGGTCACCCTAACCCTAAATGGGTTAACGATTCAGGAAAAACTTCGATTTGTCACTATTCGGTTAGGACGAATGTGTCGTCGGCATATCTGGCTCACAACTTCGGGCAGTACGAACGATAGAGCAATCGCTCGATAAGACCGCCTTGGCAATAAATCCAAAGGAATGATAGCCCATTGCTGTTATCTTCTCTTGCTCGTACCCCCGGCCTTGGAAAGAGAAAAAGGTTCCGAAGCAATAGTGCTGAGAGCAAGGCCGATTGGAATGGAAGCGAATAAGGAGACCACGTCAAGCAATAGCATTAACTCATCTGACTGTAGTTCTAGATGTCTGGTAATTTTCAGAAACTGTTCAGCCAAATTCAATGTCCAGTTCGGAATTATTAAAGGCCAGGATATAAATTTTTGGGATCAGACCCGAAATTGCAATGAGCGCAGTCAAATATTGTTTAAATAACTACGCCATGCAAACAAGTAGTATTAATTCTATATTTTAAAGGTATAGCACCTTACTCCTGACATAGATCAAAGGGGACAAATTCGTGAGGTCAATTATTCAAGTTCGTCTTAAAACACACGCGTCTTGGCTGCACAGTTCTGTTAACCGCCGTATGGGCCAAGAAATAAGTGCTGGTTATTCGAAAAAAAGAGGCAAATTGCAGACAATTCTGTGTTAACTTCTGTTTGCAACAACTCAAATTCGGTAGACTTACGACCGAGTGCGTTATCTGGCACTGGCTCCGAGTCGCTGTGTGGAGCTTCCTCCTCCTGCTGCTGCTTTGGTGATATGTCCGTCTTTTTGAAAGCCTTGACACGTGCAGAAGTAGTCCATACTATAGGACACTCATATGTTAGTTTTCGGACGCCTGACTCCGCAAGAACACGACTACGGATATCAGGGGAGCTGTCAAATTCAGCCAGAACTAGGGGGTGGTTGCAGTGAATGACGGAGAGTTTAGAGGGCTGAAGGCCGGCGGAACGGAAGACCTTTTGTGCCAGTTGCTCAATCTTTTCGGTCCTCCTGCTTGAAAGAGGCGTTCCATCAAAGGGTTTTCGGAGGAAACCAGGTCGTGTAGGAAGCAGAATGCAGGCTGTTGGAGGCACTTCCTGTGGTGGCTCATCGCTTTCATCTTCCACATGTTTCGGTTTTTTCTTCGGTCTCTTGTGGGCTGAAGGTATTTTTTGTTTGCCGTTGACAGTGGCTAGAAATAGAAATGAAATTTGTAGTTTACAGAACAGTCCACATAAGCGCTACTATACAGAACATCGCAAACCGCAAAGCCACCGAGCACCTAAAACACACTGACATTCTGCTTCAGCTTATTGGGTCACTGATAGGATCACAATGCGGAATACCAGAAACTTTTTTCAGTACATAACACCCCTACGTATGAAAGGATTTAAAGTCAATGAGGCATGATGGTTCACGTCATCCTCAGGGAGTGTGCACACAGCAAAATGTATGTCGAAGAAGCGCTGCTCTCTAAAACGTATTGTTTAGGCTAAAAAATGCTAATACCAGTCCGATAAAGGTGTGGTTTTCAGTCATCTAGAAAAAAACTAGGGAGTAGGCAACGAGAGGTGGACAACAAATGCAGCAGCCAAGCCCAGCAAGGCGACTTTTGTAACGGGTGACTTAGACTTTTACTCTAGAGACAAAGAGGATAAAATATTAGCAGGCATTATTGTTTATAGGCGGCCGCTTACCAGTGTTATCTATTTGCGGCATTGTCCAATTTTGGCTGACCTATCTCCTTACATACGGAAATTTACCTTTTTCACTACCTACGCAGGATCGTATGAACATGCTAAAAAAGAAATTCTCGACGCCATACCCTGCAAGGCATAACAAGGCGCCCAAAAATTCAAGGCACCCCAACTGGAGTCAATCAGTCTGGAGGGGAAAATTAATAGTTACTGAAAGCATGAACTCGATTATTGTACCTATCTTAAAAGGAGGCTGACTAGCGAACAGTTTCTGGGCTCGCTGGGCTTGATTTCGATAGAACCATTATTTTAGGTTTGCAAATTTCTTTTCGAGGACGGAAAGTCCAGAACACAATAAATTGTGCAACTTTATCAATTATATTTCCCAGAAATCATGGGTACGCACCAATAACTGCTACAACTTCGAAGCTGTTGGATGTCTTAAACGCTTGTACTAAAAATTATAAAAGAATCAGTCTTGCTAACCACCTTCTAGAGATACGCAAACGAAGAGGTGGACAAAACACCAACCGGTAAGTGCCAAATTTTAGATCTTTTTCGAACGACGCCCATAGACAATCAAGACAATACTAGCAAAGGGACAATTTTCAGTGAAATGTCAACTAATTAGATCCCACGAAGAGTATTGGAACAGGACGTTGCTTTTGGCAAGGCCAAGTCATTCATTCAGTCACGATAAATTACTTCAGGCAAAGTCTTGAGGATCCCGCCATAACGAGCATCTTCATCCAGTGTGGTCGAAACATCATTACCGCTAAATAGGTGAGATTCAATCGCAGCCATAAGAGGCAGAGGTAATTCAACAGTAAGCGAAATAGTCAGCCACACTATAATCATGCTAGTTTTTTCTTACTTGTGTGGGCTTTCAGCGACGCCCACAAAAAGCAGCCTAGCGGAACCGTTTAGCATTCTGCCCTGAAGGTGAAACTATCGATAGATTAATAGCTTCTCTTAAAAGAAAGGGACTAAAAATTCTATTTAATTGACAGTTTGCTGGACAATAAATGAGCCAAGTGAAAACGGTACAGTAAAATGTAAAATACACTTTAAAAGCTGCAGCAAACCGTTAATCAACTTACCAGGGCCCTTTTCCAGCTTGTGTTTTTTCTGTGGGGGAAAACGTATATTTTAGAATTACGGTTAGGTTAATTTCCATATAAAATTATGTTAACTTCTGGAAGTTTCTCTACAATATGGTTTATGGTTTATAACGGAGAAGTTTGGAGGTCCATCAGCGAAAAAGAGTCTGTACAGGCTTTAACTTACCAGACCTAAGGAAAACGCATGTCATTTTTCAGAAAAGTAAATCGTCTACAGACGTTTTGGTGGAGGCAATTCTGTCGTTAAGTTCGCTGTTAATTATTCTTACTTTTTCAGAAGTTAACTGTGTGAATCCACAGTTGATAAAACTTGTCTAATAGTTCAGGGCATAAATTCTGTTGACTGGTGGAAAGGTAACCCCGAAGAGGCAGAATTATTTTCGTGGAATGAGAATGTCAGATCTTTATATTTACGGTAAGGTAAAGGAATATTCAGATATTTAAGGTATATTCTACGACGACCGGCATGGCGGAAGAGATCAAGCCAGACACTAAAGGGCTCGGAAGCTACAAGTTGAAGGGGAAAATAGTAGACCAAAATGGCAAACGGGCCAATAGAGAACGATTGAGATGTAGCATATAGATATATGGTAAAGGAGAGCGGCGATAGTTGAGCCTCTGTCGGCGTTGTTTAGTTTGATAAAAAGATTGAGTTTTAACGTTTTGGAGTAGACAAAGAAGGTAACACTAAATGCATTAGAAGTGGGCGTGCATATTTAAGTAGGCTAACGCTGTATGTCCACCACCACCATCTCCTGGGAATCTCTAAAATTCGACATCTGCGAAGATATAATCTTGCCACTTGGTCGTAAGGTCAGCACAATTCCCGGACTGGACAGGGGATGCCGCCTGGGGGAATAGGAGGGAATCCGGTGGAATACGGGGAAGAATTTTTTATGAACGAATTATATTTACAGAGCCCATTTTTCAAGATTTACTTTTTATCGATAAATTATGAAGGGCATTATATGCTAGCAGAAGAATTAATTTGGGGTCTGTAAAATTAGAAAAGGGGGTGGAAGGGTGGAACGTGTTGAAATCCCCGTCCTGAGGACGGAGCTCAGGACGGGGATTTCAACCCGTACCCCGCCAACTGAAATGTTTTTTTTTGGCGGCGGAACACCTCTTGCTCTCATTTTTTAGAACCCAAGTTGATTGTGTTGTCAGAGGATAATGTGGTTAATAATTATTTGATGAAAAGGTAGATTTTGAAAAAAAAATGGGCTCTGTAGATAGAATTCGGTAATCAGAATTTTTTATCCCCGGATTCCCCCGTCAAGAGCACGGGGGTTGTGCTGGCAGGGTATATTTTATCGACAATGTACGGGGTCTAAAAACCTCAGGCAGTTCAACCGCCACATTTAGGCATAAACGCATTTTTTGCGGTCAGTCTACTTTCACATCTTAGGATTTCCTCTTTATAACCGACAATCCGGTTCTAACTCGATCGATTCCACGTACAAACAGAAATGAAAAGGTACACGTCTATTATTCGGACGGGTGCCGGGAACAGGTGCCCATTAGGGAAGTAAATCATTTTTGGTGCAAAACTATCAATGGCTTTGACAGTAATTACGACTTTCATAAAGGAGAATTTCGAAAAAAACTCGAACACACCCCAGCCATGTGCAACGCGTCTAGTGGACAAATATAACCTTGTATAACCCAATCACCAGAGTAATGTTGCAAATTTTAAGTACATTAAAAGTTCTACAAACCGAAATGTTTAACTTACGCAGTCATAAAGCTACAGACTCCAGTGAATATTTTAGTATTCCCTGTAATAAAAGAAACATATTATAACAATTCTTTTTGTGTATTTGAACATTCCTTAATTGATTATGATGCGAAGGCATTTAGCCAGAGAAGCAGGATCGGGAATTGCCAGGTACATTTGTTTTTTCACAATATCCAAATAAAGTAGCTTTGGTTCAGGATCAACTTAGTTATGCTTAATCAAGAAGGGCTAGCTAGAGCAGGACAGGAGCACAAAAAATCACATACTTATGAAATTTCTTGAAAGCGAATGATATGTAAAGGAATAATTAAATAATCGGTCAGAAAAAGTTACCAAAACACCCAAGCAAATATCAATAAGGTTATGGCAGTCTGAAAATATATATTTTTTCCATTATAAGTCCAGTTAATTGTAGCGCCTATACATATGTCGCTAGCTCTCCCATAATTTTCTCCGGCAGAATGCGTTTCCGAGCTCTATTTTTCGTTTATTTACAATTTATTTTACTCGTTAGCTGCGTGCATTACCCACCCAACGTTATTGGAGATATTGATCTTGGTGTCTCCATGTCTTTGCTTTTTAATGCTCGGTTATATTTTAGGTGACATTTTTGTTAGTGACTAAAAAGGTCAAACAACATAAAACTCCACTACGAGTATGGGAGATTATTGACTTTTTTCACAGGTGGGGCAAAGCGAAAGGTGAATCAGAGACCAGTGAACGTCGAAAGAATTGCATATGTATATCAAGATGCATAGTAGTAGGGTGTTGACCAATCTGGTAAAGGAACAGGGATGTTCCCTTTTGCCCTCACAGGCTGTCGATTAGCGACTTGGGATATGCAGTGATAATGTGGGACCGACAAAGACAAGAAGATCGGAATTGCAATTTCTCTTTTATTTAGCATTATCAGCCAGGCAAACCCATCTCGAGTGTGGGTTACCTGAGATTAAAACCCGGGACTTCAAAGTCAGCAACGAACATCTGCAACGTTCCTTTTGTGATTTGTTTAACTTCTTTTAAATATGCATATGGCTGAGTCGTATTTCTCCAAATTCAAACTTGGAAATTTTTTATATCCAGCCAATTTATTGAAAATATCTGGCAGATTTCTAGAGCTGACTGAAAAATTGGGAAACCATGAGCAATGAGATACTCCGCCATTAAGAACGTTTCTACATAAATTTTAGGATAGCGATCCGAACCGACGAACCCCCCGAGCTAGTATGAGGAAATGGGTATCTTCCTCACGAGACGCAATTTTTGCTATTTTAACCTGTTTTCTCTGGAGTACAGAGCTAATTCGGGCATTTGGCGTGCTGCGGTGTCAATTTTGTTGCCTCGCGTCCAATGTTATCGTTGAGATTACCACTGCCGCTGCCTCACGAGGAAATCCTGCTAAACTACGTGTGACTGGGGCAAAATTGGACCAAAAGAAAGATTACCTATGGGTGTTATGGTTGATTAGGTTTAACCCTTACGGCTCCGATCTTCCGGGCTCGGTTCCTTGAAGAGAAGAGAAGTCTTGTGAAGGCCAGAGTAGTAGAAACAATGTATTCTGTACAGAAGAGTAAGGAGAAAGTTGCCAGTCGTTCTAGCATGGCGTTCGACTGTGAGAGCCGTGTGAAAGGGCGGCATCATCACAGCGGCCAACGACGCCGCCTGGAGTGATGTCTGGGGGCAGACATTCAAGTGACCGCTGTCAGTTTTTACATGTCTTAGTCAGCCTTGATTGTAATTGGTCAGACCACGCGAGGTAACACCGCGGTTTGGGCGCAGTCGTGACTGGACGTGTTAGTAGGTCATGTCAGACATTGAGCTAGAGGTAAAACTGGTTCAGGCAGTCAGCGTGACTGCAGCCTTGGCGTGACGAGTCAGTGATCGCGGATTCCTACACTTGTACAAACGCCCAATATAAGAACTTTTTAAGAGAGTAATTCAGGCACGGATTACTCCTACTGCGTACATTGTCATATACCCTTCAGTGGACACCTTTATGAGGAATTTTGACCACTGCAGTCATACATCCCCTCGCGTCATTTGTAACTAACAAAGGCTCCTCTTTATAGCACGACAACCACCATTCACGTGTTATAAAAACGTAATACTCACTAATTTCAATAGTAATCTTTAGGGCACGCAGAGATTTTGAAAAGGATTTACTGAGCCGGGCACTTACAAATCCCAAGCTATTCTACGGCTACCTAAGAAAGACTAAACGAAACCGAGACCCAGTCTCCCTTCTGAAAGCAAGCGATGAAACAGAAATCACTGAGGATGGAGCAAAAGCTGTGCATTTCTCACAAGTTTTAGATCGATCTTCACAATTGAAAGGGAATTAATCCCTTCTAACAATGGCTTGGATGATGGTCCAAAGATTGATTATGCATCTTTCGCAGAGGGAACTGTTCGTCAAGAGTTTTTATCACTAGATGACTCGAAATTATCTAATCCTGATGACATTCTGCCCAAATTACTGGCAGAACTTGCTGGGGAGCTGGTTTAACCGCTTTCTATGCTTTTCAATACCTCGTTTGACGTTGGTTGTTTACCCGGTGTTTGGAAATCTGCCCGGATCACACCGTTGTATAAATGCGGGAAAAAGGTTTCCGTAAACAATTAACGACTAATCAGCCTTACTTCGATCTGTTGTAAAATCATGGAAAAAGTAGTAACGTTAGAGTTGATGCGGTTTTTAGAGCAGCATAACATTCTATCAGATGCGCAGCTTGAATTCCGCAGAGGCAGGTCCTGCGTGACGAACTTGTTGTATTGTTTGGAACGCTGGACTCAAGTAATTGATGAAGGAAATCCCCTTCATATAATCTACATCGACTTCAGGAAGGCATTTGATAGCGTCCCACATCAACGATTTCTGCACAAACTCAGCCAAATAGGTGTTCGAGGAAATCTTCTGAAGTGGATTCAAACCTTCTTACTTGGCCGCTCCCAAACTGTCCATATTGGTGACCAGCAGTTTGCAGACGTTGCAGTCGAGATTGGTGTCCCCCAAGGCTCTGTTCTTGGCCCTATACTGTTCATTTTATACGTCAATGGCTCCGTCCGTGTACTGGACTGCGATGTGGCTATGTTTGCCGATGACATTAAGATTTGGAACGTCATTAGAAATTCAGCTGACGAAGAGCGTTTGCAGATAAATGTAGACCGTCTTCAAACAAGGTCTTTAGACTGGCTTTTGCCGTTTAATGAGAAAAAATGCAGTATCCTACGAGTTGGCCAACCCAGCTCTCAGAACCCCATGGTTTACAGCCTAAATGGAATCCAACTGCAAGAAGCGGACGCGCAGAATGATTTGGAGTTTGGATCTCTACGTTTCTCAAGCCCTCGCTGCACTGCGCAAAAGTAGCCAAGTCTGTGACGTCCGTCCTGTACCTTGTCAAACGGGCTTTCTGCGCCTTTGATAAAAACTGCTTCGCTAAGGTCTTTGGAACATTTGTACGACCGAAACTGGAGTTTGCTTTCCAGGTACGGAAATCCTGGACCGCGAAAGACCTCAATCTCCTCGAGAAGGTACGTAAGCGTGCAACTATGCTGGTGATCGGACAGGGATCATAACCCTCTGAAACACGTTTAGCAAACCTCGACCTCTTTCCTTTAAGTTACAGGCAACTACGGGGCAATCTGATGCAAACATTTCGTATAATGTGCGTTCAGGACTGCTGCCTAATGCCTGGCGAGTTCTTCGAGTTGGTTACAACCACGAAATTAAGGGGACATCCGTTCAAACTACGCGTAACAAGGGCTTTATTAGACCTACAAAAGTTCTTCTTTTGTAATAGAGTGGTTGAAGCTTGGAATGCTCTGCCCCTAGACATTGTTATGTCCACTTCCGTAGAAGTCTTTAAAAAAAGCTAGACTGCTTTAGTTGTGCTCACTCTGGCGTATCGTGATCGCAGCTTCGATGTTTCGGGATGTTTTCGTGACTCTGCAGTCTCGTCTTCGTCCCCTTATGGCACTTCCGATCAAGATATAAGTCATGGTGGACCACCTTACTTGCCGCTAACATTAACAGCTGCATCCTGGTATATTTTTCAAACAATTTCTCCCAAGAGCGACAGTATTTCCCTAAAAAACCATAAACTATCTACATATTGTGAATTCTGATCCATGCCTTAGGAGTTTTTGACTGTCTGCTCTTTTTGTTCAGTTACACCTGCTGGCTCGGGCTAACTGACATCATCCCATCTGATTATATTACTTGGAAAAAGTGAGAAGCCACCCGCTATTACGTAAAAGACCTCCTTTGAAATGTTTGGCATTGTCGATGCATTTCTTACTACTGTGTACCGATAGAGAGTTCAAAGGCGTTTACCTATATTTCCCTTAATACATTGACTTGACTTGACTTGACTTGATATTTCCCATCATCACACGTAGACAATAGTCTTCGCGTGGTATTCTTGGTCCCTGTATGGACTGCAACAATGGCGTCAACTATTGCCCCTACCGTACTTTGAGATCTTATTCTACGCGTTAAGATCTGCAACAGACTGCTGACGATTGTGGCGGGCTCCTTTGTTTTCATCATCTTGTCGGAAGACTCAGCAACCAGCAAAAGCTTATCATGGGCGCACCTCTGACACATTAGTGGTGTTCTCGTGACCTTAGCAATCTTCTTTATGATTCTGATAATAACTGTGACGAATTTTGTCTATTTTGCGTTTAACATTCTCAGCAGCAGGCTGATTTTCGCCGGCATATACTTTCCCTCACAAGCGACAATTTTCCCCTTAAATTCTTCTAGAATTTCCGAACAATGCCTAAGTAGTTTTTTAATATCTGCTCTGTTTGTTTGGTTTTATCTACTGGCTCCTGTCAATTTGTAACGACAGGGCCCCTTGGGCCTTAATATGCAAATTATTATTATCAGCCGAGGTACAAGATTCATGCCTTCAGATATAATTATAATACTTGGAGTAAATTAGAAGTCATGCATATTTACTTTCTTCGGATTAACCGAGGGCTGTTGGCTTTTGTCTGTAAGTACGACTTCTTTCGAAATGTTCTGTGGTACGAATGCATTTCTTAGCTTTTCAATTACCAATAGCGTTTGCCTTTATTTCCCTTAATAGATCTGACATGACCTCAAGTATGGTAATTAACTATCTGATCCCACATGCCGATATCGACGGCCCAATGTAAGTCCGTGAACTGTTTAGGACCCGAAAGTGCAAACCACTGAATTTCCGGAAAATTAAAGTCACCTGAAATCAAGAAATACTTTAAATGTATATCAGCAGCGAAATTAAATGCCTGTGACAGTCAAATATCGTAGTTACCACTGCTGTTGCGTGGTTAATACACGCAATCAACGAGTGAGGAGTAGTCGTCCTTTAGAACAACTCGGAACCAACAGTTCTCTTCTTCTGCGGTAAATTGTGGATATTCCACTGGTATAAATATAAGTGGTCGCATCAAATATATGCAGCTACCTTCGCCACGGTCATCGTTTTCATAATTCCAAATAGATGCTTAGCCTAGGAAGGAGGGTTCAGAGTCGGCTGCGCAGGGTGTTGCCACTATATGTGTTACTATAACAATCTCTAGGTAGTTTAGGATAACCAGAGTCTGGAGCAGGAGAATCTTCTTAAGCAGAGATCTGACATTTAAGTCGACCAATTTAAGGGCGCCCACCTTTGTTTTTTGACACGGGGCAGCTAGGCTGTCAGAGTGACTACCGTTGGCCATAGAAATGCTCTTCTGACTAAACTATCTATCCATCCCATGTTTTGAGTCGTGCTTCGTAATTTATTTTCTGTTTTTCCAGTTCTAGTGTTAACTTCCCATTTTCATTCGCTCTTTCGGCTCGTAATCTGACTGAAAAGTTTTCAGAATACTGACTTCGTAGAGACACTTTCTCAGCAGCAGGAACTGTGCCTGTGGTTCAATAGGACAGCTAGAACAGGTATGATACAAACGGAATATATGTACAGTTCTAAGCTGAGTTGACTCATCAGCAGGAGAAAAGTTGCATATCGTTTAAGGACATTAGTTCGAAACGGAGAGGGTTGGGACAAGAACACAGTATTCTCAGTCTTCCTTCAATGGTTGTTGGCAAAAGTTGCGCGCTATCGGCTGAAGGGTTAGCAGCCTGCGGGCAGCTGCTTCAGCAGCATTATCTTCAGCATGAAGCCTGGCGGGGTTCAAAGTCCAAGAACGCCATCAGAGTGAAAGTGAGATCCTACAGAGTCAGCACCCAAAATTCTTGAAAGTTTTCCTGAATGTAAAAAACTAGTTATAGCTCTCTTAAACATAAGGTAGTTTTGCTGGGTTTGTATACTTTTGGGCAGCTGATTCCAGATTGATATGGCGTCTACTAAAAAGAATTGCCGGTATTGAACTGTGCGTGCCATAGGAAGAAATAAAAATGCGTCTCGATGACTGGCGCATCGAGAGTGCTCAAGCTGCCTTATTGTACTGAGAGGATTAAAGGTTTGACCATTCAAAAGTTTAAACAGTAAAAATAGACCCTTCTGCAATCGACGAAGCCACAGGGGATCCAGCTTTATAAGTTCGCATCTTTGGTGGTAGGCGAAGTAACGGTGTTCTGTAGTGAAAACTCTTCTTGTGAAGAAGTGCTGCGCTGATTCTATTTTCTTCCGTTCACTGGTGCGCAGAAGACTGAATAGGGCGAGCAGTATTCAAGACTACGTCTCACGTACATATTATAAAGGCATGTTCTAACCTTTATAGTCTTAAAATTTCTAAGGATAAATCCGGTGGTTCGACGTGCTTTCGAGCCTATCAGGGCACAGTGCTCTGACAAATTGAGACTTTCAGAGAAGGATATGCCCAAATCCTTGATAACTCCTGGGGCATTTAGTTCGTGGCCGTCAATGCTTAATTCCGGTTGATGATCGTCGTCAACAACCATAACGGAACATTTGTGCCATGAAATGGGTGAGGCGCCATGTGCAACACCACTGGGCGAAGGCCTGAAGATCCTTTTTTATCAGCTCGAGCACGATTTTGTGATCTGCCGGTTATATCGATAAGCGACTTTTAAATCATCAGCGTACATGAAGGGTCTACCATACTGAAAACAATCTGAAACGTCGTTTACAAACAGGCAAAATAGGAGCGGACCCAGTACACTACCCTGTATAACTCCACTCCTCACATGCGTGGGGTTGGAGATAACATTGGAAATTTTTACTTGTTGTGTGCGAGCATCCAAATAGGAAGATATGAAGTTCAGAGGCTTGCTACCTTTGCCGAAAGAGGTCAGCTTCGGAAGGATGAGGTAATAATCGACCCGATCAAAGGCCTTAGTCAAATCAAAATAGACGCTATAAGTGGCAAAACCGCTGTCTCTAGATTGCAGCACATAATCAAAGAAAGAGAGCTGGCAGGTGTCACAAGATCGTTTCTCGAGAAAGCCATGGTGAGCTGTATTGAGCAGGCTGTTTTCTGTCAAGTGACGCATCATATTTTCTTTGATCAAGGTCTCCAAAATCTTCGAGGCTAGTGGAAGTGTATTTATTGGCCTAAAGTTGTCGAATGATGTCGATCGGCCATGCTTGCGAATAGGCATTATGTGCGATTCCTTCCACAACGAAGGAAAGGTTTCGCTCTCAAGAGCAAGATTAAATACCTTTCAAAGAATGGACGGAAAGATATCATTTGCTTCAGCTTTTAGAAGGCTAACTGGGACGCCATCTGGTCCTGGACTATAAGATTGACGATAACGACGAATGGCTACAGTCACGTCCCAGAGGGTAAAACTTATGGTTTCGAGTAAGGCACCCGTCCAAGTGCGGATAGCCGGAGGTGCAGTGAACAAGCTTTCACTGAACGTTTTGGATGGGAACGCATTGGAGCTATCGGCGGTCAACTAAGCGTCAGCTATGGGGTTTCCTACAGCGTTTTGAAGTAGGGGGTGTTGCGTTTTCCTCTGCGCTTTTACTGTAGGCGAAAAGAGTTTCGCAACATTAAGGGAAGGATTTTCAGCGAAGTGGGCCTCATCGGCTATCTGCTTTTCTTCGGAGAGCTCTTTAGCCTGCTCAAAGATCAGTGTGATCAAGGGCAGAACGGAAGTGTCGTTTTGCCGATGCAAACATAATAAATCAATAAATTTTATATTTTAGGCCCGGAGAGTTTGCGCAGCCTACGACGGAAAGACAGAGGAAGGTACACTTCATCTTCGACATGTATTAATTTCTTACGGGGGACAAAGGGAAGGATGAATGGATCCAGCACTTTGTACAGTTCATCGGTACAAACATTTACATCTGAACATTAGAAAAATTCAGACAAGTCGAGAGCGTTTAGATGTGCCAGTAGGTCCGCTGTGTTTGCTGATCGGAAGTCATGGTAAAAACTATACTTTTGGGAAAATGTTTCATCCGCCTCCAGTTCTAGTTCACTTACATCTGTGAGATGGTCTGAACACCCAAGTGCGTCTAAGGATGACACTGAAAGTGGTTCGCATCTCCTACATAAAATTTGGTCTAGTATGTTTGCTCCTCGAGTGGGAAAATCGACTACCTGATCCCACATGCCGATATCTACTGCCTCAAGTAAGTTCTCAAACTTTGAAGGACCGGATGGTGGAAACCATTGCACGTCAGGAAGTTTAAAATCACCTGCAATCAAGCAATACTTAAGATTCAAGTCAGCTGCGGCATGAAATGCCTGCGAGAGACAAAGATCGTAGTCTGCATTGGCATTAGGTGGGCGATAAACACAGCCAACAAGTAAGGAGTATTTGTTTTTTAGAACAACTCGTAGTCAGCAGCTCTCCTTCACCGCCGTGAATTGTGGATAGTCCAACGAGAGAAATGCAAGTGGCTGCTTAAATAAGATGCAGCTACCTCCGCCACGGCCATTGTTTCGATCGTTCCGAACGCATGCATAGCCTAGAACAGAGAGTTCAGAGTCAGCTACGCAGGCCGATGCCTATGTCTCAGTTACCGTAAAAATGTCAAGGCGGTTGACGAAAACCAGAGTCTGGAGCAGAGGCATTTTATAAATCAGTGATCTAGCATTTAAAATGATCAATTTAAGAGGGCATGTCTTAGGTTTCGGTGGCGGGACAGCTAGGCCGTCACTGTTACCGCTTTGACCAGAGAGATGTCCTTTTTACTTGAACTTTTTATCCCTAATTTATTTTGAGATTTGTCTCGCCATTGGTTCTCCGTTTCTCCAGCTCTATTATTAGCTGTCTTATCTTTCTCCGCTCTTTCAACTCGTAATCCGGCTGAAAAAAAACTTGCGAATGTAGACTACGCAAGGATGGTTTGCGCTCTAGCAAGAGTTTCGCCTGTGCTTCAGTTTCTAAAATAACTAGGAGGTCGTGGCCGAGAAATTGATTCTGGAGCTGTTGGAGCCTTCCCTATTCGAAATGCCTTAAGAATGCGGAAAGACTCGCCTGGTTTTAGCAGCGGTTTGGCATAAACTCGCATAAGACCCACGTAATGGTCAATTTGTTCTTGTGCAATTGACGACTCTGACTCTGGGGCCCCTTTTACAGCTATTTTCTGTTTGCGACTCAAT
Source organism: Ligula intestinalis (assembly GCA_036362985.1). Lineage (NCBI taxonomy): Eukaryota > Metazoa > Platyhelminthes > Cestoda > Diphyllobothriidea > Diphyllobothriidae > Ligula > Ligula intestinalis. Next base: position 71,467,080 of record JAYGXS010000003.1, on the reverse strand, counting down.
GGAGCATATGTTGCGAGCTCACTTGTTTCGGCCGAGGGAGCACTTGTATCCGGTACACTCGGTTCTGATGTACTGGCTATTGGGTTAGCTGAGTGCAAACCCGTGAACCGTTTGCCCTTCTTAGGCTTATGCCTCTTTTGAGTTTTGATCTTGTCAACCTCTTGGTCATCGCTTTCTTGTGCAGAGTCGAGCAACGATGCGGTTCTAGGATGCAAATCCTGATAATTGCTATTGTTGCTTAAGCCGAGTGACGATGGTGTAGCCCGTGGGCTAGACACATGATCTGATATGTAGGTTTCAGGTGTGTCATCAGACATGTCCAAATTCAAATCCAAGTCCATATCAGTGTCAACTCGTTCTTGTGTAATGGTTGACGCTATCTCTGGAGCCCCTTTTACAACTATATTCTGCTTGTGACTCACTGGTGAATCTGTTGCGAGCTCACGAGTTACGACCAAACGGGCATCTGTATCTGGTATTTTAGGTTTGATGGGTCCTGATGCGCTGGTTTTTGGGTAAGCTGACTGTACACCCCTGGCCCGTTTAGACTTTTTAGCCTTTCCAGCCCAATGCTTTTTTGGCTTAATGATCTTATCGACCTCTGTATCATCGCTTTCTAGTGCAGCATAGAGCAACGATGTGACGCTAGGACGCAAATCCAGATCATTACTAATGCTGCCTGAGCCGAGTAACGATGGCGTAGACTGCGGATTTATTTGAGTTTCTTTGCGATCGAGCGAGACGTCCGCTGGTTAACTTGGTTCGGCAGATGATATGCGAGTTTCAGGTTTACTGGCCGAGGCTATCTGAGCATATGTACTTTTATTTACCCCCGCTTTTGACCGACAAGGGCTGTTTTAACCACTGGATAAGAAATATGCGTTTTTAAATAGGCTATCTTTTGTTTCAGTTTATTAACCTCATGGTAAAGTTCCTGCTTCTTCTCCGAAAACTCCTGGCGGAGGACGAAGTCCTCACAGTCTAACTTGGGTAAGCGTAGTAGCCATCATGGCCGTTTGGCGGGAGGTGGAGAATAAATAACATTATCTAAGTGGCCATATCGGCAGTTACTATCTGGTTTTATCTTCATATGGTTGTTAGGGCCGGGCTGCCTGAGGTGTTAACACCGCTAATAACCAAATTTGGCGATTCGGGTTCGAGATCCGGCGGTGGCGACACGTTTCGTGATAAAGGACTTGTAGCATCTAAACTCTCCATGCTATGTAAGATTTTTTGTGCTACGACCTGTGTCTGATACTACCAATTAAGTCGGAAGCGAAACCCAAGAGCCCGCAAGATTGAGGCGGAGAGAATATCGATTGGCCAGATAGTGCAAGTTTACTGAGACAGGCAGGTTACAGCAAGTCAGAGTAAAATATTGAGTTCCTGACAGATACAATGAAATGTGCTTGGTTATAAAATTGCCTTAGGAATAACGTGAGAGTCACTTTTATCCTAACGTGAGAGTCTTAATTTGAGAGTCACTTTTATCCTTTATATTATGACAATATTAGGATAAGGGTATATAACAACACAGTGATATAACAACTCAGCCTCGGCGTGAATTCAGAGATGTGCAGATTTTTGTGGCGCAGAGGAGTTTTTCACAAAATCGACACGTCCAATAAACAATTTCCAAACTTTGGAAATAATTTACAGCAGAGGAATTTTTCAGAGCGACTGGATTGAGATTTCCACGAAGACAATTCCAAACTTTGAAAATATATAGAGTCAATTCTTGAATAATTTCCAAGAAGCGTATCTTCTATACCGAGATACAGACTAAAAACACGTAAGCTCGAGAGACTTGAAATTCGCAAACAAGTTCAAACAATTTCAACTGCAATCAAATCAAAACTGAATGCATGGTTTGTGGAAGAAGGGTGTGTGGGCAAATGATATGCGAATATACCCATTATTGTTTTTGTAAGATAACCGTCTGTGCGTCCCCTGGTCCATGTGAATAGCTGGGTAAGTGGCTTTTTACACCACGTCCAAATCAATCATTTGTCATGGTAATTAGCACGTGAGAAGAAATTGTACCTGAATAACTTTTTGAATATGTTCCGTATCTTTGCGAATGCACCCTAACTCCCACATCTAATTCCCATCCCGAAATCCGTATCTCTAAAGCTAACATTCCTGCCCAATCCCTCAGTTCATAATCTTAAAACTGTATCTCTAAATCTAACCCTAAACTACCTCTCTAAATGTAACCATTCCCACCAAACTTTAACCTAAGAACTATAAGTCTTCCCGAAAATGACATATCTAACTCCTCCAACCATTGCTTTACCCCGAACCCTAAATCTTTATTTTTAAAGCTAATGCACTCCTATCTCGAAAGCCTTAACACAGAAACTATATCAAAGAGTCTAACTCCCGAACTATATCTCTAGATCTTCTTACCCTCACCCACCCCCAACTCCTAACCCGAAGTCTGTTATCCCTCAATCTTATCCACAAAAAAACTATCTACAGCAAACCCCCACTACTTAACCCGAAAACTGCATCTATAAATCGACATCAAAAACATATATTTAAACTATCCCACCAACTTCAATCGGATATCCGTATTTTAAAGTCCAACCCACAATTAAACCTCTAAACCTAGCCCACCTCCGAACACCACCAACACGAAAAACGTATCTTTAGACCTAACCTAAAATTAAATCTGCAGATCTAACTCCTCAAACACCAACCCTAAAACTACATCGCTAAATCTACCTCTAAACTACAGCTGCAAATCTAAATTCCCCCGACTCCAATCCTCATCCCAAAGCTATGGCTCAAATCCCTTCCCCGGGGACACCCTATGGTAATTCATATCCATAAAGAAAAACTACCCAGACCCAAATGCCCCCATAAAAAGTAGAGCTATTGCGATGCATTTGCAAAATTGGCCCCAATTTCATAGAAGGAAGGGCTTTGTGTGAAAAATAACAGCATCGCACGCTACCGAAAACTACTGACCTTACAAAAACCCAGCATATGTGTGATTATCCATGTCTAATGGCATTTTCAACTGACTGCACAATTTCGGCCTCAATTCGTGATTTTCTTTATGGTTGGGGTGAAAAATCAAACTCCATTCCTCCTGATGTCTACCTTCTTTGAAATACATCACTTTATAATAGATAATAATAGATCATGATTTCAGATCAGTTCAGCTTTATTAAAGGAAATAAGTGAATGTATTTGAACTTTCTATTTGTCACAAAAGATATAAGAAAAGCTTTGATGTAGAAGAAGAGCTTAAAAAGGGTTATTTACATAATTGCAGGTGAAAAACGAGCAACCGCCGGCTACTAAAAATCGGTAAATATAAACGACTACTCACGCATTAAAAGTAGTTCATTTATGTTTAATTGATCTGCTTGTTTTAGCATGCGTGTATCCAGAAAGCCAGTAGCTTGATACCTGTACAGTTTGCTCCTAAATGAATTCACTGAGGTGGAGATAATTATATCTTTGGGCAAAGCATTCCAAATCACAATTACTATGTTACTTTACAATTCTTGATTTGATGTGCCTGGGCGTAGTCTTAGGGGATGACCACACAAAGTGTGTGTATGTGTGCTAGCCTGAGTGAGAAATCACCAGAAACAAAGCAACCGCAATTCATTATGCGGGAGGGTTAGAAATAAACAGTGAGGCCGCCTAATTGTGATAGGAGTTGGGAAGGAATAAATCATACGGCTGCCCAATGGCAAAAGTCTCCCACCCAGAAGGTTTGACAGATTTAGTGAGTAAAGGTTTAAACGTTGATTAATGAGCAGTTAATGCGTGAAAGGTTTGCATAAAGAACAAAAAAGGAAGTCTTTAGACTAATAACATTACCACTGGGCGGCCCGACGATTTATTTTTTACCGGCTTGCAACACTGATCTGGTCGACGTATTCGCCTTCGTGCGATTCTGTGTTAGTTTGAGTGAAGAGGTAATCTACACACCCAAGTCAAATACTCGTAAAGGTGCACGTTTAGAAGGTAAATTCCCGGACTGGAGACTCTTAAGCTGCCATTTGAAGAAAGTTACATTTGCTAACATTGATCAGTCCTCGAGCCTGTTCAGATTTTTTGCAGAGGATTTTCATCTGCAATCTCATATCTTCAGTAAACAGGGTAACATGGCAGTCTAGGTCCATGAGACAGGCATTGAGGAAATTATGTGGATATGAATAATATTAGTTGGTCAATCAGCCAGTCAGTATATTTGAGGGAAAAATAGGCTTACGCCTTTGAACTCCCTATTTTTCACAATAAAATCTCAAGAATTATAAACAATTTTAACAAGTTTTCAGTCAGCAAAATATAGACCGTCACATGGTGCAGTGGTGTTTCAAGGCTAATTTGCCACATAGTTCCCGTTTTGCTGTAGCATGTGCATATCAAGTCGGTGTTTGAATGTCTCCACAGATTGGGACATAACAATCGCCTCGGGAAGGTTATTCCACGGGTCCACGACCCTATTAGAGAAAAAATACTTCCTCACATCCAATCGTCCTTGGGGCACATAAAGTCTGAAGGGATGTCCCGAAGATAAGTTTAAGTGGCGAGTTGGAAAAAGTCGTCACACAGGACAACGCAGTCCAAGCCACTCACGATACGGAAGGTTTGTATCAAGTCTCCGCGTAAGTGCCTATAACTCAGCGGATAGTGATTAAGGTTATTTAGGCGGATCTCATGCTCCCCTTCTAGACCGAAGTTTGTTGATGAAAGGAAACGAACGAAGGAGGATTAGTAAAATATAGGGAAGGAGGTACGTACCAACTGCAGAGTTTTAGGAGTTGGTGTTACTGGCTTATGGGAGCCAGGTTGATGGGACGGTTGTGACTCACATGAGTTTCTGTGCTGTCATGCGTAAGTCGTGTAGGAGATTGGGCATCTCGACTACGTGTGCGAGAGCCATGTTGGCTGCTTTGAACTTCGACAGCAAATCCGTATGCCGTATCAGTGGGGGTTGCGTTGAGTTGAGGGAGGATGGATACCGTTGGCAGTAGAAAGAGAATCAGAGTTTGGATAGAAAGTGAGGATATGGACTCTCAAAGCGGGAACAGCTCTTCGGGATGGGGAAGGAACCAAAGCCTGGGTCGACGGGCTGTGAGCAATTGTGAGTCTCCATCATGCTTCACGACAGGGTGTCGGTGATGAAATTCTCCATTTCGTGGTCACATAAGATGACACAGGAAAAAATTCAATTGAAGATGAGGGAAGTCTGATGATGATAAAGCTCAGCCACATCAGAAGTTGAGAGTTCAAATCACGTCGGGCAGTCACCATTATCGCAAAAGGAGTTAAGGCTACGCCGGTTAAAGCCTAACTACTGCGACCTTCCAGGCCCGGCTCCTTAGAAGATGAGAAAAGACTTAGAAAGCCAGAGGAGTAGGAACAATTTATTGCTTACAGAATGAGTTGAAGAATAGTTCGTAGGAAGGTTGACTTGGTCTTGCGTGAGAGCCATGAGTGAGAGCAGCGGCGGCGCGTCCGCCCCGCGAGGGGGCAGAATGCCAAGTGACTTCTGGCGTCAGTAATCGGGGGTGGCAGCCAAATACTCTCTGTCTCGCAGCCTTGATGGTGATTGGTTGGAACACAGGAAGGTAGACTGGCGTGGGTGGTGAGTGTCTCATGCGCCAGTTCGCGTCTGGTCGAGGGCAGGCCAAAAAGTACATTCGCCTGAGGGCCTGCTCTGGGTGTCTTTGTCTGTGGCGTCAAGAGTTAGGTGGGCCTCGGGGACCAGCGACCACTACACTCATATGGTAGTGAACCTTGGTCTCTTACTAATTTTGTTGCCCGCCGCTGCACCCTCTCAAATACGTTATAATCCTGCCACATTTACGGTCTCCAGGCTTGAATCACGTATTCAAGATGTGGCCTTATGAAAATACCAAAGATTTTCGAGAAACAATCTTCGTCAAAAACCACGAATGCCCGTTTTATGGCGTATAACATTGAAGTTGCAGTTTAAGCAGCCTTACAACATTGTGTAGAAGGTTTGAGGTTGTCTGTTATTCAGATGCCGAGATCATTTTGCATTTCTGTTTCTTGGAGTGGGATTCCGTTCAAATGATGGGGTCACGCATCAGGGACCGAAGTTTGATTTCCCAGGCGCAGCAGAGTGCATTTGTTCGAATTGAAGGACAGCAGCCATATATGTGACCAATCGTTGAATCGACAAAGATTTTCCTTGAAGTTGTCTTTATCGGAAGCACATTTGATAGCCTTCCATATTTGTACATCATCTGCAAACATGGCACACCCGCAGTCCAATTTCTGTACACAATCGTTAACGAACAAGAGAAAAAGGGTGGGTCAGAGTACTGAACCTTGAGACACTTCACTTTCGATGACTGTCGGCCTTGATTGTTGTCGTCCTACACACACCGTTTGAGAACGATCAGCGAAGAAATTCTCAATCCACGTACGAAGTCTGCCTTCGATACCCATCAGTCTCAACTTGTGCAGGAGACGTTGGTGTGGAACACTGTCGAAAGCCTTCCGGAAATCAATGCAGGCTGCATGGGTGGTTTCTTTTGCATCAATTGCCCTTGTCCAGCTTTGCACCGTGTAGAGCAAGTTTGTCCAACATGACCTATCTCTGCGAAAGCCATATTGCGCATTCGACAAAATATTGTGAGTTTCACAATATATTATCAATCGCTTCTTGATTATCTTCTCCATTACGTTGCAGCATATGGAGGTCAGACTCACGAGTCTGTAGTTGTTCGCAGATGCACGACTACCGATTTTGTAAAGCGGTGTAAGATGCGCAGTTTTCCAATCCGGAGGAAGTACTCCAGTTTCAAACGATTTCTGGCACATCATGGACAGCGGTTTAGCTAGCGGTTTAGCCAGCTCTCTAGCAAGTTCCTTGAGCTACTTCGCATGAATCTCACCTGGACCCGAAGATTTACATTCATTCAAGCTTTTTAGTTCTTGGAAAATCATCTCTTCTCCAAACAAAATATCCTCAATATTTGGTGCTCCCATGACCTCGTAAACAGTTGCGACGAAGGGAGCTTCTATGGTAAAAACCGACTGAAAGAACGCAGCAAAATTTCCTACTTTGTTTTTACAGTCGGAGATTTCGAGACCATCATCATTTTGCATAGCAGGAATCGGGTTCCTGTTGTGTGTGCTTTTCCTTAAATAACTGTAAAGCAACTTTGGATTCTTGACAGCTGGACAAATTAAATCCCTCTCAAAGTCCCGTCGTCCTTCGAAAACCATTTTTTTCCTTGTTTCGCAGGATTTTGTACTGTTCAAAAGTTTTGTTGCGGCTTGTGTTGCAAAACTTCTTCCATAGCTTTCTTTTTTATTGATCTCTCTTTTGAGATCTCTTTTCAGCCATTGAGGTCGGCTAGATACCTTGGGCACTGAAAGTGGACAACGATTGCGCATAAGATGCAACAACCACTCCTTAAATTTAATCCAGTCCTCAGTGACATCCTCGGAGAAACGAAGACCCCAATCTATTTGTGATGCCTCTACTCTCATTTGAGAGTAGTCGCCTCGCCATTATTCGACCTTGTTACAACGCTTAGTCCAACACTTTGGAGCCTCCCACTCTGAACCGAAGGTGATATTCCTTACAAACTAAACAAAAAGAACATGTAAATAAAAAGTTGCTAAGTGTTCTAGCTCGGAATCAAACATGGTTCACGGACTTTCCAATCAGCAGAATTACCCAACATTGCGGAGAGGATGCGGTGGTCTGAAGCATATTGAATACAACCTTGCTGGATGAGATCGACAGAGTAGGACGTTGGGACTCATGTTAATTTACATCTTTATCGCTAGTTTACGGGCAGGGTTGAAAGTTATGAACAGTAATGGTTCGAGCTGGCAGTTGAAATACTCCTAATCTTTGTTTCTAGGGTTTTTCTGGAGAAAAGACTGCAACTCGTTTAGTGATTGAAACTCAGGATGGGGAAGGGTTGAGACATTAATACAGTGTCTCCAGCGTCTCTTGAGTGTTATGGATCCGGTATTCTGTACCAGAGAACTGTGTTGGCGACTGGTTGCTCGCTATCGGCTGAGGAATTACCCGATTGCGTGCTGCAGGTTCAGCGCCATCGTCCTGAAAATCGAGCATGGCGCAGGATCACGAGTCCGCGAACGCCATCAGAATGGAAGAGAGATTCTACACAGTCAGCAACCAACATTCGTTAAAGTTGTCCTGGATACAGAAAATAAATTACAGCTCTCTTAAACAAGGGATAGCTTTGCTGTGTTTTATTCTTCCGGGAAGCTTATTCCAGACTCCTATGGCATTTCCCGAAGAAAACTGGCGGTACCTGACTATGCGTGCCAGTTAAGTCACTATAAAAAGACATCATAATGACTGGTGTGTCAAGTGTGGTCTAGCTATCTCAGAGTAATAAGATACTTGCAGATACGACTGTTTAAAGATATAAACAGTAAACATAGTCTCTTCTGTAATCTGCGAAGTCACAAGGGATTGAGGTTAGTAAGTTCGAAACATTGTTGGTAGGGCAGGTTGCGAGGTTCTGAAGAGAAAGTTATTTTTGCAGAGAAATGCTGGACAAATTCTCTTTTCTTCCGTTCAATAGCACACAGAAGGCTAAATAGAAACGAGCAGTATATCAGACTAGGTCTTACTTGCATATTATAAAGGCTGGTTCTAAGTTGGACAAATCCTGTTTATCAGATGATGAGAGAATATTTTGATCTAATCAATATGCGTACTTACCTTGTGAGTTCGCGAGCATGACTCCTTTGACGGATTGCATGCGTGTTCTTCGCAACTCTGTCGCGAGATTGAGTTAATAGAGGAAGTCATGCATTTGGAAAAAGTATATCGAAATCTTCAAGGTGCCCCCGGTCTGTCTCAAGCCACCACTCAAAGGTGCCAATGCACCACAATGGAGCTTTTGAAAGGAGGCGAAAATCCTGGAGCCAACACCTTCCACCACATGGCCTCCAAGCAGCTGGCTGATAGGCGCACGCCACTACGCCCAGCCTTCACTGCTCTGCGGGTTTGACTCCCGCCGACAACGCGAGTTTTTGCGCAATCGGGTCAACCAAATTAAGCAAATCTGCCAAAACCCCTAACAAAAGTCCATCCTTTTCTTTTTCCACTTCTTATCTGTTGGCTTACTTTTTATCCAACCAACACTACAATTCATATTTATACGGTCGTCAAATTTATCACCCCACACAGCGTGGATTTATGTTTTAGTGCGAACTTATTTTCGCTTTCTATTTTGCTGGTTTGCTTTCGATCACTTCATGCTTCTTGACGGTATAGGGCCTCTATGCAAGTACGGCATTTTGTTACAAGGATACGGAATAAAAAGTACCATACAGAACCAGATTCCTCTTTCTCTAGGTCGCAAGTCATACTGTCCGGTGGGTGCACTAGCTTAAATATTAACGATCGGGCAACGTGGGTTTCTCATGCTTTCGTGTATTTTTCAATTGTTGCGTTAAATTAGTTGAGTATCGTATCGGAAAGTCGTATTGTGCATTTTATAGGGTTTTCTATTTGTCAGATGAGGAGTGCTCTTAAGAGCATAATTGAAGGTCTAGGAAACCGCGATCTCCATTTCTCTTAAAGTTGCAGCTCTAAGTAATGAATCACATGTTTCACTACGTTTTCCTTGTGTTAATAAACGGGACCTTGAAGGCACATTTACCCATCCCACTACGGTAACGGCCACCTATCCCAGTCTGCGAGCAAAATTGTGAAATTGAGACATGTTTTTACACCAGGCTCGCAATTGCTATCAAAGCACCCCGCAATTTTTCCTTTAACACTTGACTTAGGTAATTTATTTTGAGTTCCATCTCACGTGTCCCTCAAAAAACTTTGTATAATATTTAATTATACGTCGAGGTCATCATCTTTCGCCAATATGGTAATAACCAGTTGAGTGAAATGTACCATGTTACGATTGCTCTATGCGGTTGACAGTAACAAGTTCCGTCGAATTGTCGGATGGTTGGCCCTACCAGATTTTGGCGTGAGCTGCTATATTAAAAAAGCCTTCTATCATGTAACATATGCAGAAGGAAAATCACGCAACACCGTCTTCTAGCTGTCCAAATGTTGTTAATTTACTTTAACACGAATGGTCGCCTGCTATTCCTGTCGGCTGACGTCGGACCGCTCAACTATGTTTAAAGTTAGCATCACGGCTGTGCAGACTGAGGACAAAAAGATTGCACGCACGCCCAGAGTCGACTATAACTACATCTATCCATGTCTTTAGACATTCACTCCAGTACCTTTGCTGGCCATGACTTGGCGAGGACAAGGCGGCATCTTAGGCGAATTCACTATCAGGTCATTGCATCTTATAACCTAAGCATATTTGTCGACGTGTAAAGAGGGCGTAGTTTAACTGTTAGGCTACTGGTCGAATGTAACGTCGTTTGTTATCGACGCCCTTGGGGACGAATTCGGATAAAGTACTAACGGAGTCACACGACTGCATTGAGACGATTAGTCTCCTCTGAGCTCATAGGCCATGTCTCACGCCAGCGTGAAATTATTTCTTTGAAGGCCACTTTGTATGCTAACAGTATGATCTCCACACTTACGGTTAGCCGATGCCAGAGGTTTCAACTAAGTCTAGCTAACGCACGCGCTTGATTGATCCGATGGTCGACTTCGCCTATGTCCATTCAACACTAAGGCCGAACCAAAATAGTAGAGTTTCCCCTTAGCTCAAACTTTTCGTCATCTAGCATGGACCACAAAATTTGTGTGCCTATCCGGAACAACGCATATTGTACCACCAACAGCACAGCGCAATCAACATCGTTCGGATCTGAAATTAATGACACTAGCCTGAACTGTTAGCGCATTTTGAAAACACTGTCTTTACCGCAACTGAATGAATAGTTAATAAGGTCAGACCTTTGAGGACCACCGAAACATTTATGAACAACGACCTTTCTGTCATCATTCGTACAGCCTTTAGTTTTTGTTCTGCTGTGGCATGCTGTCGAGCGGTACGCGCAGTCTTGTAGTTCCCACCAACAGAGGCAACGTCCATGAAATGGAATAGGATGGGCTTTTAATGGCAGTGAAGGTGTCTAACGGTCAAGTATCAAGTGCTGATCAATACATCCTTATCCGAGCAAAAAACCACATTTATTCCGGCGAATGCTCATCGTGGTACAAACAGCATTTATTGAGGTGGATGATTACGTGGGCTTTACGGACAATTTCAAGAGTTTTATCCCCCCATGGCTCTTACATACTTCCTCACCTTTCGATAGGCGTATCGGTGGACACGCGGCCGTCTATAGGACTGTTTATGCAGCCGGCAAGGTAATGTTGTTAAGCGGCACTTGTAGATATCTGCTGGAAGACACTACTTGCCAGCGGTTTAGTTGTGCTTTCATCTTGTTATCGCAGCAGTAATAGATATGATCACTTTCTTTTCGCATATGCTATTTGTTGGTGTTTAGCCAAGGTGAAAATGCTTTTCTTTAGAAGACTGTTCCTGTCCACGTCCTCAATTATTTTTGAAATAATCCCCATACCTGAGTTGAATTTTCCCTATGATGATTTTTTATGCGCACTTGAAGCGGTGATATATATGGGTTAGATACGTGATGATGACACACGCTAATAAGAGTTTAATCTTGATGTTGCTTTAGAAGCCACAAACTATTGGCTATCCACATACCAGTAAATCCGAAAAAAATTGACCGATGGTAATGCGCTGCTGGCTGCCGACCTATCTGTTACCAATAATATGCGGTGTGTACGCTCTTTTTTGCGCTTGATCATGATACCAGTCTCGAGTATGATTGACTGGATGAGCGATGTAATGGTCGATAGTGACTGCTGTTTCAGTGTCCCATACCTTTTTCGATCTACCCCTGTTCTTAATTGCTTGGACCTGTTCTTGCCTGGTGGGCTAGGTGAACGACAATTCATTTATTAGTAGTAGAATTACGAGTATTTAGTCCTTGTTCATAGGTGAGTGTGCAGCTGCTAAGTGAGGAGATTGATGCATGTCCAGGCTATTCTTAAATGAATTGGAACAGGTAGAGAGAATAAAATTTTCGGGCAGAGCAGTCCATTCTGTAACGACTCTGTTACTTTAGAAAATCTCACTTCCATCAATCCTTCGTAGTTTTAGGGATTGACTGCGCAAAGTGGGTGTTAGCCTAGATGAAACAAATGTGAAAACAAAGCAACAATCCAGGCCACTCATAATTCAGAGGGTTAATATGTAATCTTGTAGAAAACGAGGACTAGGTTGAGAGTTGACAATCTGTTCTCAGCGAAGTGAAAATTAATAAAAAAAAAGAAGCTAGAAATGCAGTGTTTCCATAGCCTACCGAGCCGGCTATTGTTTTTAGATGTGTTAGATTTCGTGAGAGCTTTACGTGGCATCGGTGGATGTATTGTAGCAAGTCCCACGTCACCTCCGGTCGTTCAGGTCAGCAAAAACTTCACTGAAACTTTTAAGATCAGTTGTATGTTAGCGTGTTGGGTTATCTTACACATCAGTGCTAGGGTTGATAGTTCAACCTGCCCTCTGTGTAATGATTCAGCTGCTCCCAGTTTTGGCAAGCGCGTCTACCGTAAAACACGTACAATGTACTTTTTCGTCATCATCGATGGACACTCGCGCAAAGACTCCTCCGTGCGTAATCTCTTTTTACTTTTTCCTCCACTTTAGCCATAAATGATTCTTAGCAAGAAAGCGAAGCTGGCTGAGGCCAATGAAAGTATGGACGAACTCCCAAGTAGTCTTCCCTCAGTGCCGGCAGTGGTACGTTTCAGTCCAAACTGCAACGTTTTCTCATTCAGCATACAGAGCAACTTTAATTCTCTCCTTGTTGTATTTAAATTTTCAGAAGCTCACAAAAACGAAGAAACGAAACTTGAGGAAAAAGGAGGTCAAACAGCTAAAAAAGGCGGAAAGGGCAAGCCGACCTCAGAAGCCAGCTCTCGTAAGTCGTTTGATGATCAAGTCGATTTTGGATCAAAAAGGACTGCGCAACCCATTAGTGGCTTCATGTCAGTCATTTTTTATTCCCTTACTTCACAATACGGTTGTGGTTGGGCACGTGTCAAACTGAATAACGTTAATCTGGTGTTCGTAATGATTCTGGTAATTCTGGTGGCCTGCTTGGTGGGCATTGCACCATCGCCAGTGGATTTAATTTTTTGTTATGAGTTGTAGTTGATCTTTCGCCAGTACGTATTGAACACTGTTTTCGTCGAAAGAAGCTTTGTTGCCGAAAATCTCATTTGTTAACAGAGTATAATAATTCGGAGACCGATTTTGCCCAAAATTGTAGCTAGTTGCTCCTGGCAAAAAAGCCTTAACCTTTTTCCCTTTCTAGGAGCCTCGATTGCCGGCTACCATAATCCCGCCGAAACCTGCCGATTTTGGAAAGTTTTCCGATGCCGATGCCCTCCTTACCGAAATTAAACGTCGCCTCGGTAAGTAATCTTGCATTCATTACTTGTACTCGCATTGGCTTGCATAGATGCGTATTTAGCTTGCTTTTGAGTTCACGCCATCGCAAAATAGCGCGAACCATATCCACAGCTCGTCAATAATGCTCTCAGCAGACGTAGTTTGGAGCCCGTGGCTCATAGTCGTCCACTTTGTCCACAATCACCACCACCACCACTGAGCTAACTGAGATGGGAACCACAGCAGACGCGTCTTCGACCGCGTTCCCACCCGCCGTCACGGCGGCCAAGGTCTGCTACACCAAAACTCCCTACGGTGGATCTATCCCCCCTCCTCCGTGTTTTTGATAACGGAGCAGCCCCTCCCGATCAAGCTGCTCCGACTCCTCCTCGGCGCCGGGATTTAGGCCCACCCGGCGGGGCTCTGGATCCAACAAGGGCTACCAGCCAGCCAGCTAAATGAGATAATAAGTTTTTTTTCATATTCAAGTCATTTAAGTGGCCTTCTGAAGTGCATTTTGATTGCGTGAAAGAAGGTCTTATGGACTTGCCGTCCTCTAGTGAACCAGGCCTACCACGATTTCTGCAATTTATACAAACTGGTACTACCTTGTCAAAGCACGTTTAATGTGTAGACTTTTGACTGAAATGTCCCGTCTGTCTTGTCACCCTTGTTCGAGGCTAAAGTTGAATTACTCTCATTTGCCAGTTTCATTTTTTTGGCTTTTCAGTTGAGAAGAATGCCCAAACCCTTCGCATTTCCCCGATACCGAAGGGCTGTCCTCCCAGCGTTCTCCAGGATTTCTGCCCCTCTGCACTTACCGTCCGCATGCCGGCGAAAGGCAGCTGTAGGTGAGTTTCAGAAGTAGCAGAGCCGCTTATTCTTGCTGTAGATAAAAAAGATGGTGTTTTGGCACTATCTTATAGAACAGAGAATAGCAGCAGAATGGGAATAGGCTACCTGTTAGTACAGAGCCACATATTTCACGGAAATTCGACTACAAGACTGTACTTTTCTTTATAATTGCTTACAGTCCACTCCAGCAATACTCACAGGAAGTAACGAGTTTTAAAATTATATGTTTGCCAGATCGGTTTCAGGTTATACCTACATACTACTGTGGTTTGTTCCTAGCAAATTTATGTACAAATTACTGCAAATGTGAAGACTTGCGTAGCATCTACCACGCAAAACCAGGTCAGGGCATAGCATCCGAAATACCCATCTACAGTAGATTCACTATCTCATACTACAGCAGCCAGAATTCTGAAATGAGTTTTCGATTGGAACATATTAATTGCGGATGATTGTAGTAGAGATGATCATACAACCTAATCTCAACATATTTTGGACACTTCAGGATGCCGGCTTTTTAAGGAGCATCTTTCTGACCTCCAAGACAAAGCATGTACTATAAAAAGTGACTACTTAGGTAGTAAGCCTTTTTAAATTAATTTCGACTGATTTTATAGATTCAAATATATTTTTCGGAAACCATGCGCGAAAAAGTTATTTCTTGTACTCCTTTGGTAGCAAATTAAGCCTTCTTTAAATTCTACGCTTAAAATAATGGTATCTTTCGGTTTTAGAAATAATTCTAATGATGAACGTTTTTACAATTTTCAGGTGTTCGTCATTTGTTAATGCTCCCTTTACTGTATAAAGCATGCTTCATATCTATTGCAACATTTTATGAGAACTATGTGAGATCTTCTTCAAGCTGTAGGCGAAAACGTATTTTTCCTTAAGCAGTGCGCAGTTTGTAAACCTTGAATTTCAGTCCAGCGGTCACTAGGTTTCAAAATTATTCGGCAATTTAAAAACATTTTTGAAACCAAAAAATACCATTGAAAGAAGGTGTAATTTGCTACCGAAGGAGTACAAGAAATAATTTTTTCGTGCATGTTTTCCAAAAAATATATTTGAATCTATAAAGGCAGTCGAAATTAATGAAAAAAAAAACATCCTACTTAAGTAGTCACTTTTTATAGTACATACTTTATCTTGGCGGTCAGAAAGAAGCTCCTTAAAAAGCCGGCATCCTGAGGTGTCCAAAATATGTTGAGATTAGGTTGTATGCTCATATCTCTTACAGTCATCCGCAATTAATATGTTCCAATCGAAATCTCATTTTAGAATTCCGGCTGCCATTGCATGAGATAGTGAATCTACTGTAGAGATGTCATTTACGTTCTACAACCTACACGCGCGTAGATCAAGCCTCGCTTCTGTCTTCAGTGATAGTTGTTGTAAGCGACACAAAGTGGAAGTGCCACTGCGACATCTTTATATCACCTGCGCCAATTATATGTCCGACCCAAGCTGATTGTGATGCGGTTTGGTTATAGTGCTTGACACAGCATAGTGTCTTTCGCGCGCAACGTATGTGACCCCAGCTCTGGATTCTATTTAATTATGGGATTCAGGAGAATGATTACGTCTTGTTAAATCATAACCAATCACAGGGCAGTTTGTTAATAAGCCACAATACCTCCCACTAAACTGTGATATGCTTAGCACATCTCAGATTTAGAACTCGACGGATGCCGGTCAAATGTATTTCAAACTTGGAGGTCTTACTCTTGCTCCTTGGGTACTACTTGTCTAGGTTGAAGAATCTAGTTGCTTTTAGCAGGCAGCACAGCTGAATTTAACAAGATAATTGAATGCATAAGTCTTACGTCCAACATTTGCTGTTTACTCCTTGTTTTTTTTGGGTCAAGCATCCGAACACTTTCCAACTTATAGCTCGTATTCAAAAATAAACTGCCGCCTAACCCGAGCAAACGCTTAGCCGTGCAACATTTTGTGCTTGCTTGTGCGTTTGTTCAGATATCTGCATCGATTTTATAACTTTTGAGACCGGATAAATTTGGTTGACTGAAAAATAGCTGGTCATAAATAGTGTATTTAAAACGTGTTCACTCTACGTATTTTTTTCATTTTCAATTAAATTACTTTAATATGGGTGTCTTGAAAACTTAAATTAAACAGGTACGCGTTCCTAGAGTTCCGTAGCAAACTCGACGCACAGAGAGCTGCAACAAACTTGAACGGGCGGCAGCTTGATGGAAAGCCGGTGGTACTATCGGGTAGCCCCGAGGGTGTGACTCCCGTAGTCACGTCTGGCGGAAAAACCTGGCGATCTGAAACCGAACGCACACTTGAAGACTTCGACCTAATGAGCATCTACGTCTGTCGACTTCCTCGCTCGGTTACCCGCACAGATCTGGCCCAACTCTTCAGAACTGCCTCCGGTGTTAAGTTCCCTACACTGGCAGATGGAACTTGCAAAGGGTGAGCTAACTTTTA
This sequence comes from Ligula intestinalis, assembly GCA_036362985.1. Lineage (NCBI taxonomy): Eukaryota > Metazoa > Platyhelminthes > Cestoda > Diphyllobothriidea > Diphyllobothriidae > Ligula > Ligula intestinalis. The sequence continues at coordinate 71,450,356 of JAYGXS010000003.1, read as the reverse complement.
CAGTCACCATAGGCCATTTTACTAAGTTGGTTGAGTGAGAATGGCAATGCCTTTCCCTCCAGATGTTTTATATTTGATCCTTTATAACTTGCCATACTTTTCGCTTAAGGCAGTTGTCTGCAATGTGAGTAGCCATTTTTGGACCGGTATACCGCATCTTTTTCTTGTATCCTATTTTAGTTTCTGCTTCTTGAAATACCGCTCACAGGATGACGCGCTCCAGGCTTTCACCAACCTGGATGGAACTCTCATGAAGGGCGTCCCCATCTGTGTGAACTTCCCCATAAAGCACAAGGTACCTACTCTGAAACTACCTTTAAGACCTGTTCCGCCTCGTGCAAGTAAGGGGGGGAGGTAAAATAGTCCTGAGTGTAGGCGTACACCGATCAGTTAGAGGATACTCTCGCCTGTCCATGGTGCCTTTTGAGCTCACACTCGAGCCTACGCCGCAAAGCGGCTAATGGTATAGGCAGAAGGACATTTCCGACAAAGGCAAGAGGGAGATTAGAATGGCCATTTCTGGCTTATTAGCCGTCGTCAGCTAGTCATACCCAACTCAAGTATTGCCCAAGAAGTTGGTGCGTTACTCGAGTTTCGAACCTGCGAAGTCCAACGCTCTACCACTGCGCCACGGGCCCGCTATGGAATGTAAATGTGTGAAACGCACAGACGAGTTTTTTTTTAAAATTATGTCAGTCACTGTGCCCGATCTCCCCCCTCCCCATCAGTTCACTTACCACCTCAGACAGTGGACTAGTGCCTGAGAGAGGGCAGAGACAGGAAAATCAACTATCCGCGCATACTCCAAGATGCCTCAGTTTTTTAAAGCAATTTTTCCCTGGTGCGAACTTGCATGCAGAAAATAATGCAAGATTTATTGGATC
>JAYGXS010000003.1:71371134-71449072 GCA_036362985.1 Ligula intestinalis | reverse complement strand
CGAAATGTTATTGATCCAATAAATCTTGCATTATTTTCTGCATGCAAATGCATCAGTTTATCCTGGTGGCTAAAGGCCGTGACTTGTTAGGCCGCCAACTGCTAGGATAGCTCGGTCCTCCTCCTCAGAACAGTGACTCCGGCTACAATGGCTCCTTTGTGTTGAGATCTGAGCCCCCTTTTTGTTTGTTTGTGTGAAATCCTGGTGCGTTTTGAGCGGACCAGGCGCGTGTGGGACGCGTAGTTGGCCTGTCAGCCATTGTACCCTATTCCAGCTCGTGAGAGAGATGCTGCGTAAGCTCTTCTTACGGCACACTAATTCACGTGTGAGTCACCGATTTTGGGCCCACACGCTGAAGAACATGCACTACAGAGCGGTGGTTTGCTGGTCTTCCTGCGGGGGTGTTCCGGAGGAGGGTTTTGCCAGCATCCGTTGGGTGTGCATCAGTAAAATCCATTTGTCCATGAACAGCGAAGTTCAATATTATGTCTCATTGTGAGTTTGAGCGTGAACAAAAATGAATGGTCTGGAAATCACGTCTCTCTGTTGACTCGTCTACCCGTTGAGGCACACGATACTGTAAGACCTCTACTCTTTCGAAAAAAAAACATTTGCGTAGAAGAACAGGAATCATAATGTCCCATTTCGGTGCGCTCATTCGCACCACGGCATTCAACAGGGTCCAGTTCTCTCCAATGACCCTCCGGCTGGCGTTTCTTGCCTAAAGGAGGACGAGGAGGACATCTTGACGTAAACTAACGGCAGCGAAGCTTACAAACCCTCGATTACTCTACTGTGCTCTCAGCTGAACCTCTGCTGGATAAAATTGTCCAGTTAAAATAGCTGACAAGCCAACTTTCGACTACCAGTAATCGCATTTCATCGGCCATGGGCAGACTGCCTTAGTCGGCGTATCAGGCGGAAACTGAACCGGAAATATGTAGTCCTACTTCCCAATAGAGCCCGCGGACCTTTAGCAATTTTCTGCATGACCGTAAACATTTGAGTCCACGTCATTGAATCTCTTCCACTTTAAATCATGCTGTCAGCACTTTATCCCGTAGGGCGTATCAATACTTCCCGGACGTTTATGTATACCAGCCCATTACCGAGGACACTAGTCACTCATCTCGTTCTACTAAGCGTTCTACTAAGGATATAGTCTTATTTGAATGGTCGACTGCATGTATCGACATTGCTCTCATGAAACCAAATACTTGAAACCCACTTTTTTTTAGAATGAGTGGCGAGGAAATTTCGAAGCATTTTAAAGCTTTGTTGACTTCGAAATACTATGTTTATTATTACTTACTGTCAGATCTGATGTCAAGAGAAACTTTTTCGGGACATTTTTTTCAGTTTTTAACGATGTAGACATCGAAATTAAACTGCACAAGATGATCTGTGTGGATTAGAGCATAAGACGCGAAATATCCCATCGATGCCATGCGACTGCTGTTCGTTCACGATAACCGATGCCTTTGAGTAATACGGTCGGAGAACGTGGCCTCAGACTGTTTTGCATATTTGATGCGACGAGGGGATTCCCCACAAAATCCGATGAAAGTGAAAATGTGAGTTCCAGGAAGCAGCTCAGAAGAACTGGAACAATAATTTTATCATCAAACCCGCATCCGACATGGACAACGAAATCGCGGCAATTAATAAGTCGAACGCGAAGTGCCAAGCCATCACCGCACCAATTAAGATTAATTGATAATTATAGTACGTATGTGGATGACCGCTACGAACTATAGATACCGTGCAATCTGTATCATTCTTATCTGCGCATGTCTTACACTACTCTACAGTTGCCTATGATAAAGGATTCTCGACAGTATCCGAAACGTCAGTAAAAAATTCTTGTTCCAGTGGTCGCATCTCCTTCTTCTGGATCCCTCAAAGTTACTGCCGCTGGCCCGATTAAAAGTGGTAAACCGTGCAAAAATATTTTTTCGGATGCCTGTATTGAAAACTAGGCGTCTAACCGTAGGGCGTTGTCGGCTCCCGGACGCGATGCTGTGGATACTGAGTGTTGGCTGAGCTTTTGAGCCAGTCAAAATCTCTGAACACAGAAGTCTGAGCGGAATTTTCTCGTTGCCTTTAGCTATGAAGTTTGGTGATCAATTAACGGAATGGGATGCGAACTACGGGTGGATCTTGTTTGATATTGAAGAACATATTGGAAAGGAGACTTTCCAAAAGTCAAGGGTGACTCGAACGGTCCGGTCTGCATAGTGGGGTTTTGTGTAAGGCTGTCCCCAACCGCGTAGGACCTGACAGATGGGAGGCTTTCCGCTCGCAGCTAACCCATTGGGATCACTGAATTTCCTGAGCACCCTTTCAACCTCTACTATTTCATTTGACTACACCTGGCTCGTGGAGATTCGTGGAGACTTGATGTAGGCAAGTCTTACGGGCCTATGTATACGCTGTATACGACGACCAATGCCTGTAGACCATTTCACATGTAACCTATCTGTTGGATTGGCGCCGAAGATACTACCGCTGCGTGGTCCGTGACTGTTGATGACAATCAAAAGTAACCATAAGACATTGAGTAACCCATGGACGTGCTGTATAGCTCACAGCTAGGAAGACCCGTTTTACTGAAATTAATTGATATGCTATACTGATTTTTTCCCCAATTACCGGTAATTTTATTGCTGGTGGCCTTAGAATATCTGTGATACGCACTTATCAAACGTAATACGACTTCTAGGCCACAATTTTTTCCAAATTTCGACTCTCACCACATGTGTTTTTTTAAACTTAGACCAACCCAGAACAACCAGCTGAGTCCAGAAAACGCCGAGCCTCTGAGTCAGTAGCCAGTGAAAAGCAGGATGTTGCTCCAAAACGGGTAAAGGCGGAGGCGAATGGGGAGTCTGCGAAACCGGCCACAAAAGTGAAGACACCGGGCCGAAAGGTCAATCACAAAAAGCCGGCATCTCGGTCTTCTGAATTCTCAATCAAGAAACAGGCGCAGGCTTCGACTAAGCCCCAGCCTAAACTTCAAGACTATCAGTTGGCGAAGCGATCTGATAATAAGAAGAAGAGGAAGCAGAAGAAACGGGCAACCTAGAAGGGAGTGATGTATTTGTCCTACTTTTCGCAACGACTGTCTCTTTTCCTTGTCGGACTCTGGAGCCCCTTTGTCACTCCATTTGTACACTTTCCTCTGTAAAAAGTGTGATCATAACTCTTATTCCTGTCTGGATGTCGAAGCAGAACAGACTGTTTGGGCCACAAATGTTCGAGTGAGAAATGACCCATCGGTGATCTATTTCTTAGCATCGTTCGGCGCAGGCATGCAAGTATAGGGGAAGGTCTGAGTGATTTTTGCCATCGTACCAGTGTTACAAGGCAACCGTGGATAATCGAGATCAGAGTTTAATACATCAAGCCAAGGGGTCCCAAGATGGTGCTGGTTTTGACAGGTCATCATACCTGATGGATGCTCTTATCCATCGAGTCAGGCACTCACTCGGTAGCCCAATCTGTGAAACTTTGTTTAGAGCCCTCTTCTCATTTAGTCAGTGTCACAGCATCTCTTCACCTCATTAATTGTGTAAACTAACGTGTATTACTTTACAAACGATACACCGGCCTCCTGGAATCGCCTGCATTACAGCATTTGCGTTCGCAAAGTGAAACGATTGCCCCTTGCCTCTATAGCTTGGCGCCGGTGAATCTTCGACTGAATTTCAGAATATCAGTGAAAATTGGGTTCGGACTGGATTTTTCTCCTGTGTGTGCTCGAAATTAATCTTTCCGGCCACAGGGTCAGAATTGCTGTCCAACCTATTCGGACGCTGGAACGTTGGCATTTCCAGAGCAACGCAGTCGGGCGTGTGCGCTTAGCGCTTTTTTTTTCTACGACGCAGCGCTACCAGAATGTTCGTGCCCACGATCAGAGACACGCAAGTGTCACCAAGGGAGTTCTGGACTCGTTTTCTCCACGGTAGACCACGCAAGTCCTGGATTTACTAACGTTATTTCCGGCTGTGGCGAAGGCTACGATACCAAGGATAGTCTTAGCCGACTAGAAAACGGAAGCGATCGGATAGATATGCAAAAAAATCCTTTTTAAGGAAAGAGTACCATTGTGGCCTTATCTAAATCATAATCGCGAAACAAGGAAATAGTCCGTCGGATGAGGGGCAAGCTGACAACCTTCATCTTACGCCTGTTTCACCACAGGATTTATGGTTCATAAAGTAGGTTCGAGCCAACAAAGTCCATCCCCTCAAACCAGAGACGTGCGAATAGCATGGTCTACCCACTGGGTAACATGAGACTCACGATGGAGCTCGCAGAGCGCTTAAATGCAACTAGTTAAATACTGTCAGTTCGTGTGGAAACTCGTTAATGCAATTGACTAAGCACCAACCGAGAAGAGCCATGTGAAAAGTATCGAGTCGTTTCCTTAGGGTCGCGTTTTGTTTACTGACAGGTGGTCCCCAAGGGGGGTCACCGAAGTAGTAAGTTAGGATACAGTGGATTTTGATAAGAATATTCGTGTAATTTAAACGAACCGTGTAAAGATACTCTGCCTGCATATGTGCACAGTAGCAGAGTGAGTATCGAGTAAAAGGACGCCTGCTGCTTACAGGTTGATCGTTCTCGGAATACTACTTTCAAAAGTATTATCTCGAGGCTGACACAGTTTTAAGTCGGTGAGCACGAGGCATGCTTTGGCTGCTCAGTCGGACGGCAGAGTGGTGTAGATCAGGGCCTGCCGTCCTGTTTGCTACCGTGCACGATCTCAGGGAAAGCCTCTCCGTGAGTGACGGTAGGCCCAAAACCCCTAGCACTGTTCGCTGACCGTGTGTAATGGCAATCAACACGTCGTTTCAATAATCTCTGGCTGCACAGAAGTAGGTGAATGGTCTTCTAACAGAACACAGGCTCGAAACGCGGCAGCAAAAGCTATCACCCAGTCTGAAGATCTGACTCCAGTAGGATACGACTGACAGGGTTATAAGTCTGGGAACAATGAAATTGAAGCGGCTACTTCATCGTTCAATATCAGTTAAGAGAGTTAGGATAAGTAACGGATACAATCAATAGCAAGCTTATTAGGATTGACAGATGTCCGGAATAGAAAGTTACGTAATGTCAGAATTGTGGAAACGGTTTAACATTATGGTATCTCAGACTCCAAAGCGGCAGCTGTTATTCACCTAAGAAGCTCAGTGATTTCGTAATTGCCATTCGTTGCAACTTCATGGGACTAGTCTAATAAGAAGTTTAGGGTTTGGCAGCTGAGTTGGCATATGTTCTTGGTTTTAGCATTGTTCATGTGATTCCTATAACTGTTATACAACTGAGCAGTCCCATGAGACAAGATCACAGTGCGCCCCTTGAGCGGATCAACCAACATTGCTAACTGCGACTCATCTATCGACGGTTGAATTTCGGAGACGGAGGCTATTGTTAATAACAGCATTGGTAAGAAGAAGTGAGCAATGAGCTTCGTGATATTAGAAGTATGGAAGTATCTCCAAGCGACATCCAATTTCGCCCGTATTTAGTAGATAACAATCCGTTACATGAACATGATAGAAGTTCCTTTGGCTTTTTCGGCGCATACTTAGGTCATCTGTATGTTGCGTACTATGCATAATTTTTATCATTATCGATCCCGATTATGACGCGATGGTTTTCTTTTCATTTTCAGTTAATGGTAGGCAAGTAAAAGACAGCTTTAAAGGGGTGCTTGTTGAAATCGGCAGCTTAATTCCATTCACAAAGTTGGTGGAATTTCGAGGAATATCCTTTAATAACGGAATGTTCTGATCCAAGTGTTGACAGCTGTCAACACTTCATGATACTCAGGTCACGGGAGATGAAAGATTTAAACAGTACACACAGAGCAGTCAATATCCAAAAGAAGAAAGCATACACCTACACCAAGTAGAAAAGACAGCCAAGAACATAGTGGTTGTGAAATTGTGACTTTCACTTGAAATGGAGACCTCATTTCTGATTCCATTTTACCCTGTCCTAGTGGGAATTCTATGTAAGAATGCGCTTTAGTAGGTTTCGAAGCTGCTGATGATCAGGGAAATGCCCTGCATATGCGTAGCGAAGCACGGCTGACTCGTCTCTTATTACCGCAGTGAAGTGTTTAGACTATAGATGAACCGATTACGAGCATCTAGTTTTTTATCAGCCAGTCGAAGCGGGTACCGCGGGGGACCCCCGGTGACTATAAGACAAAAGGCAAGTCAGGGTGGGTTAACCCACATTGGTGCTACCAAGCCCTTACGTCGACCGTCACTTTTACAAGCCAAATAACCTCGCCTAAATACTTAAGACAAAATAGAATTAGAAGAAAATGTATGAAGTGCAGTAAGACATATTTACAAGTAAAGTACAACTTGTCTTTTGATAATCAAAACGCACGAAATCCGTGACGTGTGCGAGCAGTCTTTTCATAATTTGGATTCCTAATTTCACCGAAGTCACATTGTGCAGCTCCGACTGCCTGACAGGGAGGGCGCCAACCGTCGTCTATCCTGCATACATTGCATTTGATAATGTCATAATCTTTTTTAACTAAAAGCTAAGGAAAATGGAAGAAAACGATAGTAAGTACCTTAATTTTCCGCATGCTATCGTCTGGTCCATCAATATTCAATAGAAAATAATGTCCTTCAAATTGTCTCTCCCCACCCCTACGAAAAACTTGCGGGAGTCGTCGTACCCCAAGATTTTTTATGTCGAAAATAATGTGGTCATTTTCAAGTAAACGCAGACAATGTCTTTTTAAGGCTGTGCGTACACCAGAATCACCTAACGCTTTAAATATAATAGGCATTTCGAGGCGAGCCATGGGGGTGAAAATACGATACGCAAAGCTGTAATGGTTTTCCGAACGTTAATATGCGTGCAGTTGAGGAAAATGTGCGAACGGTGAATTTGTCTTACACAGGCGGACGCACAGACAGATTTCGTGATAGAAAACAGTGCACAAAAAAGGAGTGTGCACAAGACACGTTCAACCAAACATGTATATGCAGCAGTTTTTTTTGTGAGCACATTTACGAGTCCTCAACTCCTGGATTTCTTTTCTAATGTTCATGGTTTGTCTTCCAGACAGTCTTGAAGGCTTTCGGGGACGCCTGGGTGATAGAAAGAACATAGAAAAATTGAGCTTGCAGGGCCGCGCACTGTAGACCATAACACCATCAGTAAAATCCTCAGTTCTACTTTTTAATGAACTAATCTGCGCAGAGAGCGGCTGGAACGCCTTAGAAAATCTATCTGCTTTTATTTTTCATATCTGAGGCTATTTAAATACCCTGCAAACCTCCATTTTCGAGAACCGGATATCGATCTTAGATATCATCTAAATCTTTTTTGTTTCGTCGTCTTGCTATTGACTGTGTGCATGTATGAACTCAGCGTCATCTGGCAGTCCGACAGCTTACAGGCGAGCAGTAATTGAAGACTGTATGGCAAATAGCTGGACTTGAACCTGACAACCTAGATTAGTACGGTGTCTCATCCATTCAGAAATTATGATGTCGTTTATGGTTAGGAGGTATTCGATCTGATATCTACTCACCACCCAATGGAGATCAAAACGATTGGTGAATCAATATACCTTTTGGTCTGCCATTCAAACTTCGTTCTACTTCACCTCAACAAAATTAATTGGGAATCCGCATTCTGAAAGCAAGCGACGCAATAGAAATTAGCGAAGATGGAGCCAAAGCTGAGCATCTTACAAATCAATCCTGAGGACTGAATGCGAAGTCTTCCCTTCTAAATATGGCTTAGCCTTCAGTCCAATATTGATGGTGTATCTTTCATTGAAGTGACTGTTCGTCAGGAATTTTTGGCGCTAAATAACTCGAAATCACCTGACCTCGATGATATTCTGCCCAAATTACTAAAAGAGCTTGCGGAGGAGCTAGCTAAACCACCTCCCCGGCTTTTCAATAACTCGGTTGAAGCTGGCTGTTTACCCGCCTACTGGAAATCTATGCGGATCACACTGCGGTATAAAGACGACGGAAGGGTTTCCGTAAACAATCAGAGACCAATCAGTCTTAATTCGATCTGTTGCAAAATTCTGGGAAAAGTAGTCGAGCGAGAGCTGGTGTGTTTCTTAGAGTAGCATAACCTGCTAACAGATGCACAGTATGGAGTCTGCAGGGGCAGGACATGCGTGAAAAACCTGCTCTATTGTTTAAAACGTTGGAGCCGGGCCGTTGATGAAGGAAATCCGCTTCGTGTAGTCTATATGGACTTTAGGAACGCATTCGATAGTGTCTCACGTCAATAACAAACTCTGCCAAATTAATGTTCAAAGAAAGCACCTGAAGTGGATTCGAAGCTTCCTACTTGGCCGCCCTCAAACTGTCATGTCGGTAGCCAGCAGTCGGAAAAAGTTGCGGCCAAGAGCTGTGTTCCTAAGGCCTCGTCCTTCACCCTATATTGTCCACTATGTACGTAAACAACTGCGTCCGTGAGCTGGATTGCGATGTCGCTATGTTTGCCGATAATATTAAGATATGGAGCGTCATCAGAAATGCAGCTGACGAGGGGCATATACAGGTAAACATAAACCTAAAACTACTGCCTGAATGACATATAACTGCAAAAAGTAGAGAGCAGAAAGATTTGGGATCGTTGATCACGACGCCTTCGCTGCACTGTGCAAAAGTAGCCAAGTCTGCGATGTCCACCCTCTACTTTGTCAAACGGGCTTTCTCTGCCTTTGATAAAGGCTGCTGCATTAAGATCTTTGAAAAATTTATGCGACCGAAATTGGAATTCACTGTCTAAACATGAAGATTGTGGACCGCGAGAAACCTCAATTCCTTCGAAAAGGTTCAAAAGCGTGCAACAAATTTATGATTGGACAGAGCTCATTACCATAGGAAACGCATTTAGCTAATCTCAGGCTATTTTCTTGAAGTTACTGGCAGCTACGTGGTGACCTGCTACAAACGCGGTCAGGACTGCTGCGTCTTACTTGGCGACTTCTTCGAGCTAGCAACAACCACGAACATAATAGGTCCTCCATTCAAACTAAGAGTTACGGAGGCCTGGCTAGACGCACGAAATTTGGTCTTTGCAATAAAGTGGTCGAAGCTGTGAATGTTCTGCTCCTGGATGTTTTTATGTGTGCTTCCTTTCAAGTCTTTAAGAGTAAGCTGGATTGCTATAGCAATGCCCACTCTACCACCACCTGACCCCTTTAGTCTTACTGCTACGTTTGTGTGATATTTATTTATGAAATTAGTTTCTGCATCAAATTCATTCCACATACATGCAGCTTACTTATGTCAACCCCAGCGGATAGTTGCGATCGCGGCAGATCCTCCTGTTTTCGTCAATTTGATAGCAGCCTCGGAAATCGGCAAGGGCATACCGTGGTCGCAGTTACGGCACCTCTAGGATCTCGAGATCCCTACGACACCCTCCTCGGTGTTATCTCAACCATGCGGCCGATATCCGTGATAGGCTTCCCTATCCCGCCTTGACATCCTCATCAGCATGACACTGCTATCTCGTGTACATTTCGTGCCATGAGCGTCAATTTTTTTCTCCGTAAAACCCCTCACATGGCATTCAACACCTCCATAATTTCCGAGAAATGCAAAAGGAGTTTTTTCACTGTCTACTCTTTTTTGATTGTCGCCCCTCCAATAACTCGTGTTATTGGCATCACCTCTGAGCCAAAATACTGTCATTATGTAATCATACTACACGTGCTGAGTGAGTAGCAATGTTTGCTCACTATTTACAGCTAAATGACGGTTGCGAGCATGTGAACGACCACTGTCTTAATTTTTGTACTGTACCAATGCCTTTTTCAGCCACTACGTCACTAATAGGGAACTCAAACGAGTTTACCTATCTTTCACTCAATAAAACTAACTTGAACTGTTCTGCGAGGTTTTGGGTCTACGTGCGATTGATCTGATGACATATTGCCGGTGAGTTCTGCCCCCCCCATTCACCCTCAGAACGAGGACATTTTTCGACAGCTTCTTGACCGACCGTACTTCATTGTCGTGAACTTGCTACTGCTATGTTTTAATTCTAAGTGCCCCACTTAGCTTTTTGAATTCTATAATAGAAACTTGCATGATAAGACTCATGCCTGAGTAAGATTCGGCCATGTAAGGTTTCCCTCTACCCAGAACTTTCAATCAATTTTGCCAAGTCTTGGGTGAGGTGCATTTCCATCGCCGTTTTCTATTTTACGGTACAAAAAACTTGCAAGAACTCAAAGGAAGCTCCCACTGGCAACAGTTTTACTACCTTTCTATTAGCCACGGAAGTTCATTTGTCCCTTCAACTATGAATTGGACAGTTCTTCAAGGTCATGCCTGATTTATCCTATTTTGAGGTGCAAACGACAATGAAAATTACCCTTAACTGGTTCGCCCTGTCTAACATCCGGCGTGGTATGTGGTGCATAACACACTGTTCTCTCCCATTTCAGTGTGCAAAGATTCGACAGCAGACTTTTTCCTTAATCGGCATCTTTGTGTGAAGACGGTCCGAACGCGAGTTATCACCCGGAAAATCCTGCTCCAGTGATCGCATCTTCTTTTTCTGAAATCCTGAGGGTACGAGAACAAAGGGACCTTACTAGCTACCGGTTCATGCATTTACAAGCGACCTTCAAATGGCGGATATTAGGCCAGGACAAAGGAGGCACGCGCAAGCGAGACTGCCTCGCAGCCGGGTCGCTGCTATCTGGGGGTCACGCTGAAGACACAAGCACATGCGCGCGTAAGCAAGCGCCTGCACGACCATTCGTGGAGAGCCAATGGGGAACAATGACAAATGCCCCTTAAATAGCGAGGTTAAGAGCCGAAGGGCATTCTGCTGCTAGCAACCCGGGACACGGCTGCTAGAGACACGGAACACTGATGGCCGAGACGACGACAGAAGACAAGCTGCTTGACACGCAGGAAACAGAGTTGATGTACCAGTAGAATTGACAGTAAATTTCTATCTGCTATCCTCTTCTGTCTTCTCTTCCTAAAACGTAACTGGGGACATAACCGGTGTTGACACGGGAACACACAAGGTTATAATACTTTCCAATGTCCAATGTCATCTTGTTGCGAAAAGCCCCTTCCTGCCATGAAGCTCACTCTAGAGCCCCGCCAGAGAGACGGGAATGACCATTTATGGCCTATTAGCCGTCAGCAACCAGTCATACCTCACCCCTAGTAGTACTCTACCGAGGTTCAAACCGTGACCTATTGAGTAGAAGTCCAACGATCTAACCCATTGAGTCGCGGGTTCGTTGTCTTGCCGGGTTCGACGGGAAATGGTAACATTGGTGGATGGATGCGCACCACTCGGTTAGTTTTAGTTAATCTGCATAAAAACTTTTTGCTATTTTTATTATTTTTGTACACTACATTTTTTTAAGCGATTTTAAAGTAAAATATACGATAGATGCGTAAACAATCTTTCAATAGTGACCTTACTACCGCTATATATTATCCAAAATAAGGGGCAGTGGGAAAGCGAGCGGTAAGGATAGTTGGGGGCATAGTTCAGGAATTACGGGTCCTACTCCGCGAACGTAAACGGAGACTCTGATTCGAGTCCCAAGATTGGACTAACCTCTGATCCGATCCGCGCTCGATTCGCACCTGAATCACTGTTAGGGTTAAATATGTCTCGGAGGAAGGTTTAGCAATATCTTCTTTCCCGAGCGACCTGCATGACAGGGTCAGCGTGTTGAGGACGTTGGAGCTTGGAGCGGGGTTCGGGATAGCGTGTGAGCGCCGCCTGTATGTCAGGCGGTTGAGGCGGCATATGATCACCACCTGGACTCAGCCAGAGAAGGCATACTATGATCCACCTTCTTCCATGACTAAATCCCGTTACTCCCTCTGAATAAAAAAAATTGCAAATACCCTCTAAAGGATCAAGAAAATCAGTTTGTGTGCGTATATTTGTCTTAAATAAATTTGCATCAAGCGTATGCATTTACGTTTGTTAAGTTTGGTACAAAACAGCCATAATGTTGTTCTGCTTCAAAAGCCTTAGTGAACTGCTTTGCTTAGTTCGAAATTTTTTGGTTGTGAACGGATTTTTCGGGTTTTTCAGAAACTCGTCCGCTGGATCCCGTGCTACACCCGTAACGCCAATCGTACCCCGATCAGTTCTCCATCCTATCGTATTAGGACCCCTAATTCCTGAACAATGCCCCCATATCTATCCTTACCACTAGCTTTCCCACCGTCTCTTATCTTGGGCAATATCTAGTGGCCGTAAGGTTACTAGTGAAAGACTGTGTACACATCTATCATATATTTTACTTTTAAAATGCTTAACAAAATGTAGTGTACAATAATAATACAAATGGCAAACATTTGCAGAAGATATTCTTTGAGTTAAAATGACTTTCGAGTTTGGCACCCCAAATCGTCTTTGGACTAACAGGAAAAGTGCAATGAACAATTAAAATTTCAAAACAGCCGAAAAAATCAATAGTTATACAAAATGAGACGTGATTGGTAGGTTTGGTCTCAGCTAGTCTCTGTCGTGTGGCCTCTGTCTTTTCCATCGTTCTTTGAGGTGCTTATAAATACCATCCAACTCTACGTGCCGGTTGATGTAGGAATTGTCGGAGTGCATGGCTTCGATGAATTCTCGGCCATTTTTGGAGGGGCAAACGCCGACGATGCGTGTTTTATCCCATGCAAAAGTGTGTCTTGTGTCGAGGCAATGCATGACCACTTCGGACAAACGGTCACGTCTCTTCACGGTCATCTGGTGCTCGCGGATGCGTATAGAGACGGATCTTCTTGTTTGGCCACAATATACAGTATCACAACCTCAGCATGGGATTTTGTAGATGGCTTCTTTCTTATTGAGGTAGCTGATCCTATCCTTAGGGTGTACTAGCTGGGTATGTAAAGTGGCCACCGGTTTGTGCGCCACTTTCATTTGGTGTTTCCGCAAGTATCTGTCAATGAGTTCAGACACATCTCTTATATAAGGGAGGATTCGCCATGCATTTTTTTGGGTGCTTGAGTGGAACTATCTGGTTCCTTTTTGTTGCGTTGTTTTTGTTTCGTGTATCGGCATATAAAGCTTCTGGGGTAACCATTTCGGGAAAACAAATCAAACAAGCAATTGAGCACTCCGATGATTCATGCATTAACCGGCACGTCGAGTTGGATGGTATTTATAAACACTTCAAAGAATGACATAGGCCACACGACAGAGACTAGCTGAGACCACACCTACCAATCACGTCTCACTTTGTATAACTATTGATTTTTTCGGCAGTTTTGAGATTTTAGTTGTTAATTGCACTTTTTCTGTTAGTCTGAAGGCGAGTTGGGGCGCCAAACTCGAAAATTCAAGAACATCTTCTCAAATTTTAATTTCTTGGGATGTGCGTGTTTCAGTTTATATGAAATAACTCAGAAAAATAAATCAATTGATCTGGTGGTCGATACGTCTTCTTCCTCGTCCATGCAAATACCTGGATCGCGAACCTTCTCATTCATTCAGAAATAGCACACAGTTTTTGCGCAGATTAACTAAAACTGACCGATCGGTGCGCATCCATCCACCAATGTTACCATTTCCCGTCGAACCCGGCAGGACAACAAACCCGCGACTCAATGGGTGAGATCGTTAGAATTCTACTCCACAGGTCGTGGCTTGAGCCTCGGTAGAGTACTACTAGGGGTGAGGTATGACTGGTTGCTGACGGCTAATATGTCAGAAATGGTCATTTCCGTCTTCCTTGTATTTGTCGGTAATGTTCATCTGCGTATAATACTAGCAGCCTACTGGCGGGGCTCTAGAGTAAGCTTCGTGGCAGGAAGGGGCTTTTCGCACAGTAAACCACTAACCTAATCAATTAACGGTGACTTGAAATCTTGGATTATGAAAATGACTTTTCGTTATGGGTTGAGAGTACCGAAAAAAGCCATCGACTACTGGTGAATAGCGGACCAAACAGGAGGCCCTTTCAGTATAAAATTTAAAGAAGACGCAATTTGCTATCAACCAAGTACAAGAAGTAAATTTTCCGTGCATGTTTTTCCATAAAATGTATTTGAATTTATGAAGGCAATCAAAATAAATGGTAAAAAGGCATACTACTTAAGAAGCCAGTTCTCTAAATAGATACGTTTCGCTAGTGGTCAGAACGAAGCTCGTTAAAAAGCCCGCATCCTATCATGACTGAAATGACTTCAGAATAGACTACACAATAATCGGTATCACAACTTGAGTCAATGCCGATTAGCGAAAGATTATCAATCTTTGGCATATGTCGGCAAGTTGTGTGATCTTCGGCGACTACTGTAGTGACTCCTAACCGCGCGAACGCTCGCCTTTCGCGGCTGTTAGCACTTACGCACGTATCAGTGCCTGTTTACCCCAATTCGGTCTGGCCAAGCATCTTCCTGTGGCTGACTCGGATATGACCACACTGTAGACGCCGTGATGACTCCCACGCTCTCACGCTTCCGATGTTACCCCTCTTCGGCGCAGTCGTACGCCCGTCCGACTGTCCATTTCCTTCAACTTATGCTCTACTACCTCTCTACAGAATATAACATTCCTTCCGCTTGGCGTTTCAGTTCTTCGCTTCTCACACGGAACTAGACCTGAAGATAGCAGTGGAAAGCGTTTTATTTATTAACGTAAGCCACTGCGATAGGTTCGTCCGTACTTCGAGGGAGATAATCTTGCATGGTATTAATGACAACATGATATGAAAAAAAAAATATTCGTAAGCCAACGATAACTGCCAATAGGTGAGCCAAGAATCCACTGTTCTGATTTAGGATCTGTACATCGGTCAGTGACACGGTATGTCCCTTAGGGTAGAGCAGCTTAAACATTAACTGATAATAGAATGTTCAGCACACAAGAATCATCCTCATTGGTAAGTGTTCATCCGACCACTAACGGAAGTCATCTGTCCCGCTCTGCCTGGGGTCTAGACAAAGGCCATGACAACCGTAGCAGCTGGTACTATGGGCAGATAGTACTGCCGGCAAAGACAAAGGAGACTGGAATGGCCATTTCCGGCTTCTTAGCCGTCGTCAGCCAGTCATACCCAGACCCACTTATCATCCCACGCGAGTCTCGAACTCGCGACCCCTTTGATTAGACTCAAACGCCCTAACCATTGAGCCACGACCTCGTTGTCTTTCGAGGTTAGGTCGAGGCATATCGACACCCATTGATGAACGTTCACCCGACCACTAACAGAACTTATTTGTCCCACTCTGCTTGCAGTTTCAACAGATGCCCTGACAGTCATAGAAGCTGGTAGTGTAGGACGCTCGGATGGTGCACCGCTTGGGTCTAGACATGACTGGCTGACGACGGCTATTAAGCCGGAAATGGCCATTCCAGTCTCCCTTGTTTTCGCCGGTAATACTGTCTGCATACACTACAAGAATTATCCTGTAGGATTCTGAGACTAAGCAACATAACGACAGTGCAAATCTAATGAGGCGGGAGGCGAAACGCCAAAATGTCACAACAGGAAGTCCTGTGCCGAGACAAACCTTGAGACGACGCACCGGAAAACAGATTTTTAGGTTTACCTGCCAGTTGGCCCCACCTGTAGGGCGTCATATTTGGCCGCTTTTTTCATTGGCTGAATGCTGGCCACACATAGTACACGTACAATAAATAAGCTTCAGTGAACCTAGGTGTAAAAGGGGAAAAAATACCAAAGTCACCGATTGAAATAGTTCTTGCTGACGGTTGAATAATTAGATCCCGCCTGATGGCTTGGTGCTTGTAAGCTGAGTTAGTAGAAAAACCGAGGAAATATAAAAAAACAAATCTTTCTGTTTGAGCTAGAGAGACAGCAGGATTGAAAACGATGCACGCCTGAACTACACCAAGAGGCCTCACGCTGGCAGAAGTTTACGATCCGACTCACAGGGCAAAAGAAGCTTATGGAGGCCCACTCACCAACCCTTGTCCCAGCATTTCGTTCTGCAAAAAATGGTGTTTATAAAGTTTTCGGGGGTGGGGAAATAGGATAGGCAGAAAAGGAAATTTTTAGAAGTAAGTGTAAAGTGAAAAAAATGTAGTCGAAGTTGCTTTCCGCGGTCGCTGGGAGTAAGTTGTTCCGCATGTAAATTGAAAGTGTGCGCGGCGCTTTGCCCCGCGGACTATACTAATCGAACTCTAGAATGGTAAGTTAGACCTCAGGTAAGTTGAAGTAGACGACCTCCTAACCACCATTACTATTTTTCGGGAAATTCAAGAAACCTGCAATTTGATAATCAAGTTTTTCCACAATAAGTTAAACGATAATACAGATTAGGAAAATCTACAGATATAAATCAACAACACTTCTAAATAGAGTAAAATAAAAATGCATTCAGCATTTATTAAAGTATATTCCACTGCGTTTCTTAATTAACCACCCATAAAACCCTATAACCACCGTTTTCGTAGGAAAATATGCAAGGAGTAGGGATTAATGAGTGGGCCTACATAAGCTTCTGTTGCCTTTTTCACAATTGGGTCAAATGACGAATCAATGAACGTGGAAGCGCAGAGAACCTGCACTGCTTCGTATCACGTTTTAGATCGCAAGCTAACCCACAGTTAGCCCACCGTGTACTATAGCTCAAACCGTTTCTTAAGAGGCACCGGCTCACGATTAACATAATACTAAAGATGGTGCGCCCAGAACACATTTTTTCGAATACGTCATTGATGCTTGACATCTGTTTATAACTCCCAGTGTGTTGTCTGCACTCTAAGCTTCGAAAATGATCCAGCAGTTCCTGATTCACACGTTCTGGTGACCATTTTTACCTGGAAAACTACCATTTAGAGGGTAAACAGAAAACTTGCAAGGCTGTTTATCCTGCCTGCAAGTTACCTTTTTTGGTTTTCATGCTAGAGTACTTTAAAAAAAACTCGACAAAACAGATAGAGGAACGAAACCTCTACGGAAATTTAAAACATATTTCGGTGGGTGGCTATCCCAAACGTGAGTGTAAAGGAGAAACTTAGCTGATGTAAAAGTGCTTTATTTCCAGAAAACAAAAAATACCTTTTGTGGGGTCCTTATTCCTTCAATAATGTTGATGAAAAAGTATTCATTCTGTTTTCGAAGAAGCGGTATCCACCCACGAAAATCTGAGCTCTACCCTATAAATTTGCGGTCTTCCTTAATTGGACACAGATTACATGTGTCCTAATCCATTCAACAAAAATTATTTTTATTAGAATCAGGGGCTTCCTGTTTCGAATTTATTCTTTTTCCACTTCACCACACGCTAACGTCCACATGCTAGTGGTGAATTTGACTTTACTGTCTTAACGAGTATAGATTGTTTGCTGAAAACCAGCTACTAAGAACACAATGTGTACACCTTTATGTTGGGTTCTTGATGCAGTTTTTGCGTATTTACTCTCCTTCACGAAGCAGAAGGAAGGCTTCGTCTGTCAAAAAATTGGGAGTGACATAAACGCTACATTAAGATGTTAGTATAGCCTGGATTTTAGTCCCAACTAGCACCTGGTTGGCCCCTCAACAAGCAATCTTCCAAGCCAGGCCTTTTGTATGCTGCGCTAAGTTAATGGGGTGAATCCCGAGGATGGTTTGATTTTCCTTTCCTTCACACACTCACTAGTAGCAGCCGATGGACTAACGGTAGTTAAGAGTTGGCACGGCGGTGGACATGAAGTACTGCCCCCTGAGCGCTCAAAAGACGAAAAACATTGCTTATACAGTATGGCCTTACATTCGTGTAACATGCCGACATATGCGAAAGATTGATACGCTTTCACTAATCGGCATTGAGTAAGGTTGTAATACTAATTATCATGCGGGCTATTCTGAAGTAATTTCCGTCACGATAGGAAGCCGGCTTTTTAACGAGTTACTTCCTGCCCGCTTGGAAGATGTATATTATGTAGAAAATGGCTAATTATGCAGTATGCCTTTTTATCATTGATTTTGATTGCCTTTATAAATTCAAATATATTTTATGTAAATCATACACAAAAAATTATTTCCTGTACGCGTTTGGTAGCATATGATGCCTTCTTTAAATTTTAGTCTTAAAGAAAGAGCATAGTTCGGGTTTGGAAGAATACCTAATTATGAGCTTTTTTACGATTGTGAGGTTTTCATTCATCATGCATCACATCTGTCAATTTATTAATGCTGCCTAAAATGTGTACAGAACGTTCCACATCTGTTGTAATAGCTTATAAAAACCGCGTGACTTCTTCCTTTAACCATTGGCGGAAACATATTTTTCAGTAAGCAAGATGTAAACACTGCGCAGTTTTTAAAGCTTGAATTCAAGTGTAGCAGTCAGTAGGTTTAAAAATTATTCGGCAAATTCTAAACGTTTTTTAAACCAAAAGATACCCTTTCTTTAAGCATAAAATTTAAAGGAGACGTAATTTACTACCAAATGAGTATAAGAAATGATCGTTTCATTTACGTTTTCCGTAAAATATATTTGAATTTATAAAGGCAATCAAAATCAGTGATACAAGTGCACAGTTCGTAAGTAACCACTTTTTACAGTACATACGTTTTGTTAGCGGTCAAGACGAAGCTCGTTCGAAAGCCAGCATCCTATCATGACTGAAATTACTTCAGAATATACTACACGAGAATCGGTATTATAACCTTACTCAACGCCAATTAGCGAAAGAGTATAAATCTTTCGCATATGTTGGCATGTTACACGAATTTGAGACCGTACTGTATATGCACCAGTATTTAATGCATCATACAGGCTCAGAGCTACCTAACTAACATGCATAGTGAGCCAATGCAAATGACTTCTAGCCTAGTACATTAGCAGCGTGAGCTGTAGATTTATAGGCTACATTCCGTTGCTTTTGGACTTAAAACGTCTGCTAGTTTACTTGACCTTAGTCTAGTTGGTTTCGTTTATTTGGCTTATTTGTGAAGAAGATGAAGAAGAAGAAGACTCGATCGCTGGGACAATACGTTTATTCGCCTGATGTTTCGACATCCGTCGCGGATTCATCATCAGAGACATGAGTAGGAAACAGTAGCAGAAACAGGTACTGCATGCACAGAAGTTTGCATTATTTATAGGATAAGTCATTACTGTAAACATACAGCGACAATTAACGTTAATTGCCTTCTTGCGCGTGGATAATTTGTTGGACGACACGCGGGCTCTGACCTGTAGAACTTTCATCACGGGCGGTGGGCTCGGGCGTGATGATTGCTCGGCCATCTGGCCCTCCGGTGTTGACGTAGGATGACGCGGTGGCCTGCCCGTTCCCTAAGTGACGACTTGCTTGCGGCTTATTCGACGAGATCAGGCCACACGTTCAAATTTGATAAGGCTGAAATTCTCGCAAGAGGTGACAATCGGGTGAGCCGAGAACTACATGAGTCATAGTTCACAGGCCTCCAATCCATAAACAAGTGCAAATATTTGCTTAATCCATATTCAATGCTGAGATTCAATTTAGCCAAAGCAAGTCATCACTTGAGGAACGGGCGGGCCACCGCCTCATCTTACGCCAGCACCGGAGAGCCAGACGGCCGAGCAACCCTCACGCCCGAGCCCGCCGCTCGTTATGAAAGTTCAACAGGTCAGAGCCCGCGTGCCGTCCAACAATCCATCTGTTGTAACCGAGTGTGTTCCTGTGTCAACATTGGTTATGTTCCCCCAATGCGTGTTAAAAAGAGAAGACAGGATGGGATAACAGCTAGTACTTTACTGTCACTTGTACTAGTATATCAGATCTGTTTCCTGTGTGTCCAGCAGCTTGCCTTCTGTGGTCGGTCTCGCTTCGGCAGCAGTCTTGGTGGGCAGCGTGTCCATAGCAGAGTCCCCGTTCTGCTCGCAACATCGCTATTTAAGGGGCAGTCGTCATTGCTCCCCATTGGCTCTCCATTGTCATCGTGCACACGCCCGCTTACGCGCGTCTGGCACCTGTCCTCAGCGTGACCTCACTGACAGCAGCAGTCCAGGCTCCTGGGGCAGTCTGACGTCGTATGCCTTCTTTGTCCTGGCCTAATGTCCGCCCTTTGAAGGTCACTTGTAACTGCATGAGCCGGCCATCGATCAGGTTCCTTTGTTCTGGTAGTCTCGGGATCGTCCGAGTGATAAATCGCGTCCGGGTCATCCCAACACCTCCCGCTGTTAGAAGAATGACTTGTCCGGCGGACATTTAGTCCTGGTTGGTCTCCAGCAGTCTTTTTAATCGTCTACCTGACTGTAATGCCTTTCTGCTCTGGTCATTGATCTCGTGGCTGATATTGCTGGCCGAAACTTCTTCACAGTTGGCAGCGGGTCTTAACAGTCTTCTTCAGTGTCATTCAGCACCGCGGAGTAGTCTGCATACCGTCTTGATTTGCAGCTCGGTCGTGTCTGCACCTTTGTTGCTGATTCACCTGAATCCGTTGCTGCTGCTGCCTCTGTCGCAACATTGTCAGTCGCTGCTGCTACTTCTGCATCTGTTGCCTTTGTCGCAGCTCCATCTGCTGCTGATGTTCTTGTACTACAGCCCGGTCTTGTCTGCCGTTTGGTCCGCGGCTCGGTCTTGTCCGCATCTCTGGCTTTTCTGCGGCTTGGTTTTGTCCACATCGCGGCCTTGTCTGTAGCTCTATCCCATCTGCGGCTCGGCCTTGTCCACTTCTGAGGCTGCTGGTGCATCTATTGCTGCTGCTGCCGCGATGTCCTCTGTTGTCGCTTTTTTGATCTTGTTCTCTTACTTCGTTTTGTCATCACGGCCTGTCTAAAACCCATCTTCCTGTAGCACTGCGAGGAGAGCGATGAAATTGGCTTGCCTCCAAAATCAGCCTCATCTGCTCGAAACTGATCATCTTGTGAAGTCCTTGTGATGATGTTGTGTCTTCACCTGCGCCTGGAGTGATCACCTGCGTCGCCACTGTTGTAACCGAGTGTGTTCCTGTGTCAACACCGGTTATGTCCCCCAGTACGTGTTAGGAAGAGAAGACAGAATAGGATAACAGCTAGTACTTTACTGTCACTTTTACTAGTACATGAACTCTGGTCCGTGTCTCCAGCAGCTTGCCTTCTGTGGTTGGTCTCGCTTCGGCAGCAGTCTTGGTGGGCAGCGTGTCCACAGCAGAGTCCCCGCTCGGTAGTGTTTACACCGGAGTCCTGTCTGTGGTAGAGTCTGCCTCTCGACCCTACAACACTATCCATGCGCAAGAAGGCAATTACTGTTAATTTTCGCTGAATGTTTGCAGAATGACTGCATCCTATAAATACTGCAAACTTCTGTGCGTGCATTACCCGTTTCTGCTATTGTTTTCTACTCATGTCTCTGATGATGAATCCGCGACGGATGTCGAAACGTCAGGCGAATAAACGTATTGTCCCAGCAATCGAGTCTCCTTCTTCTCAATTGCTTTTTGAGACTCGTATTTTTGCTCGTATTAGCTTATTTGTATTTTATTTCAGCTTGCTGAAGCTCGCGGTAGAAAAAGTCGAAAACGATGGTCAAAACTGCCGAAGATAACAGAAAATTGAATTGAGAAGAAGAATATCAGATCGTTGGGACAACGGTTTTATTCGCCTGACGACAATGAAACGGCAGCTGGAGCCATTTAATTTATTTACATAATGCATTTAAGCCCATTCGGGTGTTTTAACCTCGACTTGTAGTTCAAACTTTTTCAGAAAACGGGATGCGACATGCGCATAAGTTTATTTCGATAGATTTTCCTACCAGGGAACTTGTCTTCCCAGTGCTATCAGAGTCAAAAAACCAACGTTTCATTCAATGATGCATTGATTAATTAAGTGGATTTTGTCCTTTTTAATTTCGTTGGAAATGAATGCGTTAGCGTGAAATTAATCTTTCCGACTAAGTATTTTTAGACATGATCTGAGAGATGGGCTGAATTCCAGCAGATACGGCGGCATAAACACGTTATATTCATAAGCTATTAGCAAGTGGCCATAATAAAGATACTGTATCATTAACATACGGCCCGCACAGGCGTAAGATAAAATGGAATAGGTATCGCGGGGGGTTAAGTGAGTTAAACCCAGGTAACTGCAATCTTCAGACCATGGTTACATCTGCTAGATGTTCAGCCAAATCACCCTGCCTAAATCTGCTGATCTGCAAACGCACACAGAGGACGCATGCTCTCAAGACAACACGGGTGTCTCACAATCACCAGATCAAGACGAGAAAACATGTGCCCGCATGAAGCCTAAGATGCGCGTAAGCTTGCTATTTTTTAGTTATTTTACTATAGTCTAGCTGTCCTAACCACAGCAGTAAATTTGCTTTATTAAATACACATAATTATAATCTAGCTGGTTGTAACTTCATTATACAGTTTATACACAAATGCACCTCTTAGCGTACGCAGTCAAGTCTCTCAGCTAGATTTCCTAAGCTCTGATAGTACAGTCTAGTCCTCAAAGCCTAGTCAAACCTTGAGCCTATTGCAATCTCAGCAACACTGTAGTCCTCTAGTACCGTACTTGTATCACGGTAAGCTCATACCTCCACCTGTTATACTAAATTGATCAAATAGGATGCATGTCTTACTACTGAACTTTGAATACCTTTATAGGAATTACCACTTTCACTATTACTACCAGCATCACCAATATTTTCCGATTCCTGCTGCACTGACTTAGCCTGTCATGTCAACTATTGATACAATTTAAGAATATATTACTACCCAAATATGATTACCACAATACATCCTCTTAGCAGTGGCATATTACCTCTAGCAGCAGTATCCTGGTCCAAACTTTGTAAAATATGACAGCAGCAGTTAAATTGCCTAATTAGTTACACTGAATTCAAATCTAGCCCACTTTAAAGTCTAGCTGGCTATAACTTCATGCAGTCAAAAATAGTACCAGAAATGCTACCAACCAGCTGCACCCCGATTTACTAGTATTGGAAAGATCAGTAGCAGTACCAGCCTTGGTTTCCAGTACTCTGGTTTGACAGTTTTTGAAGTAAGGTTTCTACTTGGAATACCCTAACCTCCCATTCTCACAACGTGCTGGGATCAACGGGATACGAGCAGGGGTTCTGAAAAGTCCAAGCTATAGATGGATGCTGTGGTAAGTCTGTATTTGGACTATAGACGGCAAACTGCATGACTTAATTGCGTGGTAGGAATGGTACATTACTTTATAAACGCCCTATTATTATCCAAATGCTAATCACTATTACCTCGCACAGATTTCTAGTGCATATTGGGTGCGACTTCTTAAAAAACACACACAAGAAATACTTATAGTTAACTATCTATTGACCTTACAAAACATGAGTAATAGAAACTAGCACTCGTAGTATAGGCACGTACCTATAGCAGCAGTATCTTAGTATCTAAGATGACACAGCCTGAGAGGGCGGAAACTAAGGCAAACGCTTTTCTGCTCAGGGTCAATGCATATGCTTACACAAAATAGTTTTAACCCAGAGTTAAACTCCATGCTGTGACAAGGAGGCATGCACCCCAGAGCTTACTCAAACCAGCGTCACTTCTGACATATTTTAGCGTCAGAGATAGTAATGATTCTGATACTCGGCTACATCGTAGCCAGTTGTTACAGACACAGTAGTAGCCGTATCAGTCTCGGCCTCCTTGGACCTGTCTTCACACCTACTATGGGTGAGTGAGGGTAAATAGTACAGTAGTACCAGCGCAAAAGGCTACTGTCACTTAAGACTAGGTTAGTCGGTGTATTGGCTTGCATTTGATACAGCAGCCCACGCCAGACCCTGTTTAGCCTTTGAGACTCCGGGAGAAGGTGAAGAGTGCGGAGCCACTAACTACGTCCTCTATTACTTAAAACTAACCCCCTGAGGCCGTCACCTACTGTACCAACCTGTTGGTTCATTTGGTGGACTTAATCTAAATCGATGGTCGAACACACACACACTTAGTAGAGGAGAAGTCAGTGGCGGCCAGAATAGAAGGAATCGTATATTGTGTACACAGAAGAACGGAGAATAAGGAGGAAAAAGATTGACTACGGAGAGCACGACCTTCTGCTGGAGTGGCGTGATCCGAAGTCCGGGAATAGTTAAAGAGGCCCAGAGCGAGTATTCAGTGACCCAGCTTCAGGATTCTGATTGCCCCGACCATTTTCGGGTGCGTGCGTGTGCTCCAGCCTCCCGAAGCTAAAGGTCACGCCTTGCATGTAGACATCGGCCATCGCGCTGGGTCAAGCGACTGGGCGGCCAAAATTGTCCCCGTAAGAATACGCTAGTGGCAAGGAGGTAGGCTGCAGTACCACTACAGAGGTACACGCTTCACTGTTTTTGCGCCGGTGCATGAGGCAGTGGCCAGCGGTTTGACGTACCGATGGGTCCTTTCACCATGCCCGTGTGCTTTCTGGTACAGTGGATTGCCTATCTGTTAAAATGTAAATTTTTTTACAAGGAAATATCTGCTACGCAAAAGTAGCTCATGTTGCATCTCCCAAAGTTTTAAAGCAATGAAGTAATGATCGTTCTTGAAAATATGTATATTGCGATTTATCAAGTAGTGTTAAGTTGTTTAACTATACAAGCATTTTTAGCAAAATGGAAAATTCCGAAAAACTTAAAGCGGGTATACTAGGTAAACCAAGTGTATAAAGTAGCACAAATAGAATTACTTTGGAAATTAGTCTTTTTTTAATTTTTTGGATACATTTGCTTCCATATTATGTGCAATGTAACGTATGACTGTTACTAAACAGCCCAAACGTTGGAGTATGTTTTCCAACACGGCTTTACGAGAATTGCTAGTTGTTTCTTTCGTTTATACATTGCCTGAGTTACGTTGGACTATGAAAATTAGATTTTTGCTTGATTGCATCGATTGGGAGGTAACAGAAGTTAGCTTTTTGTAAACCGGTCACGCCGCTTAGTGACTAACAACTTTAAATTGAATTGTCAGGTGAACTTGTAAACGTACCATTTTGTGTACACTAACAGAAATTTCCCTCCGTCACATTTATTTGTAATTATTTGGATTTCATGTTTTCAGTATACCAGCATAGACAATGGCAATGTAATATGGCTAGTTCGGGCTGTTGGCCCTCATCAGCTACGGGCAGCCAATTCTAGTGTAGCCGCTGCAATTGATGCCACACCCGAGTTTTGAACTCGCGCCTTGCTGGTCAGGGGCAGACGTCTTAACCGTTGAGGAATTGAGTTCAATGTCTTGCCGGTTGTTGATCGGGAGGTTCATATCGTTCTTGAAATGGTGATTAACAGTTTACGTTTTTCACTGGTTTCAGCTGATTGGCCATAAATAAGGATTATATTCTACGTGCTCACTCAAAACCCCCAAAATAAGATATTTCTTAAAAAACTCGAGGTGTTCGGCGACAGTTTTTCTCCTAGGGCGACAGTTTTTCTCCTCAAAATCCCTGAGGAGTTTTTTCACTGTCTGCTCCTATTTTCATCCTATGACTCAGGACAACTGGCCTCGCCAACAGTCTAAGCAACAAATTTTTTGCTACCACTGCACATATGTACAAATAGGGCACTCAAAGGAATTTTTCCTACATACCCTCAATATACTGATACTGATACTGATATTAACCCGCGTATTAGAGAAGGCCTTTACCGGAAGCCAAAGCTCTAACCGCTAAGCTACAAATGCCCCACCTCGTGTCATGAATTTTATCACACTTGGATCAATATAACTTGCCTAGCTTTACCCCTCGTATGGAATCCACCAATACGGAACAGCAAGCTGACTGCCCAAGCAGGATTTCCTAAGCAATCATCTAGAATCCACCAGAATGACTACTAGGCTAACTTACTTATTAGGGGTTTTGCAGATTTGCTTAATTTGACTTGAACCAATTGTGAAAAAATTCGAGGCGTTAACAATTGGGTCAACTCAAATCAAGCAAATCTGCCAAATCCCTAAGGATATTTCTTAAACGCATTTACCTAATAAGTGAGTTTTTGGGCATTCTTTTGTAATGCACCTGTCCTTTTTGGTCAGTTTTAGAATCACCCCAAAACGTTGCCGAGAAAAATGAATGTCGGAAAGAAAATTCAGATATTAAAAGGCCTAAACTCCGTTAAAGGTTTTCGATAAGAATTTATTTCTTGAAAAAAGAGCTTTATTTAGATCTTTAGACGTCAACTATCTGCATACTTGATATTTTTCGAAGATAAGATCGAGATAAAAGTCGCAAAGTGTGACGCGTTCTTGACTTTATTGAGAATTGGGAATAAATCATCTGTTGAAAGCGAAAAAAACTTACTTTGCTGTGTATACTGAAACAGTTTTAGCATACATTGTTACTTTTAGGCTCCGTTCGAGGCTTGCAAAAGCATGTCAGAATGGCAGAATAGGTACTAGGATTTTTCGAAAACTGAGAATCTTCTATCCGGTCCGTTTAAAGTTTCTTTATTCGTTCATAGTAAAGTGTTGATTCAAAATGTTTAAACGTCTTTTGCATAGAACGTGACAGAGTAAAGTGACAGTGCTTATATAGATATTCTCGACTGGTCAGCCAATTTGGGATTGGCGTCGCTCACCGACCGGAAGCGACAATCCTCAGGCAACTCATGCAGCCTAAGGACCCATTATCTGTCAAACAGAAATCGGATGTTATTTACCGAATCGAATGTCTTTGCGGTCAAGCGAATTAGGTTGGCAAAACCAGAAAACGGGTGGCCACGAGACTGCACGAGCATGAACGTGCCATGGGAAGGAATGACAAGCTATCCTTGGTTGCCGCCCATGAATCCTCGCCAGGGCACGACTTCGACCTCGAACACGTGCGAATACTAGGCCAGTCGGACAACCGAATCTCACGCCTACTGCAAGAAGCATGGCACTCGCACGCGGACTCTATTTATAGGCATATCGATCTTCCAGATGCCTATTTCGCGTTGCGCGAGCACTGGCAAGGCTCAAGGTCACTCGCGGCGGAGCGAACAATGAGAACTGAAGGTCATTCCCGGCAGAGTTGATTTAATCACACAGTGAGTTGTACGTTTTCATTCCCTGACAATGGCCTTGAGTGAGTCCGAAACGTCGGGCAAATAAAATACTGGTCCCAGAGAACGTTCGTCCGCCTTCTATCCAATTACCTGGGCCTTGCATATTTTTGACCATTCAGAATATGTTTGTTTGCCACAATCCCATTGTGCTTTCGAAGCGAGATTACAAAGCTTCGCCCCGAAGACTTTATTTTAAGGTTGCGGATTTATTTCTTCGAAAGTTAAATAAGTCAGAACGGAAACCGGATTCATAGATCAGAAAGCATCCTAAGAACACTCAGGAACCTACTGGTGATCCAAAACTTTCGCAGCTGCGTCAGACATCAGCATCAAATCGACGAAACATATGTAACCGAGCTTTTAGCCCCTACCGGCCGTATGGTCAAGCACCAAGTATTTGTGAATGAGTGTATTTAAAAAATATTTCGCTTGTTGCCATATTAGCTATTAATAGTAAGGACTGCTACCCAGGAGGCGGCCAAACAAGTCTATGTGGATTCGTACTGTCGCACTAAAGAGCGGCCCCGAGAGAACGAAAGATGAATATATCGGCAAAATCGATGATGTTGGATAATTTTATCCAAAAGTCTCTTCAACATAAAAAGAGAGTAGAATTCGAGTGTAAAGTTGACAGACATTAAGTTTGAAATTTGGATACTTTTTTCTGAAGAGTGCAGGCTTGCAGGAGGAAAGCGTTCAGCGAGAGCTAACCAATGACGCTCTCAACACCCTCACAGGTGGCGAAAAGCCTACAGAACCAGTTTACTCCGTTTGATTTGCCGGCGGTCTCTGCCGCCTCGTTCCATGTTGCACCGGAACCATAAGCCATTTTTGAGCCACACATCCACTCGGGGTAGGTACAACAGACCCGATATTTCTTGAAAGGCAGAAAAACAGGGATTACTTTATCAGAAATTCAGTAAGAATAAGTCAATTCTAAGTGAATGTTTTCAAAACTATACCTTGATAATCATCTCTTAACGGTGAGCTCGAAGTTTCAAAATCTTATCTACTGTATGATTGAGGTGGCTACCAGCATAATACCCCCTTGCTTTCAATAGATCGTTTATTTACAGAACAATTGAGACTCAAGTGCAAATGTAATAGTAGAATTGAAGTAAACAAGGTTTGCGCTGTTATTTCGTAAATGCCCCACCGCTTTAGCACTCATATTTCAGTATCTTTCTGATGTATTTTACATACTTATATGACCTGTGAAGCATTTTGCAGCTTAAATAGCTTTTATATACACGTGTACTGTTTCAAGGGAGTTTTTAAGAGTTTCCATAATTTGATCCAAATATACTGAATGAAATGCCTATCGAAAATAATTTGTGTGGACCAGTCTATACCACGGAGGAGAAGTGGGAGAGAAAAGAATTGAAGTCCCCAGTCTCTGTTGACAACATTTGCTTAGGGTGGACTTCAAAGCTCATGCCATGTGCGCTCGGAGATATAAAAGTTAATCCTTCACAAAGGCCACTGTAAATAAATATCGTAATTAAGGAAATCAAGTTAGGCGAACGAACGTTTTCGATCATCAGGCAATACAGTAATATAAGAGAGGGTAGAGTTAACGAATGTTTAAGGCAAACCAATCAGTAGTAACAAGGGGGAAAAGGGGGAGAGAGGTGTAAAGGGGTTAAAAGGGTCAGATTCTAGTCTTGATTAGGTACCCGAGAAATGGGGGTGGGGGAGGGGGAAGGGTCCGACAATTAGTTAATGTCGTCCCGTGGTCCTCGTCTCGAGTCGTGTTGGGAGGTGTGAGGACGCAAGGTGTCGACGTCTTGTGACGGCGTCGGTGGCCTTTGGATGCTTGATGCCGCAGTCTCATCCCTGCTTTGCGGCGTAATAAGAGGCGTGAGGGCGGATGTTGAAATGGCCGTTGATCACGGGAGCCTTAAGACCGCTACACATGCTTTCTGTGCACATAAAACTGGGTTTGTGAGGCGTATGGTGACGGCTTCTGCCGTCGCATTTATCGTTGACGCAGGAACTAAGTGTTTAGTTGGAACTTTATAGACGACTCTAAATGCTCGGTTGACGTCTACTCGATTACCGCTGTCTACCAAGCAAGCCAGAATTGCGCTTGATATCGACTTCGTCTCGCCTCTGTTTAGCCACGCAGGGTGGTGCTCTCACATGCGCTTGGATAGAAGTCTATTCGTTCGACCAATGTAACCTGCCCCACAGGAGCATTTAAAGTTGTAAATGCACATTGATGTGGTCTGGAACGGCAGTCTATCCTTGCCTTCAAGGCGAAGAAGTGGAGTGCTTGAGAACAATAATCTTAGCTTAGTTGCTGGATACGTACGCACGATTGCAGCGTTCAGGCGTAGCTGTAGAATTTCACTCGCTGGATCACCTTGAAAAGGCAATGTAAGAAATAAGGTTTTCTTCTCAGCCGTCAGCACTTCCGATCTTGGCGGATGTTCTTCTATAAACTTATTGATGAACTTATCAGGGAAACCATTTTATCGTAAGGTATTTTTAAGACAAGAATCTGACCCCTTTACACCTCTCTCCCCCCTTTCCTCCCTTGTTACTACTGATTGGTTTGCCTAAAACATTCGTTAACTCTACCCTCCCTTATATCACTGTATTGCCTAATGATGAATTAATCAAAAACGTTCGTTCACCTAACTTGGCTTCCTGAATGCTTACATGGGTATCATTGCTGAAGATACCGTAATTGCTAAGCTGTCTTTCAGGCTGTGATACATGGAAGTTAGTGGTCTGCTCACTCGTTTATCCTAGACTGTGAGCAGAAAGTAAAATGCACTAAGGCAAGTACTCTGGGGTTAATGTGGTTTCTTAGAAAGAAAACGAACTTTGAATTATTCCAGAAAATCCCGAAATATGTAATCTGTAGGGATTGCAGTGCGCGAAGGGGACATCAATCATCAGCTAATTGATGTTAAACTGTTGTCCGCATTTACTGCATGGACTCAATAACGCCAGACTTAATGGATCATGAGAATGGAACAAGTAGTGCCTGCTCATTTTGCATCAGCAAATCAGGACTGTGCCCTGGTGCCACACTTAAAAAAACTAAGACTGAGAGGATGCTAAATGCGAATGTATGAAAAATAATGTTTCTAAGCGGTACTATGTCTATGCTCGTTAAATAAGTCCGTCCTTTGCACTGGGTCCCATTATACACTTTTCACACTCTGTTCCATTCACGTTACCCACACTTTTGCGTTTTCTATATTTCCAAAGAAATAAAATTTGCAACACATTTTTGCAATTTTATTTACTTTAGGCTGTTTCATTACTATTTTTTATGCTTTGGTGGATTCATTCGGTCTTATTGAAGATTGCTTAATTATTTTTCTTTAAAATAGGCATATTTTAGGACAGATACAGTAATATCTCCCAACAGAATTGTGCATTTGGAGTTGATGAAGGTGCCAACTCAAACAATGATTAAAATTAGTCTCCTTTAAGTAATTTACTTTTTTCAGGTAATTTGTTAAAAATTCACACCCCTGGTGTAAAGCTTGGGGTTTTCCTGTTGAAATTCTTGCGCAGGGTTGTAGCAATCGATATACGTAACATCCCCGTCAGTGAAAGATGACCTTAAAGGATATAAAAGCCACGGTTCCCGGTGTGTAGCGCGGTAGATGTATTCAAGCCCTGCTCTGGCAGGTTCGAATGCAACGGAGGTTGCCGAGTTTTTTACAATTCGTTCAAAGGATGAAATTGTGAAAGAACGTAAATGAACTTATGAAGAATAAGGAATTTATTTATTCCAATCACTCTGATTACTTTAATAAAGAAACCAACGAGTTTATGTGTCAGTTCTACTTTCGTCATTTTTGTTGAAGGGAAGCAAGCTGTGACGTTACATTATTTCTTGCAATATCAAAAGTAACAGTGCAGAGTAACCTTTGAGATATTCCAATTACGGTCATTTTTGTCGTTTAAGCCTGACCAGCCAGTGCAATCTCTTCTGGTACTGATACTGCAGTGAAAAACTATGAAATTCTAGAACAGAACATTGCGCAAACAGGCCCCCTTCACAGAATTTTACAGCTCCGCTGCTTTAGCTAGCGGGGTATATGCTCTACGTTAGTCCATGGCTATCACCCATATTTTTAGTGTTTAAGTAAAATCAACTGAAATTTAAATGTACCTTCCGTATAAGTCGTCCGTTTCGCGATAAGACCCACATATCGATGTGAACGAATTATGCTTCAGAACATAGATTGTTGCACTCTGGTTCGAGTTATTGCCTAGAACATGCTAATGCTTTTAAGTGCAAAAGTTTTTTCCTATATTCTTCCTGTAATCAGGTTAGATAGACGAACGTCACTGACAATAATACTTTTAAATATTCAATACAAGCTCATAACCAGACCCAATAACACCTGTAACTTATAGAAATACTTGAATATGTCTTTAAATAAATGCAATAATCATGCAAACTTGTGATTGCATTCAAAATAAAGCACGTTATTAAAGAGCTTTCTCGATGCTTATACGCAGACACTGATCAACAACATTACGTATGTTTTTCAGGGTTTGCGTTGATTTCACTCAATGTTGGCATTATAAAGACTGCGTGAGTCTTGGGTTAGCATACTCAGTTGTGAAACCCTAGTCCTCTTGAGCATTGCTAAATGCAGGGAGTCAATAAGTTAGTCGTATAAAAGTCCAAACTTTTAAAGGTGGTTGAGTAGTTGATTAGCATCAATTTGTCTTCTTGTCGTTTGAATGGGTGGAGATGCGTTTTTTACAAAAATGTGTGCCATGTTTCATGAAAACCTTGGCAAAATATGGAAGTCTAAGGTAAGCTGTGAACTCAGAAGGAAAATGTGTTATATAATCAGAAGTTCAGATGTACTCATCATAAAATATGCGTCAGAAGTGAGATGTCTGTAAATACTTCCTTGGAAATACAATTCACTTTATACCAGCAGTGAATTTGGCTCCACTCAATATTCCTCACAGCTTTATTTCGCCAGATGCCTATCACACTACTCTGTTAAACTTAACATGGTCGCATATTTTAAGCACAAACATCATTTCTTCGGGCTAGAGCTTAACTATATGCAGAAATCCATGTTTCACAAGCTCATTGGCCCAATTTCCCTTCTCTCTAGACCTTTCTAATTACCTCTTCTCTTGAAATGTGCTTGAATATCATTGCTAATCTCCAAAGCGAAATAAAAACTTCTAGCAGAGTTGGACCGTGCGACGGGTCCGGCAGAAATTAAAAAAACCCACGGCGAATTAGAGATACATTGTGGAACTTACCCCCATGAGCGGGATGAGACTGTGACCAATAGCACAGGCCTTGAGCTCCTCTCGAGTGTACGCTTGTGTAGAAATAACCAACAACGCAGCAATAACGGCTATCTGCAGCATGTTTTGGAGCATTTTTCTTATCGCCAACAAAGTAAGCTTCCTACTTGTCAGTGTTTTAGAGCTCCTGTACGTAAGCCCGACGACTAATGGGTCACTACGCTGGGTCGCTGAATGACTGGTTTGTATATATTAGGGTTTGCGTCGAATCTGCGAATCTCATAACGAGTGCTGCGGCCTACAACATTTGTTTATGAAATTGTGCTTTCTGACTGTCGCCAGCCAGCCAGCCATTCTGTTGTCAGTTTTGTTTGGGCGACAGTCAGTGTGTCGAAAGCTACTGGGGCCATGCCAACTAAATTAGGGTGACTAACGTATAGACGGTTGAGATAACGACGCCTTTCTGAAGAATGTGATGGCTGGGACAATGTTTTTGCTCTGTGTGATTTCCCAGTCTTTGAGCCGTCAGATTCAATAGGCGCCTGCACGCTCTTTTAAGTGACCTGCAAGTCTAAACAAAGGGTGGCACAAAAGGCTTTAAATGATGCACAGTTAGGAGGGGGGCTGGAACTTTGGTATGACTCCTGACAGTAACTCTCCGTTGTCTAATCATTCCCCTCTGCCGACGCATACTCATTCCTTTCTAAGGGATGGACATATGCGTCCTGTGAGGTAAACTTCAATTAGTGTTTAACTGGAAATACAAACTTTAAGGTTGATTGCTTGTAAGGAGCCATAGTAATGGGACCGAATAAAGTTAGACTTGGAAGCCGGGATAAAGAGAGCAAGTCGAGGTTGTCCGACCTGGGATCTGCTGTGACCAGGCAGATTAAAGTGGTCCTAGACACGTATAGCCAGCGGCAATCAAAGCCCCACCGAAAGCAAAGGTCGAGTGGTAGGTTCACTTACCACTTCTTTAAGTACTGCTGGCTGAAGCAGAGCATCTATGGAACGATAAACAGTAAAATAAACAGTGAACCAAAGAAGACACATTTATACAAAACCACATAGGCATACTTTGTTTTTTTTCTTATTTTTAACACAGTTTTCTTATAATGAAAGGCTTCAGAGTTAACTATACTGCATGTCTTTGGGGGTAAAACGTAATAAATGGTTCGTGCGTTAAGAAAAGGGATCCAGTGCCAAGCGTAAACAGTTATTATCGCCGATTTCCCACTATCTCTATAGATAGATATTCAATAGATATCTATTTTGTCCACAAAATAGATGTCACATAGATATTTGAATGTCTATGAATAGAGATCCCGTAGATGCCAAATAGATATAAATTGCTACTAGAGGAGATGCTAAAGCCATATATGGTTGATACAAACGAGCATGCGAGTCCCAGGAAGTAATTAAGAAATAGAAGATGACTCGATCGCTAGGACAATCGATCGAGTAGTCTTCTACTTCTTAGTTTGATACAGTATCATATTGCCTTTTCCCGATAATTCCTGTGGGTGCGAGTAGGCAGTCTATGCACTAAACGAAATTCTCAATGGTCGAAAAGATGCGAGGACCAGGTAATTGCGTAGAAGGCGGAAGAACGTTCGCTGGGACCAGTATTTTATTTGTCCGACGTTTCGGACTCTCACTCGAGGCCATTGTCAAGGCCTAAAAACGTACAGCTCACTGCGTGATTAAGTCAGCTCTGCCGAAAGTGACCTTGATTTCCCATTGTTTGCTCCGCCGAGAGTGGCCTTGAGCCTTGACATTGCTCGCGCAACGCCGGACCAATCGTTTCCCTCAGAGGCACCCCAGCGTTTGACCTGGCCCATTGGTTGTTTCAACGTCTCAAATTTCAAACAGAGGGCTCCGCAGCGACCATCAAGTCAGCTGAATAATTCATACAAAAGCTGCAGGGTATTCGACTAACACATGACGAAGTGATAGTATCCTTCGATGTGACCTCACTTTTCACCTCAATACCGCAACATCTTGCAGTGGAAACAATTCAAATCCTGTTAGAAGAACAGTACAACAAGGCGGATACAAAGCTCAAAATAAGTAAGTTTATTTGACTCCTGAGATGCTGCTTGAGCACTTTTTTCACCTTCAATGGAACCGTGTACGAGCAAGTAAAAGGTAGACCAATAGGGTCGCCGTTATCCGGCCTGACTGCCGAGGCAGTATTACAACGACTAGAGGCACTGGCTTTTGAACACTATCGACCACGATTGTGGATCCGGTACGTTGATGACACGTTTGTCATCATCAGTCGAGACAGGATTGGGGATTTTACAGATAATCTGAACTCAATCTTCCCCTCACATCCAGTTCACGACGGAGGAAGAAAAGACTGTCAGTTGGCATTCCTCGATGTGCTGGTGTGCAGAAAAGACGGTGGGGAACTCAAAACAACAGTTTACAGAAGGGCAAAGAATACCTCGCGCATTCTGAGTTACCTCAGCAACCATCCTGTCACGCACAAACGCAGCTGCGTACGAACGCTATATCGCCGCGCATAATCCCACTGCAGCGAACCAGCCAACAAAAAGGCCGAGGTCAAGTATCTGCGGAAACTGTTCACAACGAAGGGGTTTCCTGGCAGCTTCACCGAAAAATGCAGGCGAGGAGCAAAAAGAAGAAAACCAATCAGGCAGCCAGGACCAACACATTGGCGAGCAATACTCTAGATTACTAGCGTATCCGAAGAATTCGCATAGAGGATTCAGGATTGGCGTCGCTCACCGGCCGTAAACGACAATCCGCAGGCAACTCATGCAGCCTAAAGACCCAATACCCGTCAACCAGAAATTGGGTGTTATTTACCGAATCGACTGTCTTTGCGGTCAAGCGAATTATGTTGGCGAAACCGACAAACGCGTGGCCAAGAGACTGCACGTGCACAAATGCGAATGCTAGGCCAGTCGGATTATGCAGGCTCACGCCCACTGTAAGAAGCGTGGCACTCGCACGCGGACTCTATTAATAGGCCTATCGATCTCTCAGATACCTATCTCGCGTTGCGCGCGCAATGGCAGGGCTCAAGGTCACTCGCGGCGGAGCGAACAATGGGAACTCAAGGTCACTCCCGGCAGAGCTGACTTAATCACGCAGTGAGCTGTGCGTTTTCATTCTTTGACAATGGCCTCGAGTGAAGGTCCGAAACGTCGGGCTAATAAAATACTGGTCTCAGAGAACGTTCTTCCGCTTTCTATTAAACGAAATGTAGTTTAACCAACGCCTAAATCCCAGCTGACGATAACTTAGGTGAAATCTGTGTTGAGAATGGTCTCACGGCCGACCGCGGTGGCTTCCGCAGCTTCGAAGAATGACTCGTGTTGCAATGCATCAACTCGAATGAGAGATTCTATGCTGGCCTTTCGCTGCAGCAGCAGCCCTTTGGGCCGCAGGAGACATGGAGGGGTTGTAGGGCTCTCGCGCCCCAACAACAAATGGTCGCCAGCGAGTCAGACACTGCGGTAATGCGTGAACGGAAATTTTCAGGAAAAACTGCAATTCTTCTGCAAAAAGGCGAAGTCCCCCCTCCAGAAAATGAAGGACGGAGAAGGCTAGAATGCCCTTATTTCTGACTGTCCGGACAGATTTTGTTTAAGTCTGAAGTGCAGCAAGCAGGGGTATTGCAGAACACTTGAGATAGGTCCCTCCAGAGAATTGATTGAACAGAGTTGTTTAACACCATACTAAGCACACACTTTTGGAAAAAGTCTAAAGAAGGGGATGTGACGCATAAAATATAGACCATAGCAAATGAATACACTGAATTGAAAAAAGAGCTACAGTCATGCGAAGAGAAATAGCGTTAAAAGCGCCGATTATTCACCTGGGCTGAATGATGGTTCTATCCTGTTTGTTAGGCTGCCGATGAAGAGCACAGAAATGTTAGCGACTGCACGGAGGAGATGTAGAAAAGCCAGGAGAGTGTTGCTGTCAGTGTTGAGAGAGAGAGGGTGTGCGAGGAGAGGTATTAATCATCTTCCCTGGCAGACGCCCATATCGTTCACATCCAGGATCCGAGCCAGTTTCCGCACTCCATTCAAAGTATTCAGTCCAATCCTTGTGCGTTGCAGAGGTCTCCTAGGCTTATCTCCGACTTGTTTTCCTTTTCAGCATTGCGCCCATCCCACCTCAGGCGACCGAGCAACTAGGCGGTGGCCTGTTGCTGGCAGTGAGGCAGAGAGTTAGGTCGACCCTCAGCGCATTTCATTCCCCACTAAAAACAATCTGACGCGCTCAAAGCCATCGCCATGCGCTTAAAGACGTGGCTTCGAGGGTTGCCAACTGACGAGATAACTTGGACATCGCAGTCGGCCCAGTGTGTCTTGTTGTGTGGAAGGGCTAACTTGAGTCAAGCTCAATGGCCCCTTCTTAATGTGGCCTTTATGGCGCTCCCCTCACGCGAGAGCCTATTTAGCAAAGCTTTCTTTTGGTACGCGTATTAAATTTTGGTCACGCGAGCTGCCTGCGCTTCCCATCTCCGGTCTTCTTGACTTTTGTATTGACACCGGGCCCCGGCGAAGGAGTGGTCAGAGAGTGGGGTAGATTCTCCGCGAGTCTACTTTCACTGTAATCCCGCGGGAGTCTCCGCATTGCTTCAGCCGGCTGAAGCTCACGGTGAACATCGTCAAAATCGACGGTCGAACTGTCGATCCTGATAATGGGAAACCGGTGACTTGAGAGGAAGTAGATGCAATAGCTGGAACAAGAACTCCATGCATATGATATTTCGGATTCACGTTCGAAGCCATCATCAGAGCCAACGCCAGATGTGGGTAAATCGTACGCGGCAAGTTGCTGTATTAAAAGGATTCTGTCACTGTCTTACTGTAACCCTATGAAAATTAAGGACAGCACTTCATTGAGGGAAGTTGTATTCTCGTGTACTAAGTGTTCGATAGCCGATATACCGTTCGTGACCTGCGGAAATTTAATCACCCATGTTGTATGTTGACGATAAAAAAGGTGTTCAACTGTGCGCCTGCCGAGTATTTAGTTATTTTGACCAAACTGAGGCTCAGCACTAAACGTGGATTGGGGAAGTAGTTTCACTTGGTAATAGACTGGAGACCGTAAAAGATGACTCAAGCAGCTCGCAGCTCACGCAATTGCTAAATCTCTTACGAAAATGTCGGCCTCATCGAAGCCAAGCGTGTCGTCGGGTCTTGTCGAGTGAGCCATGACTTCAGAGTTGATGTCACTTCTCTGCACTGCTGTCGCATGTGTGCCAATTCGCGTTCGGAGCCATCTTCCAGTTTCTCCGACGTAGTTGCTTTGTATACAACTAAAGTAAATCTGATAAACGACTCTAGACATTTCTTGCTGTGGCTGCGGACGTTTGGTCTCATTATCCAACGACTGGGGGTTGCCTCCGGCTTGTGCGCGAGAAGGCGGCCGATGGCCTCCGATATATTTTTGAAGTAGGATAGAGCTCACCCAAATTTGAAATTGGTACGATTTTATCGCTCGTTTCATTTGCGCATGCACCAGTTGAAAAAGGTGTGTGGGAAGCTATTTTCGCTGAAAACTCGTGGAAGGTATTGGTTCATTGCAATGCGTCTCAACACACCGATAAAGCGTCCTTAGGCAAATGCATTTGTGGCAGCTGGGGACTTGCTGTTGAAGTTCAGGAATTGCAGCGTATTTGTTACATTCTTAAACACTTTGCTCTTGAGGTCACCAAAAACTTTGTTGTACCATCGGCTGCCTTCTTAGCTAAAGGTGTGCGATTATTACACAATGTCCGCTTTGTAACATACCTGGAGCTCAGTGGGTCATTGTGTCGTTCACTGATTGCCTAGTCACAGCAACCAACAATAGAGCAATATTTATCACAGCAATAAGTGAATAAGCATACAATTTTTGACTTTCTACATATCCCGGGATCCAATACAGTTTGATGTTTATGGTCCCTTACAGATTACCTGCTTAAAATAACCTCTGCGAAGTGCGGAACGTACCAATCTAATTTTCTAAGATGTCGAATTAGGTCAATTGCAAAAATCGTCAACCTATAAAACAACTGTGGGCGTCCGGCTCAACAGAATATAATCAAGTACCAAAGGTGTGTTATATAGTGCAGAGGTTTGCAAATTAAACAACCATGCTTGCGCGGGAAAGGTAATTGGAAGCGGTGGTAAGGAAGGCGGAATTGTAGTTCTAACAGTGTCTTGTAATTATCTTGGGCTGCAGAGATCTAGAAGCCGGAATTAAAGATGACAGGAAATCGGTGTGCAAAGAAAAGTCGTCCGCAAAACTGGACGAATTGTGAAATTTGTAGAATTATGACCGCACCTGAGTCACAAAGTCAGCTTTGGCAGGCACATGAAAATCAATAAGAGTCACATGGATTCAAACGGACCGGACTTAGACGCTGGCAAGCGCAACTTTGGCAGATAATAGCTCCCAAATATGGCCGACCAGCCCGCAGAAGACGGTGGAGCAGCGCCGGCAGAGGAGGCGGCCCCTGCAGAACAAACACCCGCAGAAGATGGTGGTGAAAACGCCGAGGCAGCTGGCGGCGAGGATGGGGGTGAGGGAGAAGGTGAGGGTGAGGGTGAGGGGGAAGGTGAAGGAGGAGAAGGGGAAGGAGAAGAAGAGGAAGATGCAGGCATACTGGACGAGGACGACGGAGAAGACATGACTGAACTTCCCCCTAATCCAACTCCTCACGATCTACGAAGAATAATGGCAAAAGAAGTTATTAAACTTAAGGAAATGCCAGTCAAGGAATTTATCGAGGCAATGCCAGCGGCTGAAAAACTACACAATCAAATAAATTCATATGCTGAACAGTTCATGGTGGAGATAATTAAACAAATACCTGATGTTATTCCTGTTTTAAAGAAGGTTGGGGAGTATGATCAAGTTGTATTTGACAAGCTCTTTGAGGCCAAAACGGCAGATTTCACCGCAGCAGGAAAAAGTTCTGAAGGTGAGTGTCCCTGTGCCTAATCAGTACGTTCAAAGAATAGGACCAAAATTATGCACGAAAAAGTTGAAGAAATGTATCCGAATATGGATACGTGTTATGAAGTTTCATTTTGCGAGTAGCGATTAAAAGTCTGAAAAAAGACGTTACTTATTCGTAATTTCATTTTAATGAGGGTATTTATCTATATTTAATGAAACCATAAATGCTGTGATCAAATTAATTTTAAGTGATCCGATTGAGAAACGTATCCGACTAGGTTGACTTGCATGGACACGGGAATAAGAAATTTAAGGCTGGCCTAAATTTCTTTAGTCCAGACTTTTATATGACCAGAAAGTCACTTAGAATGAGTGTGCAGTAAGAAGGTGGTCACTTCCCAACTTTATCCTCTGCTAAAGACAGGCTTAACCGTGCATGGTTTCTTTACGCAACTGGCAACAGCGCATTAGATCAGAAATATAACAGGGGGTTGTTATGATTTAGATACGCACAGCATTTAGTCTAGAGCTGCTTGCCCAACAGTGACAATGTTAGCATTCTGAAGAGATGCATGATCGTCACCCAGCCCGTAGTTCGCCTGGCACATTAAATGTCCTAACACAATGTCATCGTGCTTATTAAACTCTGATTGGCTATCACAACTTGCGCCCAAACGTCGGGTTAAGTGCCTTTATCTATATTGAAAGAAAACCATAACTGGTGTGTTCAAATAAATTTTAAGTGCCCCGATGAGAAAAAGTATCCGGTAAGGATGACTTGTATGGCTATTAAAACAAGACATCGAACTAGCGAATCAGCCAACCCCTCCCTAACAATATAGTAGCTCTAATAGTCATTATGGTGGATTCTGGATGATTGCTTAGGAAATCCTGCCTACACAGTCAGTTTTCTGTTCCCCAGTAGTGGATTCCATACGAGCAGTAAGTTGGACGGGCGAAATCGATCCAAGTGTGATTAAATTCACAGTTCATGGTGAGCCTTGTAACTCAATGGTAGAGCCTTGGTTGCGCAAAAGCCTTCCCTGCTGTGAGGGTTTGACTCCCATTGAAGCCGCCAATTTTTCACAATTTGGTCAGCTGAATTAAGCAAATCTGCCAAACGCCCCCTAACAATTATGTGAGCCTAGTAGTCATTCTGGCGGATTCTGGATTGGGAAATCCTGGCTGCGCAGTCAGCTTGCTGTTCCGTATGGGTGACCTTTCCTGGAATGATGCGCGAGGCAATCCTTATTAGAGGTGCGAAAATTCTCATAAGAAAGTTCAGAAGATTAGTTTAGCGAGCGTACATATACTTTCGATCAATTCTCGTCAGGCCAGTACAGCTATATGAGAGGGAGGTAAAAGTTAAATAGGCGATCGAAATTGTTCATCTTTTCATACAAGCGAGTCGTGGAAATCGGGAAAGGGGTCGATAAGAGAAAGATGGTTACGCGGACAGGGCGTGGTGGAGCCAGTCTATGGCAAGATATGATACAAACAGAGCGCAGATGAGTGGATTCCGCTAGGTGACTGTGGGCCACGCCACATGTGGAGCTTGTAGGTAGTTCCTTTGTGCACACAACGCCGGCTTCATGAACCTGATAGTGGTCGCTTCTGCTGCTGTTGCTAGCATGCGCTGACCAACGGACTTTGGATAATTTGATGAGACCTTGTAGATCACTAGGAAAGCTTCGTTGGGGTCCACCCGATGTGTGAAATCGACCATGTGCGCCAGAATAGAGCTGTTTATGTTCTTGACTTCACTTCCCGCCCCCGTTCTCATATAAATGTACCG
Source organism: Ligula intestinalis (assembly GCA_036362985.1). Taxonomy (NCBI): domain Eukaryota; kingdom Metazoa; phylum Platyhelminthes; class Cestoda; order Diphyllobothriidea; family Diphyllobothriidae; genus Ligula; species Ligula intestinalis. The sequence goes on along the minus strand of JAYGXS010000003.1, from coordinate 71,408,118 downwards.
ATCTGACGAGGATTTTTTGAAAGTATATGGACGCTCGCCCAACTAGTCTTCTCAATCTTTAGCCCTTACGTTGGGCGTTTCTATTCGCGCGTCCTGTTGAGGCAGTGCCACAATTTCTCCTTATCGGCAACAGTATACTGATAGTGCGTGCACTCCTCTATTATCCGGGAGCTCATTACGTTAACTAAATTTTTCGCCTACTATTTAGCGCAAAGTTTGAAAAAAGACCCATTCACAACGGCTTTATCTTTTAGCCCAGTCTATAATTTTTATTTGGTCTGACTGTGCTTCGTACGTCAGTTCACTTCAGGAGTGACATTATGCAGGCATGTTAGCTGCCTTACCACGATGCCATCGTGTCTGTTAAACGCAACCTGGTCATCATGCGTGCTGTGCGAAGGGTTTAGAGGTGTCACCTCATCATCGGTGGCTATTCTATGTTGACACTCCAGCAGTGTGGGTGTTTGCTAGTCTCACCTTGTGTTGATGAAATACTCAGTTTCGTCCCAGTTTTTTTGTGAGTAAAAATCTGCAAAGCCTCAGCAATCCCAGAAGGTTAACTATCTTAGCTTGTCTTTTAGTCACACCGTTGATAAACCATAAAAAGGCAACAGTAGTTTAAGTAATGCACCTCATTAACACCTAGTTCCAGCATTTTATCCTACGGAAACTATGGTTATAGGGGTTTTATGGGTGGGAAATTAGGATAGGCAGTGGAATATACGGTCATAACTGATAAATGGAATTTTATTTTATTGTATTTAGAAATGCTACCTATTCGTATCTGTAAATTTTCCAAATCTGTATTATCGTTGAACGTATTGCGAAAGAACCCCATTATCAAAATGCAACTTTCTTGAAATTCCAGAAAAAATATAAATGGTGGTTAGGAGGTCGTCTACTTCAACTTATCTGAAGTTCAATTTACCGTTCGGGAGTTAGATTAGTATAGTCCGCGGCGCAAAGCGCCGCGCACACCTTACATTTACATGCGCAACAACTGACTCCCAGCGGTCGCGGGAAACAAATTAAACTGCATTTTTCCACGTTACAATTACTTTAAAATTTTTATTCCCTGCTTATCCCATTTCCTCAAGCAAAAAACCTTACAACCACCGTTTCCTTTGGACAGAATGCTGGGACTAGGGGTAAATGAGGTGCACTACTCAAACTACCTTCACCCATAACAGTCTAAAATGTTATGAGATTCATCTTTAACATCGGCTGATCATGCGCAGGTAGATGGTCTTTTACTTAAGCCTAACCCAAAACCTTAACTTAATCGTTAACTCTAACCTTACCTTGAAATTAAACTCAAACCTGTACCCTGGTCCTTAAACTCCAACCCTAATCCTACGTGCCTAGTTCTCGCAAAGTCCAACCAGGGGCTTGCGAGCCACAGCACTCCAATCAACATTAAGCATGTGGGCGGGTTGGTGTGGTTTCTGTATTCATGAGAGGATGTCTCCAACCCGTGTTCCGAGCCAAGATCGTAACGTTCTAAGATCATTTCTGGAGCTTAGCTAACGAAAGCGCTTGCGGTTTTGTTTAAATGACGTTTGAATGATAAGATGGGCAATTAGATTTCTGGACCTTACCAAAATGGATGGAAAGCTGACTAGCTCGAACCCGCAACCTTTTGGTCAGAAGTCTAACACTCTAACCATTGAGGCACGAGCTCGCTGTCATGCTGGTTTAAGTCGGGAGCTACTTGTTGTAACGATGAGTTCAAGCGTCGCTAGTGTTATAACGATGCCATCTGCTGTGTGTCACCGTCGAAGTACGCCCTGTTGAAATCCCCAAGAAAGAACACAAGAAGAGCATAATTCTGGAATCCGCCCGTAGGAGGGTTTATTGTGTACAAACCCCGAAGGATCTGTCTCGGGTGGCTGTAGCCGCCGGTTGATCTACAGCGCGCTCCTTGTCCCACCTCGGGGCAAGCCCCGAATTGGGAGCAGACTGGCGCCCGCTGTTCAGTGTGGCTGCAACTCTCCGTTATAAGTGGCTTATAAGAGCTTGACTGCACCTTCTCTTGTGGCCTGGTTGGCCGCATTGGCTGCCCGCGCACGGCTGCGCGCGGCTTTCTGTGGGGCGGACCGATAGCGTAGCCTGAGAGTTCATCCGGACCGCTTGGTAGGAATTATCCTAACACTGCATTGGGGTGCGCGTCCGGTCTAAGGTCATCTCGCGTGGACAGTCATCGCCTGTTATGCGGTCAGAGCTAACCAACAAAGACATTTGGCTGAGCTTAACGCCTTAGGAAAGCCTCCAACCGTTGCTAGCGTTTGGTCCGGCTAATATCCTATCACTAATAACACTCGTTCCTGAAAGTTCCCGACCACTAGAGGAACTCATCCTGTTCCGCCTCTGCCTTGGGCCTAACAGCTAATAGCTATAACTAGTTTTCTACATTCAGGACAACTTTCACGAATTTTGGGTGCTGACTCGGAGGAATCTCTCTTTCACTCTGATGGCGTTCGTGGACTTTGAACCCCGCCAGACTTCATGCTGAAGATAATGCTGCTGAAGCAGCAGCCCGCAGTCTGCTAACCCTTCAGCCGATAGCGCGCAACTTTTGCCGACAACCATTGAAGTAAGACTGAGAACACTGTGTTCTTGTGCCAACCCTCTCCGTCTGGAACTAATGTTTTTAAACGATATGAAACAGTTCTCCTGCTGATGAGTCAACTCAGCTTACAACTGTACATTTATTCCGTTTGTATCATACCTTTGAAGGCAGGTTTTTTTCACTTGAAACAAACTCCCTTGCTCGCCGAGTATTGACAAAACAAAAAACCTGAAACAAAACCAATACTGGCTGCAACATAGGGAGTTTGTTTTAGGTTTTTTCCGGTCTTAGAGGTGTTGGAAGGCGCCCAAGAGGTGCATTACCAACTCTTTACAATTGCCTGTAAACTGGCATAATAAACATATTATTATTATAAACAGCTAGTATTGCCGGCAACGGTAAGGGAGACTGGAATGGCCATTTATGGCTTATTTGCTGTCTTCAGTCAATCATACCTAATATCTCCCGACCGTATTAAACCGGCAAGACACCGAGCTCTTGGCTCAATGGCTGGGGTTTTGACTCTTATCAAACAGGTTTCGAGTTGGAACCTCGAGTGGGGAACCACCTGGGGCTGGGTATGACTGGCTAGCGACGGCTAATAAGCCCGAAATAGCCATTCTAGTCTCCCTTCTCTTTGCCGGTAATACTTTCTACCTATATAGCACTCTTATTCAGCGGGGTCCGAGCCAGTGCATTTGCAAATGTGTTAAGGCTACTCAGGTTTAACCCTAACGGCTGCGATCTTTCAGGCCCGGTTCCTTAGGAGATAAAAGAAGTCTTGGGAAACCAGAGCTGTAGGAAGATTGTATTCTGTACAGAATAAATAGGAGAATAGTTAGCAGAAGGGTTGACTCGATCTGGCGTGCCTTCGACTATGAGAGCCATGTGAGAGAGGAGCTGCGGCGCGTCCACCCCGCGCGGGGGCAGAATGCCAAGTGAGTCTAGCGTCAGTACTCGGGGGCGGCAGCCAAATCCCCGCTCTGTCTCGCGGCCTTGATGGTGATTGGTTCGACCGCACGAAGGTAGACACTTGCGTGAGTGATGAGTGTCTCATGCGCCAGTTTGCGTCTGGTCGGAGGCAGGCCGAAAGGTACATTCGCGCAAGATCCTGCTCTGAGTGACCTTGTCTGTGACGTCAAGAGTTAGTTGAGCGTTGGGCATAAAGGACCATTACAGTTTCTCCCGGTGCCAGTAACTCAGACAATCTTTTGTTTCCGATCTTTTTGACTAGGTCCTGATACGGGTCATAGGAAGAAGAGGAAGTAGAGGGAGTACGGTAAGGCTTCTATCAGAACAAACTAAATCTCGAGCAAGTCACCGCACCTGCGTCAATCTTGCGGCCGAACTATCAAAGGAGGGGGGGGTTACCACATTATTAAAGTGTGTTTTCTCTCTTCATCTAGGTTTTGGGTCAACACGCAACTCTCAAGTGAGTTACTTTAACCAACGATTATGTCTTGCTTCTGTTTAGAACAGGAGGCTATGCTGACAGAAATGGAAGACCGCCTGACAGAGTCAGTAAAAGTTAATTTCGACTTTACTCACGCAATCAGCTATATTGCTGGACCGCTGACTGTTTGGCGACTGGATGCCTGCAAGGCGGTTTGGGCAGGTCACAATGAAATTGTGAACGCTCAGAAGAGCGACAAAATCCTCATTGAAGACCCCAATGCCAAAAAGCAGGAAGCCGAAGCGGTTGAAGAGGAGGGTCAGGAGGGAGAGGGTGAAGAGGAGGCTGCCGTGGAAGAGGAGAAAGAAGACGTAGTTCAGGAGGAGGAACACGTTGAAGGTGAGCTGGATCCGGCGGAAATCGTGGCATCCGAAAGACCACCTCTAAAGGAGTGGACTAAACACATGTACGTCTACTTGTGCCTGCGTTTAGATGTCGTTGTCCTAAATTTCCTGCTTATGCAATTCGCTAGAAGTAGCCATATTGTTTTCCCAAGATTTTTCAAAAAAATATGGACTAGGATTTCACATTCTAATTGAGTTGTTTATCGAATAATATTGCATGCCTCGGGAAAATTGCCAACATTATGGCCTTTTTTACATTGAAAGGTTAGGGATTAGGTTCAAAATTGGAGGGTGGATCAGGATAGGCATTTTCCACGAAAATCTCTTCCCGGAAATGTAGACTACCTTGACAGTAATGGGATTCTTACCTTCTCTTTCGACCGGTTTCAAAATTAGCTATAAACTTTAGTTTTATCTGAGCGTGTCTGCTACCCTGAATGGGGAAAACTCTTATCTGCCAAAATCTCATTTAATTTATACTCTGACTGGGCATGTATTGCAATTGTTGTAACTAACGTCAAAATATGCCTCAGTCATGTGCTGTCTTTTGGCCGAGTTATTTGAACAAAGCTTTTGGTAAAGGTTGATCTACTTTGGTTGAACTGCTTTTTTTCTTGCTTAAAGTTAGTTTAAAAGTCGTCCATTTTTGAAGATCGTAGCCTTACAGCTCCCGTTTGTGCGTTTTTTCAGCCATTTTGCGTAAAGCTGGGAACATTCTTTTGTAATGTGTATGGAACCAAAACTGACTGACCTAGCCGACCTAAGCACGTTTTCGTCTCTGCTTCCATTGGAGATCTGCAACCTAGCCAGCGGTGTAAGAAGGTACTCGAAGCTTAATTAAAGTGAAGTTTTTTACCTATCTTCTTCGTGTCATCGATCCCGAGGGATGATTGCAAGAGTGAGCTTACGGGATGGAAAATGAACAGTTCCTGCGGTCGTCATATAACAATTGCTTTTGGATGGCCAGTTATAATATTTATATAATAAATACGAGTAATCAACAGTCAACTAAAAGCAAATTTCCTGTTTGTATTGATAGCTGATTATCCAGCAAGTATTTTTGAAAGGTTTCGCATGCTGTTAATATTTTGACTCGATAGCTCAACATTCGCAAGCGTCAGCTTGGTAACGATTCCTCAAATTTAATATGTTAGGCGAGGCTTCTCAGATGTTCTTTTAGTTTTTTATATTCTTTGAGTGTGTGAAACCCATAGCAGATTGAATGTTTCGGTAAAGGGTTATCTGAAATCCTCATAATATACTCGTTAAAGTCTAGCTGAGACTACGAGGTAGTGCAAGGCTTTTGAGCATGGCAACTTGCTTCCGCACCTAGATGCTGTGAAACTGTTTTCAATACCCCTCTTCAGTATCGTTTAAATGAAAGGGACGCAGATTCCACATTCGTTTATAAATCAATGATTCACCAGGTTGCGGGGCTGTACAGAAGCCTTGTCGCGATAACAGTGTATCCTCTGATTACTTTTTAGGGGAATGAAATAATCATTCTCCATTGGATTATAAATCCTGTCGAAAGCTGGGCAGACCTTGAATACAGGGAATATGGCCTTGTTGTCCATTCTGATACTCTTGAAGACTGTCCTATCCAGATAGGCGTCGTGACCGGGATATAGTCGAGTTATTCAGTACGCAATAGCCGAACATTCGAGAAGAATGAGAAGTCGGGTACCCTAGAATTGGGCTTTACTCATCTTATAATTGTCGTACACGAACTAAAAAGAGATAAAGAGCGGTTAGGATTATATAGGCAAACATCAAGCGTTCGTAGGGAGGCAGGGGTGAATGTTAATCAACGAGTGTAAGAAGGTAGGGGTGAACGGTAATCAACGAGTGTGATAAGGTAGGGATGAATGTTAATAAACAAGAATGAGTGGAAAGGGGGTGAACGAGTATCAGATATGTATTCACACCACAAGAGGATTATATGTTTACGTTGGTTTTTTCATGTTCCACAAATAGCGTTGATAGGGATGATAGAAAAATTGATGCTGTGTTTCATTTTACGCCGAAAGCGAATAAATCCAGCACTGAATAATTGTGGCTGTATACATTTTCGTAAATACGTGCATACAGTAATGCTTTAATATTTTTCAACCTTAAGAATTCTATATAATGGCAATAACAAAGAAGACTTTAGCATTTCCAAAGAGATGTGTCGCTTGTTGAAGGCTGTTTCCTCGGCCTACTTTTTTGACCTTATTAATTTATCTAACAGATATATGACGAACGAGGAGGATGAGAAGGCTAGAACTGTGATTTGTTACGTTCGAGCGCCACCGGATTGTTTGATCGACGATGATGATCTGATCGTCAGCTATGCAAACTCCCTCGCTGCATGGCCCAACCTGCCAGGCAATTCAGAAGTTATTGGGAAGTTCGTGTCCATCCGCCCCAGACACCCCAAAGTCATTTGCATTTTGGTATGAAACTTGGTTTTTACCAACTATCTTAACAAGTGACCTCTAAAGCTCTCACTGCCCTTTGTCTAGTCCAGTATATGTCAGTTGTGTTCATGACCTTCGCCGTATTTCAACTGAAGCTTAGCGAAATTTAGTTAAGTTCAGAAAGTTTCTTTAAAATATTTTTACCCTCAGAGGAAGAAGATGCGATCGATGGAACAGGACATTTATTTACCTCATGGCTCACGGGTTTGTCATATTTGGCGAGGATTTAGGCCTCGTTAAACTATAAAATATGGCTGTGTCTTCTCAATTGAGCGTCTTTGCTCCCCCTACACGCCCTCCTCTTCACCGCTGCTGCAGTCCATCAACAAGTACAGTGATCTGCCGTGTCCATATACTGTACTAAGAATTTACCTGAGCTGGGGCATCAGTCATGTGGGGATGGCGCGGGCGACCGCCAATCGCAATGACAACGAACCAAATTGCCGCGTAATTATCACGTCATTCTCCAACACGGGCGATAAAATCGCTCCAATTAAAAATTCGCACGCGGACGCCTTCTGCTGATGAGGAGAGCTGCTAATTATATTACGCATGTGATCGCCTAGCCCCTGCGGACTCTAAATGCCGCGCACCTTATGCCCTTTTAACCTTCATTTGTGCTCACCTCTGATGATTTGCCTAGCACTGTTGCAACGATGTCCAAGACTGCGATATTCGCCTTCTAACTACGCCTCGTGAATCCCGAAGGAAGAGCACAACAAGAAGTGTGCAGAAAACAGAAGTCTTAGAGAAAACCTAGTACAGCATACTTAAGAGCAAGCGAACGCGTATGCACCAGCTTGAGCCAATTAGATGGTAGTCACAAGAAAGACACAACTTCATTGGCGAGGTGAGTCATGGGAGTTGACGTGCTAGTCTACAGTTTAGCGGGAGCTGGGCACAGCTGCAGACAATGCACTTGTGTGGGTGGATCGCTTGCCGACGTGCCCGCTGTGTTAGAGTCCTGCGCTGGCCGCACTTGCGTGGCGTTATCGAGTGCATTGTGACTGAGCGAACCGGTCGGCTGCCGTGGCAACTGTTGGTCAGGGCTGTTTGCGCACGCCATTGAGTTGGGCCCTGACAAGCACCCACCACACTCTCCCCTCCCCTCCCCACTCCAGCTTGCTGGCTAAGTCAGAGTCCGAGGCCGAAGGGATTCAGGCGGCTGATACGATCGGAGCCGTCTCTCTTCCCATGTATCGGGATTTTTATAGAGGCCACATTGAGAAGAAACAATTGTAACTTGACTCTCAGTCGACCAACCGGACACTCCGCATAAATACGTGTCGTCCTAGATATCCTGCCAGTTGGCAATCGTCTGTGTCACAGCTTTTAGCGCGCCGTAGGAGCCACCCATAATGATGACACCAAAACTTTTTTGCAGTGGTAGATTCATCGAACAAGTTCAGGACATGTTTATCCCCTTTAAAGCCCTCGCTACCAGTCGCATAGCGATCAGTAGTAGCCGAGGGAGGGAGGCGATAGAACCCACAATGGGATGACCATTGCTGGCTTATTAGCTTTCGTCGGTCAGCACTTACCAATAAAAGAAGCTGGTCATGTGTTCTGGTCGGCGGGGGCCATTCTATTATAATTGAGATTCCCAAGGTTCGTAGGCCGAGGGTGGAGCACTGAACAGCTTACTGCCCAGTGACCAAGGAACACGAATTCAAATACCAGCTAACCCGGATTTGAAAATGGAAATGGAAATGGCCGCAGTATTTGTATTTCCCCCAGAAAGTAATCCCTAACTTAAAGTCAATCAGTATATTGTAGCTAGCACCACAGTTCGACCGTTGATTTCGAGGCTGTCCAAAACGGACTGCAGCTAGTTGAAGGCAAACGCGGTGACTTGCGCCAGATTATTGTGAAAGTAGACTGACGAAAAATCTACCCTTTTCTCTCACCACTCCCACACCGGACCCGATTTCAAGACAAAAGTCGAGGATACCGGAGATGGGAAGGGCGCAGGCGGCTGGCGCGACTAACAGTTAACACGCGTTGCAACAGCAGGCCTCGCTAGGTAGGCTCCCGTCTGGGGAGCGTCATAAAGGCCACATTAAGAAGGAACCATTGAGCCTGATACTCAGCCCGCAGTTAGCCACTCCACGCATCAAGACACACTTGGCTGACTGCAGTCTCCAAGTTATCCCGTCGGGTAGCCCACAAGCGGGCAATTATCCTCGATAGGGGAGTCCCTTATTGTCACAAGTGGGAGTAACATAGTGTCAGTCTCCTAGAAATACTGCAATTTCCGTGCAGGACTTACCCATTTCTGCTACTGTTTATGTCTCCGTTGAAGGATCCACAATGGATTTCGAAACGTCAAGCGAATAAAAGGCTTGTCCCAGCGATCCCATCTTCTCCTCAAAGCAGCGTAAATCGGCAGATTTTGCTAGCAGTTTTTTTCTACAGCATGCTATCCTTTCGAAGCTTTTAGGGTTTATCAGTATCGATAAATAGTTGTGGGATGCACAAGTAATTCCATAGCTAGCAAACGTCTTTGCAAGGAGGCAGTGATGCAGCGGTTCTACAACCCACCTCCTTCAAACTCGAGACACCACTGACCAGTTCTCGCAGGGTAAATCTTGGTTGCCCAGTCGCGCCTTTCCCCGCTCGTTGGCGCATGTCATCACCGACGCGTGACCTTTGCCCTCGCACAACCGGGGTGAGCGTCCCGAAGCGCTCTTGGTCAATCAGCTTCCTGAAGCGCTCTCCAGTCCTCGGTCAATTCCTGCACCGACGGATACTCGGGATTAGGTTACGGACCACACGCTGGTCATCAAACAATTAGCGCACAAGCGGGCAATTATCCTCGATAGGGGAGTCGTTAATTGTCATAAGTGTGCAGTATCATAATGACTGTGTCCTATAAATATTGCAACTCCCGGTGCATGAATCACCCGTTTCTGCTGCTACGGTTTATGCTGATGTCTCTGATGAAGAATCCCCTACGAAATTCGAAACGTCAGGCGAATGGTAGCGTATGGTGTATCCTACAACCTAACTACATACTCTTGGCTGTTTTTTAGCAGTTTGCTTAATATTAAACGGTTATTTAGGCATGCTTGATGGACTTCGGGCCAAACATTTGTCTCTCCTTTCGGTTTACGCCTATAGACTATAGAATATACTGGTTTTGGTCCGAGTTATGGATTATGGATTGCTGGGGAAAATTAAAAGAAAAACTTCAAAATGGAGTATCGACCAGAAAACAGGTGGGAATGCTGAGCCGAATACCTCGAAGCTCTACCAGACAACAGCAGCAGAATATCGGCAAAATAAGTCACTGGACGTTTAGCTAGTACCTGTTGTACTGAGACTTAACCTGAGCAGGAGAATCAGTCATGTGCGAATGGCGCGGATGACCAACACTTTCGATGGCAATGAGCCAACCTGCGGCGTAAATATCACCCCATCCTCCAGCACGGATGATAGCAGTGCGCGGCCTCAAAGGACTATAAATACTGCGCCTCTTGTGCCTCTATCTACGATTGTCTCTGTTTATGAATTCGAGCTAGAATCCGATGGGTCAGGCACCAAATGTCTTATTCCAAAGATCGCACCTTCGCCTTCTGAACTGCTCCCTAGAACTCACCTGTTTACTTCTATTAGCAATGCCATGCTCCTTTCAGAGTGACTTCACTAACAAAAGCCAACTTTATAGTATGTTTGAATTTATAGGTCCAGGAGGGCCCGATGGGAGCACACATTTAAGAAACCTTCTGGTAAATTATCTTTTTATTAAAAAGTCACTGAGCCATCTAACGTAGTTCAATATAAATATTCAAAAAACGTCTGATGCCGGTGTTAAATAGTAATTTATGAGCAAGTAAGGTGTCATATGGGGTAACTTAGGTTAACTGCTTGCTGGCAGTGGCATTTTCTTTCATTTGGGCCAAATTTATTGAAACAAATTCAGCGTTAGAAACTCCCTATAATGCTAACTGCTCACTTCTCCAGCTTCTCTATTTTAGCCAAACGAACCCTGGTATGTGGGCATTCCGCACAACTACGGAAAAAATCCGACGCGAGAGGTTGTCATCTTCTGGATGGAGGCAAACGAAATGGGTCCACCTGCTGCTCAGACCGAAGAAAAGCCTGAGGATAAACCAACAGCACCCGAGGGCGGCGTAAGATGCTGTTTCACTTTTTATATTCTGCTTTTAGGAGAATCACTGGAGGTGTAGTTTACTTTTTGGTAAATTAGCAATTCATCTGCTAGTTTGCACTCAATACTTTGCTTCGAAATGTGTCCCGTGCGAAATTTGCAAATACTATGGTCCTTTTCTCACCTTTGGATTGTGGGAATATTCTGAGTAAAACTCTTGTGGCAGAGGGTACCGACAATTCGTAGGTTTGACCCTACTTCCTAGAGCTGAGACATACTTTACTAACAATCTGTTCATGCCATCAATAGCATTGGAAAAATTGAATACAATTTTCAACAACTGATGCAAATAAAATAGCTTATACCTTCAAGTGATTTTACTGTTGCCAAAAAACCTTTCAAGTATATTGAATGGGGCCAAATTCTGAGGATGGAGATTCGTACAAATTAAATTCTTCATGTTCTACTTACAAAACGCTACAAAACTAGTGAGGAATAGTTAATTTCAATTTAAGATGTATTTTTATGTGTGAGTTTCTTTAAAAGATTTATTGCCTGCGACGGATCAGGAGAAAAGAAGTCTGTGTTAGCAACTCTTTTACCTAACAAATGGTAAAGGGACTAGGTACATGGACACCCAACAATCTACGGATTATTAGGATTACTCTGGGGCGTTTGCCTGACTAGGAATATGTTTAGCTCAAAAATCAGGCAATATTAATAAGAGAACAGTATTTATTCTCACGCTTGTATGGACCCAGAGCTCGACTAACCCCTTCCCAGCCAGTTTGCATTTAGTAAAGTTGAAATAACTTCAACTCTGAGTGTAAATAGATCAACACAACAGATTCCTAATATCTGTGAATATTCTCGTGCTGTACTTAAAAAGTCAATTGGTAAGCAAACGTCTTCCGTACTGCATCATCAGGCTACTAAAATCACTTTGAGAAGGGACATGGGAACTAGGAATAACGAGGGTTAGTTACACTTCTCGCTTCCAGTCGCTTGCACAACGAAGTCAGCACGCTGTGGCACTTGGAACTAGGGGAGGGACGTTGGGATAGGGTTTGGGTGATGCCTGTCGTTAAACAGGCGGAGAACACAGGACTGTCAGTAGGGAGTCGGAAGCGACGTGTGATCACCACCTAGAGTCGGCCATAGAAGACAGAGCCCATGCATTAATGACTGTTAACAACAAAGCTCCCAATTCACAGGCCGAAAAGCCGCTGCTTCGGCTGTTGCTAGCACCTGTTGGCTTGGCCTTAAGGGCAGTTCTCCGATACCTAGTAGACAAGAAAACAGCTTCTTGGCATTGGCTCTGATATACTTATTGACCAGATGTGCGAGAAGAGGTTTCAAGACCGATATATGTTTACCCTTACTTGGTCGGACAGATGTGTGGAGGTCAAGACTATGCAATAACATTGAAACACTAACATTAAGTTCATCCTGTGTGTGTCTTCAGAAGTTAACCAGTTCTGAGCGCACGTTTATTATATACACAGGGCACATTGACGTCAGTTGGCCGTTTGCGTCTATATCAGAAAAAGGCATCTGTTCAGGAGCGATGTGTTGTTTACGTGAGCCTGATCTATATGTGCCAGCCTGACCAAGTAACTATCTATGTGTCGAACGCGTGATCCACTGGTTCATGCACTGGATCGGGGGAGGGCATGATCACGTTGGCCCACTTGCACATGTTGGTCGACGCGCCTGAGACGGCGCCACTGTATAAAACGGCGCCAGCGTAGCTTGCCAAGAAACACCCCAACCCAAGTCTTCGCATCTCCGTGTGTTAGGGGTGTGTCTGTAGGTAAGCACACTTTTCGCGGCTTTCGACTGACATACAAGTGCTGGAAATGGGGAAGGGGGGTGATGGGGCAATGGAGCTCTGGATAAGTCCATCATCTTTTCGGGAATTCAGTTTCGTTAACCGCCACTGTTAGGTTTAGCCAGTATTTTTTAAAATTCCAAATAATGTCACATAGCTAGTTCGTTGTTTATAATATGGGTACATCTGTAAACAACAAGGATAAACTTAATGAGAGCAACCGCCCTCCACCAACGCTGTTATTCCGAAGAAGAAAAGCCGATCACTGGAACAAGAGTTTTATTGTGCTGACGTTTCGGAAGCCGTCGGGAATCCTTAGTCATAGGTAATCATAAACAAGTCTGATACATGCGCAGTCTGATATCTGTGGTGACTGCGGTGTCCAAGTTATCCCGTCAGTTGGCAACCCTCAAAGCCACGGCTTTAAGCGAACCGTAATAGCTTCAGACGTATCAGATTATTTTTAGTGAGGAAAGAAATACGCTGAAGGTTGACCTCACTTTCTCCCCCACTGCCAGCAACGGGCCACTACCTAGCTCAGGGGTCGGGGACCTTTTGACTCAGAGAGCCATATTGGGAAATGTATTTCAGTGAGAGCCATATAATATATTTTCAGATTAAATTCAATTAAATTTGAGCATAATAAGCCTTTGGTGTTGTTCTTTTAAATGATGTTGTTATAATACTCACCGTTAATGCGACTTCTGATGCTGCTTGGATTTGCTGGTGGCTTTGTTATCTGTTTAGTTGTTGATGAGATTAAGCTTCATGCAAGCTTTGAGGCTTTTATCCGTTAGACGTGATCGTAGGGTGGACTTTATGCATTTAAAATGTGAGAATGACAGCTCACATGCATAAGTAGCTCTAAATAAGGTCAATACTGCAAAAATCTTACGCTGCAGTGTGTGGTATGTGACAGAAAGCGCGTTCTAAGTTTTTATTATCAACTGGTCTGCGGGTTGAAGTTTTTTAATTTCTGTCCGCGTGTGCTTGCTCGCCAACTCCGCTTTATGCCGTGCGATTCTTTCCAAATCTTAATTGAGTGATTTGAACTTATTCAATGACATGTGTGAGGCCTTCAGGTCAGCCACTTCTTCAAAATCTTTAACGGAGACACCAGAAATATAACTTAGGTCGACTCTGTTCAGTAAACACTTGTTTGGAGAGGTGATGAATTTTAAAAGACGGGCAGGCTGGCTTATGCCCGCGTCCCCTTGACTAAACTGAGGTCAAGTCTAGGAGCTGTCGTGCTTTAGTAGAGCGTCTGTTGTTAAGCGAGCTTATCGCGGCCGTTAGGACTCAAGAGAAAAGGGGAGCAGCTACTGGCGGTTAACCGGAAAGGGAATACTGAAACAACTGCTAGGTCGGAAGGCCAGAGTTTGGTCGGGAGTAAATTGATTCCAATACGCGTCTCGTCATTGGAGGAGCCAAAGTTACAAAATCTGAAGTTTCTGAATTCAATTCTAGCTGACAGAGCCAGATGCAATCATGAAAAGAGCCACACTTGGCTCAAGAGCCATAGGTTGCCGACCCCGGTCGGTCGGTCGCCTGAGGCGGTGCGCTCATCCCATCCCATTCCATCATTCCACACAACACAATACACACTGGTTGACTGCGCGATCCAAGTGATGCTGCCAATTGGCAACCTTCCAAGCCATGGCTTTTAGAGCATCCTGATAACTCCAAACACCCCAACTTATTCATAGGAGAAAATTTGCTGCGACAGACAACCTCGTTCTCTGTTTTTATTCCCATGCACCGGTCAATTGCCCTAGCAGATTTGGATGAGTCAACAGACGTAAGCCATTTGGCGCAGTTCAGTGTGATTTCAACATATGCTGCTGGTGATACACTGCACGAAGAAGGTCTTGCGGTTCTGCCAATAAAAGAGTCAACAAAAAGGTAAGGATTTATTCAAGTCTTTCATGCAGTTCATTTAAGGAAAAAAACTTCCTGTGGATAAACTTAGCTAAGTGTGTACTGATGGTGCTCCGTGTATGGTGGGGAAAAACAAAGGACTTTGGCGCTTCTCTGTGAACAAAGAAAAAAGACCCGTCCTACGTTTCCATTGTATTCTACACCAAGAGGCTCTCTGTGCTCAGATATGTGACGGGCAGCCTGCCGAAGTGATGTCGCTGGTCATTTGTGTGATTAACTTTATTGTTGTCCAGGCCTCAAATACTCGACAGTTTAAAACACTGCTGGACGAAGTTGGAAATAACTATAATGGTCTGATTTTGCACAGCAATGTACGTCGGTTGTCAAAAGGGAAAGTGGTTAGCCGTTTTGTAGCTTGCCTGAACGAAATCCGGACGTCCCTTGAAATGAAGGGCATTAAGCATCGTGAGCTTGCTTAAACTGAGTGGCTTTTCATGTTTTACTATCTCATGGATATGACTGAACATCTGAACCAACTTAACGTTAAATTGCAAAGCAACGGAAAAAAACAGTGTTATCCCTTCAACAATCCATGTTTGCCTTAGAAAACAAGCTTGAACTCTTTATCATGGATTTTAAAACAAATCGTTTACTACATTTTGAAAAACTAAGACAATATAAAGATGCATGCACAGTAAGTGAATCCACTAAAAACTTTGATCTCCACAGCTAGTTGGCTTCACATCCAGTCTCCTACAGTTGTTCAAAGCACGTTTTGGGGAATTTCGATAGAACAGTCGTCTTCTTAAGTTCGTCATCCATCCAACCGTGTTCACTGAACACAGCCGACCCAAGTTATATTCCTGGTGTCTTTGTAAGAGATTTCGAAGAAGAATTGGCTGACCTGAAGGCCTCAGACATGCGGGTGAAAAAGTTTATGTCACTCAATGCAGATTTGGAAAGCTTCGCACGACATAAAGCAGAGTTGGTAAGCAAGCACATGTGGACAGAAATAAAAAGGCTTCAAACCGAAGAGCAGCTGATAATCAAAACTTGAAACACGTTTCCGGTCACATAACGCACACTGCAGCGTGTGAGTATTTCTGTATTGACCCTGCTTGCATCTATTTATGCATGTGGGCAGTTATTCTCACATCTTAGATACATCAAGTCCACGCTACGATCACGTCTAACGGATGAAAGACTCAAAGCTTGCATGAAGCTCGACCCCACTAACTACCGACCAGACTATAAAACCATCAGCAACTCCATGCAACACCAGAGGTCACATTAAGAATGAGTATTATAAGAACATTATTTCAAAGAATACATTCAGAGGCTTATCATACTGGCATTTAATTGAATTTTATCTTTAAATATACTATATGGCTCTCACTGAGATATATTTCCAGATATTTGCTTTTTTGGCTCTCGGAGTTAAACCTGTTGCCGACTACTGCCCCAGCTGGTCAATCAATTTATGCTGCGATTCATAGAGGTAGCTGACAGAGCTAGGAACAGTCTGGTTGTGAATCCCATGTCATGGCCTCCAGACACCACTCGCCTAGCATTCATTCGAGGGGGATAGACTAGACATATCACACAGAGAAGGAGCAATAGGAAACACGTATCGAGGTGTTAAGGTTAATAGACTTAACCCTGACGGCTGCGATCTTCCAGGTCCGGTATCTTAGGAGATGAGGGAGGGAAGTCATAGGAAAGGCCAGAGTGGTAGGAGGAACAAGTAAGAGGAGATTTGGCTCAGACGAGTGCAGTCCGCTCCCTAGTAGAGTCGGGTCCGAATTGATTTCTGGCGACATTCATCCGAGCGGCCACCGTCAGCTGCCTTTGTCTTATGCAGCCTTGAAAGTGATTAGTTGAACCGCGGGTGGTTACTCATCGGCGTGGGCACAGCCGGCACTGGGCGTGTTAGTAGGTCGCGCCCGAAAATGGGTGAGAGGTGGACAGGGTGTGGTTGTTCACACAAGAGCACGTTGGAAGGGCAATCACCGCGACGTCTAAACACTGTGGAAAACGCTCGCACTTACCCTCCAATTATGGTAGCCTAAGCTTCCTGTGCCAGCTGCTGAGGTTAGACTACTAATGGGTTACCTGACGTCCATTAATAAAGACTAACACCTAAAAGTATAAATGACCAAAACAGTGAGAGTCCGAACGTATGCAAAATATTAATAAAATATGCCAATACAAGCGAACATCCGTGTCCCTAATAAAATAGCTACAACCTGAATTCCTCATGTACACAGCAAAAAAGTTCCAGCGGTATTTTTAATGCATTCAAACACAAGGATCTGTCAGGAACAAATGGAAGCGAGAAGGTATAAAGTCAAAAATAGTCTGGGACCTCGCTATGCTGTTTTTGCTCAACAACAAAAGCAAATATGCGTGCCCCAGGTTCTTGTTGTAAAGAAGAGGAAGACGTGATCTCTGGAAAGATAGTTTTATTCTTCTGAGCTTTCGGCACCACACGAGAAGCCATCGTCAGAGTAAATGAGAAAACAGCAAGCGGTAGCTACGCATAAATTGGGTTTATAGGGGGATGACAATTATTGATTTGTCCCTGTCCACGCTACGTCCATTCTCACGCTATCGTATCTTGTCTTCTACACGCGTCCCTGGAGAAATGGCATGTGACCTTGACGTGGCAGCCTGAGTGCTTGTAGAGGAACTGGGCCCTCGTTTCTGGTCACGGGCACGGATGACAAAATAACAGGGCGGCATATCCACATGCCTGTTTATGGAGTTAGGATCTGACACCCAGGCCTCCAGCAGTTCGCGTCGCGTCTGTTTACTGGCTCTTGCCATTATCCGTGTGTTCCAGAAGTGGAGTTCGTGGCCATCTTCCAGAGTGTGGGTTGCGCTCTGGGACAATGGGTCACCTCTCCGCACTGCCCGTTTGTGCTCCGTTATTCACGAGCTAAGTCGTCGCACGGTCTGCCTTGTATAATGGCAAGAAGAGTCGCGGCATGGCACCTGATAAACGACGCCAGACTGCTCACCTACATCCAGTGGGTATTTGATTTGCATGACTCATGACGCATGTTAGCTGTCGAGCGATGAGCACTACCCACGCCGAGCCCTGCAGCGATACGCTCAGTTGCTTCTGACACGTTTGTAATGTACGGTAGAGGGTGCCAGAGCGTCGGTGGTTCCCTTTCGTTTGTTGCCTGTGGGCGCATTCGGAGGCAGCGGCTGACGAAGATGTGTGGGTATCCATTCCTGGCCAGTTGGTTCCGAAGATGTCGTAGTTCTTGCAATCGTCCCTCCAGTTCACTGCAGTGTGTCTTCACCCTTTAGAATAGTGCTCTAATGCAGCCACATTTATACGATATTGGGTGGTTGCTATGGAAGCTGAACACATGGGTTGTGTTAGTCTTATTTACATCTTGAGCTTCCTAGCGTTGATTCTCTTGGCAATATATTTTATTATTTTGATAATTAAATCAGGAAAAGCAACCCGAAGGGGATGGCGCAGCAGCTCCTGTCGGTGAACCTGAAGCCGAAAAAGAAGCTGCTCCAAAGCCCATTCCTTGGAACGATCTCGTAACACAGGATGTCACCGGCGAAGACTCGCGCTACCTCGAAGTGCGCCTCTCAAAACTACCGGAGATCGTTCTGGCTCCAGCCGCACGAATTCGCAGAGACACCGCAGAGCTGAGTCGTGGAGGAGGAAAACTCTCCAGCCTTGTCGATAATCGTGTCGTAATGACCGTTCCACAAGGTGCTCTAAAGATCAGTATCACCTACTCCGTGCAGGTATGCCATCAAATACACGCTCTTCATCGTTTCTATTTTATGTGGCTTTGGATAACACAATAACGAAATTAGTTTGAATTCCAACGATAAATTTTAAGTCGGCTTTGATTCAACAGAACATCTTGACCCTTTTTCCATGCGCTGATCATGTAGATACTTTGTGGTGTTGTAAAAAAACGTCAGGTTTGATCCGCGCTTTCATACTTTAGTTGGAAGCATGATAATCTCCTTAAATATAACTGCCTCTCAGAGGAAAGCACAATGTTTACTGTATGTGCTCTGCACTGTCATCGACATAACACGTCAGAACAATATGACCAACAGTATGTAACGGCAATATCCCAACCAATAACAAGAGAAAAATCTTATAGTAAAGTGACTGATTATCCAATCACCTTCTGCTTGCTTCTAGATGGTAAGCTGCATCCCTAGGCAAGGGTTGAGCTTGACACAGCTAGATTTTATTGTTCACGCGATTTCACGTGTCAATCATCCTGAAACTGCACTTAATCCGTTCGAATATTCAACATGATAGTATGGAGAGGCAGATACACAGTGATTCCTCCGTTAAATCCAATGGAGTTGATGTAAGCAGAGAATCCATAACAAACGAAGGTACCGTTTCATTTGATTCAGCTTGTTAGCCCCTTAGCTGTGCTGTGAAGTGTCGGTTCAAACTGATAATCTATCCGATGACAGGCAGTTGACTATATTTAACGGAAACTTCCCATTGGTTGCATATCTTACCGTTTGCATCCCTCCTCATCACTGAATTGACATATTGAAACATGAAATACATATCCATGTTCGAAAGGAGTTCAAAAGCGTTTGCCTATATTTTCCTTACTAAACCTGACTTGATGCGCACGGTATTCCACTACTACTGTCTAGTAATAAGTAATCATTATATATTTTAAACTGTATTTTGATTCGTGGGGCGATTCAGAATGAGTGGTCGAAGTTTTTCGAAATTGCTAACAAATTTTCTTTGTTTCAGGTGCAAGTTATAAATCAACATCATGCACAACTCTTGAGAGACCAGAATCTGAATGTGATGAACCAATTCATAGCATGCAGTCCGCTCGTCATCATTTGTAAGTTTCCATATAAACCTATTTGGCCTTTTTTTGCTGACATACCTCTACCTTTATGAGAGGTTCTTCTTCGCAGCTAAACGAACATGCTGGTGTTTCTGGAGCGCAGTGCCGGTGGCGCTTTATACTATGACCTATAATGGCAAAAGCAGAGAATATATTGTGGCCGTAGAGGTGATGTACGTAATTTTACCTATTCAGTGCTGATTTCCAACCGCGGAAAATTTCATTCTCAATAACTTCAGATACTTAAGCATATAGTTCCCTTCTTCTAAATTGCCGAAGTTACCAATGTTGCATTCGATAATTGTTCATGGAATGTAAATATTACGTGGTGACTTCACAGTAGCTGGTAGATTCCAGGTCAAATATACAGATCAACTTTTGGACCGATACTGAACACGTTTGTTCTGAAGGATTTATTACAAATTCGTGCATTATTTTCCTGCAATATTAAACAAGGCTCTTTGAATGTTTGGTCTGTTATCTGTTTTTACCTGCCGCATCTTTGTGCAACTCCAGATTCTAAAGGGCATTAACGAAATCAGATAGCAAAACCACCTAGTATGCAACAAAACATTCCTACAGGGTTCCATTGTACACTTCTCATCAGCTCAATACTATGCTGAGCTGTACTGTGCAAGCAACAAGAGTCCTAGATATTTTCATAACTGCCTCTTGCATCGTACATTCCCAGCCGTAAGTGCTCCATTTAGAACCATTTGAGTAGAGCCTATACTACTTTCGAAAGAACATTTGCCAAAGTGTCCTGACCTCTGCTGCCAGGTAGCTAGATCTGGTACTTAAATTGAACGTGCTATCTCATGGAATACTAAACGGTATTTTAAAATTTGTTATCGAGCTGCAAAGATTATTGAACTACTGCTGTGATCTTAATTTAAATGAGGTATAATCTCGAGATCTTTCAGTAACGCTATGATTCCGGCTTTTAACTAAGGTTCTTTTTCGACCGCCTGAAAAACTGGAGCAATTACTTACGTAAAAAGCATGTTTTCCATTAATTTTTGATGCTCTGATACCGTTAAGTGTAGTTTATCGATACATTGTTCAAAATTTCTCTTTTGTATGCTCACTGAGTAGCAAACGATATCTCCTTCATAATTCATAGGCAAAGGAGGGTTATCTTCCGGCATTTAAAATGTTTCTTAGTATGCTATTTTTTAAGACTGTGGAATTTCTCTTCATAGTGCATCGCTTATGTCCCTTCATGAATGATGCTTATAAGGTATAAACATTACTCTCCCTCACGGCAAATTTTATGCAAACTTCACGAGTTCTTTATAAAAGTGTAGGCCAGTGTGTTATTTTACTTAAACGTAATGTATTCAGTATCCAATTTAGAAACACTGAAACGGCAACTGAAACGGCCGCTCGGGTCTCAGCTTACTTGGGAAATAAAAATTTTCTAAAACTGAAAGATAGTCTCTCGTTGGACAGAAAATTTAAAGAAGAAATAATGCTGGAGCCATGGGACGGATGAATTAAACCTATGACGCACCGCTGACTAAAAGCTTTGATGAACATAAGCTGGACCAAAAATGGCGGAGTTGGTAATGTTCTGACAGCTGTAGACATGGTTTCCGCCAATTCGATACACAAGATTTGATGAAAATACGCATTTCTTTGGCTAAAAAATCCTTTTGAATACCAGCTTCATGTAATGTCTCATGGGTAACCAGTTGAGGTACATAATATATCAGAATGCAGGGCTTTTCAATTCTCTTCATAGTCTCAATGATAGCTGTTGGGCATGACTATCTTAGGTTCGACTGAGAAGAAGACAACTTGATCGCTGGGACAATACCTTTATTCACCTGATGTTTCGAGCTCCGTCGCGGCTTCGTCATCAGACATAGTCAAAGAGCAGTAGCAGAAACAGGTAATGCACGCACAGAAGTTTGCAGTATTTATAGGACACAGTCATTGCTGCAAACATGCAGAGACAGAGACGCGAATTGCCAAAATGCGGCAGCAGTGCGGTGAAATGATGCCAATTCTCAAGTTGCGGCTCATTCGACGTGACCAGGCCACAAATTCTCGCAAGAAGCGACAATTGGGTGAGCCGAGAATTACTTGAGTCATGGTTCACGGGCCCCCCATCCATAAACATGCGCGACGATTCGCCCAATCCTCTTTCAGTGCTGAAACTCAATTTGGCCAAAGCAAGTCGCCACTTGGGGTACGGACAGGCCTACGCAAACACCACAGGGTCAGATGGTCGAGAAATCATCATGCCCCAGTCCACCACGCGTGATGAAAGTTCAACAGGTCAGAGCCCGCATGCCCTCAAACAAACTATCCACGCACAAGAAGGCAGTTAACGTTAATCACCTCTCTATGTTTGCAGCAATGACTGTGTCCTATGAATACTACAAACCCCTATGTATGCATTACCCGGTTCTGCTACTGCTATTTGAGTATGTCTCTGATGCAAAATCCGCGACGCATCTCGAAACGTCAGGCAAATAAAAGTATTGTCCCAGCGATCAAGTCGTCTTCTTCTCAATTGCGCCCTGAGACTCGCCTTTTCGCTTGTATTGGCAACTTAGGTTCAAGCTCTATTTATCAGTGTTTTTGCTCTGAAGGATATGCACGTTTGGAGAAGGAATTAACTAATTGCAGCTTCTGTTTATAGCTGGCCCAAAGAAAATTCTGTTCAAGCCGGCAACATTCGTACTCCCCCTCACAGACGCCAACCCAACAACGCAGACTGTGATTATGTCTAGCGCTACCATGCCTGACGCATTTAAGTCCACAAAAACGACCGTAGTTGAAACCGAGGACAACACGGGCTCCGGTTCTGGTAAGCACATCCCTCCACCAAGTACAGTAGATTTTCGATCTGATGAAATGTCATGTTGCGCAAAATTAGCGCATGCGATTTTCCGCCAAGTTTTACAGCTGTAAACTGAGTAAGCAAAAAAGACATTGGTTGGCGGATAAGTCACTATTTACTACCATTAAAAATAGTTAATTTTCACTAAATACTTAAAATTTAGATCATGGCTTTATTACAGGTCACTGATCTAATGTTAATGTGTTGAAGACAGGGCAGCGCAAAAACGACAAACTAGTACAGAATGAGAACCAATGCAAAATGTTACTATTTTATTTGCTGTCCTTATACATTTAAAACAGCATTAAAACTGTCAGACATCAAGATGGCCTGGTTATCAATAGGGGTTTGTTTAATCTGATTATTTACCGCAAAGTCAAGTTTTTTTACGCGGAATTGTGCCAATTTCTTTTGATAATTGCAAACAAATGAGTGGGTGCACCTGTTGAACATGGTTTTAATGAGTCCCCTTTCTTGATCATAACAGGAATTGGAATTTTTGGATGTCTCTTTCAACTCACACTCCTATTTTCACAAGTTCCATGAAGTAAAGAGAAATGAGAAAATTAGGAAAGGTCATATCAGGCAAACATCTGGGATACCGTACAATTTTGCACGCTAAAGTCTGCTATCTTGGTCAACATAAAATAGATTATTTGATGCACTTACATTAAATTTCACAAAGTCCTCGGGAAACTTCACTGCTGGATAGCTGCTACGCTAGAAGTGATAGTCTATTGACTTAAACGGATATAAGCGGTAAAGTGAGCAGATTGTATAGATTACTGGCCATACTCAAGACGCAAGATATGCTCGCAGGTTTGTGTCTCTTCAGTTTAAATGCCGTTTTCTTCCTATTGGGATCTACTTATCTTTAGCCAAAACTACGCAAAATTGCTTATTTGTACACGCGTACTCAATTGAAATGTAAATGTTCCTTGCCCTTATTTCTGATTTTTTTATACCCGAAATACCCCTCACGTGTTCAAGGAATTTGAAAATAAGTATGGAATTGCGTCCATAGCTTCACAGTGCTTACCTTCAGCCTGCAGTAATAATTTAAAGCCAGCCCATGGAAGATATTTTTTCGGGATAACGGTGAATAAAACTGAAAAAATCAAGCATCCATATTGTACATGTTATCCCGTGGGAATTTTCTGTTTTCCCGAACCCAGTGGTTCGAATGAAAGGGTGCGTATCTTGGAGATAATCAAGTTATGGCTTAATAACAGCTTTAGTCTCGATCTGCTATCTTAGGTGTGCTACATGGAGAAGGGGCTAGGCCGCTATTCTTGTCGAAAATAGTATGAAAAATGGGCTCTAGTAATTCTTCAGCATAACTAAGGCGTGCATAATTTCTGGTCAGTCTTCCTCAAAGGTGAGCAATGTCCATCAGGCAGTATCTTATCCAATGATTGTCATCCGCATTTCTTTTTCAGTATATTTTTGACTTTTTGTACCTTGCAGACGATGAAGGCAAAACGAGGAAGAATGAGCCAATAGTACTGGATCCATTTCAAAGATCCTTACTGCTCCCGAAGTTGCTTGCAGGTGCCAGTTCCAGTCATGCTGAAGTCACCTTAGTGACTGCTGGTTTGGAAGACTCCAACTGGGTGCCCTGGACTACACCCGAGATTGTTGAGCAGAAGAATGCTGACATCTGCATATTTAACTTTTCGCGATTGGAACCCCGCAAGTGCGTTAACACGAAGCGATAGTTCCAACATTACTCGATACTGGTGAAGTGATAGTCATGTTAGGTGGAATCAAAAAACTAGATTATTTACTGTATCAACGGTATATTTCTGTGATTTTTAAAGCATATTTTCCCTGGTGCAAATTCGAAGATAAGATAAGCAGCAGAATTTAATGAATCTATCGTGCGGCGGGTTAAGGTTTTTAAAGGTTAACCCTGGCAGCAGCGATCTTCCAAGCTCAGTTCCTTAGTAGATTAGAAAAGTCTTGGGAAAGTCCGAACAATAGGAAAAGTATATTCGGTACAGAATAAATGGGGAAACAGGCAATGGGAAATTGAATATCGGACGGTTGCCCAACTGCCAGCCAGTGGACGGCGTCTGAGGAAATGTCTGCTGCGCAGTCTTCACATGAGGACCTGTGTGAGTCGGTATGTGATTGGCTGCTACTGAGGCCGGAAGCCACAAGCATTCTCAAAGTCCACTTCGACTTGAGCTAATCACGACAGGCGTTCACAAATGCACTTTGTGTGGAGCTGGTCACTGCAGATCCATAAATTTCGAGAGCAGCCACCAACTGCTCCTTCTCGCTGCAAACGTGAGTAACTTATGAGAAAATACAAAATTTGATTGATACAGAAAATATCAGTAAGATCATAGAACCTAGTCAGGAAGCCTAATCAATAAAGTAATCGTGTTAAAACATTGTGGGAAATAAAAATAAGGAAAAACGAAAAAGTGGGCAGGGAAATTTGTAAATCACGGAGCCGGATGCTACCAGCGCAAAGGTAAGTTAACCACATACTCCATTACTAAACACTTGCTTGATATGGGTCATTCCTGGACCATAAAACCTCTTTTCCAGTACTTGTTCGGGCACGAACAACTCGAACCTTGCGCTACGACGGTCAAAATCCGACCAGTTGGATCCATAAAATTATTTTGTCTATGCAATCTTCAGATTCAACGATTTTGATCAACTGAAAGTCATGCAGACTGAAGTATGTAGGCTAGGCTTCAGCATAGCAAACTTTTTGCTATAAACTGTAATGAAAAAAAACGGCCTAAACGCTTTAGAGCTCAGCCCGCATGTATCTAATTTCACAGTTTTGGGAGGTTCACTTCTGCCAATACAAGCGAACATCCGTGTCCCAGGAAGCAATTGAGAAGAAGAAGAAGACTCAATCGCTGGGACAATATGTTTATTCGCCTGACGTTTCGATATCCGTCGCGGATTCGTCATCAGAGACATGAGTCCCAGCGATCGAGTCTTCTTCTTCTTCTCAGGTTCACTTCTATCGTGTTTGCCTATTTGCCCATTAAAAATCGCAAGCGAATATATAATACACAATCACGCACACGAGTCGATCGTAATCATTGGCCACTCATATCAAAACTTGCTGTCACCTGTTAATTTAACAACATCTGGACAACAGCCCAACATATTTTGGATTTTCGAAGTCAGTAAAAGACATTCCAAAAGATCAACTACCTTGGTTCCATCCACGTTCGCTTCTGTTAACAAAGAGTCAGTGCCTGCAGTCTCAGGCAGTTTGTTCTTTTCTAAAATGTGTGCCGGACGACGGCGAGGGGTGGGGGAATGCGAGTCACTTAGTTAATGATGTAAGTTCGAGATTTTTGGCAAAAGCTGTCCACATCACAGCACGCAGTTACTTCCACGACCACCAAGCTTAAATTGTTTTTGTTTTGTTTTAGAAAAGCATCACCATTTTGGCGTTCATACACATAAATGTAATAAATTAGACCATACTGGCATCCCTAGGCAGCAGTAAGGACATAACTGGCTATTTACTACCGGAAACGTTTCATCAAAAAAACCATGCTACTTAACTAAAGTTAGTAGAGCAATTAGCGTCTACAAAATCGGACACCATAGAGGATGCGTCGGTCATCGTGACTGAGACGGATGACATGCTTAGTGCTGTGACAAGAGCGGCTTAGGCAGCATCGAACTAACATTATCTTCTCATTCTTGTAACAGGACTGGTTTAACCCCACTGGGTATGAAACCAGGAACAGTGACCAAGTTGGAATTCCCCTCGCCAGTAGGATCTGGCCCTCGGCCGCGCCTATTAATCTAGCAAACCAGTTGGTAACGTCTAAGACTCGGCTAGATTAGCGCGCGAAAAGATCATGCAGAAACACTCTCCATCTCACGAATAGAAGCAAATATGCCTGCCCCAGGTTCGCGTCTTATTTACAACACCCCATCTCTCCCCCGTCCAAACGGAGACTGCTGAAAACTAGGAATATAGGCGACCGAAGAGGAACGCTGGCGCAGTAGCAAATTGGAAATAAAATACCCCGTGTATTTTTTCATCGCTGG
This sequence comes from Ligula intestinalis, assembly GCA_036362985.1. Taxonomy (NCBI): domain Eukaryota; kingdom Metazoa; phylum Platyhelminthes; class Cestoda; order Diphyllobothriidea; family Diphyllobothriidae; genus Ligula; species Ligula intestinalis. The sequence goes on along the minus strand of JAYGXS010000003.1, from coordinate 71,381,701 downwards.
CATCGCTTATAAAATATACCCGCACAATAATTCATTAATCATAGGCATAGTAGTAACGGGCTCGAAAACTCTGAGAGAGAGAAAGCGATACGTTTTATTTTGAACATATCATTCCAAATTTTTTTAGCAAAAACGTCCTCCATTCGCAAGGACTAAAATTAGGCGCAAAAACTCACAAAACCGGAAAGTCAAAAGAAATTCCTAATCGTCAGTGACTGCAATTGTCTACAGCCCAGATAAATGTCCTTGGAAAATTCGTCAAATATAGGCCAAATTGGACTGTGTCGTGCTATTATAACGTCAAACAAACAAAGAGGGAGAAAATCCGTTTATAGTGGGTGAAGTAGGCCAACCGACGTATACATAAGAAAGTTTACATGTGAATGGATGGGGGAAAAGGTGGCTCAATTTGAAAAGCCCGCCATACTAAGGATAGTAATGTTGGTCCAGCAGAAATATGCCTAAGAAGATTCGATCGCTGGGACAACACTTTTATTCGCTTCACGTTTTGGCATCCGTCGCGAATTCTTCATCAGAGACATGTGCAGAAACCAGTAGTAGGTGCTTCTGCTACTGCTTTGAGAAATATGTGTCTCTATTCACTTAGTTGCAAAAGTAAGTCGAGAAAGAGGATGGCGGACCTGAGTCCACTTTTAAATGTCAGAATACTAGCTTGTCCGTCCGGTTAAGCTGGTCAGGCTTCACACACCACCCTGTAGCAGTCGAAATGGGAATCTAGTTATCTTCCCCTAGTGTGGCCAGTCGTTGGACGCCATTAATTAAATATGCTATTGTCATATGAAACAGATTGTTGGTACCAGAAATGGCAATTGCGAATTGCTCAGGCCAACGACTACTTTCTAACAGAATTCGGGTTTTCATTTGAGATGGTTCTCATCCCATTGCATTTGCCGTTTCTTCCAGTAGTGGTCCACGCATCTTACGCAGGCACCCATACATACATCAGTGCATCTTCTCTTTGCTACTACAGAATACTGTGCATAAAATCAAGGACAGTGATGGACCCGGAGAGCCTTTTGCAGACAGCCACAATCCTGGAGCGCAGTCTTTCTCAACGCATGGTCTATTTCATACTTCGTCAAATGTCCAACGACCCCAGCAAAATATGCCTGGCAGTTTGTTTGGCCCAGAATCTGGACAAGACGTTGGGACAGTTGGCAATGGGAGGCTACACAGAGGGGGACAAGCCGACTGGCCCTCTCTTCATCTACGAGCGCCAAGTCTTTGAAGTTGCCTTTAAGGGTAACATTCGTCCCAAGAAGGGCGGTCCACGAGATTCACGGCATTTGTCAATGGACGATGGTCCAATGCGTATAGCCTTTAACTCTGCCCTGCAGAACACTTATATGGTGAGTTCTGTGATCATTCAGAGATAGGAAATTCACGCAGATAACTTTCTAGTCGATCCACAAGCGTAAACTCAGATGATGTCCAGATAGTGCTAGCTAGTTAACTGAAACAACGACGTCCTCCCGTTAGCTTTAAAATTGAAGTAACTGGAGGTAGTTAATTTATTTTCTTTCCGTAGAAATTGCTTTAACTTCTTGGAACGTCTGGCCAAAAATCGAAATCTTCGAACCATTAACTACTAATACTAATACAGTCGGCCTCCCCTCCTTTAAAGTTCAAGCATACGTTCTAATTAACTGACGCTTATCTGTGCACGTGTTACCCCATTCTACGGTTACCTCTGACGAGGGGTTCTTAACAGAATCCGAAACGTCAGGCGAAAAAACTTCTTATTACGGCGATCGCATCTTCTACTTCTGATTAACTTTCAGTTTGTTCCTGCAAAACTAGCTGATTATCAACCAGGCTCAAAGGCACTTAACTCCAGTACTTGGTGATTGGCCAGAATATTTTTCGAAAAGGAAAACATTCCAGATATGTCAGCTATGTCCTATTTTCTCGTCTTTCCTTATGATGCCTGACAATCGACATTCTGAATCGAGATCAACGTCCTTGGACAGAGTGCCTGAATTGTCATTTGATATTTGAGGTTTCATATGAACGTCTAAACTGCATGAGCAACACTTGTAATCTGCAAATGAGCTAACCCAGTCATTGTGTTTTCTGTTTTCATGTCCCCAATAGTAATAGTATTTATGATAAATGAATTGCTTTCAGTAGATCATTAATATTTGCATCATTTGAATTTCTTCTAAGACCTTCTATCCTCAAGATTTTCCATGGTTGTTGATTAGTTTCAGTTACCCCTGAGCCAAACTCCGCCTGGTTCATGGGAAATCGTTCCTATTTCACCTATGACTGCCAGAAATACAGGGCTACTGGTGCTCCTATTACGGAACAAAGTAACTTTTTGTGTTCTTAAGATGTACTTGCGCTGGTCTCAGTAGTGAAGGCCCAGAGGCTGCGATCCTAAATTTGGTTATTGTCAGATTATTAGTAAAGTTAACTTACCCTTAGCAGTTATATATGTTATATGGACACGAATTCCATGCAGTATAGATTGTGAAATTCCCGGAGCGTAATTGAAGCTTGGCTGTGGCAGGGCTGGTCTGCCGAACCTCACTTGGCACTTCGCCGCCAAAAGCGACACATTCCATCAGAGAAAAACATAAAATTTAATTAGCATCTGTTGATATAATGGTTCCGCAGGGAAGGAATACGCGAACATCTTCCCTGAAAATTTTGATAAAGAGAATAGCTGCTCAAAGGAACTTCACATTTTGTCCGCGAACAATAATGGTGACAACATGCAAAATTTGTTTTAAAGAACAGGGCGGAACGTCTGTTATTTTTAAAATTCGCTCCCATGTTTATAAACCTACTTATATTTTGAAAGCTTCTCCACCTTTCAAGATTATAAAAAACTCCCGATGAATCTTTTTAAAAAGAGAAACGAGAAATAACTACGAGGAAAAACAACGGTGTTCGCTGAACAAGGTATGCTTGTAAGCAGAATTTTGTCTGGACACCAGGCTCAGATGGGTGAGGGAAAAGGGAGTGCGTTAGATGCAGTGCAAGTCAACCATCACTTCTGCAAGTAGCCGTCCCTGCAGTACCCTGTTTTGGAGCATACGATAGAGGTAATCGAAGCAAATGGTCAATCACTCACCAAACAAATTATTTCATGTAGAACAAAACATCTGTTAAACGTAAGCACGCAATCCTTGCTTTTCAGCTTTTTAATTTCCTGAAAAATTTATTTCCGTTTGCGGTATACATCAGTATATTTCAGGTTTATAGGCGTAGACCGAAACTGTAAGTATATATTTGGATTAAAACCCGTTAACCACTGTGAAATATCCACTTGCTGCCAACGGCCAGGCTTTAGTAGTATCTATTTATGTTGTAACTTACCATACACTTGTTTCGCCGGTATTCTGCAGCTGCTTGATACAGCTACGAGGGGTCCCTCTCATCAGTGGGTCCTCTAGCTTTCTCTGTCTGCTTTCTGGTTGATATACTGGTTTTGAAAGCTCAGCTTTTTAATTTGCTGAGAAATTAATTTCGATTCGCGGTATACATCAGTATAGTTAAGGTCTATTGGCGTAGACCGAAATTATAAATGTACATTTGAGTTGAAACCCGCCAGCAACTGCTGCCAACGGCCAGGCTTTAGTAGTATATATTGATGTTGTAACCTACCATATTAACCATACCGCAGCTGTGTCAAGCAGCGGCAGAATACCAGCGAAACACGTGTGTGGGCCTTTTAGCTAGTACCTAGGCTGTTAGTATGGTAAGTTACAACATCCATATATAATCCGTGCTTTGTTTACACAGCGTGGATGACCCCAACTTTAACTTTAAAACAATCGATTTACTCAGAAGCGACGCCAGTGCACTGACGGAAAGCGCACAGTCAATAAATTGCAGTAGCCTGGACAACGAATCAATCGCACACGTAGAGACTGGTGTTAGTTTACTTGCTTAAGCATAATATTTTTCATTCAAAAAACTAAAATTTCGATGAGGTATATTGTCATCTCCGTTACTTCCAGTGTACCTGTAGACGTAGATAGTGCACTCTTGAGAAGAATATCCTAATTAAAATCTCAAAACTGTTCTAACAATCATTTTGTTTACTCTCATTCAAGTTTATGTACAATGCGCATTACGATAGCCTAATAATTTTTGATTGTTAAGCATTATTATTTAAAATGAAACACTAAATAACTGGTGCGGTAAACAGTCTCTTTACTTTGTTCTGAATATAACTGTCAGGTAGTAAAGGTGCTTTTTCGATTCATTGGTTGAGGAAGTCACTGAAATAAGTTCTCGCAGCATCACACTGGTCACTGACTTTACATGGCATATAAATAGCAAAAAATGCAATAGCCATGTAGTTTTCTACATATTAGCTCGAGATCTCTACCCAAAAGTACGGTTTTTCGTTCGAAGTCGGCTTAAACCCTTAAATTCCAAGGCATTCTTGAAAGATGGGCGAATAGTTTGTTTGTTTCCTTGCCCTCAAAGAATCAATAGTCAGGCTAGTTTGGTATTTTATGCTCAAGACTTCAATAATCAAACATACCAACATATTAATGGGTTATTTTACACCGATCTGTTTCAGGATGCACTCATCCCGTTTTTGATTGTTCGTTTTGCGAGCTAATGGGAACCCCAATTATGTATGTTACTCACTTACTTTTAGTAACAATGGTATTTACCGACAAACCGAGAGCACACTCACGAAGGCCTTTTCTGTCTCGTTGGACGTCATCAGGTGGTGGTAGCTCAACTCCAGTGCAGCACCACCACCTGATGACGTCCAGCGAGACAGAAAAGGCCTTCGTGAGTGTGCTCTCCGTTTGTTAGTAAATACCATTAAATACCATATCAACATATGTTCTGGTAATTCCTAATCAATCCACTAAAATTACCTCGAGAGTAGCATTTTGCGTTGTGCATAGGGTTCAAATGGGCCCCAGGAAATAACTAGTCACATTTGTTGTTTCCATGCCACCTGAACTGATTAAATCAGCATATTGAGGACGTTGGAGCTGAGGCAATGGGGCAGGTGTTTAGGGTTTCATTAAGTTATTTACGTAATTTATTTATGGCGATAAAAAAGTCCTTTTTTCCCGAAACAGTACTAACTGATCCTCTTCTCTACTGTATCATTTGAGTTGACAGTGAGTACCTGAAGCTAACTATGCCGGAGCTACCGACAATGACGTTATCACCACCGGGCAGTCATACACCAAGTCAAAGGCCTGAAGGCCCGAGTTTTTAATGTTGATCCATTTGGTTATTCAGTCGAGCGTTATGGTACTCAAACGGTAACTCGTGTTCTGTTAATTGCGATCGAGGCACTTGAAAGTCGCATGCAAGTTTTTGACCGTCGACCGATCTGGATTCCGGGCTGACATAGGGTCCTTCAGGTTTCGAGTCCTCAAAAGCATTCGTACGGTAATGGGCAGTCAGTAATAAAAAAACAGATAATTTGTACAGCAGACCGCCAGTTGGCCATCCCATGAGGTTTTGAGGAACCAACAACACCAAAATTGACTTCACACACAACGAAGATGATTGCGGATTGTGTGAGTCGCCTCTAAAACGCGTAACAAGAGCATGTGAGCGCTGTTTACACACCAGACAGCCCTATATAGCCCAAGTATGACCTTTATGGCATGTGTTTCCCGTTTCTGAAATAAAGTTTTGCTAATAACTGAAGCTTCCGGCTGTAGTCCACTAAGGGGGGGGGGGATGAAAATTATCATTGTTCAGTCCATAAAGGAAGTGTTTCAGGGTAACTTCCATTTATGCATTAGGCTTGTATAGGCAATAGGTACACTTTTGGGTTTTCCTCTGAAATTAATGCCCAAACTGGGAGCATGTATGTCCTTCGGAAGAACTTTGCCTAAACCCTGCTGAAATCCCTTAGCTACTGCAGGATAACTGCGTAAAAGCCCATTCACGTGCTTCATTGATGTGGTGCCACCACATGACGCAATTTCAGGAGATTCTATTCATCTTCAGGGGCCCTTCATGAAACTGATGTATCAGTTAACTGTACATGTACTGCGAATATGACGACTCATTAAAATGGCTACTGCTTCTGCCTCTAAAGGAATCATATCTTAGGTAAATTGCATCTTACCAGTAACTCGGGGCAAAATATTTCATCAGTTTGCTGGTCCTTTTAGAATTTTCATATCAGAAATGCAGTTTTCCGTGCGCTGACGACGGTCTGCTCGCTAGCATTACTGTTATGCAGTCAGGTACTTTGTTTGATTTTCTATGCAGCAAATCTGCTTTGGCGATCAAAAAATGTTGTACTATGGGACAATTCGCTATCTTTGAGGTGTTGGTGTTAATACATTTTGACCAACTTTCTCTACCTGTAATAGATGAATTCAAGAATGCATCTGTTTTTCACAAAAGTGTTTCTCACCCAAATCCATAAGGCGTTTGAACCTTTCGTAATTTGCTGGAAGTAGATCTTGGCATTCTTTCCAAGACTAATGTGGTTAATGGTTAATATGGTTACCTATGATTAAGGATTCTCCGCAGAATCCAAAAAGTCAGGAAAATAAAATTCTTGTTCCAGTGATCGCGTCTTCTTCTTCTTCTGCTGAACTAATGTAAATATTCTGAAGGAAGGGGAATATCATTTATTAACTTTTTATATTTCAATAAGGTTTTCTATTGTCAATCAGCATCGGACGGCAAATATTATGCTTTGTGCTGTTTTTCGCCCTACGCAGGTTGATGTCGAGGAATGTGATTCAAGTGCGCAAGTGGCCTGTGAGAAGTTTCGTGGCTTCCTTGAAGTCACTTTCCAGCACATGGTAAAGAAACCAGCCAAAAAGAAGAAGGGCGTTCGCACGGTCGGGAACAAGAAATTCGTTATGGAACTAGAAACCGTCCTTCTGTGCCAGCTTCTCATAAAACTTCCAAAGCAGCCTTCAGATCAGGCCGGAGCCTGCACCCTCCAGCCGTTCACTCTCGTCTCTAAAGGTCTGCTGCCCTTAATAATGTTTTAGAAGAAGGCCGTCTTTTAAGTACACACTTCTTTTAGTGCATAAAATAGTGAATATGCATTAAATATTACACTTAACAGGGCGAGCTCTGTTCAGAACGAAAATACGGAGAAAAACAGAATGAGGGGATCCTTGCGAACATAATTCCGAATTGCTGCCTTAGGTGACTTAGTCCTATGCGGTAGCAGAGTCCCAAATCTTGCACAGCTTTCATGTGTGATTTAACGTGACGGAAGTGACCATTTTGTTCAGGCGCGCTTGCGTTGCATCGCGCGCGACATGATTGGTTGTCACCATGCTATGCGTGCACATGTGGGTCGTGCTGACGTCAGTAATGCGACCAGAGGCCAGCGTGGCTGGGATTGAGCGAATATATTTTACAACATGCGCGCTGATGGTGCAGGCAAATGGCCTTGACACAATGGGACATTGAACAAAGACGTGGGTAGAAGCACGATGGTGGGCGGCCATATGATTAATTCATCGGCTGTTTCAGTAAAAAATAACTACTTTATCCAGTCATTCTCTGCTGCATTTTAGACGCTGTTACTGAAGATTATTTGGAGGCTCTGGCCAGGAAACTGCTTGGTGACACATGGAGACGATTAGGACTCGCCCTGAACATGACAAAGACGCAAATTCAGGCAGTCGGTGGTCGTGCTGAATCGGCCGGAGAGAATAAGGCTATTACGATGCTCCACAGTTGGGTTAAGAATCTACCACTTGAGGCTGATAGGGTAAGTTTATGTGAATATTACTGAGCCTTCTGTTGTACAGACATTAAGCGACGCGTCAGAAGGATGCAGTCAGTCTATTAGTATAACACAGCAACTAAGAATTTACGCTACAGGCCTGTAAGTTTACATGGTCATAAAATAAATAAACTATGCTGGTTGGTGGACAGATGAAGCATTGTCGTTGTTGCCAGGGCCGGTGGGGGAAATTGGGGTCAAAATGTGCGTTTCTAGGCTAATCGGCGGCTAAAACATGTGATAAGGTGCGCACAGTTGAATTGGGGACTTTTCTGTCTCCGGGGTGGCCCGTTTCCGAGGCCGGTGATAAGCCACGTGCGATTGTGTTACCGAGTTTTGAATATGGTAACACATTGGCGCTGTTACAAAGTTCTTTTGCGCGCACAGATCCGGTCTGCATAGCCTGATGGTGGCTGCCTCTGCCGTAGCCAACATACGTTGTCCAAGAAATGTTGAGTAGCCTGAAGGCACCTTGTAGATCACTAGGAAAGCCTCTCTGGCATCCACACGATGGTTTGAGTCTACCATGTGCGCTAAAATAGAAATATTAATGCTCTTTACTTGGCCCTGCTCTGGCCATACCGGAAGGTGTTATCGTACTCTTTTCGACAGACGATGGCTTGTGCGACCAATATATTCTGCCCCGCAGGAGCAGGTGAATGACTAGATGCACATAGAGGTAGTCTGGGCGGGCAGTTTGACCTCAATTACCCCACTCATACTGCCCCTGACAAACACAACATTACACCTGTCCACCAACCAGCATAGTTTATTGATTTCATTAACATTTAAATGTACGAGCTTTGAGAGAATTTATCGAAAGAAAACGTATGCTCGCCAATTTATCTTTTTATACTTACAATGGGAATTTTTGAGACGTTACACTGCTGTTGATTCACTTAAAAGTTGCTCGACTTGGGGACTTCATGCACCTTTTGCTTGCAGAAGACACTTGTTCAGCTTAAGTTAAGTAAGTGATAATAAATATTTTGCTAACTGCTCTGAACACAGCCTGGACGTTATGTGCACACGTTTTGCTATCCACATACACTAAACACTCTAAATATGGCCTGACAAAACCAACAGGTTCATTAAAATCTTAACTCTATTCTCAATCAACGGATTAATCACGGTTCTAGAAGCCAATCAGTATGACATTGCTGGATAGAGTCCACAACCAAGAAATAAAGCCAGGAGGATTATGAAACCAATAACAGCAGTAGATTATGCAGGCGAGTTACGGCATTCGAGACAAGTACAAGAGTACTTTATTAAGTTATATCAGTAATTTATTCATGGCGATAAAAAAGGTCTCACTTTTCGCGTAAAATTTACTCACCTATCACCTAATCTACTGTATCACTTGAGTTTCCAGTTATTACCTGAAACTAACTGTGCCGGAGGTACCGACAATAAAGTTATCAGCAATGGCCAGTCATACACCATGTCAAAGGCCTGAAGGCCCGAATTTATAATTTTGGTTCATTTTCCTATTGGGTCGGGCGTTATGGTACGCAAACGGCAGCCCACGCTCTGTTGATTGCGATCGAGACACTTGAATGTCGCATGCAAGTTTTTGTCCGTTGGCTGATCTGGATTCCGGGCTGACATAGGGTCCTTCAGGTGTCGAGTCCTTAAAAGCATTCGTACGGTACTGTACTTTCCTTAATAAAGAAACAGATAATTTGTTCAGCAGACCGCCAGTTGGTCTTCCCATGAGGTTTTAAGGAACCAACAACACCAAGATTGACTCCACACACATAACAGAAATGAATGCGGATTGTGTGAGTCGCCGCTAAAACGCGTAACAAGTGCATGCCTGAACGCATAATCACTTCGGAATGCTAATCCGTCCTATTCCGCATCCATAATGCCATTGCCTACAGCAACTGCTAGACTCTAACCTGCAGTGAGGTGAAATAGGCTCATGTTTCTTCTACATAGTCCAACATTATGGTTAGGATAGTGGTTCAGGTTATAATTAAAGCTAAGAAATAAATGGGGGGCGGTTTATCAAGTGCATTTTATCGAGTCTATAAGTTTTTAATTTGGAAGGCTATGTATAACAGAAGATATTATGAAAGTATTTTACACAGGCACACGCTGCAGATGTTCTGCGGTTAGGTATCGAGTTCTAGGATCTAGGATCTCCGTTTAGACTGGCGGTGCTGCAAAAGCTTTTCACATTTACCTAGTCTTCTAGCAAACAAAACTGTCTCCATTGAGTGTGTCCCCTCCCCCCGGCAGGACAGGAAAACACACCTGCACTGCATGTGCTATTTCAGTAGCTTCCGGGAAGGGTACGCATTCTTGCGTTCTTAAATTAATACTAGTCTAAATCTTAATCGTACACACAATCCTAACCACAACCGCAACCCCTAACCCCCACCTCAACTTCAACTCTAATGCAAATTGCCTTGGAATATAGCACTAAACAACCTGTATTACGGGGCCTTCTATTTCCTCTCTACTGTCGGGGATACACATAGACGATCCGTACCATCAAGAGGACGGGAATATAGAGTAATTCGGGCAATTTGCAGGTTATTTTGAGTAAAATTAGAAGGAAGTGGTGTTGTTGGGTCGACTCTGACCTACAGCGGAAGATTTTGTCATTGTGATGAAACTAACTCCAAATGTCTATCACAATGCATCTTTTGGTATGTATGACCTAAATCACGTGTCTAGCGCATTATCGAGGCAAAACGCCAACAACGGAATTATCCGAGATAATTAATATGGAGTCTAGTCATATACCAAACTGGAACCCTCTTGGCAAGGAAAAAGAGTTTATACTTGGCTAAATTACCGGTCTCTCATGGACATGTTGTATCCGATATA
>JAYGXS010000003.1:71351321-71371124 GCA_036362985.1 Ligula intestinalis | reverse complement strand
TTACCACTGGATTTAATGCAAAACGTCTGTAACGGTAATTGCCAATGGAGGAGAATATGCGAGTTCCAGAAAGCAGTTCAGAAGAAGAAGATGCGATCACTGGAACAAGAGTTTTTGGCGTTTAGAATTCTGTAGAGAATCCTTAATCATCTGCGCATGGCTCAGACTATCCTACCATTACCTATGATTAAGGGTTCTTGACAGAATCCGAAACGTCAGGAAAATGAAACCCTTGTTCCAGTGATCACATATTGTTCTTCTTCTGTAGCAGTTATGTTGAGGTCGTCAGCTAGTGGTAGGGGGCCGGAAGCTTCTGCTTGCACGGTGTGTCAAAAGAATGCCTTCTTGTGACACAGACACAATACCCAAATCCATGTCTAGTGCATTTGTGCTTGAGTATTTGCCAAAATAGGTTTTAGCGAGCTGCATCCCGTTAGGTCAGAAAGGAGACGTTGAACAAATAGAACCATCATCTAATTATGATATATTTTGAAAAACACAATTCGTTCGGTAATGCATTTGAACATATTCTATTATGAACTTGCCAGGCAAGTTGACGCCCACACTCATGTGGCTCAATTAAGCTGAGTCATAGCCATACTCGCATCACCTAAAGACGTGTAGGTCACGTGGTCACTCAAGAGATCAACAGCATGGGGCCAAAGTGAAAAAAATTAAAGAAAATGTATACACGCGCAACTCCTTTTTGGAAAATACAGCAGCATGGGTTGAAGCGCGGCGACCAGGCACCAGCTTAAAAGACGCAAGAAAACATCTGGGAAATTTTAACAGCTGCGACCCTCAAACTTTTCTCAAGGTTTTCTTTTATTCTTCCAGGCAAACCTGCTAATAAACGGTCTGAATTCGATCGGTAGGAGTGACCTGGCATCTGAACTACGAGCCCTAAACAGTGATGCATCCTCACCGAATTCTTCGCCAGCCGCAGAGGCAGTATGAGCGGAGATGAAAGCATTTTCACTGTTTTAACATGTACATTTATTTACGTAAGATGTCTCCTGATATGAACAAAAATAAAAAATCTTCGAATACGATCTTCTTTTAAGTCACCCTGTTTGTCCCTGGCACAGTATGCCGCTAAAACACGGTTGACAAGTAAATATTCCACGATTTTCACCAGTTTTGATGTTAATTTAGCAGGCTCATCGTATCTTCGTATTAGAGGAATAATTTGCGGTTACTAAACTAGACAACTAAGGTCCTAACTGCATGGGTTGAAGCTTAGTAGTCGGATAAATATTCCCCAATACAGCAGCTTAAGTAGGGTGCAAGGGTTGATTAATCGAATGTGTTCACACTGCCTGAATTAAATCTAGGCATAACTGCAGGATTGCTACATGACAGTTATTTATTTTCTTTGCAGAGGATTGACAAAATATTCACTTTTTCGTTGCGAAGTAAACGTAATTTTTTAGGTTGCAAACATTCCCATGATAGAACTCAGAAGAGCAAGTGACGAGCATACGTAGGCTTTCGATAAACTCTGGCCATTACATTGATATGGGAACGGGTTAAACAGTTAAACAAGCGGTCGATAATGATTGCCTTATCATAGAAGTGAGCCATGATAATAGCGGAGGGGGGGGAGAGTGGGAGTCGATGAGATGGGGCTGGTTACGCCGCAGTGAGGATTTGCTGAAGGCGGACTAGGGGAGGAGAGAGGAAAAGCGCGGAAACGGGCAAACAATTATATGGACAACAGACGGCGTTGCTATGGCTTCGCCTCTTGGACCTCTCCTAGCCGACGTATTTATGGGCGAGCTGGAAAATGATCCAACTAAGCGATCAGATCAAGAAGTTAAAACATTATGGTCGCTATGTTGATGACATCTTTGCAATCGCTGCAACCGAAATCGGCGTAGATGCACTCTTAAATGCTGTCAACCAAGTGCATCCATCCACTAAGTTCGTGTTGGAGGTATAAACAACAGGTTTGCTTCCTTTTTTGGACGTCGTGCTAAGTCACAGGCCTGAGAGTAGCGACCGCAGGAGTATCCGGTCTGGACAATGTACAAACTTTAAGTTTTGTACTCCTCCAAAAGAAGCGAAATCTCGTTTGCTGCTTATTGCAAAGGGCTGAAAAAAAATAATCTGAAGACAATAGTGAGGAGAAGGTAAAGAAAATCTAGGAACTACTTCGCGAGAATGGGTATCCTGAGAAACGGAACTTAATTGTTCCATTACCAGATATGCGATGCCCATATATTCAAAAAGACTATGTTTGAGAAACAAGTAAAGCCCACCACACTTACTGCGGAAAAGAAAACATTTGCCCTCCAAGTCCCTTTTAAGGCGATGCGACAAGTGAACTCCTGAAAATACGCCTTGACTAAGCCGTCTCACGAACCTTCACAGCAGCGAGAGTTTGGGTATTATTCTCAACCAATCCAGTTTTGCGTGAGGAAAATAAGAATAGATTACCAGCTCAGACCACACTCATGCAGATTTATTCCCTTACTTGCTCCTGTGGAGCAGGTTATATTGGTCGTACAACTCGACGTTTACTCGAGTGAATAAAGGAATGCCTCCCGGTATGGCTGAGAAAATATCAGGTCAGGAGCATAAATAGTGCTATTCTCGCGCGTATCGTTGATTCCCGACATTGTGTTGACCCCAACGAAGCCTTCTGGGTGATTTATACAGTCCCAACAAACTACCACAAGCCTCTGAGCCAGCGTCTACTAGTAGCAGTAGAAACAACTACTATCCAATTGAGGGAATCTATCTTTTGTGCACAAAAGAATCTGGTGCAAGCTCCACGCTTGGCATGGCCAACGGTCACGTAACTCTTTGCCCGTTTCCCCGCTTTCTCTCTCTCCTCCCCCTGCCCCTTGTCCCCCTTCAACAAACCCTCACCACCCTCTTATTGACTTTCCAATGCTGTCCCTCCCCTATTCGCCTGAGGCACCTCTATGATGAGCCAATGATTATCGACCAGTTGTTTAAATTTTTACATCGTTACCACGTAAACTTGGTGGCCCGGTGAGAATTTATCGAAAGCCTACATATGCTCACCAATTGCTATCCTGAAAGGTAAACTGTGTTTTATCAGTACAGTAGTCGCCGAAGATTATGCAACATGGCATATGCGAAAGATTGATACTATTTCGCTAATCGGCATTGACTCAGGTGATACTGAATATCGTGTAGTCTATTCAAATCCCACCAAATGCCGCGAGTTTTTTTCACAATTGGGTCAACTAGAAATATGTTAAAATTTATAAAGGCAGTCAAAATAAATGATCAAAAAGCATGCTACATAAGTAGCCCGTTTTTACAGTAGATACTTTTTGCCGGTAGTCAGAACGAAGCTCGTTTAAAAGCCCACATCCTATCATGACGGAACAAGCTTCAGAATAGACTACACGATAATCAGTATCACAACCTCAGTCAATGCCGATTAGCGAAAAAGTACCAATTTTTCGCATATGTCGACATGTTGCGTGATCTTCGGCGACTACTGTATGTGGTAAAAGCCGCCAATGTCAGTTCTAACGGAGTCCGATAATATAGAGTTCTGATTCACAATAAAATCGATGTCGATGCAGCTTTCCTATGCAGATCAATGCATCTAAAGGCACTAATCTTCCCTGAAGTAAGATAAAACAAAACTTACAGTGTATCACTATTGAAGCGACCAGTAGGAAAATCATGTCCACGTCTCTCGCCTTCAATTTTAACCACAGTCCGAAAACCCTAGCGATTTTTCTGTGACAGTATAAGTGACGCTAATATCGAGAGTATGGTAGTTGGCGATTAGAATGCGAGAGACCAATCCATTAGCTCACTGAGTGCGAGTTGCGATCCGAATCGCTGCCCACTTGTTTCTTGCGCAAAATCAAGGCCACGTGTAGGCTGTGACCAGATAGTGTACGATGACGTGTAGTGGTACACAGGCCCAGACTGTCAAGTGTTTTTTGTAGATCGGTAAGCGTGGTGCTACGCCGAGGTGTGAGTTTTTTTTCCTACCAGCCGCCTGCACACTCTCTTACTACCGGGTCCAGGTGGATGAGGATGACGAGAGATGCAGCACACATCTACTACCATTATAATTTAATCCACGCGAAAATCATCGCGCTTGCTTCGACCTGCCGTGAAGCATTTAGCGGCAATCCGTTGATGAAGGATCACCGGTCGCTAACGGAACTCACTTGTACCGCTCTGCCTTGGGGACTATGCTCGAGCCCTGCCGGCAGCTAGTAGGTTAGAGTTGGGCGTTACTGGCTGGTGACGGCTTATTATCATTCTAGTCTTCCTTTTCTTGCCATCAATGCTGTCCACAGTTGAACTGCCACTGCATCTGGTACGACTGCTTGCAAAGAACGGGTAGATGCTGATTGTAGCAGGTATCTGAACGAATACAACAAACCCCGTGCGTTCACTGTCGTTACTCTATCACTCATTCTGACACTGAGTCTCCGGGGGGAATCCGAAACGTCAGGTAGCTAAAATTCTTATTGGAGCGACCGAGTCCCCTTCTGCACTGTGCCCTCGAACGCCTTCTCTTTGGAGGTTTGCTTGCTTTTGTACACCAGTAGGTCAGCCGAGAACTGTAATTTAGGTGGTTAAGATAAGGAATCTGCATGCGGTGTGCACGTAACCCGATCGGAACGGCCGATTTACCTCTACACTCAGGCGGTCACGTTGATAAATAACATATCAGGAATTCCGAAACAAGTATTTCCAATGCAACCATCAGTGTACACATGTCAGATGCCCCAACATCCACAATCTCCAATGCCAACCTCAACCAAATTTTTCCTCACTGCGATCGGCCCCCCTTACCTTGCGCATTGATTTGGTCGTTTAATAGTTTAACTGTAAATTGATTACACTGAGGCCTGCGAAAGGGTGCGGGGAGCACTAGCATACACGCGTCTCCCTCACCTAAACCGCTCGCGTACATTCGGGTCACCTTACATGACAAGATGCGTTTCCAGAAGAACTCGCATTAAAACAACACAGACTGCGCATTTCCCTCACCAGCTCATACATCACACACTATCTTATCCCGCAGCATTCACCACAGGCACGGAATAGGTTCCACCTTAGGAGCGTGTTCTCTGATTCGTCAGTGCGTCATCTATGGAACATTTGTGGGAGCCTACCGCTGTTGAATCACGCTGTCTGCCTTTGTTCTGCGCGCACGCGGCAACCGATGCCAAAAGCCGTACGCTTCCCCTTATCGTCGCAGCAAGTCTTGCACAAGCGCCAGCCAATCGATGACCGCCTGTCCACCTGGTTGGCTGTAACTTCACACTAAGCCCCTCCAACAAGCAAGGCAGAACTCACTCGGCCTTCCGCCCCGGCTCGAGACGGACGCGACGCTGCAGTGCTGTCTCACGGTGCTGATGGTTGAACTCAACGCCAGACCGAGTCAACCACCTTTCTACTCTCTATTCTTCTACTTATTCTGTACAGAATATAACCTTCTCCTACTGTAGTTCTCCAAGACTTTATAGGAGCTAAGGCTACGATGGTTATGGCCTTAACACCCACAATCTTCCAGACCCTGGTTCCTTAGGAGATGGGAGGAGTCTTGGGAAGGCAGAGAAGAAGGAAGAGTTTATTGTGTACACAGGACGGAGAATAGATTGAAAGAGTGTTGACTCGCGGAGGACCGCAGTCCGGCTGCTAGGGCGTCAATTCCGGAGTGACTAAAGCATCAAGCGTCGCCGGCGCATGCTTTGTTCCGGTGGCCAATAAAGCGGGTGAGGTCTAGCCTCGCGTGGACGCGCGACCTTGAGATGGACTGCGATTGGCTAGCGTGTACGCGCGGTCACGCTGTGGCGTACGTGCGCGTCGGCCAAGGGCAGGCTAGATGAGTCATGCATCAGTGGCTGGTCTTGAGTTCCAAGTGGCCGCAAAGAGGCCACTACACTTACAAAACCTATCGTTGCCTTTTTTTATTCGCAAAAAATATGCAATTTTTTTCGCTTATAGATTGCCCGAGATTCACTTGATTAAGGTGAAGTTTTTGCCCTGATTTTGCAGAAAAATATGACAAGGAGGTAAACTTGTGCATAAGGCCACCGGTCTAGAAACTGCTCAGGGAGTGAGAAGATGGAATTTAATTAGCATGCCGTTCCATCTGCGTCGTTAGAATTTTCTCTCATAAAAGCACTGTGTGATTTCTTGCGGTAGTGGAGTTTTCTTGTGTCCCAGTAATTAAAATATTAAGTGTTTCATGCTTTTCCGCTTTTTACATGGACTCCATAGATTGGTAGGTTGAGTAGTTTGTAGTTATCAAAACTTGGAAGCCTTCACAAAAGTAAAGACTTCTCTTGTACGCACTTCTTACGTGGTCGATAGTTTGGATACCACCTATAAACCCAGTCGGGAATTAAACCTAGACAGCAAGGGCAATCGATGCCGCCAACAAAGACTTGCCGTAAATATGCTCTTTCTCAGATGAGAGATCTTTCCTAAAAAGTTACTCCTCTTTGTGTTGTGTGGGGACCATGTCACGTGTGTGGTCCGTGCAGACGGATTATTATTAGCACTATCGGCAACCTCACCTAGTTTCACCACCAATTGGTCAACCGGCTCAGGCACTCAACTGGTGCATGGGAAAGGGCAGAGCATGAAGTTGACTGTTCCCAGCCATCTTCCGAACCATCAACAATCAAACGCGCTTAAACTTATCGCGGCTTGAAGGTTGCCAACTTACGGGGCAACTGGGACTAAAGTAAGTTAAACCCTAGCAACTGCAATCTTCAGATCATGGTTACTTAGTAGAGAAGGAGTCAGTGGAGGCTTGCATAGTAGGAATAGTTTATTGTGTACACGGAGGAACAGAGGATAGGCAGGAGGCAGGCCGTATCCGAAGTGCGGTAATAGTTACAAGTGATCGCATCGTCTTCTTCGGAATGAAAATAGTGTTGACTCTCGGATGACCGCAGTCCGGCTGCTAGGGCGTCAATTCCGGAGTGACTAGAGCATCAGGAACCGCCGGCGAATGCTTTGTCCCGGGGGCCAATGGGGCTGTTGATG
Source organism: Ligula intestinalis (assembly GCA_036362985.1). Taxonomy (NCBI): domain Eukaryota; kingdom Metazoa; phylum Platyhelminthes; class Cestoda; order Diphyllobothriidea; family Diphyllobothriidae; genus Ligula; species Ligula intestinalis. The sequence goes on along the minus strand of JAYGXS010000003.1, from coordinate 71,364,113 downwards.
TCTAGCCTAGCGCGTGCGCACGACCTTGAGGTTGGCTGCCGCTGGCTAGCCTGAGCGCGCATTCGCGCTGAGGAGTATGTGCGCGTCGGTTAAGGACATTTAGCGCCTAGCCTAGCAGTGGGCGCGCAGGCAGGCTAAAGGCGCCATGCGTCAGCGATTGATCTGCAACAAGGCCACTACAACTTCTCTAAGGAACCGGGCCTGGAAGATCGCAGTCGTTAGGGTTAACCGGCGTAGCCTTAACAACAACTTCCTTGCGATACATTCATGCACGTGATCCGAGGCGTCCATTTCCCTTGATGCACAAAACAGATCGTGTATGGCCCTGGTTGACCTGTAGCAACCGCTATCGCTGCTTGGAATCCATGATGAGCCGCACGCTAAGTTATCGCGCCTCTGGGACAAGACGCAAACGTGCGCAGCTTGCCTCTTCTGTCCTGGGCTAAACCCATTGTGGCTTGACCTCAAAGCCATCCCATGAGAGGTCCGCGTTAGTAGACTGGTCTCTTTAGTAGGTGGGGCACAGACCTCAGTGCGGTGTCTGCCCCAGACGTGACTCCTGACTCTGCCCCGTCATGGAGCGGCCGTAGACGACCCCGCGCTCTCACGGTCGGATGCTTGCCAATCCGAGTGTCAAACCTCCTATAACCCCTCTATACACTCTTCCTACCGCTCTGGTCTTCCCAAGACGTCCCTCTTTTCCTAAGGAACCGAGTCGGGAATATGGCAGCCGTAAGAGTTAAGTCAATTGGCCTTAACACCACTCGATTGAGTGGGGCACGTGACAGAGAAGAGTGTGGCCCGCCAGCTGACGCAGCTGAATCTGCCATGGCCTGCTAAGCGTCATGACTTGGAAGTTTGAAAACTGACGAAACAATTCAGACCTCGGAGTTGGTCCTCATTTTGTGCTGAGTCACCAACTAATGCACTGAAAGTCGGGCTCATTCTCTCTATGGCCTTCTTTTGAACACGATAACTGAGCTACCCACCATTTTTTTCGTAAAAAGCTGGCGTCTGAACGAAAGACCGGATAGGACGTGGAATGCGGAGACAGGCCCCTGCAATCCTGTCACCTGCTTGCGTCCACTCCCACTATCCGAAGCCGACTGGATTGGACAATGGACTGATGCGTGGCAGCTTTAACTCTGGTGGTCTCGCCTCCACGACACTCAGCACATATTCTTCCCTATGAACGATCTGACTCGCTGGAATTTATTGGGGTGTACCAAATTGTAGCTTAAAAGGCTACCAGTTGACGGAATAACTAAGTCCTACTTTCAGAATGAAGAGTCAGGCGGCAATGACTCCTGTTTAACGTAGTCTCTATGACGCATCCATTAAGTTTGGATCCGAGCGGACCGTCCGCCTTTGCTAGGAGGGTCTGGTCCATCGTGCGTAACGTACGTAGACGGACTGTTTGCCTTCGTCAGCCATTGGGCCCAACCGTTTACCTTGAGGTTGGCCTCAGCTGGGGAAGAAGAGTACAGTGTGGCAGATTCCGCACAAGTCTGCCATCACTCGAATATAATTCAAACAGAAGTCAGTGTTTCGGGACAGCTCTTCAGCTGCGTCTTGTCGCTGCATAAGTATGATAACGAAGAGGACATGCAATCGTTTGAAATTTCGCAGCGTGGATGACATAACAGCAAGGATCATAGTTCGGTTTAAATAATCATCAGGTAGAGGACACAGCACTTATCAACCTAGGGGAGGAAGGGGGAGTAAACGAAAATCACTTGGGGATTAAAACTAAGTAACCAATTACCAGGGTAATTGGACGCTGACCACGTGATCAAGCTGCTTGCATAGGTCAGGTTTCGATCGTCGTATGCATTCAGCTTCCAGCTGGTACCAATAAATTCTGTCGTCTATGCCTGTTTAAAATTTGTACCGGGGAACAAATGCTTCAGAAGTCAGTGTGTGGACCCACTGTGCCTTGGGTGCCCGATAGATATAGTCGTTCGCGGCGGTCAGTACTTATGCTGATGCTCGCACTAGTGATGAGATTACATCCTCCAATAGCGTGCAAATCGACCCAACTACGCAGTATCTATGTGAAGACATAGGTGGGAAAGCAGATTAATCCGATGGCTATTGCACTTGTAGCGCTGGCGCCAAGCCCGCAAAGTGCACGTGACTTCGATATTCTACCTCCTGGGCCAGCCAATCACAGGTGAAGTGGACTTCTATTGGCCAAGTGTCCATTGACTCACTCTCGCATGACGCTTATTCACTTATGCCCACAGCACACGGACAGACGCGCGAGCCCAGAGCTCGGCGCCTGCCGCGCGTCTGGGATTCAGACCACCATTGAGTCCCTGTACACAATAAACAACTCCAGCTGGCCTTACCCCTCTTCTTTTACGGAACTTGGCGTGATAATTGTAGTGTTCTGAGCACACTCACAGTGTGGGATAAATTAAACGAGGCAAGTTGCCCTATCGAGCATTTCATGTCCTTCGGTAGTGCCCCTCACGGTGAGATAAACGAAACAATGTCTAGCCAAATTTGAATGCGTACCAGAAGCTTCGCGTAGCTTATCTCCGAAGTAGTAATAGTTCCACCGCAATACGCAATCGAAGATGAACATTAAATCCGTAATCTACTGGCTCCGAGCCTTGGTAGAATTATCTTTTGACGTAAGCCATATCTCCGAGAGTGAACTCTACGGCGGTGTTTCTTAAAATCCTGATAAAATTATCCCAACCGCCATGTTTATGAATCAAACAAAGGAGATATGCGGAAGCCTCATATCCAAACGAGAAACCTTAACTTAATAATCTGTGGTTATTAGAACCGAAGATGCGGATACGTTGCCTATCCTATTTCTCTACCCCCTAAACCTCCGTAAGAAAAAATGCTGCGACTAGGGCTATATGATGTGCACTACTCAAACTACCTTTGCAGAACCGAAAGTCAATAAAAATTCATTGGAGCTGCGCGATTTCTATTCCCGTGTTTCAATTGACGAGATTGCAAATACGCAAAGGAATCAGTCTGTGGTCTATGCTAAGTGACATGCTAAACAATTAAAAGCCTAGCCTTTGTAATAAACGCTCAGAAACAGGTCAGCTACAACGTTGGTTGAACTATCTCGCTCACAGTGAACATTCTGCCGAAAATGCATAAGCCTCTCAAAAGTACCTCAGCTTAGACAGGAGGCTGTGGAAGTAACTGCACCTATGCGGTTTATGACTTACGACAATCGACATTAACACGGTGATGTATGCTTCTTACTACCAGGGACAGAAGTCGGAGGAAGGTTATATATTTTCAGAGAAATGTAAACGCTCTCCTGCACCAACATAGTTCTTTTTCTCATAACACCACAGTATCTACACCTGACTTGGTCGACGGTAAGTGCTAGCATCGACAAAGTATAGCAGGGCAGAGGTGGGGTTGCCTTTAAAAACACACAGAAGCCCACCGAAAACATGTAGATATTTCCACGGGGAAAAACATGAAATGAGATGCAGTAGAAAAAAGAAGATGGGTTCAAGTTAAGGATCACAGAACAGTTTACAAGGTATACTGGGAAGCGTAAAAGGGAAGGAAAAAAGAAATCGTTTCTCCGGCCGGGAGTGTTGATCGCCGTGCCTCAAGTCACTCACGGTCGGAAGACATCGCAGCCAGGGCCAGTCATTTACCCGTAACGCTCCTAAAACACACACACACACGAGTAGCATGCAGATCGAGGTAGAAATCACAGTCTAGGCTTGTTTTCAAAACCAATGGGTGTAGAGTCTAGTCCTAAGCCAGTTCAAACGCGGTGGCGTATAGACTTCAATGAAAAAAATCAATAAGATAAGGTTTGGTTGTCGCAGTGGGTCCAACAAATCAGGCTGCATTTAACACAGAATGGATCACATTAAATATCTGATGGGAGTCTTCCGATTGTTAAATTTAGCGACTGGGAGTTTGTGAGAGGTTCGCGTCAATGTACCGCGTCAATACCACATCATTCAAGTCGACTGTATCATGTTAGGATAACATATCCTCTAAATAATTGATCTAAGAGTAGCGTACATTCCAATAAAATGTACAGAAATCGGGTTTTTGTGCACCGTACTTAGTAGATATGATTATATTTCTACAAACAACGAAGACTAGTGCACTTACTTTTTCCGCGTGTCAGTTAGAGAATGAAAAAAAATTACCAACACAATCAGCACCCAATTACCTAAGCGCCAGTAAGGCGAAGATCACAAGACTAGCGGATTTTATTGACGCCATATAATTTCGCGATAAATTAACTGTCCAATTAAGTACCGACCTAGAAACTAGATAGATGTGGGCGCATGCTTGTCTTGTGATATTTGCCTTGTTCAAACTGCTTCCGGGAAAACATTTTTTGAAATTGTCTATTCACCAACTCAGGACTTTGCATTTCCGCAACAGCAACATAACATTCGTTACTAATTAAAACATGGGCAAACAGTCTAGGCAGCGTTTCGAGATTTTGCGCATTCCGATGAGAAAAAGAGAAAAATCGCTCACCTGGAATGTGGTCATAACGTCGGATGCCAGAGAGGAAAGACGCGTGGCCACCTTAGTGACTCCCTCCTTCACAACGTCTTTCAAGGAATTCAGTTCTTCATTGTAGTCAGTCTGGCATTTTGGAGGCGGTCGTCCAAAGTACTCATCGCTTGAAATAGCAGACCGGCCTGCGAAACGAGACTGGTCGTTATCCGCGTTCTTCAAAAAATAAAACGCAAAAACGCAAAGAAATGACTGAAAAGACAATAAAGCAGCAATAGTAGTAAAAATTCGATTTCCAAGTGGTAAGTCTGAAGGAGAAAGGGCGTTAACTGGACGAGGTTTGCTTTGTATCTGACGTTTTGGATAGTTGTCTCGTCGACCCATCTTCAGAGAGTGAATGCTTTAGCTGCTGCCGCTCTTTTCTTTCGCGTGCGAAGTCCGCCAATCCAGTTTGAACCGTTCAGCGTGGTTCGCGTCTCTGCCGGCCGGCCGGCAGCTACAAACGCGAATGCAGGAACATCAGCTGGCGGTAAGAAGACTGGACTCGAAGTCGGAGGTAGCAACCTATGCTGCAGAGATGGGGGCGTTGACACCGTTTAAACTGTGAGCCAAGGTGAAGATCACACATCAAGGCAGATTGAGGAAGCCTGGATGTCAACCGACTGTTCGGTAAACCACCACAGAAATTTGTATGTTGCAGCAAGAACCTTCTTATCAGGCGGCAGTCACGGCGCGGAACAATCGGGCCGTCAACCAGCGATACAGTCAACCTGCGTGTTCATGAAGGAGGAGGTCAGGACGAGACGCGGGTGGGGGACGAAACAGGGGGCGTGGCGACACAGGTGACCAGCGCGCGGAATAAAACATAAATACGGACGCCGCCCTAGTTACAGCGTCAACGCGGAGCAGAGTGCGTTATCAGGCGATTGGGGCGGTGTGCCGTTACCACCCGGAGACGCGAGCCACACAGAGCGGTTCAAACTGGATGGGTAGACGACGCACGCGGAAGGAAACAGCTGCATACAGCGAGAGCCACGAAGCAGAGCATTCAATCCCTGAAGGTGAGTCGACGAGACAACTATCCAAAACGTCAGATACGAAATAAACTTTGGCAACAGTAGCTTATGTAGGCCCACTCATTAATCCCTACTCCCCGCATGTTTTCCTACGAAAGCGGTGGTTATAAGGTTACAAAGGTGGGGAATTAGCACACGCAGTGGTATAAACTTTAATAAATGCTAAATGCATTTTTAATTTACTGTATGTAGAAGTGTTGTTGATTTATATCTGTAGATTTTCCTAATGTGTATTATCGTTTAACTTATTGCGGAAAAAACTGATGATCAAATTGCAGGTTTTAGTGAAATTCCCGGAAATAGAAATGGTGGTTAGGAGGTCGCCTACTTCAACTTACCTGAGGTCAAACTTACCGTTCTGGAGTTAGATTAGTATAGTCCGCGGAGCGCGGCACCACACACACCTTCAATTTACATGCAGAATAACGTACTGCCAGCGGCCGCGGGAAGCAACTTCGGCTACATTTTTTCACTTAACACTTACTTCTAAAAATTTCCTTCGCTGCCTATCCTATTTTCTTACCCTCCCCCAAAATTCTACAACCACCGTTTTTGCAAGACAAATGCTGGGACTAGGGGTATATGAGTAGGCCTACATAAGCTACCTTTGCCTAAACCTTTCCCGATGAACACCCTTTCTCCTTCGGACAAGTAAGCGAACAGCTCACGTTTAAATAATTGACATCGAGGTGGGGACAAGCTCATTAGACTGTTCTGGAGTAACCAATATCCGCGCTATGAAGGGGGTTTGGAGGTCAGCAAAAAATGCGTACCTGTTGTGCATACTTAAAGTCGTCTGAAGATATGGACTTGGCATTTTTCAGCTTCTCTCGCAACTCCTCGGGAATTGAAGATGGTTCGGCCACTGGTTGGGATTTTCGAACCCTAGATTCACGATCTTCGTAGGGACTGGAGTAAGAGACGGAAGTGGCTGCGCTAGGACGCAGAGATGGATCAGCCAGGAGTTCAGCGATGCCACCAGATTCAAAACGGCTCGACGCGTATGAGGCCTTGGATGGTCGATCAATCCAATCGCTGCTCGTGTCAACCCAGCTGTCTCCTTGGCCTGAATTGCCAAAAACATCATTACAAAGAGCACTGCTGTTGCATGAGTTAAAGTAAAGCCGGTAGAACAGGTTGCACAGGCTGGAAGCAACTAAAGGTTGGGGAAGAAGTATCGAAAACTGTGAAGACTGAGATAGCCACTTGTGACTTCGTTTTATTTGTCAATCAGCCATACCCCAAATGTAGGGCTATAAAAATCTGAAATATGAACCAGGGTCCACTGCGGTAAACGCGGTTTTCGACATAACGCCTACTTAACACAGGTGGATTTACAATCACGTCTGAAAAAATTTTCTAACTTTAAGTAAGGTTGTTAGAATGAAACCTATCAAGCACGGACAAAAATTAACTTAAATACAGTAGAAAATGACAGCAGCATCAGTAAATCATGTGAATTCCTGTCTGAGCTTTAAGTTGGTATGTGTTGGGAGTATGCTGAATAACTTCCTGCATAAAACAGACCCCGGCTAGGTCAACAGGGAAACACATGCGGTTTGAGGCGAATTTCGGTTAGACTCAACAGCAGACAAAAACTATGCAAAAATCGAACAACGCCCGTCCAAGTTTCAGACAAACCTTTGAGTTTATAGTAGACCATTCTGTGGGGTACTTCTATTGGAAACACATGTTCTGTCTACAAATTCTGAACACGATTCTTCATAAAATCTGACCCCGTGGGATTGCGCTAAACGGCTGCAAAATATCAGTGAAACCTCTCAAACTCAGATTTGTTCAGGGTAGTTCAGTGCTTACAGAACTCGTTATTCATCCCAGCGAATGTCTATTTGAGGAAAAAAGACAGCAAAGAAGAGCCCAGAAGGGCTATCGACGACTTCACCAGCGTCGTCCGATGAGGTAAAGCGAATAACAGCTTCCTTCGTTGAAGCTAACAACGATAAGTCTATGCATAAAACGTAACTTTCCCCTTTAGGCGGTAATATATACTTCTATAAAAACGTCCAAATTCGACCCAATCTAATGCTCAATCACACCAGAGCAGACGGAATCTGTGGCAAGGCCACGAGAATCCGTTACCCGGGACGCGTACCCGTTTATAAGACTTTTTTTTACTGTGCATGTAAAATCAAGAAAGCAACTTCACACAGGTAAAAATTCAATCGCTAAAAAAGCACAGACACACACACACACAACTTGAGCTCTTCCGTTTTTGAGGTGAATTTGCTTAAAACGAGCATGTGTGCTGCAATGACGAAATAGAAACTGACCAAAAAGATCGTCAGTCGGCTCGGCGAATCGATTTTGAGGCTTGTTGCATTTTGGCTGACAGTCAGACACACCATTGTCCACCTGTTCTATCGTTTGCAGGTCTGTGAACGCAGAATGGGAGACAACCCTGTCGCAAATAAACGCATATGCGGATAGAAGGCCACGAGGAGAAAAATGCGAAATACACAACGAAAAGCAAAAATTAAAAACCTTGAATACGTTTCTGAAATAGAGCAGTAACAGTAGTAGTAGTAGTAGCAGAAGTAGTAGTAGTAGTACGGGTAGTAGCAGTAGTAGTAGCAGTCGTAGTAATAGCAGCAGCGGTAGTAATAGGCGGGTTTAGCGATTTCAAGTCACCAACGTAAAGTGACTCTCATCTTAAGGGGAAAGCCGTTTTTTGAAGGCACAATATCGATACCAGTGAGCTAAGTCCCAGAACATGAAACTTTGGGCGAGCACCCAAACAGGCTTGGGGGACAGACCCGGATAGACCGAAAATTTCTGAAATGCAACATTTCAACTGAGGTCGGCTAGACCCCAAACGTGTAGATTAAAACTATGATTTGGACGAATATGTCAGAAGATAGCCAGAAACGCCCACTTGTAACTCAACTGTGCGGAAGGGTGTTTGTTTATGTTGCCCCTAAACGCAGACTTCAGCACAGGGACGCAGTCAAATAGCATGTAGTAAGCGTAAAAGTTGCCCTAAAAAGCATCGGCAGATACGAGCAGTCAGTCTTAATTCCGCTGGCATAACTGACAGGTGTTGGAGGAAAATGACAGAAAACATTGGAATAGCCGTTGCTGATAAAAGGGATTAGGGCGTTTTCTTGTTCACCAGAGCGCCCGAGCTCAACCACTTGGTCCTTCGATTTCTTCCTGGTGATAGACACAAAATGACCTAAATTAAAGCTATTACTATTTGCCATCATCCGGTGGTATGTCAACTCCAGGGGATGGCACACTTTTTGGCTTGTGACCCACCGCGATTAGGGACTACTAGGTTCCATACGATCGCTTGCGTGGGTTTTAAACTGTCAACTCAGAGGCAAACTGCATGGTTCGCACTCCGTCCTCCAATCAGGACGGATATGTGTCCACCAAGTCCATGTGTACGGTAGTACACAAGGGCTGATCAGCCGCAACTTTGTACACACAATTGGAAGGACTGACACTGGTCCCAACTAGTTGGGCTCAAACATTCTGAACACTGAGCGACGAACCAACGCCTATAAATTACATTCATAAATATATGGGCAAAGATTTGAGGTTCAGATATTATATTGCTCTCAATTTCTGGAGCCAGAAAGAGGCATTTATCTATAAAATGTCTAGCCCCTTAAATCCTACATGGCCGGGGCTACCGACGGCGAACAAACAAAAAAAAACACTGTTACCATGTTCATTTTTGATTTTTAGCTGCCCATGCGAGGTTTAACATTGGGACAAAAAAATACGGTTAAACAAGGGAACCTACTTGTTTCGGCCACCTAAGTTGCTCATCCCCAAGCGTTCGACCTGTTCGGCTTTTTTGGGATCCTTGATGGTTTCCTCTTTCTTTTGCTTCTCTTGAATATCCTGATAAGCCAGACGCATTGAAATTCTGGAAGGACATAGAAGTGAGACACGTTATCGGGCAGTTTTTTTTATGAATTTAGAAACATGCTGCTCTATTATGACTTTTAATGAATCAAATCCAGACGTTGTTCACTTTGAAGTTCACATTAAATGGACTGGACAAACTGCATCTCCAAGTTAAACTACAATTACTAGCTCGTTTCCATGTAGCTCATAAAGAGCCGCCAAACGGGGGAAGGGGGGAGATAAATGCAAAGTTAAAGCACCAGCTTCTGTTAATATCCAAAGAAAGGTGTCTAAGGTCAATTCAAAGTTCTCGCAGATTACTGAAAAAAATGATTCGGATGCAATGTGCATATCCCAGGAATATAAGCAGAGCAGAGCATGCGAGAACGACTTAAAAAAAAACAACCAGCAAATAAGCAATTGGCCGTAAACTTTGAGATAAGGGGACTGAAAAAGACTAAAGGATTACTCACATCCTGCGAGTTTCCTCTTCTTCCGTCATGGGCGCAGTAGTGGCCTTCTGTTGTTGCGTTTGCCGCTGCTGCTGCAGCATTTCCAGTCGTTTGGCTTCCTCGTTGGCCGCTGCCTCAATGGCAGCGAAGTCAGTTTTCACCTTGGCTCCGCCAAACCCGCCTTTTTTATGCCCCTTTAAGAAAACCAGGAGACAGTTTTACAAATAAGCATAACATTATTCGAAGCACATTAAGTGGACTTTTTGGGGCAACTGCTCTCAAGAACTTTTATGGCAGACACGTTAGCTGCATTCAAAAGCACGCTAATTGAACTTTAACAAAGGGAGCGCATGATACCTTAAGGAGTTCTTTAGGGCAAACTGGTGCGTAAAATCTAAAACCACCTGCACGCTAGTGCGCGAAGGAAACTTGCTTTTGCTTGCCCTGGTAGGGGAGCAAGACCAGGGATCTAGCGCCAATCCCCTTTTCTCCACGAAACACAGAATTGACTTTCTACACTTTCATGAATCACAACCATCCGCAAAATACGACCTCTGCTACGGCGTCCGCGGGAACCGACGCGCCCCATCGCGGGACGGGTGTTAAATCTGCGAGCTGATGCTGGATTGCGAAGAGCGGACACGCACAACGCAAGAATACCTACGGCATCCGCGAGAACCGAAGCGCCCCATCCTCTTGGCATCGCAGGTGGGGTGTTACATTTACGAGCTGATGTCGGATTGCGAATTGCAGGCTGGAATGTTCAAACTCTGAAGGATGATGGCGCCCAACTGTTAACAGCCAAATCCCTTTCTGAATACCGTGTTGGTGTGGCGTGTCTCTCTGAGGTCCGCCTACCTGGCACTGGCCCCAAACTGCTGCAAGTACCAAGAACTGACTCTGCGTACCATCTCTACCATAGTGGTATGTCCGACAACTCTGGACTGTATGGTGTCGCTATAGCTTTGGCCGATGAATTTCACTCGAGTCTGTTAGTGGGGGAGGCTGTCTCACCACGGATCGCTTGGGTCCGTTTGAAAAGTGCCCCAGTCAACGTTTCCATCATCTCGGCATATGCGCCTACTCTGGCTGCTGATGACAGCGTAAACGATGACATCTACGGTGACCTCCAGCGAACAGTTGACCGCATCGCAAGAAGCGATCTACTCGTCATTGCCGCTGATTGGAACGCCCGACCAGGTGTGTGTGACGCTGGAACCCGTCACGTGGTAGGCAAATTTGCTGTCGGAGCGCAGTGTGCCAACGGTGAGCGGCTTGTCAACTTCGCATCGTCGAACCACCCGTTTTGATCATCTACGCCACCACCTTGTCACGTGGTACTCAAATGACGGGCATACCCAGGCCCAAATAGATCACATCGTTGTCCGAGCACGCTGGGCCAGCTCGGTCTTGGATTGCCGAGCCTACCGCGGTGCTGATACAGGAAACGTTCATGCATCAGACCATGTCCTACAGCGAACAACCCTTCGCTTGCGTTTTAGAGCTATTCACAGACCCTCTCTACCACAGCAGATCGATGTCACAAAGCCGAAGTCCTCTGCTGGTAACGTCTTCCACTTAGCACTCCAGAACCGTTTCGACGGCCTGTACCCTGACGCCCGAGCGGACCCAGAGCCCGCGTGGCAGTCCTTGAAGGCCGCGATGTCAGAGCTGGCATACACCAATCTGGGCAAAACCCGGCGGCGACATCGCGACTGGATCACTATATCCACGCTTGAACTAGCTGAAGAGACTGGCCGAGCCAGACTCACTGGCTGCCCCACTTACAGAGAGCTGCGGCGCCAAACGACAAGGGTCATTCAAGCTGACAGGATCGTCTTCTGGAGTGACTTTACCACGGAAACGGAGCGAGCAGCTACCAGAGGTGATACCCACAAGCTCTACCGACTCTTAAAGCAGGCCAGCAGAGGTTCGGGGAACACCACCGAGACTTTACTGGATCGCAACGGTGCTGTCATCACTAAGATCGATGACCGGTTAGAGAGATGGCGCGAGCATTTCTGTGACCAACTTAACCATGACCCCCCTGTGATGTCTGACCTGCCGCCCAATGCGGACGATCCTCACCATCTGTATGAGTGCAACACAGAGCTACCCAGTGTAGAGGAAGTTGTCCCCATTCTCTCGAGGCTAAGCAACAACAAGGCGCCTGGTGAGGATGACCTCCCGCCAGAGCTCTTCAAATTTGCACCCGAGGTTATTGGGCCCTGGCTACAACAAATATTGGCCAAGATATGGGACAGCGAAGTTGTGCCCTCTGACTGGAGTAAAGCAGTGATCCTCCCCTTGTTTAAAAAAGGCGACAGACGAGCGTGCAACAATTACAGAGGCATTAGCCTTATCGATGTAGAGGCGAAAACATTCACGTCTTTTCTTCTCAAACGTTTTTAAACTGCTAGAGAACAGCGCACCCACCCAAACCAGAGTGGATTTCGACCAGGTCGTGGCTGCACCGACCAGATCTTCAATCTCCGCCGTGTACTGGAACAGAGATGGGGTCACTGTTCTATGCTTCATCGACTTTGCTGCCGCATTTGACTCTGTTGATCGCAGTTCGCTGTGGAACATAATGAGGACGGACGGCCTACCACCTAAGCTTCTCACTCTCATGCAGGCATACTATCGTGGCACTTCCCCATGGGTGAGGACGCAGAACGGCGACACGGAAGCCTTTAGCGTCAGGACAGGCGTCTGCCAAGGCTATGCCCTTTCACCAACCCTGTTCAACTATGCGGTGGACTGGATCATGACCAAAGCACTGGATGACTTCCCGGGAGTGCAGTTTGATCGCTCGAAATGGGTGACTGACTTGGCGTATGCTGATGACGTCGTCCTCTTTGGCGACAACTGTATTGCAGTTCAACAGGCGCTGGACAAGATCAATGAGC
>JAYGXS010000003.1:71276471-71351311 GCA_036362985.1 Ligula intestinalis | reverse complement strand
AGCACGCAGAGACTACTTAACTGTCAACTACTGTGCCCAAGACCACCATTAGGTGGCTGACAACTTGGGAGGGTCGACTGAGACATGATAGTGGGGTCGACAATCATCAGATAATGTTGATACTGAGTGAACAAGCAATCATAAATCGAATAACTTCCATGAAATTACGGCTGCTAAACTTTCAGGTGTCAAATGCGAGTGGATTAAACAATCGACTACCGCAACCCTCCGGACTGAAGACTAAGCTAATGATGATTATAAGTTGATCTAATCTAAGGCGCTTTTAATAGAACCATTAGACGCCGAGGAAGGCGGATTGCCTATTAGCCCAGCTGAGGCTACCCGGCGCATCCACAGGTGGCGAATACTGGAACGAGCTTCAGTGAAGGTCAGCTGCGAAATAAACAGACTTTTGGGTCTGGCGAATAAGCAGTCCCGGACCAGCAGCGACAGTGCTACCAGGGCGCGGCGGGCTGGGGTCTGGCAAGCCAAAAAACTATAAAGTATTGCAAAGCCTGACGATTGCACTGTTAACCGCCATCAAATAGGTTCGCTTGCCACTGCTTCCTTGTGGTTAGGCTATTGAGCCAAAGCGCTAGAGAAGACAACATCGAACTTACAATCCGAGCGGCTGTTGGGGACACGCCCGTACACACAATTCCAAAGACACTTCATGAAAAATTATGCCCGACACCTACGCTACGATCCATACTACGGCATCCGCGGGAACCGACGCGCTCCGTTACTCCGGTCGTGGTGCGGGTGGATAGTATGCGACCTAGACTACTCAACCGGAATCGGACTCGTGGTATTGGACGCTAGAATGAGCAAACGCTTCGGATTCCTGGGCCTGACGGTATGCTGCCTTTATCAGTAAAAATTAGATGTTTGCTGCCTGTCCGAAGTCCAACTTTCTGACTCAGGCGGTCGGGGTATAAATATTACCAAAGCCAAATCATACTTTATTTTATGCTATAGTGGTCCATGTGACCGCCGACAGACAATAAGCGAACCGTGCAATACTTCCACGGGAACCCGTCAATGAACGGATGGCTTACGTGCACTTAACAAACATCTCCGCCATGATCTGCTGATTGTTGCCTGGGACTGGGATGGTCGGACCGGACCTGGTGACTCCATAAACAACCATCTTATCGGCTGCTTTGGACGTGGTTCTGAATATGATGATCGTGAACTTATCTAGCATCATGGGAACCGCCTTCTCAAGGAGAAATTGCTGATGCCATAAAAAGGCTGCGCAACAGTAAGGCGCCTGGAAAGAACGGTATATCCGCTGAAGTCTACATGTCTTGTGTCAACATTCTGGCGCCTTGGCTTCATGAGGTTACTAGATAAGCTTGGAGAGATGAGGCCGTTCCTGATGACTGGGGCTCAGGCATGCCTGTGCCTATCCACAAAAAGGGAGATGAGATAATATGCTAGGATTACCGTCACATAAGTCTCATCGGCGTCGCTGCGAGGATCTTCACTATTATTCTTCTCAGGTGATTCCATTTTTTGCGCGAATCTAGGATGCGTTCCACCAAGCCGCATCTCGCGCTGGCCATGAATGGTTGGATCGGATATCCACACTGAGGCGGATCCTTCAATTCTGCCATAGCTTCCAAAAACCAAAGGCCAACTTCTCTGTTGACTTCGCCACTGCGTTCGATTTCGCTCATCGTAAAGAACTTTGGCGAATAAGAGCATTAGATGGTGTACCACAAAAATAATCGCCATGATCAAGGCATACTACCACTCCAACACCGCGCAGGTTCTGGTTCATAAAAACCTTTCAGAACCCTTCGCTATTCAGTCTGACGTTCGATGAGATTGCGTCCTGTCGCTCATCCTATTTAACTACGCCATTGACTGGATCCTTCGGAAGGCCCTATGTGAAGATGACGATATTGAGCTTGCACCTGCAAGACAGTTGACTGATCTCAACTATGCCAAGGATATCGCTTTACTAGCTTCAAACTTTGGCAATCTACAATCCATGGTGTCGCGGGTGAACAAGGTCGCTATATCGGTTGGTTTGTCCATAAACGCTGAAAAGACCAAAATGTTATCATGCTGCATCCCTGCCCAAGAAAAGGAACCCGTCGAGATTAATGGCTGTCGACTTGAAAAAGTAGACAGTTTTAAATATCTCAAAGCGAGGTTGTTGCCGAATAAGCAGAGTAGGGATGACATCTCTTAACGAGTTCAACGAGGTTTCTGCGGCCTTCAGAGGTGTCTTTAGATCCGGTGTGATATTAATATTAACACGAAAGTCTGTGTGTACTGTGTAGTCTGTTATTCTATACGGTTGTGAATGCCAGGCGATGCGCGTGGAAGATAAACGAAAATGGAAGAATTTGACACTACCGTTTGTGGACCATACTCCGAGTGAAGTACGTCGACTTCGTCTTAAATTAGACAGTCCGCACTCACTGCGACATCACAAGGTTATCCGAGGCTATCCAAGAAAGACAACTGAGGTGGTTTGGACACAACCTTCGCCGTAAACCTCACAAGCTTAGCGTTATTGCCATCGACCAAAACCGTTGAAAAATTGAAAGCGTCGAAAAGGGAGTTGTCTCAAAACCCGGCCCGACTCAGTCTGTTAGGATATGGAATTGTTTCTTAGATCTTCGGTATACGGTCTCCAGCGCTGGCGAAGAGAATGGCTCGAACTGTCTAGGTTTTTCGGCACGGATCATCACGCGTGGAGAAGTACCGTGCGGGATACAATTGAGGCTAGCTAGATCAGTCATGGTCGCAGCCATAACCAAATAATCAAGAATTCGAACGTCTCATTAAAAGGACCAGAAAAATCAAACAGTATTTTATTTGACGTTTCCTAAGTCTGAACTAAAATTTGAATTAAATTAAGACCATGCATTATTACCCACTCGTCTCTATTCAGCTAAAAACTATTGAGAAGGTTCATGCGAAATAGTCTAGAGAAACGTGAAAGAGCAAAATTTGTCTTCACGCCGAATTCGCAAATCATCGATCAATAGTTTTTTTTAACGTACGGCAATAAAAACACTGTCAGGCAATAGATAAGCCTGCACCGCGGTAGAAAAATGCATAAAAAATATAAATTGACATCAGTAATTATTTCGAGTTATTAGTGGGACAATTGTATGTGCGGTCAAGATATAGACAGGAATAACCTACCGTGGGGAGGGACAGAAGCAGTGCTGGTCGCAACTGTACCGCTAAGTGTCATGCCACATATATCCTCAACTAGTGAGTTCTTTGTGTGCTCTTCAAAGAAATCAGTATCTTTGGGGACATTCACGAGCGTATCCTCTGCATCTAAGAAAAGCTATTTCAAACGTAAGTTATGGAATGTACAATTTACATTTGAACCCATCGATTGCATAGCTTTCATTGCAAGACTTTCAAGTTTATTTCTATAAGATTGAGCAGCTCTGCTACTATACTTTTGCTTTACATCGTTTGATGCAGAACCAGTTTGGATAGCAACACGCTAAAAGACAATAATTAAAGCATCAAACGTACGGCGTTGGAATTCCCTCCAACTTGCATTGTCCGCAACTGCAACCAGGACCAATTAGTGTCCAATTGCGTCGACTTTATAAAACTAATGTGCACACCCAGAGATCGGTGCACAGCCGAGCAGTCAATGCACAAAAAGACGCCGTATGTGACACTGGCCCATGTCGGATTACCGGCTCCACAGTCGAAACACACCTAAGGAATCAGAAAAGGACAATTGCTTACTCTGTTGGAGGGTTTTGAAAGAAGTCGTGAAAATATTGCATCGATATCAGTTTTTGAAGGAGAATTCGACGGATCCATTGCGCTGCTGACGGCTGACGCGTAGACGGCAGCGAATGACCTTTAAGTTGTTCGCACAAACAACCGATATGGTCAAACACCGCCTATAAAAAACTAGAACCAGGAAGATTTTTACGAGGCTGTCACTATAAAATCATGTTTTATTGTCGACGTTTGTCAAGAATAATCTCATCAATTATTTTTAAGGCAGAGGTGGTGTCGTTGGGTACCGCCTCGCTTGCTAGCAAATTTCAAGTTCGTACTACAGTAGTCGCCGGTTATTAAGCCCACGGTTAATAGGCCCAGCCGCGTATTAAGCCAAAATCAGCTTGGGTAGGAATAAAACATACAAAAATCCGTCGGATAATAAGCCCAGTCACCGGCTAAAAAGCCCAGTTTGCCAACAGGATATAGTGAGATTCTCATCTCTCTGCATGCGCAACGCGGTCTGCAGGCATCAGATTTCACAAAATTCGACGATTTCTAGTGACTGGAGAAGGACATGAAAACGCAATTGCGAGTGACGTTTCTTCCAAAACAACTGATGCTAGATCGTTTTTTTTTTAAACGTGTCGCAAATCTTTTTTTCCTTTTTTTATTACGTAAAATACAGACAAATAGCATTCTTTTCTTGTACATAACCAAGCTCTACACATAATGCAGTACGTACTTAATGTATATTGCCTATCCTGCGTTTGCTAATAAAGAACTAGGACTCTCCGGTTATTGAGCCCGCCGCTTATTTAGCCCAATTTGGTCTGGGCCCCAGGTGGGCTTAATAGCCGGCGACCACTGTACTCGTTAACTGACGTGGGTTCGCCTGTGTCTTTGTAAGGATCACAACGGGTATTACTTTTACTGGCGACCTTGGAAAAATCCTTCGGTCTCAGGGATGATAAATGGCCTCAAATTTTCCGAGATGTCCAGAATAGGCTTCACTATAAGTGCCCGTAAGACAAGGCTAGCAGGTCAATCTTTATGAATATGTACTGGTACGGTAAGTTATTAAGAACATAGACCATTATTTTTCGTCTATGGTGTCCAAACGAGCAGTCTATATGTGGTCTCACGAAATTGCTGAAGATTCTTCCGAAGGGATCAAAAGGAAAATTTTTAAAAAAGCACGTAATTGAGCGCAACGTAAATTTCCTTCTGAACTGCCTTTTCACAGTGCTCTGAGGGCATCAAATTCGTGGTCCATATGCGCAGATTTTTATGCCTTTCAACCTTTTCCATTCGATGCTCTTTTTAAAATGGACTTGTCTCACTATTCATCCTCAAACCTCGCTTTTATTACCTAGTTACAATTTCAATATGACGTATTAACACATCCTTAATGGAGTCCATGTTTCCAAACGTCTGATCAACAGTAAGAACCAAGCTTATCTTAAAGACATGTTATATTTGTCCTTAATATTTTCGTCCAATTGCCCGCAAATCCGTTCAACCGGTGTTTCCTGTACGAGTTGCTTTAGATATTATTATGCCAACCATCTCCAATTTTGAGAGGTTGCTGTAGAGCAGAATGCTGGTTGATTCAGACTCAACCCAGAGTAGAATGGGAATATTATTTCTGCGATTTGTGCACTGACACTTTAGCCAGTAAACTAACAATATCTTTCAACAGAAATACTGTCACATTGAACTAAAAATCAGTTCATAAGAAAACCCGAAACGTCCGACAAACAAAATCCTTTTACCTGAGATCAAACTACCTACCTGTCAACTGACTTCTGTAATTCGCCTTGTCTGAAGAATGCCAAAACGTATGGCACACGGGACCGGTTTTTGAAAAACATTTCGTTTTTCAGTGAAGGAACAGCGTTGGTGAAATAGAATCAGGTATTCCTCTGGTATCTGAAGGACAACTACAATCTGTGCGACCTAAAAACTAGTGGCAACAATGCTGACAGTTAACCTAGACAGTTAAGTTAACGGTTTAAATAATCCATTTGTTAGATTGAGCATGGTCAGCGTGAGAGCTCATCTACTGTGGAAGCCTTGATCTAACCTAAGCCTTGACCAAGTTTGCTGACTCTTTAATAGACGTATAATCGCGCTCTTGTTAGTGAAACAGTGTCAAGGGCACAAGCGGAACCAGTTGCACATGCTGCTTGTACTACACGACTATCGGCTTTGACGATCTGCATCGTATTCGCCAAACAGGTTGTTAATGTATATTGAAGGGTTTCAGGCAAGGAATGCCCTTGAGGACCCTATTACTGCAAAGAAAACAATATCATTTATGATATACTTTAGAATAAATTTTCACGGAGCAGTATGAAAACAGTCTAGAGCCAGAAAAACTGCTTACAGCGCTGGCGGTAGGAAATCGTGTGGTAAAAGTCGCCTTTCGTTAAACAGAATGACATCGAGTCCTTTTTTAAACTTCGCAATTGCGTCAGCGGAAACAGCCTTGCTTGGTAGCAAGTTCCAAGGTTTCAGGGACAGTGAGTTGCGCGTAAATGAGTGTTGAGTGATTGTAAACTTGCGCAGCATCTACCAGACTTTCTCACCCCTCCCGAACTCGGGCCGGGTGTCAAGATACCGTCAGGAAGACCGGAACTGGGATAAGCGCAGGTAGCTAGCGCGGCAGAAACCACCTATATGCGTGCCACTATGCCCCCTACATGTTCGGCATTTTTATGGAATCGCAACCTGAATAACATCTGCCGTAACCAGATTTAGCCCCCGTGTTTGTCCATTGCCTCTGTCATGTGGCCCTTTTAAGGGCACAGCTGCCTACACTTCAAGCACATTCAATCACCGCTTGTGTCTGCCCAATCATGTTCGCCTTCATGAAATACGGAGCCAAAGCAAACCCTTTAACCAAAGACCTACCACCAGCTCACACACCATATAAAAACCGAACCATTAGCAACATCCACACCCATGCAGTGGTTGCCTCTATACTTTACTGGGAACCTCGTTATCTGGTAAAACCTGATCCTGTTTAGCACACGCTGCCTGGCTCCTGGAGTTGTTGCAGTCACGGTGTCCAATCCCAGCATCAGGTGGAGACGAGGCTCTGACACACGGTCGTTGCGCCGAAGACGGAGGAGAGCATGAGGCGTAATCGACTGAATCCACCCCATGACACTTTGGCCCATTTTTCGATGCAATAAAGTGGACACGCTTGAGACAATAATGATAGGGCAGAACTTATTTGTAAGACCCCTCTTGATATCTATCCCCCCACCCAACTGCTTAACGTATTTTGTGGTCAACCATTTAACTCTTGGCCAGTGAGTTTAAATTAATACGTAGTTGTGGCGGAGGTGATTAAAAATATAAACTTAGGTCAGACTATGTTTGAGTAACCAATATATTACCAGCAAACGTTAGGGAGGGCAGAATCCGCGTATTTCTGGCTCATTTGCCGTCGTCGGCTGCACATACCAACTCCAATATAGCCACAGAAAGTGCCGCTACACTCGAGTTTCGAATCCGCGACCAGTGAGATAGAGACGAAAGTCTGGCGAGTACTGGACACTTCAAGTTTATCCAGTATGTGCAGCCGATGATGGCCAATAAGCCGGAAATAGGCGTATTCTGTACTCCCTAACGTTTGCTGGTAATATATTGGTTCCTTAAACTTAGAGAGTAACATAATTGGTTCGTCCTTGAGAAAGACAAATTGGATGTCTGTGTAGAAATCGCGAGGGATGCCATCACGAACCCCTTGACTAATACTATACGGACAAGACAGGATTTATGCGCGAATTAATAATATAATATCAAATGATCTGAAGAGCCAACGCAGGTTACGCGCGAATCTTAGGGCAGGGTAGTTCACCGTAACAAAACAAGCAGTGTAAGTAAAAAAAGAGTGTACTAGCCAAGTTAAGACAATCTGCACCTCAGGACAGTACCACCCCTCTCGAGGCCGAAAGGTGGTGTAAAATCCCGCCAAAGGATATGCACCAATCTAAAAGATCGAGTAAATAATACATCAGGGAAGTAAATATGACAATCACTGGGGTGCGTAGAAGAGGAATCAGTATGTCCTGTGACTGGAGCGTAAGGGTTTGATAAGGCGGCAGTTTGAGATCGCGCATGTGGGACTCAGGAATATTTGGGACGGTAATATAGAGGATCAGGAGGTGGGGAGCAGGAGAACCGCATGGTTCATCTGGCGGAGTGTCCTGGGACAGCAGCTTTGAGGCTGTGCAGGCTCCCGACCTCCTCACAATTTCCACGTTAAATTCGAAGCATATTCGCTCCTCGAGAGATGACCAGGAAGGAGTTATCGTAAGGTGGTTCCAAGGCCCAGCGCACTCGACAACATCACAGATGGACTTAAAAACATGTCGCAGTCTTCTCAAGATAAGACTGGGAGACGGAGAGCTTGATGAAACTGGGAATAGCGCCCGCACAAATTCCCGGACAAGGTGTAGAAGTTTGGTACGATAACCAACTGCACTTAAAGGAGTAAACATGACTTCCTCAGCATGAAGTCAGACAGCGGCACCGAACACTAGTTCAGCAGCGGAACAGTCAAGGGCTAAATTGATAGCGGAGTGGATACCGAAGGCTAAAGGATGATGGTCTATTCGGATCCTTTGCGGCGCATAAGGTGGTCTTCAGCAGGCTGCGAAACCGGTGCACCATCAAATTGGCAGCCGGGTAATAAGCTATCCAGCGGATTAGTATACTGTCTAAAAAGAACAGGAGAGAGTGGAAGATGCTTGAGCCAAACTGGACACGGGGAAAAAAATTCAGCAAACCAACGTCTGTATAACGCTTTGGCCATCGTTGAAGCTTCGACATTAGGCAGAGGCATAGCCTCTGGCCACCGGATGAATCGATCTGCATAGATGAGGAGGTAGGACCAACAATGGGCGAGAGACAGGGAACCTTTAATATCCAGGTGGACATGGATGAACCTTAAACTAAGGCCGGGGAAGATGGCAATGTGGTCCTTGTTGTGCTGCTGGACTTTGCTCTCTTGCCGGCTAAGACAAGCCCATGTTCAAGCTTTCAGGGCCTTATACATCGCAGGACAGATGAAATGGTCGAAAATCAACTTGGTGGTGACTCGACTTGCAGGGTGAGATAATTTGTACAAGGAAAATCAGTCTCTACGGCGAAGAGATTATGGTATCGTAAAGGAGTTGAGGCTAAGCCGGTTATACCCTAATTACTGCGATCTTCCGGGCCCGGTTCCCTAGAAGAAGATAGAAGTCGTGGAAGCCAGGGTAGAAGGAGATTGTATTCTGCATATAATAAGTAGGAGAAGAATTAACCGAAGGGTTGACTCGGACTGGGGTGGAATTCGACCATGAGGAGTGTGAACCAGTAATCAGCGATGCGCCAAAAATCGATTCACTGGCCAATTTGACAGAGCAGGCAGATGAGTGATCATGGCAGCGCTGGGAGCGGGCAGGCTCCTACAAGGACACAAATGGACAATGGAATGGAAACGTTGTATAGAATGGTATCGTTGTCAATAGTCAATGACAGCTCCTGGAGTTGGAGTACGGAAAGTTTCGTATCAAAGGCCGAATCGGCACACCGTTGTTAAGTGGCCACCTCATCATGGTCGATCCAGGAGAAAGCTGGAAAAAAGAGAGGGGGATGGTTCGGACAGGGCGCACCCCATATCATTTGTGGCAATATGGCAAATGTCTGAAGTTAGCTTCGAAATTCAGTCCAGGTGGTGAATAGTTCGGGGGTTTAGCTTTTCGGATTGGGAATGCACAGCGAATGTATGCGACTGGTGATCTATGAAGATTATGAACTCTCGACACTCCAGGAACTGCATGAGTTGCTTGATGGCAACCTGAACAACAAAACGTTCACGTTCCAATGTGCAGTTTCGGGTCTCAACCTTGAATATTTTCATTAAAATTAAAGCCAAACCCATAGCCGCGACTTGGAGAAGTTGTTGCAGAACTGCAACAAAAACAACATCGAAAGCATCATACACCAGATATATGGACGCATCTGTATCAAAATGAGGCGGGAGTTCAGCATCAACCAGAAGGGCTTTGATCTCCTCAGATGACCTGCTTGTTGCTGGTGTAAGTTCAAAAGTGCCCTTAGAACCTGCGGTGAAGCCAGCAAACGGGAGGATTGTGTTAGCACAGTTTAGGAGGAACCGGTAATCAAAGTTCGCCATAACAAGATACCATTGCAGCAGATGCTTCGAGGTAGGGAACGGAGAGTCACCCATGGCAGCGGACTTTGGTGGAGAAGGACGAACGCAAATCTGGTGATCTAAGAACTCAATAGAAGTGGTTCTTGGGTCATGTTTAGCAGCAAAAAGGGTGAAACCGAATTTCTGGAATCAGTCGTAAAACAGTGCAAAGTGTGAAGGATCTTTACCAGCCTCCCGACTGACGATTAAGACATCGTCCATTTAAGTATAAACAAATAAAGGCCATAAAAAACACGGTCAGTGAAATGTTGGAAAGTCTGTTAGGTGTTTCAAAGACGGTCAAATTCAGATGTGCCAGGGGGGTCAATGTGACCGTTTTGGGAATAACTTAAGTCGAAATATGTTGAAAAGCCCAGACCAAATTGGGCTTCAAAAAAGGATTTTGCATACTTTGGCATAATTCTGAGGAGATGGCTTCTTGTTCTTGTTCTTGTTCTTGTTCTTCTTGTTCTTCTTCTTCTTCTTCTTCTTCTTCCTTTTAATCTTTTTATTCTCATATCTTGAAAACTACGTTTCTGTCAAGAAAATAGCATTTGGCACGTGCTTACCCATTGAAATTTTGAGCTTATTTCTTTTATTTTACATACATTGCAATTAACCGCACTGCTCCTCGACCTGTCGGATCCCCCCAAGATCGGCCGTTTTTTTCTTTTTTTCTCCTAAATCCCAAACTTTCCCTCAAGAGCGAATTTTTTTCCCCTAAAAATCCCTTGGGAGTTTTTTACTGTCTGCTCCTATTTTTCCACCCTATAACTCAGGCAACTGGCCTCGCCAACAATCTGAGGTACAATTTTTCAGCTTCCACGACCCATATGTACACATAGGCAACTCAAAGGTAATTTACCTACATATCCCTCAATGTACACATACTGATACTGATAGAATAGTCCGTAGCAATTGACGCTTGATTTTGCAGACTTTTGGGAATGCAACTTCTACTGACGCATACGACAGCCGGACTGGTGGAATGGGCATCGATAAAGGAAATGAGCGTCGGTCGCATCATCTTATGTAATCCTCTGTATGTTTTCGTAGAGTAGGATAACATTGGCGAGTTTTGACAGGTTTTACGTAATTTTAACGTTTAGGAATATCTCTATAATTTAAAATTATGACAGTAACCCAATCTTATGGACCGACCAAATCCCAGCATATCAAATTATATCCAGTTGTGAAGGAAATGCTTTTGAAGGGAGATACGGATTGTAATAAAAGCTCACCAGACCCGCAACTTTCAACGTTCACTACGATAAAGTTGGCATCCTTTGTTACGGAAAATTTAAAGAAATATGCCTACTGAAACCGGTGTATGGCACTTGAGTGACTCTGTGCATTTGCTCCTGATATTTCATTTGTACCGTGGTATGTATTTTAGTCAACCACATCGTCCACTAATGTAGATTCTCTTCTGCCACGCATCACACTTACTTTAGAGTTAGTTTGCATCAGACAAATGGACCGATATGATCATCCAATACGAAGACTGCAAAAGTGGCATGACAGTTTATTCACAGAAAATAAAAATTAAATCTCTCCAGTTATTCTTGTGGGTATCAGGGCAAGTCTCGAACAATATTCATTGTTGAGGCTGGGCGCAGCGTAAGTTTGGAAATTTTTACCAGAAAAGCGACTGTTTCCCCGCCCTCGAACTGAAATGCACATACATATCAAAACATGGACACGGGGAAACGTAAATAGCTTATTTCGTCGGTTCTGCTAATTGCTCTAGGGGTAGGAGTACCTCGTAGGGCCGTCTGGGGAGCGTGCGAAGCGCGCCTTTCCATCTTTTGGGCTCATACTTTTAGGAGAGAGGGCGGGCGGTGCATGTCAGGGAACAAATTAGATCGTAATCATCCTGTAAGATAAAAAAAGTTCTGAGGGCAAGTTGGGGTGCGTACGCAAACCTCGGGCGGGGAAACTGATGTCGCTTTAATATCATCGCTAACCCCCCCCCCCAACCGGACCAACGGTGAGCGCGTATATGTCGGGGAGTGTGCTCTGACCTCGGTCGAGGTCGTTGACGTATATTTTCTAGTAGTACCACTAATGCCAACTAGGGTAAAGGCGAAAGAATGCAGAAGTCCGAAGGTTGTATAAATCACACTACTTAAAATTAGTAAGTAAGCTATAATTCCTGGGGTTAATTTAAAAAGCCATTTTCCTTAGCATGCTGACTTAAGCGGTTATTGTGTGTGGTGGCCTTCCGAGGACCCGTCTGCAGCTAAATGCCAACATCCAACCCCTGCTGGGTCGACGACTGGCGTAAAGAAAGCTGTAAGATGGAGATAATTCAACCTTATTAAAATATGCAAGTAGGTGGTTAAAATACATAAGGTCCCTTCGAAGACCCCACAAGGAATCCTTACTGTTCCATGTTTGCTGTTGAATGTTGCAGTTGAGGTAACCTAGATGGCTCGCGCGGCAGGGCATGAGAGCAGGAACCAGCCGTAATACAGGATAATTTTGTGGAAATATTAGGGAAATTAGGGTGAGCTTGCGGGTTACGGGAGAGATAAGGATATGTGCTCCTATTCTTCTGTACAATATTCATCGGTAAAATCCCTCTTATTTGAATTTCACAGAGCTTATCTTCCGTTCATGGGTCTGGCTCTGGAGATGGTGTATATTTTATAAGTTAAACGTATCGCTTTTGTGGCATTCTTTGAAGTGACCTTACGAGGAGTTTGCAACTTTAGAATTTGCATCGTACGTTAAAAATAACTAACAGGAGTATGCTTGTGACATAGTTACGACACCGACTCTTTTTGCTGTGCCATAACCAATTTGAGTACTTATCTGCCGGTAGCCATCGTCACCGCCTTGAACACCACTTACAAACAGCAGTACTACTGTTCAATTCACCATAGATATGTGTACTACAATAGAATTAATTAGTGATTCACCCAAGTGGGTCTGCTTCACTTTTCAAAGTTCAGTGGATCTACTGCTTTTAACGTAGCCAACAAACGGCGATCCGACGCGTTCTCAATACTGTAGCCATATTTCTCCATATGCTGTTCAATGTCTTACTCAGCTGTTTATGAGTGGGTAGTGACTCAACTTCAGGCGCATGTTGCAACGCTGGACCTCTCCCCACTTCTTGCACGTGCGCACCAGTGAGGGCCAATCTCGACTCTCCTAACCGGCCAATCGTCTTCGAGGCTGACGCACACACGACACACTCGGGACGCCGCCCTCACGGCTCCCGACGTGCTTTCATCTGGCTGCTAACTTCTTTCAACCTCGTCCCCAATAGTTCTCTACAGAATACACTATCCTCCCAACTGGTATCCCACTTCTCTCCTCCGCGTACGGAACCGGACCAGAAGGTCGACCTTCTACGATCGTAGCGCCTAGGGTCGCCCTAATAACTTTAGCTGCCACGATAGGCGCATAAGGTATTTGGAAATAAGTAATTCGAGCTACGTAAAAAAATGCTTCGAGGGATGGTCATCGACCTGCCTAGAGTCCAATGTCTTAATTTCACGGTCCTCTTACGGTTGTGGGATCGGACTCGCACATGGGCTCCTGCATCGATGGATAGTATGATTGATCGTCCTTGGCAAGTGAACTCCAAACGAGGATGTCGGTTTGCCATGAATTTTTGTGGTGAAATTGTGCATTTCCGAGGGTTTTAACCACTTCGATTGTCTTTCTGTAATTCAGAATGGCTAAATGAAGCCTGGTTTGAACAGGAAGTTTTTAATGTCCTGCAAAGTCATCTTCTCTTAACGGTGCAAAATCCCCGGACACTCAGGTTAGCCAAAGTCAGTTCAATGCTGCGCCAGCTATCCAGTTGACTAAAACTGGACTAACAGAAAGATTAAAATAAAGAAAGCTGGAAATCAGGCCCTCAGGGGACTCATAGGCAAGTAAATTGTACTGGCGCAGTATACGCAAGGTAGAACCCAAGTTGGTTGCATTCAAAGGAATGCTAGCACAAGGTTCCATATGCACAACAATCCAGCGGCCGCATTCCCGTCGGCCAAACATTAACGTTTACAGGTGAGCAAACTTGGCAAGAGAATGCTGTCCCCCCACTTCACCGCGTCCACAGACGCAACGCTCATGACACAGCGAAGGTTCCATATTAATAAGGATAGAGTTTAATGGTTGTTTCGGCATCCATGCCCGGTCAGTGTTGGCGCAAAAAATGTTGATCATCAGCCGGATGGCTAGATCCGCCTGCAGACAAGTTGTAGGATGAAACCGAAAGAAGTGTGGTGCAACGTTGGTTGCGATGGTCTTCATAACGAACTCTGTGACATGAGGCAGTGTTGTGATAGTGTTCAAGGTCCAAGTTTCGTCGCGTTTTCTCCTCAGTGTTATGAGATTCGATATTACGTAGCGGCGAGCAATGTGCAGAAAGTTTTTTAGAACAAACCTTATAGTATTGCGCCGCAGGTTACCCTCAATTAGATGCAGATCGTGAAAGATGCGTTTATTGAACACGTTAACCAGACGCCATTTCTGCTGTTTGCCCACATAGCTGCAGTTATAGAAAGTACTCAAAAAGTCCAAGATATTATCCGGCTGTTTAACCTTTTTATCGGTATGGCCTTTCCCGCCTGTATCGGTGCAGAAGGCCATTGATTCCTTGTAAAGCACGTCGGCCAGCCTGAAGTCATAAGGGTGCACGGGTTCCATCAGCACAAGTTTTTCAACTACTTTAGCTGTCCTCACTGAGATGGGAAATATGGCATTTTCCATGCGTTTGAAAATGTCAATCAGTACGTGAAATACAGTAACAGCTGACTGTGGGCATAAGAAGGCTCGACATTCCTCGAAGGAGTCACAGTCACGAAGAAGCAGTTCAGATAACTGGCGTACTGTTTTTTCCGGTGGAGCTTCCTGTTCAAGAAAGCTCTCTCCTCGCAACAGTTCTTGCTCATGTTTTTCTCGCAGTATTACCATTGTTCCTCCGATGCAGATGGGAATTTCCACAGGATGTCTACACGTGTCTTCCATCTTGTTCGTCCAGGGTGAAATCATATAAGTCTCGAAGGTCATTGTAAGAAGCTTATCAAATTCCTTGTCGGTGACGTAGAAACTCCCCAAAGGATAAAAGTCCTCATCTGCGGCGTCTGCCATTTTGAGTGTCAGAGAGTTAGCAGAAGTAGCTTCAGCCACGCATCACTGACCTTCGCTTCAGCACAATGGCGCGTGCAGTATCGATCGCTTAATGTCCGTGTCCGTCTGACCTACAGTAGCTGCAAGGTCACGCTCGTCGATCAGCCAAAAAGACGTGGCGTGGGAGACTGAGGAGGAACAAACTACCTCAGAATCGACGATCACGCGTCGGCTCAGAGATCTCAGGACGAATGCCTATCAGTTTTGTTTTATACATGCCAGAGAGTAACGTCCGCTCGGCAACAGGATCTGCGTTACACTCCAGGTTCAAAACTATTGTTTCGGGACTGAGAATGCACGACACGTCTGCGGTTTTATCATCTCATGCGATTGAATACTTTCCGCTCCGCAGGTGTAATCACTATTATAAAATCAAATCTACTGCATAAAACTGACTAGAACGCAGATCTATGTAAGCATAAAGACGCTGAAAGCCTGGTGACTTAACGAAGAGGATTCATTGTTGTGAGCACACTTTAAAAATGTCCTTGAAACAAAAAGCTTAAACAACTTTATAGGTAATGATTTGAGAAGAGCATGAAGATAACTTAAATTTCCTCATCAGACTTATTTACTTGTTTGGCACCGGGATCAGTAAAAACGTTATATTATAGCTATATGCAGTGCTACTAGTGAGCATGCCCTTGAAGAACACTCTAAATGGATTGGGCAGGGGAATAGGTACCCCCGTATTACAGGTGACTTTATGCTATATTAAAATGAAGGAACATATTCCTGTGTCCAGACCATTACACCCTGGAATTCACCGCAAGGTCCTATGTAGTATGAGGGGGGGGGGTACATCTTCCCGTGTCAAGTTTAAATTTTGAAGAGCAGTAGCAATCGACCGCGTGATGACGTAGAAGAGGGAGAGGGAAGTCTAGTACACGTGAATTTCTGGCGGACTATAGGGGTTAAGGCTATCACGGTTAATCCTTACAGTTACAATCCTCCAGGCCCGGTTCCTTAGGCGATGGGAGAAGTCTTGGGAAAGCCAGCGTAGGAGGAACAATATATTGTGTACAGAATAGTTAGAGGAAAAGTTGCCACTCCGTCCGGCATGGCTTTCGGTCGCGATAGAGCGCGGCGCCGTCGCGTCCGCCCCTCAGGGGACGGAATGCCCTAAGTCTCCGTCGGTGCGAGAATTGTCATAAGGGCCACCGAGCGGGCTTCGCGTGCTAGTCAGCTTCAGGTCGCTGATAGGCCAGACCAGTCTGGGGTGCGTGTGTGCGCCCCGATCGCGTGAGGCCAAAGGTCGCATTCGCCACCGGCAATCACGCTGGGTCGAGCGCGAGTGGGCGAACAAGATTGTCACCGCGAGCCCATGGCTGCGGCATCAAGTGTTTAAAAGAGGTGGGCTGTAGAACCGCTACAGGACAATCAACCCTACTGTTTGGCTTTCTTGGCTAATGCTCACGGCCCCAGGGTCATGCAAAGTTGCAGCAAGCAGTTTCTGACTCGCTGACCTACAGACCTTTGACCAACTGCCACTTGCAAACGTACATGCGTCCAAGTAGTTGCGGTTGCCTACGGGCCACTGGAACACGTCACACCTCACCCGATACAGAATGAGCCACTAGACCCTGGGTCGGCAACCTATGGCTCGCGAGCCAGGTGTGGCTCTTTTGCTGATTGCATCTGGCTCTCTCAGATAAAATTGGAATTAGAAACTTCAGATTGAATGATTTTGGTACCTCCAGGGACGTGTCGCCGCCGCCGCCGCCGCCGAGACGTGTATTAGAATCAATTTAATCTCGACCAATCTCGGGCGTTTCGGCCCCCCTAGGTTTTATCTAGCAGTTGTTTCAGTGTTCCCTTTTCGGTTAGTCAACAGCAGCTGCTTTCCTTTTTCTTCTGTGTCCCAACGGTCACGACAAGCTCGCTAAATAACAGACGCTCTACTAAAGCACGACACCCCCCAGGCTTTACCGCACCTTTGTCAAGGTCACGCTAGCAGGCAAGGCTATCTTACGTATCTAGTACCTTTGTGTATATCCCCAGACGGACGCATTTATCACACGCAAGTAAACGGTCCGTTGACGTAAACCAACCTTGTCTACTAATAAATTGCTCCTAACATCTGACTGCTTTCTTTCATCAGACAGCTGTCACCACTGCCACACCATATCTCAGGCATGACTGAGCACAGCCAACACTAGCTCGAGCCTTGCCAGTAGCCTTTTAAGACAAGAACTGATACAGTAGTCACCGGTTATTAAGCCCACGGTTAATAGGCCCAGCCGCGTATTAAGCCCAAGAGAGCTTGGAACGGAATTTTACACAATGAAATCCACCGGCTAATAAGCCCAGTCGCCGGCTACAAAGCCCAGTTTGCCAACAGGATAGAGTGAGATTCTCATCTCTCTGCGTGCGCAACTAGTTACGTGTCGCAAATTACTTTTTTGCTTTTGTTATTACGTAAAATACAGACAAACAGCATGCTTTTCTTGTACATACCCAAGCTCTACACATAATACAGTACGTATGTAATGTGTAGTGCCTATACTGTGTTTGCTTATCAAGAACTAGGATTCTCTGGTTAGTGCGCCCACCGCTTATCAATCCCAATTTGATCTGGGCACGAGGTGGGCTTAATAACCGGTGACTACTGTACTTCTTCTTCCTTCTGCCTGCAAATTGGCCTGATGAATGTAGTGCTCCCAATACGAGCTGGGCTTAGACGCTACTCGCTGCCACAGTCAGTGGCTAGATCAACTGTGGTGAGGTGTTTTTGTGTCTAGCCAGTCGCAACATTCCGACGCCCACTCCGCATCCCCCGAATTCCCAGTCCTGTGCAGGAATCTACACCTCTGCAGGACACGGTCTAGAACAGGTAGTGACGTTTTCCCCACAAAGCCAACGCATTTAATCGTAGCGGAACGTGGCAGCCACCTAGAAGTCCTATTTGAACAAACACTGCTTACGCGCCTGCGTAGGAACTTGTCCTTAACCAATGTCGGCAATCCCGCCATCTGCGAGTTGACCTTAGTGCTAGGGCACATAAAACACGGTCGTAAAATCATATAAAACAATCTACTTTCCTACTCTCTCTCCACACCCCCATAAAAATCCTCATCGTAAATGCTGTTTGCGGGAAGACGGCACTGAGACGCTTTTTGAATGTGACAACTTAATCCCGTTCAACGATGACAAAGGTAACGTCCACACACCGAGCATGGCATTTAAAGCTGTGGTGTTAGAAGACCCGCAATTTCAACTGTCTGAGGAGCGCCTCGGTATGTCATTCACCTGTTCGCAGATTTGGCCATCAAACGTAAAGTACCTCTTTTGACAGTACTTCAAGAGTTTGCGGATTCGGGCGGGACAGAGGCGATTCTCCGTTTCATCATAGTTGTCTTGCAAGAGCATGGAAGTGGTTGGAGGGCCCACTCGGCAGTTTTTTGGTCGAAAAACCTATATTTCCATAACCCTGTTGATAAAACTGTTTCAAGTCACCAAACTGCTGATCCCAAACTGCATGGCGTGAGGGAGTTTCAAGTTTAACCGGAAACTGTAGACATTTCAGACGGTAAGGAGAAACTAGTTTGAACTGCCGTTGATTGGGCCCTGAAATTGAACCGTCGGACAGCCATTTCTTCTCTTAAACAGTGATAATTTGTGTAGTTTTCCATGAGACGCTATTGTGAACGGAGATTCTCATCCCTGATTTGTTTCCTACGCCTGTGATTTGAACAGGTACGACGTGGCAAGATGCGGCATAGACATCATTCAACATAAACAAGGCGGTTTGTTTTGTATCTTCGAAAAGAAGCCGCTCAGAGGGAATAGTACGCTCGCCTTGCCAGTCAAAGGTAAGGAAATAGCAATTGTTCACACAGCCTGCAGACACGCCCTCATAGGTCTGCAATTCAGCTATTTCGGGAGAAGGCTGTTAAATATTGCTCACGGCTGACCGTCTACGGTCATTTAAAAATTCAGACTATCTGACAGCTTGTCAAAAACTCTGGACCAACAAACTTATAATTTAAGTTAGTTTCCGTGAAAGCCAGCAGGACGATGATGATTTTATACAAACTTAACTTGATTGCTTTTTAGACATGTTAAGTACAAGTCCTATTATTATTTATCTGATGTTCACGTTCGTCGTTTTATTGACCTCACAATGGCAGTCCTAGCTTCTACAAGTCTCACCCAGAAACAGCCAGCAAAAGCGACGATCTTATAGCGGGTAGAAACTGCAGAACGAGGCGACAGAACCTTCACAGATTCTGTCCTTGCTTCAGGGATTTCTGATGGTGTGTGTACACTCTGCACTTTTTGATTTGTTTTCATGATAAAACATCTTCTCCTGTTATACTTTTTCAACTCAAACGGTATAGGAATATGTAAGGTTGACATTTCCTTTGACTGCAGAGAGCCTACGAAGTACAAAAATCCGTGGAAAACAGATGACAGCTTTTCGGAGAACACCTCTAAAACTTCCTCAAGCTACCAAACCGGTTCAGTTAATTTAGAGCGTAGATGAAGAGAGCAACTTCTCCCTTAAGTGTTATAGAGACCTCTGCCATTGACGTTTTCGTAAGTATTTCGAACGCCCAATTAGTAACGAGAACAGGGAAAATAGGCCTAAAAGGAGCTAAAACTATGAAACACGTTCGTAACAGGAAACTTTTCATTTTTTTTGGCACAGTCTTGGCTTAATCACTCAGTCCTGCGCTCACTTTCCTCGTCACTTTACGGTGCTCTGCGCTTTCATCCACGCATCTACAACCATTTCTTTTTGAGGATTCATCGACTTTGATTTGAAACTTGCTCTATCTTTCACAAACGCCAGACTGCAAGGCGGACGATCAACCAACTCGCCCAGCGTCAGCATAGAAGAACGAATCCGCGCGAGAAGGGGAGGCGTCGCGTACACATGCCTATAGCATGCGCGACGCGATGCCGCCCGCCTAGTTAGGGACACGTGCCTGGGCGTAGGTGGCAGCTAGCCAATCACAACGCGGCTCTGCACTAGGCCATTTGTCGACTGCCTGCTCGCGGTTGCTGACACGCGTTCTACGAGACTAATCGATGCCCAAGTCAAACGCGGCTTTTTTGGGCACGGAGAAAGACGTCACTGGCGTGGTCACAGCGTTCAGAATGAACTCGGCGCGTTTGACCTGCCTCTTTCTCGCGAGCCTTCTGACTCTGGTCCCAGGTATGCACATTCAATTTATTTTTAACTTATAAGTAGTTCAAGCATTGCGATGCGTGGTTTGCAATTCCTATTTGCACGGTGATGCATGTGCCGACTGGGACACCTTCAGTTTTATTCAGACGTGCAACGCGACAGAAGGAACACCGAAGTGTGCAAAAATTGTCCAGAAAAGTAAGCCCCGCCATTCAGTATTTTTGGGCATGCAAAAGCCTAGAATAATTAGTTCACACCAATGACCTAAAACAACGTTTACTTTTGGCAAGAAAATGTACGATGTGTATAAGTTTTCAAATTTATCGATAGAATCTTCGACGAATTCTCTTCTTATGATGACCCGGAGAAAACCGTATAAGCAAGGAGATGACCTTTTTTACTCCATTTTCACACTGCCTTAGTTTCTACGTGCGTTGTTATTATTTAAACCAGCGTGTTGTGGTTAACACACCGAAACGTAATTAGGGTTGTTGTATATTTACTTAATAACTAATAGATAAGTAAAAGCGACAATGTCATTGTTTTCTTAGTTGTAAGAATAGTGGCCATTCTATAAAACCTCATATAATTACTTTTTTACTTCTTTTCTCGTTTAAGTATCAAAAATGCATATGAATTCAATTTTTTATCCGTAATCTTAGGGGTATGGAGCGCAATTAACATATTTATGTTAGAAAATAGTACACAAGTGATTCGCATGCAGCCAGGGGCTTGGCTTTTCACTGGGTGTCTTTACTCCCACGTTTCTTCTATGGCTACTCCAAACAACGAAGGGCACCTTACTAATTCGCCCGGAAGTAGTGAGGAAACCTAGGGCACAGCCATCGGGACAGGGCATATCAGCTACGAACCAGATTTTTGCGTCAAGTTAGGAGTTAAATATTACTAACAGTACGATGACAGCATTTCGCTCGTATTTGAACTCTAGTGCATACCTGCCTTGAAAGTATGATAAAGCTTTCCGTATAAATGATATACGAATACGAACTTTGCATCTGCCAAAGTTACAATGTTATTTTATGGACACTAACATCATTGACCAGGAGCGTTTGCGTGACAAACCTGGAATATTTTCAAGGGGTCCTGTGTTGATGAGTTTGTACTAAGAATTCTCGATGATTTAGAACAACATTATGGTATGTCCCTGGTAGGTATCCTTCATAAGATCACATGAGACTATAGAGGGAATCACGTTGCAGATAAAGATGCCTTAGCTAACGCAATCCCACATCAAACGGGGCAAAACAGTCTGACATATTGGGGCCAGGACCCACAAATGAAATGACCCGAATATTGTCTTGCATAAAATTGAGTTTATTTTAATTTCATCAGTTCTTTCGATTTTTTATGCAAGGCGTCCTCTGTTTGCTTACGTGTCTTCTTCGTCACCCGATAACTTGACGCAACAGCTTTGATACAGTTGGGTTAGACTTTTTATAAATTTTAACTTGTTTCTGCTACGAAAAGCCCACAAGTTGAATTATTTATTTCAAAATTATAAGTACAATGTCGCTACGGATAGGAAAGTTTCGAACCAATTGACACAATAGTAAGGCCATATTTTTAAAACGACCACCGCGTAGGTACGGAGGATGAGTGCATCCGCTGAGTGAGAGGGTGTGTAAATATAACTTATAAGTATCATCCCATAATCCCGTAGGTCCGTTTTACGGGACCGTTGGTAAAAGGAGAATTTTAAAGATCGTCATTCCATTGAACCACATATTTGCTTAGGGACCAGATGTTACAGCTAACGAACGGTTACTTTATTATAAGCATATTTCTGTTGTGTCTTACTATCTTTATATCGAGTATGTAGATAGTATCATTGGATATGCTTTTCTTTAGATTTAACGACTGTTTTAAAGTCGAATAAATGTTTGCTTTTATTTGACTATCGCTCCATGCACAATAAGTATTTTCTACATTACTATCGTTCATGTATTACAGGAATGTCGTTTCATGTGACACTATGGTGATACTTATAATTTATCCTTACCAGAGGCTTGAAAGCGTATACCAACTCAGTTCTGCATTATTCTTGTCACTTGCTAAGATTAGGTTTTATTCGGTTCCCTAGCTAAGAGTGAGGCAAATTATCTGGAGATGAGATTGAGCAAGGTGATTGGCCGGACATTCGCAGGCGTGCATGGCATGTTGGATCTGTGTCGTTTTTTCCTACAGTTCGAACGACAGTAGATTCTCTATCTCATCAAATATCCTTCAAATTCTGAAATCTGTTTTCGACTCGAACGAATTACTGAAATGGGGTTTTATTATTGATGACCGTTCAGCCCGATCCCAAGATATTTGAGCCACTTCAGGGCACCACTTTCTGAACGAGCTCCCTTGTGATCGTTGTGACTGAACTATCTTACGACAATCAAGTAAGTCGTTTAAATCGAAGGCACATTTCAGAATTCCAGTTGATATTTCATGAGATGGGGAATCTACTGTAGCCTGCGAGTACTCATGAGAAATTATGAACCCTGGAGTCTACAGTTGATCACAAGCTCGTTGTCGGTCCCATTTGCGTTCTGGTTTTGAGTTTTTCAATCCTCCCTCCGTGTTCCTGTTTGTTGGGAGTTTGGTTGGTACTCATTATTACTAACTATTACTGAGACAGAACGCTTCGCTTGCAGTTTACGGTGGTGACGAACGCACGATAAGAAAATGCAGTAATGCAAAGGCGTCGTCTGCATGCCTCACACGCAGCACACTATCCAACATCCAAGTGAAGTACTGCCATTGTGAAAAAGAATTGTGCAATGGGCAGGAACGTTTGCCACCGCAGTGTCCTTTCGTATCGACCACGCTTTTGCTCGCTCTTTTGTGGCTACTGCTGCAATGAAGTCAGTCAGACCACCTGTTCCTCCGCCTTCTCTCCACGAAAGTACGCACCGGTGTGCCGAACCAAGCCACTTAACTACTCGTTCAGTCCTGCCCACCTCAAGGTTTCACTCAGCTGGCTTAGAAAAATTCAAGTTTTTTTTATAGTGGCATGGGCAGACCTTCAAAAGGTGTAGATAAAATTAAATAGTTTATTAAAGGTTATTGTTTGGTTGCCAGGGCTTTCGTTTCTCCCTGACTTACTATACAAAAAACGTACGTCCTATGAATATGTACGTATATGTTGGATAAACGTGCATAGCTTACTCAAGCCTATTTTGTTCAAAGAAAGCCTGATGTCCTTTTGCGTATGTTCTGCTTAAATTATAATTAATAAAGCCTCATGAAAGAATTTCCCACTCCCCTTAAACTGTGGATACTTATTTGAATGAATCCTTTTTGTCTTATCCTGTTTGCTTGAATAGACTATCGGTATTCATTATGCAGAAATCGCACATAGGACCCTACACCGGTGAAGGTCTGCCTAAATTATCACTTTGTAAGCCGAAAATATTTTGTTTTCGAGCAAAGTATTGAAGTTTGATTGTAAACTGCAATCCCCTACCGTTTTGGCCGGTTGGTTGATTTACTTACAGAGAGAGGACAGAAACACCGACGTCGTAAAGCACATCGCGTTTCGTAAGATCTCCAATGGCGTTAAGGCGCTGTCGGAATAAGTTGAAATAATTTGATCGGTGCAAGTGATAATTCGATAACGCCAGGTCACATATACGCTGCTTGCGGCATAGCTTACCATCCCAAATTTGTGGCAATCACCATAGTCATACAATTAGAATTATCAATTGGTTTCATTCTGTTGTAGGAAAACTTGAGTCCAGGGAAATTTCCTTTTGATTAACTTCATTGCTCGTTTCATTCCAGCACTAAAGATTCCAAGTAGTCGTAATAGGACAAGCTCTGATTACTCAGCCGGCAAAGTTATTCTACAAATCTAAGAACACGAAGGACAAAAAGTATAATAGTCGAATAATCCTTGCAGATTTGAGGGCAGCGGTTGCTTGACGGTTGTTTTTCACGGTGTTTTAATCCAAGGGGCATTTCAGTTCTGGGTTCATTCTTTCAATCCAGAAAAGTAGGGCTTCATGAGCATAAAATAAGAAAATCAGCAAACGTACAGCCAGTCCTCTCTCGCAGTTATAAAATGCTTGGCTGTACGCACTCGAGATGAACCAAAATAGAGAGTCTTGGTCAGCATGGCTTAAGGAGGGCATTTTGAATAAAATACACAGATGGTGTTAAGTTAAAACGTTGGAAATCACTGCTACAACGTCGGGACCATCTAGTTAGTAATGTTGAGTTGTAGTCACGTCCAGTATAACAGCCCTTGTCTAAACCTGAAGTTATCGCGTTCATAATCTCCCAAAGGTTAGGAAGAAGAAGCGGAGACGGGTTCATGGACCAAATTATGTTTGCACTGACGTTTCGAAAACCTTCTCGCTTTCATCGTCAGAGTTTAGTGGTAGTTGAGTCTGGTGGTCTTGAGTTAGTCCGCCTTGCCGTTTGCCTCAAATTATATCGGTGTTGGACGTGCGAACTTTAACTTGCCCATTCGTTGCCGATCACATTTGGTCTCCCGGAGGTCGGCTGCTGGTGGGCTGGCGTGACCTTCGTCCCCTCTGCGGTCAGCGTAGTTGTAGGCGAGTCAGTATGCTTGCTGGTCTCCCCCACGTCACCCGGCGGAGACCAAATGCGGTCGGAAACGAACGGGCAGGTCAAAGTTCGCACGTCCAACACCGATATAATTTGAGGCAAACGGCAAGGCGGACTAACTCAAGACCACCAGACTCAACTACCACTAAACTCTGACGATGAAAGCAAGAAGGTTTTCAAATCGTCAGTACAAATATAATTTGGTCCATGAACCCGCCTCCTGTTCTTCCTTACCTTTGGGAGATGATAAACACGAATCTTTCGGCATTTAAAACTGAAGTTCTACTTTACCGAATCCCGATGATGCTACGCATGACGAATGTGGGTTGATCTAAGCTGGTCGCATAGCCTTACTTTCTCCGCGTACAACAGGACTGGTTGAGACTACTATCCAAATATTTGCTGATCGGAAGGTTTACGAAGTAGTTTGCTCAAGATGCCATCTCACCAGTTGACTCACCGAGTCCCTTTGAAAGGAGACTTACAAGAATAGAGCTGTCCTTTCTGCAGTCAATTTAATAGATTTAACAAATGTCGCATTAATACTATAGGTGACACATTTGTCAGAAAAACCGATCTTGCGAGGCAGGTTCTTCTTTCTAAGCTCCACATCGCTATGGTCTGCCAAAAACAATACTCTAGCTGTTTGTGCCAAACAACGAAGTAGAGTGTTTTTCAGTTCAAGCAGTACGAAAATGCTGAGGTTCGTATATTGTGAAGATCAAGGTCTCTTCAGCTAGACCACATCCAGGATTTCTGCTTAAAAGGGCGTCTACGAAAGGGAGCAAACTTGAGCTTTCCAATTCAAGGGGAAATTAATCGATTGATGTGTTTGCGCTACAACCTTTATGAAGGCAGCTATATCGGTATCTACGGTGGGGATTGTAAAAATGTAACCACGTTACCGACCAAAATATCCTAGCTTAGTGTTATGATAGCCCAGTATCATTCTGACGTATTTCATATTCCGATAGTGTGACAATCTTGTAACGACCATCGATGGGCATGGGTGAAGAGACTGACAGGATTTCGCATCCCGTCTTTTTCCAAACTCCACACACAGCAAGTTAAACTGGTGAACTTTCGGATCTCGAGGATGTGAAGTGCCATTAAGACCCATTGAGAATTCACCGTCATAATCTGACGTTCGTTCCAAAGCAGGATTAAGTTATCTCGCTAGCTGGTAGTCTTCAAACTACGAGCCGTAGCGCGTCGTAAAAACCTCAAGTATTGACAGGAAGTATTGCCAATACAAGCGAACAGGCGTGTTCCAGGAAGCAATTGAGAAGAAGAAGACTCGATCGCTGGGACAATATGCTTATTCGCCTGACGTTTCGACATCCGTCGCGGATTCATCATCGGAGACATGCATAGGAAATAGTAGCAGAAATGGGTAATGCATGCACAGAAGTTTGCGGTATTTATAGGATACAGTCATTACTGAAAACATACAGCGACAATTAACGTTAATTGCCTTCTTGCGCGTGGATAGTTCGTTGGATGGCACGCGGGTTCTGACCTGTTGAACTTTCAACACGGACGGTGGGCTCGGGCATGATGATTGTTCGGCCACCTGGCTCTCCGGTGTTGGTGTAAGAGGAGGTGGCTCATTGCGGCTCATTCGACGAGACCCGACCACACGTTCGAATTTGATGAGGCCGAAATTCTCGCAAGAGGTGACCATCGGGTGAGCCGAGAACAACTTGAGTCATGGTTCACGGGCCCCCAATGCATAAACAAGTGCAACAATTTCCTCAATCCATATTCAATACTGAGATTCAATTTGGCCAAATCAAGTCGTTACTGTAGGAGCGGGCAGGCCACCGCTTCATCTTACGCCAACAGCGGAGGGCCAGACGGCCGAGCAATCATCACGCCCGAGCCCACCGCCCGTGACGAAACTTCAACAGGTCAGAGCCCGCGTGCCGTCCAACAAATTACCCACACGCAAGAAGGCAATTAACGTTAATTGTTGCTGTATGTTTACAGTAATGACTGCATCCTATAAATACTGCAAACTTCTGTGTATGCATTACCCGTTTCTGCTACTGTTCATGTCTCTGATGATGAATCCGCGACGGATGTCGAAACATCAGGCGAATAAACATATTGTCCTATTGATTCAGTCTTCTTCTTCTTCTCACAGGTAGCATTGTCGACATAGGCAAGGGGGTCTGGAATGGCTATTCCTGGCGTGTCAGCCGTTGTCAGCCAGTCCTACCCAGGCACAAGTGTTGCACCACTCGAAGCCCAAACTCGCGGCATTTTGATCAGAGTCTAATGCCCTAACCATTGAGCCACAAGCTCGTTGCCTTGCCAATTTATGCCAGGAGATAGTAGCACTCTCTAATGAAGCTTAAGCGACAGCTAACGCAACTCGCTTGTCCTGCTATGCTCTGCCTTGGGTCTCATTTCTCAGGCCCTGACAGCAGCCACAGCAGCTATTATTATAGACAGAATTTTGGACAAGGACAGGAAGACTGGAATGACCATTTCTGGCTTATTAGCCGTCGTCAGCCAGTCATACCCAGACCAAAGTGGTGCACCACATGAGCCTCGAAGTATCTAGTGGAAAACTGAGTTCTGTTAGCGGTCAGTGAAGCTTCATCAGCGAGTCTCAATCTCAAGTATGTCAGATTTTTATAGTAAAGAGATGAACACTCCACCCTCAGTCCCACGTTCCTTTCCAATCGCTGTGTTGATCAATGTAGCGCGAGTCCCCAAGGTGATCTTAAATTTCCAAAACAAGCGAACATGCGAGTCTCAGGAGGTAATTGAGAAGACGGCTCGATCGCTGGGCCAATACTTTAATTCGCCTGACGTTTTGAGATCCATCGCTGATTCGTCATCAGAGACATAGTCAACGAGCAGTAACAGTAAAAAAACTCCTTAGACATTGTTCATAAGTGTAGGTTTGAATGCCATTTGCGGGATTTTAATGAAAAAAACCGTCGCCCGTGGGTGAGGGGGTGTGAAGGGTATATGTAAATCGGATGGCCTGCTGCTGAAAGTGTTTGAAGCATGTCAGAAGCGTAGCAGATGGACCCGTAGCTGCGATCAAGTCATCTTCTTTTTCTTCTCGATCTTTGATTTACTGTTAAACAGTTTAGGGCTAGCTTTTACTGTAACACTTGCCCTCCCCCAAATTGTGGGCGCCGCAGCCGCTCTACTGATATTTTAAATACACGGAACCTCCATATGCGGGGTTAATGCAAGGCCTTAGACTCTAATTGGTCCACAGTTTTCGGGTTTAGCTCGACTATCAAATGTTTGGACATGTTTCCTTCGAAAATTCTGGTGTGGTTTACGGAATTATTAAAGGTACTAAAAACGTGGCTTGTCGAATGAGAACTAGGAAAATGTCTTGATATCTGGCCATATTTTGACCTGGAAACTCCAGACTGCAGCTGTAACTGTCCTCTTTTCGAAGAACCCGTATTTGGGTAAGAAACCATGCTGTGTGTGCTTCCAATCCCACCTCAGGCTACCGATCAGCTGGGCGGTGGCCTGTTGCTGGGGTTGGGGGAGAGAATGAGGTTGAACCTCAGCGCATTTCTTTCCTCACTATAAACAAGCTAATGCGCTTGAAGCTATGATGGTGCGCTAAAAGCCGTGGCTTGGAGGGTTGCCAACTTACGGGATAACTTGGATACCACAATCAGTCCTGTATGTGTTGTGTAACGTTGCTAACTGAGGGCTGAGAGTCAAGCTCAATGGCTCCTTCCCAATGTGGACTTTATGGCGCTGTGTGTGCGTAGGTGTGAAAGGTTATTGCGGTTGCTGATACTCATACCCTAAAAAATACCTCTCAGTGTTCACCTCAGAGTAACTCACATGAAGAGCTTTCTAGGTATGACCCTCCGTTTGGAATGTTGATTATCATTGCGTGAAACACACATACACAGGCACCTGCTCCGTGTCATTGAGGCTTTTGACAAAAGCATGAACTCAGTTTGGCAGGAGTTACCTTGGTAGTGGTCTTGGATACAACAAGCCGTAGGTTGTTTTCATACGGTAACCGTGAGAAGGGGTTTTTTAAGTTGATAAAACCGATTTACCAAAAAAGGATTTTGTAAAATAAGAAAAAGTCGTAAAATTTTGTTCAAATAATTTATTACGGTGGCTATAGGCCGACGGCGTTGGGCGCGTAAATCGAAAAAAGGCGCAAAAAACAAATCGAGCTCCAATTGAGCTCGAATGGAGCACGAATCGCTGTTGACAAACTTGGAAATGTGGAGTTTTATTCCGAAAACTTTCCATTCCCTAAAACCCAATAATAATGGATTTTTTGAAGACTTTTTGCAATACTAAGCAGAAACTTCGGGCTTTTTACATAAGATATCACTATTTTACACTGAACCTAACACTAACTCTAACCCCTTACCCTAAACCTAATCCTAACCCAAAAAATTACCCTAACCCTTACCCTAACCCTAATCGTGCTCAAATCGAGCTCGAATCGCTGTCGACAAACCTGGAAATGTGGAGTTTAGTTCCACCACTACCAAGAAAACTCCTGCCCTCAGTTCTATTTAGAAGAGCCAGGCTTTGATTATTCATCCTTCGTCGAAATACTACGTCCTGTTATCACAGCAAAAGGAAGCTTATTGACATGAAGGCTCGCATTCTCACTCGAACCCAGAATCAAAAACAATCGCAGATAAGCTGAACAAAAACACGTTCTAGCTAGTGGAGACCAGCACAGTTTATCTGGGAGTGGAAAAATGGAGAAATGAGGATAAAAGGGCGAGAAAAAGTAAAGAATGTCACGCAAGTGTTCTGCTCTGCAAAAAAATGCCAGTGTGCTTCACTACCGGTGGAGTGTCGCTCGCTATTGTATCCGCTGTCTGAAACGGTGTCATGCCTGTTATGTTACCTGCTGGTATGCCGCCAGTTGTTATTGTGTAAGAATGCCAAATACAGGGGGTTAAAAACGATTAGTTTACTCCAGACGTGGTTATGTACACAACAGTTTTTGCGACCACGCGTCCAAGGCGCCGTGCTTGTGGCTGCAAGCTTCGTTTGGCTGGCGTGCTCTAATTGGTCAATCCCCCGGAAATTACATGAAGGCCTTCGCCAAACATTCGATTGGCTAACACGAATACGTCATGACGGTTACAGAGCATTCTAGAAGGCACCGATTCGCTGGTTTGCATGCTTGAGCATCGAGCAAAGTTTGTCTGCTTTTAGAAGCATTCGTTAGTGATATTCCAACGCGCTGTGACCAATCCCACTCGAGTTTTAGACCACCTGGAGACTGTCAGCGGAGATTATTCAGTTTAACAGCCGGATAGTTTATAAGAGCGATAGATTGTCCTGCCACAGTCGAGGTTAACGTTGAGATATAAAAGCTCGTGTTGTTAAATGACGTGAGAATATATTTTCCTGGTATGTTCAGTGGCTTGTGGAGCCCTTCAGAAACGCAGAACATAGTTACCTATCTCACGAACCGTAGACATTACATAGCAAGCAGGAGTGCTCGCTCATTTGCTTCTGCTACCGAATGAAACCGCATGTGGATGGGCCCTGTGGTGACCCCATCTAAAGCACTTTTTTTCGTTTCCTGCGGAATAAAGGCAACCCTGATTCGGCGTTCAACTCAACAGAGCATTGTTCAGTGTTTTTCAGATATTTTGCAGTACCACTGGAATTCTCAAAACAAACTATCAGTTTGCCTGAAGTTAATAAAGGCACGAGGAGTTACGTCGGTTGAATACTATTTTTTGTCAGCCTCAACCTCTGTTCACACATTTGATCTAGGCGTTACCAACGTATGTGGAAAACACAAAATTAAATGAAAAAATGGATAGGTTCTTCGGAAAAATTAAGTTATGCATGGGAATTTTCGAGCTGTTGAAAGCAACCTATCCTCAGAAAAAGTAAACGAAGTGAGAAGGCATGAAAGTTACA
Source organism: Ligula intestinalis (assembly GCA_036362985.1). Taxonomy (NCBI): domain Eukaryota; kingdom Metazoa; phylum Platyhelminthes; class Cestoda; order Diphyllobothriidea; family Diphyllobothriidae; genus Ligula; species Ligula intestinalis. The sequence continues at coordinate 71,320,601 of JAYGXS010000003.1, read as the reverse complement.
CTAAACAGTTTAAGTGACAGGGCAGCTAGATCACTGACGTGTGAAGGAATGAGTCACGGTTTGTTTGGGGGTGGTGTGATGGCGGAAGGTGGGGGGCAGATGATTTGAGGAAGGCTGGGTTAGCGGTCGTAGATGTGTGATTAGGACGGGGGAGGGCAAGTCTCGATCTAAGGTTACCGCATTAGTCGTTCATATCAACGCGGAAGTCGATACTACCCGCAGTAGGATACCAAGCCTCCATGAATCCTCACGCTCGTTTTTCGTTGGCGACGATTTCAGTGTTAGTTCAGCGAAAATTCCCATTTCTACGATTGAAAAGTCGTGTTGGCAAACAATCGTTTTCGGTCATTCATCGTCAGGCCAATACATGACATGGGAAATAAAATTGGTCAATTAATTACAGCGATTATAGAATCGTCAAATTTAGGGAGGGGGGAGGGGGAGGAAAAGGGTGAGGGTAATTAAGCAGCTGAGTTTTCCCTCGTCTCCTGAACGCGGGCGCCTGTGCGGGTAGGACGCTGGTTGCCATGCCCAGATGAGACAGGGGGGATGTTCTCGCGGTCCGCAGATTGAGTTCTGTATGTCAGCCGCGCAGCTTGCGCGTGACTGTTCTCCGTAGCTTCGTCTTCTTTGGCTTCAGTAGGTGTTGGATTTCCGTGTGCAGTCGGCCAAGGGAGACCGATGGCTTGAACCAGCGCCTTTTGACAGCATAGAATGGGTTTTGCTAGCCGGATTGCCACTGCTTCTGCTGTGGCTAACACCCGTTTGCGCAAGCCTTTGGAGAAGTGCGTTGGCGTGTGGTATATGACCCGAAAGGCTTCACTCGCGTCCACTTGGTGGTTTGTATCAAGTAGGTGGGCGAGGATTGAGCTTAAGGTCGGTCTATTCTCCCCTCTACTGAGCCAAGCTGGTATGTGCTCGCGCATTCTCTTCTCCAGACGTCAGTGTTATCCCAATTCAAGCTATGGTCGTATTCGATTGCGTGTGCGAAGAAGAGAGAGAGGGAGTCCCGATGACAGAGAACTAATATATGTTCCTTGAAAATGGGGCCCAAGAGTTGACTTGTATGACCAACATACACACAAGAGCAATCTATGCATGGCATGCGATAAACCACATTTTAAGGATTTAAAGTTCAGCGAACGAACGTTTTCGATTAATTCATCATCAGGCAATACAGTAATATAAGGGAGGGTAGAGTTAACGAAAGTTTTAGGCAAACCAATCAGTAGTAAGAAGGGGAGAGAGGTGTAAAAGGATCAAAGGGGGAACAAGGGGATCAGATTCTAGTCTTAATTGGGGACAGAGACATGGAGCTGGGGGAAGAGGGGAAGGGGAAGGAGTCAGACAATTAGTTAATGTCATCCAGTGGTCCTAATCTCGGGTTATGTTGGCTTGTGTGAGGATGCAAGGTGTCAACGTCTTGAGACTGTGTTAGTGGCCTTTGGATGCTTGATGCCGCTGTCTCATCATTGTTTCGCGACGTAGTAAAAAGCGTGAGGGCGGATGTTGAAAAGGCTTTTGGCCATGAGAGCTTTAAGGCCACTTTAAATTCTTTCTGCGCACATAAAATTGTGTTTGTGAGGCGAATGGCGACTGCTTCTGCCGTCGCAAGTATCCGCTGACGCAGGAACTAGGAGTGTTTAGCCGGAACTTTATAGACGACTCTAAATGCCTGGTTGATGTCCACCCGATGACCGCTGTCTACTAAGTGAGCCAGAATTGCATTTGATATCGACTTAGTTTTGCTTCTGTTTATCCACGCAGGGTGATGCTCTCGCATGCACTTGGATAGACGTCTAATCGTTCGACCAATGTAACTTGCCCCACAGGAGCATGTAAAGTTGCAGATACACATTGATGTGGTCTGGAACGGCAGTCTATCCTTGCCTTCAAGGCGAAGAAGTGGAGTGCTTGAGAACAATAATCTTAACTTTGCTGCTGGATATGTACGCGCGATTGCAGCGTTCAGACGAAGCTGTAGAAGTTCACTTGCTGGATCTCCTTGAAAAGGCAATGTAAGAAATACGGTTTTCTTCTCAGCCGTCGGTACCTCCGGTTTTGCTGGACGTTCCTCTATAAACTTATCAATGAACTTATCGGGGAACCAATTTTCTTGAAGGTAATTTTAAAGCAGTGCGAGTTCGTCCTCCAGTGTCTCAGGAGAACATATTCTCCTAGCTCGGTTCGTGAGGCAGCGGACTAAGCCTCGTTTCTGACTTAGTAGCACCAAACTGTAGAAGTTAGTGTATTGCCCTATCCAGGTCTTCTTACGAAATACAGTTCTAATTATTGATCCATCAGATCTTCTACTAAGGAGGACGTCCAGAAAGGGGAGGCACTGTCTGTCCTCTTTTTCCAATGTGAAGGTTAACGCTGGGTGCACCTGATTCACTTTATCTAAGAATGTGTCAAGCTCAAGTCTTCCGTTTGCTATTATAAATATATCATCCCCATAGCGAGCATATGCTGGAAGGTCTTTTATAATAGGAGAAAGTTTGTTGCTCTCCATTTTTCCCATGAAAGTATCCGCTAAAAGAGGTCCAAGCGGTGATCCCATCGCTACCCCCATCGATTTGGCGGTAAAATTGGCCATTAAAGCTGAATTGCGCGTTTAAAGTGCAGCTTAAGCGTAATTGCTTCATGTCTCCGATCGGCATGCCGATTGGGAACTCTTTTTTAACAATCTTGTCACAAAAATTCTATGGTTTCTGTGAGGGGAATGTTGGTGAACAGTGACGTGACATCTAGGGATAACATCGTTTTACCGTCGATATTAGTTTTTCTTATGGATTCGACGAATTCAAACGTGTCCCGTAGGCTATGCGGTGCTATTTGGTGCCGAATCGGTTTCAACTTCTCTGTCCCCAATTAAGAATAGAATCTGATCCCCTTGATCATTTTACACCTCTCTCCCCCTTGTTACTACAGATTGGTTTGCCTAAAACTTTCGTTAACTCTACCGTCCCTTATATTACTGTATTGCCTGATGATGAATTAATCGAAAACGTTCGTTCGCAAGTTAAGCCAACTGTAAATTTGGTTTACACAGCGAACGATTCCACCGCATATTCAACACACTCAGTCTGAAATCTAGAAACTGGAAAGTAGGCGGATGACTTGTGACATAATCTCTTCCTGACGTTTATGCTGTCCGAACCAAAGATTTACCAAAAGGCGTAAATCCGTAGGTGAAAACAGATTTCTTCACAGTTGTGGACTATGCGAATCGCACCTACTCATTTCGGACTCCCAGACGTTGACACTTGATTTGCCAGAATCAGCCGCGTGATCAGGGAATCGGCATGATTCTCTTCATCCTGTTTACGGTAACCTTGGTCTTGCTTGGCTCTCATTCATTGTATGCGAAAGGGATTACTAGCCGGTACTCAACGGCAGTTCGTTCCCAACTTCACTTTTTGCCTCGCCGTTGCGGTATGTACGAAAAAATATGACTGTAATTTACGAGCTCTAGTGCATTCTACTGAAGTTATAAACTCATTTGACTACTACGCCTACAGTACTGCTACCGACAGCTACCAAACATTGCTCGGGGAAGTAAATATTCATCGCGTGTCCTCTCACTTACTTAAAAGTGGTCAGAGGACATCATTTTCCTACTGACCTCTAAGGTTTACATGAAGTCACTTTTTTACTCTGTAAACGTAGGAAAGTTTTTTTGTACATTGGTTTTTCAAGTAGTAAGGTCTTCCGCCTTCCTAAAAACTGGCACCTAAGTCCTTATCTAGGATCGAAATTCTCAAACATGTTTGCACGCAATCGTAGAGGGACCCTTCTCGGTTGGCTACCGGACGTATTTGTTCCGTTCTACCTTAGAGCTCGTCCTGGAGTCCTGACAGTGGCTAGGTAGTTTAGGCAGATGACCATTACGGCCAAAGACAAGGCAGATTGCGGAGGCCATTTCTGTTTGACTAGCCAGCATCAGCCAGCCATATCCATGGTCGCAGCCCTAAATGAAATATCATTTAAGTAGAATATCTGTTAAGGGAATTTCCATAAGCACCAGAAATAGCTGTAAATTGTCGTCAATTCTTATTTTTTTCAGGTGTGCTCATGCGATTTATTCCTACTTATCAATCCCCCTCCCTCGGAAATTTCTTAACAATATCTAATCAAAGGCCTACTCTAATAAAGTGGAAGTGACAGATGTTACATCTCACCAAATTATTTCCTAATGTGGCTGATGTCAACCTATAAATCCCCCTTCCTCAGAAATTCTCCAAGCCTATCTAACTAGAAGCCTACTCTTAAAAGGTGGAAATGACAGATGTTACTTCTCATGAAATTCTTTGGTAATGTGGCTAATGTCTCCCTATTAATTCCCCTCACCCAGAACTTCCTCAAGAATATGTAAAGGCCTTCTCGAATAAGGTGGAGGTGGCAGATGCTACGTCTCACCGACTTCCTTGCTAATGTGGCTAATGTTTACCTATCAATCCCCCTCGCTCCGAAATTTCCCAGGAAGCGACAGATGGCTTCTTTTGAACAGATGTTGTGAGAAGTCAATCTTATCACTATTCGTACCAAAATCCTCGTATTATCTTAGATGTTTAAAGGAAGACTTAACAGGAAATACAATTGGCACAATGAGGACCTATTTGTAAAAAACAAGGTTTTATTTCGCAGATTAACAAAATCAGTTTCTAGTTTATCCTAAGCGGTGCAGTAAACGCACTGCATCTGGCCTCCCAACGTAGATAAAGGGGGAGTGCCCATCTCTGAGCAAGCTTTTATACTGCGAGATGTACTGGCATTGAAGAAAATTAAACTGATATTACGGAAAGTATCTTTCGCCACTTTGTTGCATATGCTGACTTAGCAAGCCGTGTTTACATCTGCTGTACTTTATCCCACTTCCAGCCGAAACGATAATCGAAAGCTGGACTGTAAACAATTGACGTTTAAGGTACGAAAAAGTCTACTATAATTATTGGTTACCAGGCAACACTGACTTGTAGGTACCCTCTAGATACCTATACCCCCGCCAGAGTGCTTAACAAATTTTGTGGTCAAACATTTCATTCTTGGCTAGCTAACTTAAATTAATATGTAATTTTGGCGAAAGTGATATAAAATCTTCGTTGAGGTTGTCTCTAGCTGTCTTTTGAAGGTCCTTATGTATTATAGCTACCTACTAATTTTTTTTAAGTAGGTTGAATTACCTGTACACTTCTGGTTTTCTACACGCCGTCCATCGATCTAGCAGGGATTTTCTGATGGCATTGAAATGCAGAACAATTTTCCTAAGCCAAACACATTTTATAACTGCTAAAATCGCCAAACTAAGCAAATTTGACATTTTTGAACTACCCACGGGAAATACTGCTTACTTACAATTTTTCAGTAGGGTTATTTGCCTAATCTCCCTGCCTTTTGTACTTTGTTAAGGTTTTTCCCAGCTGGTGTTTGTGATACCCGTAGAAAATGTCTTTCAGTGAACTCGCCCGAGGTTTGGACACACCTTCCTTCATGCACGCGTTCGCCGTTGGTCGTGCGGGGGGGGGTTAGCAATGATATTAAAGCTACCGTCAGTGTCTTTTCCCAAGGTTTGAGTACGCGACCCAACTTGCCGTCGTAAATTTTTCATTGGACATACATATTGGGTTCTAAGTTCTTTCCTGGTATGTCCCGCCCGTACCCTCTCCGAATGTCATGCGTCCGCCAGCCTGCGGAGCGCGCTTCAAACTTTTCCCAGACGATACCCACGACACAATCCATTGAATATTCAATAAAATAAGATAATTTTGTTTTTATATGCCAAAATATAATAAAATTTGGTCAACATGATCCTTTGTTGCGCTGGTTACGATTGCCATTGAAGTGAAATTCGACAGTATGTAGGCGGAATGTAACGGAATGGAAATTCATCCTCCTATTGGTGGAATTTACTGATAAAAATCAGAGCCGGACTACTGAACATTTAGAGGTAGTTTTATCAATTATAAATTGACGGAATTTTCGGGGCCTCTTAAATCAGTTTTGCCGGTTACTGCACTCAAATAATGATAAACAACGAACAAAAATGTCTCCAGTTGACATTTAACGCTTGCTAATACCGTCGAACTTCATCTACGACCTAGCAACCTTAGAAGAAAAATATTAATTGCCAGGGAAGTTATTTTTGCAAAATAGTAAACAGTCCAGTTCTAACGGGTGGTCTGCGATAATGTGATAGATTTCATTCCAAAACAACCTTTGGCTGCATCGCCACAGCTCCATGCTTATACCTATGAACGTCTTAAAGCGATTCTCACTCATATGCTGAACTTAATTGTTCAGAAAAACATCTATTTTAGGCATCTGACGGCACGACACAAGCGGCCCTAGAAGACTTCATGTTACACACTTGGATTCCGTGAGCCCTTAAAATGAGTTTAACAAAAAACAAAAAATCAACTGGAGTTTATTCAGATAGAACAAGGGAGAGCAAAAGAGAGAGAGAACAACGGCCTAAAAACAAACTATCCATTTTTTGATGCTTAGCTCTCCAAAATTTGATAACGTACGCAGGATTTTATAAGATAACTGGAACAAGGAATTAAACTTAGAGTAAATGTTCCAACTAGCGATATCCATACTACAGAAGTGTGTGGCATTAAGACATACTCATTGCGAATCGGAGTCTATAGAGAAATTGCAGGTGTAAATGCTGTCTCTCACCAGGAGGCGAACACATATCGCTGACACTAGTAAACAAGACTTAACCGTTGATGAACGTTCACCGACTGCTAACGAAACTCACTCGTATCACTTTGCCTTGGGTCTCATATCTCGGGCCCTGACAGTGAGTTCCGTTAGCAGTTGGTGAGCATTCATCAACGAGTTTCAATATCTCCCGATCTTAACCAGCAAGACAACGAGCTCGTGGCCCAATGGTTAGAGTGTTGGACTCTGCCCGAAAAGGTCGCGAGTTCCAGCCTCGAGTGGTGCACCATTTGGGGTTGAGTATGACGGCTAATAAGCCAGAAATGCCCCCCCCAATCGCTCTTCTCTTTGCCGGCAATACTATCTGCCTAAGAACCGATAGCTCGCCTGCTTTAAGTCATCGTTGTAAATCAATCCCTCACAGCTGAGGTAGATAGCATAACGACCATAAATTTTGTCTTGCAAGCATCCCCCCACTTTGTCTCACTTAGAATGCTCAAACTCAGCAGTCTGCAATTATTAGGACCAAAATGTCTGCATGTATATGCTGCTGTCGCCTTGCTTAATTTTCGAAGGAATTAGTGCGCGAACCGGCAGTAAAGCCTTCCGAACAAACTCTTTCAGGCTCGATCCGGTCGTTAATATGAATATTTGAACTGAAAGTCGCCAGCTAATACGAAATAATTACGTAATTTTCACAGACTGCAAACAGACGGTCAGAAGTATACAAATACTTAATTATTTTCCACACTCAGAGCAGTACATAGGTTGTTCATATAGGTAATCAAATGAGCATTTGCCCTTGATTTTATCATTGCAAACGTGACACACCCTTGAGGGTCACAATAAATGTGGTTAGACTTCATGGGCGGATGTATCCAGGCCGAAACTGGGCGTCAATACTTCCTTCGACGTGTCTTGATATTCAGCTTAGTGTAGGCACGACCAATATTATGGTTATCGGGTTCTCGAATCCGAAGCTCCCAGCTAGTAGCAGTAACTGATGCTGAAGTTATTATCGCAGGGGGTTAGTTAAGTTAAACTCTAACAACTACCACCCTCAGACCTAGTTCCGTAGGAGAAGAGAAGTCATGGAAGGCCAGAAGGGAAGGAACAGTTTATTCTGTACAGAAGGAATGGAGAATATGCAGAAATAAGTGGACTGTCGAACCATACGTCCATCCACTAGGGCGACTTGGTCGAGAGTACCAGCTTGAGGACAGTCACCGCATTGAGTTTCTTTTGAGTTGGCCTTGAGAGCCAATGAGCTAACAGATTGAGGCTAGGCTACTGTGGGGGTCTCGCTTAGTCAGCAGGCATCCAATAGGTAAGTCGAGGCTTGCCATCACGAAGGTCTGCGCGGACTTCGGCCGCTGCATTATCAGTGGAGGAAAACTCCTAACTGATAGGTTGCAAAGCCACTTTAGGATGGCTGCTGAGGGCTTCATATCTATTTCGCCTAAATAACCTGGCCATAATCAATCTGTTTTGCAATAAGCATGGGCATATGCGAAGCAGAAAACATACACACATGTGGTCGCCTCAGTCCTCCGACTGGTGCAGAGGACTCACAGAAACAGTTAACGGTGGAAAGATGTCAGTTTCGAGTTTTTGTTGAAAAGACTAGGCACCGCTAGTCGTCTGGCCCCTGTAAAGAAGACAAAATCAGTCTTTTAAGATAAGAGTATATCACCGGATGTTTGTACTACATAGTGGTTTCTGTGATAACTTGGGATTCATTCCATTTAGCCTAGGCTTGATGAAAACGTTCAACAGGGCAGCCAATTTTCTTATTTATCGTTTCTTTGCGAATGCGCAGTTCAACACAGCTTGCTACCATGTTCACCCTCTTTGGATAGGGCTTGTCCTTGGTGTATTGGTGTCGGAAAACAAGGTCATGGTAGTTGATGGTGATCTTTCACAGCCCTTATAGGACAAAGTGTACCACTTAACAGGAGAGGGGATTCAAACCTCTGGAATTTCGCTTGATCTGCTTGTTATCTTGCTAATTACAGCTGGAAAGGTTCACTGGCAGAATGCGAGCATTGCTATTGTATGCAAGACCATGAGAAACCCTCGGATTTGTTTCACTGATTCTCTAGATCTTTACCTATGTAGTCCTTCAGAAAAGATGTAATGAGCGGAGCCACCTTAAACTATAACAGGATTTGGTCAACTGTACCAGGTGGTCCTCGGGGTCTTTGCAAAAAGGAGGATCAAATTAGTTGAAATTCTTCAATTTCTCTGAGTAAAGTTCACTTTCGATATTGTCCACTTGGCCGAGCCGTATACGGAATTTTTCCTAGGGGGTTGCAAATGTAAGCTTTCGGAGTTTGAGTAAACCACTGAATCTGATTACAATTGCCTTTTCCCAGTTGGCCGTATTATATTTTTGTGCACAGGTGTATTTAGACTGATCATAGAGGGGATTGTTGCATCGTAGAACATCGACCAGTGAGGCATATGCTGGTCTTCTAACTTTATTCTACGTGACCCCAGACGGTATTTGTTAGTTCTGTGCCACTGTCCCTATTTATCTTCCCATCGCTTCCATTTTAGTGGGTTGTCTGTCGTTGGTCCTTTCTCTAATCATTTTGAAGTGCATATTGGGCACACTCTGAGTCATCTGTGAGAGATCTTATGCGTTTTCTGAGCCCTTTTACCTCACTTTACTAATCATATTTTTTTGGACAACCTTAACTCGGGGATTTTGACCTTTTGGTCGAATTTAGCTGTATGAGGCTGTAGGTCTCTAGGAGATAAAATGAGTAACATTGTGCTAGATATATAGTTATTTCGAGAGCATGATCCGCTGTCTTAGTTTAAATGCGTAACCTCGTACACGCTGGTGAGTTAAATTAGGTTTTATACATATGCGATTGAGCAAGGCTATCGTAATTGCTGAAAAAATTCAATGAAATTAACTGCGAATTGCAGTTCTTCCAATTAATAAAATTAACTCATCTAACTAGGAGTTTTTGATGTTCTAGACTAGGATTTACCTGATCAATTAAGCAAACGAACTTCGCCCACCAGGCAAATCCTAACCATCAACTTCATGAATTCTAGCAAATTCATTTGAAACAGAGATAAGAGAATGAAAAAGCAAAATTTACGAAATTCGGTAATTCCTTGTTCGCTCATAAAACCAACCTTATTTGTGCTGCCGATGTCCCTCTTCGTAATCTGAAGAGCTGTGGCCATATTTATTGTGATAATAACAAGTGACTTTGCAGATATAACCATATTCTATAATTCACTCATCACTCGATTTGCAACTCAGTCGCATATGCAAGGTAACATATCTGGCATCGAAATCAATTAAGCCTGGATTTAATACCGTATTCTCATGTAAGCAGAACCACATGATAGTAAAACGAACAAAAAACTCTTTAATAACGCTTTATCCTCATCTATACGAAATTTAACTCATGTATCAGCAATAGGTCCCAGTAACCTCTAGTTACTTAGAACTGTTTTGATAACGCACTAACATTTCCTACCTCCGCTACAAATTCTCAGTAGCTTCGCTGGCGCTCGAACCTTTGCACTCTGTATCGCAGGGGGTTAATTAAGTTAAACCCTAGCAACTGCGATCTTCAGACTTGGCTCCTTAGGGGAGGACAAGACATGGGGGCTAAGTAGTAGGAACAGTTTATTCTGTACAAAAGGAGGGGAGACTAGATAGGAGGTATTTGACTACCAGACCACACGTCCATCTGCTAGGTCTGAAGTGAAGGCCCGGCGGTAGTCATCCCAGTGGCCACAGGGAGTGGTCTTTATGTGAAAGGTGATTAGCCAGATGGCTGGTGGATAGGCATAGGCGGTCAGTGCATGTGCATTCCTTGGCAGCGGTGAGGCGTGAGCGCGCGTTCCCGCGAGAGCGTCCACGGGCAGTGAGCCACCACAGCTGGCATGCAACGGCTTTTTCTGTCTGTGCAACGAATCCTTCCATTTTCTTTTTCTTCAGGCAATGATGATTCGCGAGTGATCCGGAAGTGTAGCACTGCTGTCGCCACAGATGGCTGCATCATAAGAGCCTCCCATGAAGATAACCAGATCAGCTACTGCCATTGCTCAACGGAATTGTGCAACTTTGCCTCCTCAAGTTTCTTTGCTCCCAAGACCCATCTTGGTGTCCTCTTAGTCCTACGTTTATTTTTTAAGTAGTACTGATTCCATCCAGTGCGTAACTCCTCTGCCTTTCCCCTTCATGTCCTTTACTCACTTATGCATTTGTCTTAGTGGTGCTTTGAACAAAACTGTCAACTTTTATCTGACTCGCATTGAGTACAGCAGACCGCATTCATTGCTCTTCCATAATCACCTTGTTTATTTGCTGTAATTTTGCCGGATCATTGCAGTAGGTAGTGCGTATTTAGTCATCATTATAAAAATTGTGCATATTTTTTCGACTGTTCTTTACAACTGCTTGTCGATCTGAAAAATGCAGACTGGTCGCTGGGGAGGGGATTAATGACTGCTGTTAAAACAGCATGAAGAGGAAACAAGGATCAATATGGCAAAATAACTTTTGAGGCAACCTTAAAAGCGTACCTTCGCTTCCAGAGGCAGGCAATTAAAGTTTCCAAATTTCCCGATTAAAATTGACTTTTCAGCTGTGAAGCTGCAGCTGACCTCGTTATTTCGACATGGCGGGGTAACAGAATAAGCTGTCTAGATAATAAAAATCACCAAATCTATTTCTCCAGTTACAAGGGGTTATGTCCATCCCTCACTATCTTGAGTTGAAGGGCACTTTGTACGGGAAAGAGTTTGTGAATATTCTTGAACAGACTCCAGAAGGCTACTCCGTCAAATTTTTGAAGGTTTCGCAACTTGTCACTATAAAGTCTGGGAGCAGTAGTTTGTGGTGGATAAAAGTAGATACTAGAAGGAAAAAAGTTTGCCGGACCATACACTCGTTCGAGAAAAGCCAATGCTTAACAGAAAACTCGACAACATAAGAACAAGTGCCAAGGAAGGCGTACTGCCTTAGACTGCTGTAGAAAGTCACCGAACTACCAGATTTCGTATTATTTTTAGATCAGAAGTCCTTATATTATAGATAAAACGTGAGAAGACGGTGTACCCACTGAAAATAGATTTTACGTCCATTCGGCATAGGAGTAACAATCCTGGTAAACATTTTCAAGGTAAGCAAAATGGCTACCTTCATATCTTATGTAGGACTATGCTTTAGGTGAGCCAAATTACTTATTAAGAAAGGACTCCTGAGACGGTATGTTAATTACGTAGTTCTTAACAAAGGTTTCGCAACTCTATAACTAACAAACCGCCACCTTAGACTAGAGTTTAGACCAGATGTCCATAAGAAATAATTCTCCTGTGGCAAAAGCTGTCCAAGGTAACTTGCCGTCGTCTATTTTACTCTCGACCCAGAAAATACCTTGGTCATTCTCTAGTGCAGTGAGAATGCTCTCATATTAACTTCGCCACTAATCGATATTCGTCGAAACTTGTCTCCAGAATAATTTGGACCAAATGCTGCCGTTTCATTGGAGGTAGCCAAACACTTTTTTGAGGTTTGAATCTGGCCAATAGCAAGCCACTTCAAAATTTTCTTAATATTGCCATGAGTAACTTTCTTTTGGTGTTTTACGCGTTCTGGTCCTACCGTAAAATGTATGCTCCCATTGAAAACACCCTAAGACGTCTTGTGTTATCCCACGTTTTTCTAGGCACCAAAATATTATTTCATATTTTGAAATATTACGTGATGTGAACGGATGTTTCAAAATACAGTACCTACTATGTTGAAATCAGGTGACTGATGTGTGGCTCAGCACATATGAAGTCAGATTCATTCAGGCTGCGCTTACTGGACAAAGACGCCGTTTGTTTTCAAATCCAGTTACTGTAAATATAAGTCCACAATACTGGTCAAAAACGTTGCTATGACCAGGCTACCGATCCACTGCCCGCGTATCTATGATTGAAGCGATGAGGGCTGTAATATAGGCTGCTCTTAAAATATTTTCCGATTGAAAATTGGGTTACTGCCAGCAGTATAGAGCCAAGCATGTACACTCATATTTCAAAGGTTTCTCCTGCTTGAATCTCGCACGAGAGGTGTCCTGCTATTTGATTAAAATTCACTTTAGAGCTTCTCAGAAAGCGCCTCTCAGTTTACTCGCGGACTCAAAATACTAGCATGCTTCAATCGGAATTTTCAGAAAAAATTAATTATTTTTATATTGAGAAAAAAGATGGCAGGGGTTTCCTTGGTAGCGCGCATATGTTCTTATATTTACATGCCTACACAATTAATTTCTGTTAGGGTTAGAATTAAAGTAAGGGTTAGGGTAAGTGTTAGCGTTAGGGTTAGGGATAGGTTTATGGTTAGGGTAAGGGCTGGGGTCGGAGTAGGCATTTAAATATAAATAAGAACATATGTGCACTACCAAGGTAACTCATGCCAAAAAGACGACTCTTCTCAATTACTTCCTGGAAATCACATTTTCGCTTGTATTGGTCATTTTTATTTCAGTAAATATTGATTTATAAACCAACCAATGGTCGTTTTTGCTGCTTTGAGACATTGGAAACGTGGCATGGCTGCTCTTCGCGCGACAAGGATTTGCTTGTGGATCTCGTGAGATATTACGAGTTTATAAATATACTGCATGGGAGAGCATACGTAAATGTGGCGCTGGAAGAGGCCGACTTTGCAGGTGACCTAGTGCATGCTGGCGGTAGCTTATCAACGAAGCAGGCAAAATCTCAAATAGATGGGCTTTGTGACGTTGAAGGTGGTGACGTAGAGTCATTTAATTTTGTGTCTAAGCTACTTACACAAATTAAGTAGCACTATAAAATTACCTATAGAGATTCCTAGAGGGGGTGCTACGACCTCAGTAATCTCAAGCCTACGCGGCCCTAATTCTATTCATTCGAAAAATAATTAGAATCATGTTTTATGCCCAGATCCAAGTGGGGTATAATGTTGGTAGGATGTTTAGAAATTGCATAATTGCCTTTCGGAAATAGCCAGTGCCAGTTAAAAGGCTGACTGGTTGCTATTATGACATATTTTCATCGAATTCAACCAATCGATGCATATTCAAAGACAGTGTATTGCTTTCAATTTACTTTCCACAGTAGTTAAACGTCAAATATCGTGCTCGAAAAATGCTCCATCAGTGAGTTAACTTTACCACAAGAAATATAACTGTACAGGAATACCGAATATGTAACCTGATGCATCGTGTGCTAAGTATCAGGCGAAATTGAAAGCATCAAGCTTAGCAAGGCTTAAATGTGGCACACTTCATCGCATCTAACAAAGTTAAAGGTTAATGTTGGATGCCCCACGAGCCGCAGAGCCCAAGGAACAAGTAAGAAAGCGGGAAATATGGTTGTAGAGCTAGTGTTGACTGTCTCATTCGCATTAGGAGGAGCCCTAGCTGAGTCGCTCGCACGTATCCCTGATGACTCGTTCCACGCTACACTATCGATCGCCCCATAGGCCGTGCGCATGACGATGTCACATAAGCTGTGGACGGGATTAGTGCTCTATCCAACTATTCAGATGAGCCGGAAAGCCAGCCCTTCAAGGACACTACCAAATTGGTCCGATTGCAGTGTCACCTTGTAGATACGCGTATGCTCCTTTTGGTCTATGTAAGTCAATACACTTTCATTCTTCCAGCCTTGCTGTTGGGCTTTCATTTTGGGATTTGATAGAAGTTCAGCGATGATACTCATGTAAGCATTGAGGAAGTCAAGTTAAGCGAACGAACGTTTTCGATTAATTCATCATCAGGCAATACAGTAATATAAGGGAGGGTAGAGTTAACGAAAGTTTTAGGCACACCAATCAGTAGTAACAAGGGGGAGAGAGGGAGGAGAGGTGTAGAAGGATCAAGGGGGATCAAGGGGATCAGATTCTAGTCTTAATTGGGCACAGAGAAATGGGGTGGGGGGGGGGAGGGGAAGGGGAAGGTGTCAGACAATTAGTTCATGTCATCCAGTGGTCCTCGTCTCGGTTTTTTTTGGGTTGTGTGAGGACGCAAGGTGTCAAGGTCTTGAGACTGTGTCGGTGGCCTTTGGATGCTTGATACCGCTGTCTCATCATTGTTTCGCGGCGTAGTAAGAGGCGTGAGGGCAGATTTTGAAAAGGCTTTTGGCCACGGGAGCCTTAGGGCCGCTACAAATGCTTTCTGCACACATAAAATTGGGTTTGTGAGGCGAATGGCGACTGCTTCTGCCGTCGCAAGTATCCGCTGACGCAGGAACTTGAAGTGTTTAGCCGGAACTTTGTAGACGACTCTAAATGCTTGGTTGACGTCTACCCGATGACCGCTGTCTACCAAGTGAGCCAGAATTGCGCTTGATATTGACTTAGTTTCGCCTCTGTTTAGCCACGCAGGGTAATGTTCTCTCATGCACTTGGATAGACGTCTAATCGTTCGACCATTGTAACTTGCCCCACAGGAGCATGTAAAGTTGTAGATACACATTGATGTGGTCTGTAACGGCAGTCTATCCTTGCCTTCAAGGCGAAGAAGTGGAGTGCTTGAGAACAATAATTTTAACTTTGCTGCTGGATATGTACGCGCGATTGCAGCGTTCAGACGAAGCTGTAGAAGTTCGCTTGCTGGATCACCTTGAAAAGGCAATGTAAGAAATACGGTTTTCTTCTCAGCCGTCGGTACCTCCGGTCTTGCTGGACGTTCCTCGATAAACTTATCAATGAACTTATCGGGGAACCAATTTTCCTGAAGGTAATTTTTAAGCAGTGCGAGTTCGTCCTCCAGTGTCTCAGGAGAACATATTCTCCTAGCTCGGTTCGTGAGGCAGCGGACTAAGCCTCGTTTCTGACTTAGTAGCACCAAACTGTAGAAGTTAGTGTATTGCCCTATCCAGGTCTTCTTACGAAATACAGTTCTAATTATTGATCCATCAGATCTTCTACTAAGGAGGACGTCCAGAAAGGGGAGGCACTGTCTGTCCTCTTTTTCCAAAGTGAAGGTTAACGCTGAGTGCACCTGATTCACTTTATCTAAGAATGTGTCAAGCTCAAGTCTTCCGTCTGCTATTATAAATATATCATCCACATAGCGAGCATATGCTGGAAGGTCTTTTATAATAGGAGAAAGTTTGTTGCTCTCAATTTCGCCCATGAAAATATCGGCTAAAAGAGGTCCAAGCGGTGATCCCATCGCTACCCCATCGATTCGGCGGTAAAATTGACCATTTGATAGAAGTGTTGTTGGTGGGTGAACATCTAGGCTTGTGGCAAGGTTATAACAGCTCCCTACTTGCTATGCATCGGAACGGTCAGACAAAGAGTGGGAGTTGGGAGCCACGGCACTTAGACACTGCATTGGAGGGGCGGCCTTGCGTCCGATCTCCTGACTTTGGTTTGACACCGACTGCAGGTGAGTGAGGGTAGGTAATGGGGTGGATCAGGCGCAAGATCGACTTTTACTTCAAATGAAATCAGGTGTGGTGTTCTGGCCTGCATTGGAGAAACCGGCCAACGCTGGATCCCATTTCGGCCACCTTGACTCTGTCATCACGCCGGCGGCTGAAGGTGAGGAGCGCTGTAGATCTTGCGCAACGTCTACAATAACTTAAAACTAAACCCTGTCACGGTTCATCTTCCCTGCACCCTGCGTCGAAATCGATGGTCGAACTGTCGACGAAACATGTGTATAGTTAGAGTGCACTTCAAAACAACAACAAAAATAGTCAATGCTGTGAGTAAAGCAAAAAAAATGGGTGAAAAGTCTCTTTTTTGAAAACAAGTTGGAACAAGGGCAGTATCTTGAAAAAACGCAAGCTACTGCCTCAGAGGGGGATTCCAGAAGTTGTTGACAAGAATTATTAACAGATCAGTGCCTGTAGACTTTAATTTGCCAACCAAAGTAAGTAGGATATAGGTCTTAAAAGTGCATTTGATGGGGGCAAATAGGGAAACAAAATTTGGACTGGACACCTCTAGCGACCTCTCACTTCGGATCCGGTGCCTTCGCGGCTGGACTGCACGAGTCCGAAAGTCAACTATATTCTACCCTTTTTCCCATTCCCTCTGTACAAAATATACTGCTCCTACCGCTCTGGTCTCCCACTTCTTCCCACAAGGAACCAGGCCTGAAGATCGTAGTGGCGAAGGTTAACTTCCTACCGTAAAACCCCGCAATAGACTCAAAAAACTGACCAGGTCTGGTTGAGACTTTAAAACCGGGGAAAAGCCACTAATATAGGCACTGTTTAGCCTCAATGTCAGTAAGCTTACGCATTCCAAAATGCCAAGATAAAATCCAAATAGCAAAAATTCCGTGTTACCTAGGGAGCATTTTCTAGTCTGGATGTTTCCTCAGACAAACGTTCACATCGTTTAAGCGGAAAACCGACACGGATAATGTGTATGCAATCAAGGATGCAATTAAGGATGCACTTACCTTCATGGCCAGCCTGTACAGTTCAACCACCAGGCATGGCTATGAAATAGAGGATTTTTAACTGAACTCGCTTTACGGAAAACCACCGAGACACTTTGCAAGCATGCACCTTTTTATACCACAATAATTGCGTCAATTGTTGGGTTTCTGAAAGAAGTAACGAAAAACTGACGGAGTCCTCATGCATTCACACTTTTTGACCAAATTAGAGTATTTCTACTGAAAAAGATTTGAGTAGATGTAATTGTAATTGATGTAATTGTTCTGATTTGGATGCTTTTGAGCAGTCACATGCGGAGTTTTTGGCAAGGACAAATATTGACGTCTGTAGCAGCTACTTACGTGGTGCCGAAGCCTTTAAGTCACCCTACAAGGCAGCTAGTGAGTTAAAATTCTGCACTTCAAATGGATAATTCGGGCAAAATCCAATTGCAGGTCTCTGAAAGAAGTATCCGCAAACAGCGAAATCTTCCGATATTTCCACCAAACAAGCAAAGGCTTACCCATTAACGCTCTAGGCCAAATCGGTAGGACGAGATTATTCAACGCCCACATTTTCCGTCTTCTAGATGCCATTTGTTTACTCTAACTGCGTAGTTTCTATCGGTGCTGGCAGCACAAATCTTTACGGATGTCTGACATTTGCATGTCGTCGAAGGCCTCCGAAGCCTTCAAAATTCCGAAAAGTTATCATCTCAACGGTCTGATCACAGTCATACACAGGGCGAACGACAGCATCCTTACCGGTCTCCTCCGATCTATCTCGCTCGTGAGAACCCCGAACCTGTCGTATAGTCCGGTGTAATCTGACTTTACCTGCTGATCTCCGAACCCCTACAAAGAGACCGCATGCTCGCAGGAAATCCCAAGTGTTCTACAGAATCATCACGTAAAGCTGAGAAATTTGGCAAGCTCATCTTGCCATGTTGTGCTTATTTCTTACTACTCAGCTATTGACACAGTTAAAGCATATATGAGCAGATTGCTCCCCTCTTACACATAAGACCTCTCCTGAAACCTCAAGATGGAGTTTAAATATTGCAAAAGGTCAGCCTGCTAACGGTAAATGGCACCATGTGACACAAAGATATGGTTATACTGCAGATAGTTCTCAATAACTGTTAATCAACCAATGAGAGGATACAGTCTGGTAGATAGAGTTGAAAGTGTAGAACGCAAGGAGAGCGCGGAGTTGCTGATTTCACTGATAACACTAATACTACCAGCGCCACTGAAATTGCCCTATTCCTGTTGCATTGACTTAGACTGTTCTACTGTACATACCTGATACTGCATAATCGCACTGCTCTCATTTCGGCTAATGCTTGTAGTTTGCTCTCTCCTTACATTATTCATCAATTCTACTTTTAAAGGTACTTGCGCTATGCCACTATCAATTAAGTAGAAAAAAACTGCGGCTACCAGTACTATCAGTATAAAGACCTAGCAGTAGAAGCACGAGTCGAAGCAGCAACAATGTGAAGCTAGTTATAACCCTTACCTGTCGGATGAGGCAGAATCACCTCAGCAGATATCCTCATATTCCCATCCGGTATACCAAATTGATAAAAATAGGATGCAGGTCATATTTCTGAACTATTAGTTCTGTTAAAGAATTTTACTAAGTGCCCACGACCAGCTGACTGCTGGAGAATCTTGCTTTCTACTAAACAGATGATACGTTGCAAATCCTGAGCTAAAACCAGATATTGCAGATATCGTAAAAGTCCAAAATTAGTGAAGGCAAAGCGGCAATAGATCACTAGCTATTATTACATGCACGCTCTTAAACCCTTCTGTTTTACAAAAATCCCAACATACGCTATGATTACACACTGGATTGCAAATTCATACATGCATGCACATGCTTGCCACTTACTGGCTCTAGCAAACATGATTACTAGAAGTAGCAATTTTCGCATAGGCCCAGCACTTCTAGCAGAAGTATACTTGACTGAAAATATAATATGTCACTTTATTACCCCCCAAAGCGTGATGCATCATCAGCTATTACTACATGTACCTTCCCCTTAAAAGTAGTAAAATGGAGATAAAAGCAACACGGCCCCGGACCTGACAACAATCAGCGTCATTTTTTGACGAATATTTAGCAGCACTAAATGGATTAGGATACACCGCGAGAAACAGCAGCATAAACAGTAATTGCAGCAGCAGCAGCAACAGATATGCGAGACTCGGGCGCCTCGAATATTTCTGGGCACCTACTGTGGGTGGGTGAGTGAGGGTAAACAGTGCAGTAGTAACTGCGCAAAAGTTATTGTAACACCATGTAACATGTCAGAACCAGCGATAAAAAATAAATATTGCCTCGCTAAAAATAATGTGACACCGCCAGATGGACAGGGCTGCGAGAGCGGAACCCGAGGAAAGCGCACATGCCCTAGTGTAACCACCACCAATACAAATTATCAGCATCAATGAAGTTGCCCGTTCCTGTTGCATTGACTTAGACTGCCCTACTGTACCCACATGATATTGTATTGTCGGACTTCTGCCCTTCAGGACTTTACGTGCAGTGCGCTCCCACTTGTATGTACTCCTCATTACTAATCTTAATGCTACTTGCACTAGCCCACTATTAGTTAAATAGAAATAACACTGCCGCTGCCAGTACTATCAGTATAAAGAACTAGCAGTAGAAGCGCGAGTCGTAGCAACAACAGTTTTAGGACTCTCAAGAAAAAAAGTCCGAAATAACCATCCCATAATAGTCTTCGAGGCTCTATTAGCTCAAAAATAACACTAGTACTACTATAGCTGATAACGAGAGCAACCCCCTTGTGTGCAGCAAGCAATACCACATCATGCATTCTCCGACTCTGTCAGCTTCAAACGCTCGAACATTGTCGATGAAGCTAAAAGTTCGGAAGTCCAAACAGTCGCGTAAATGGGACATTCTAGAAACCCAGTCACGCCCACCCCCGCCTTTACTGGTGTCGATGACAGACCTAAGTTCAAACTCTAATCCCAACGAAAAGTTTGAACCGAACGGCGCTAATTGCAGGATGCGCTGTGAGCTCAGGTGTTTCAGGCGAACAAGGACCCCTTGCGTCCACGACTCAATTTTGTTCACTAGATAACTTAATACGGGCTCGAGTATGTGCCCCTTGTCAGTCACCAACCTAGACAAACAGGACCAAGCTCTCTCCCCCCACCCCCAACTGCGTCCGTGGCCGAACTAGGTACAAACCATAGTCCCGACAAAAAGTTTGCGCAAGGCGGCGCGAATCGCAGGATGCGTCGTAAGCCTAGGTGTTCCAGGTGAACAAGGTCCCTTTACGTCCAAGACTCGAAATGTACACTTGATTACGTATCACTGGCACGAGTATATACCCCCGCCAGTCGTCGACCTAGACCAACAAAATGAGGCCCATGACGGGTCAAAAGGGGTAAGAACAGCTAGGTGCGGCCTCAATCCACCCTTCCCCGTCACGCAGGGCAGATTTAGGAACGGATTAAATGAGCAAAGGGAAGAGAACGTAAACAAAGACCGGAGAAAAGCATGCACCCCCGAGCAGTCTAAACGCAGCTCGGCGGAGGACGTGGAAACTCCCTTGGACGCGAAATCGGGTACTAGATGACTCTAAGCTGCACTTTGTCATTGGCTATTCAAAAGCCAATCGGGGTGTCATTCGAAAAAGTGCTTTTTAACGTGAATTGATAGACTTCAACAGCTACCTCGCTCGTGAGAACCCCGAACCTGTCGTGTAGACCGGTGTAATCTGACTGTACCTGCTGATCTCCGAACCCTTACAAAGAGACCACATGCTCGCAGTAAATCCCAAGTGTTCTACAGAATCACCACGTGAAGCTGAGAAATTTGGCAAGCTCATCTTACCATGTTATGCTTATGGCTTACTACTCAGCTATTGACACAGTTAATAGCTACTTCGAAAAGCAAAACTCAGTAAAATCATATCAATCGCAATCCGTCGAGCAACTGACCACACCCTCAGCCCAAAGCGAGAAATGCTCTGTGCATTGAACAGTGGACTAACAGCCTGACCATGATAGCCGACGTGACTTGAACTCTTGCCAGAGATGACATCGCTCGCGGGACGGAACCATTACTGAACTATATTACTGCGAAACTACTACAGTGCATTGGCCACTGGGTGCCCCCTAAACGACTCGCCTGAAGATCGCGCTTGAGTAAACACGGGGGCCAAATCAATACACGGCAAACACTACTCGGGGTACGAGTAATGTAAGGTTACCCAATACAGATTATCTAAAGACCACTATACCGAAATACTCCCCACCATATTGAGCTATAATTACTTAAACCTAGCCTCTAGTGTAGGTCTCAGAAATACAGTCGAGGATCTTAGTTCCGATCCTATATGGTTCTGCTTTGGCTTAGCATAACCCCTCTAGCCAAATATAGCTAGGCTCACTGAAGCCCCAGCTAAACAAAATCCGAATCTAACCCAGCTTTAGGCGAGTTGTCAAACAAATTGCTATACAACAAGGAGGGTAGCTCATCTCCAAGCATATGTAGTCGGGTCTCTTAGTTCAGATCTATACAACTATTTGGCCTATACCCTTCCTATAAACCTAGTTTCCAAGTCATAGCTCACTGCAGCCATATCAGGTATTCTTCAGAAGGTAACTACAATAATAACCCAACTAGGTTCTCACTCCAGAGATCAAACTCTAAGGATGATTAAAGGGAAACCAATACCGATAGATACCGAACACATGTTGCTGCTACTGCTGATGATGACTATTACTATTTAAGTATTATGATGCCTTGCTGTTGCAAATAAAGGTCGTTAGTAACAAGGATTTAAAGCGACTGTGACACCACGCAAATGGGCCATCCGGACTTGATACTTCCTCAAATGGCGGAATAACTGGCACAACTGAGGGCACGGGAGTCAAGTGGGCCAGCTGTGTCACACAGCTCCCTTGACGGGGGGGCATGAAATAGCAAGACATGATACAGCATGACATGACATAACATCTGCAAGCTACGGCTGCACAAGCTACGACAATCACAATCACCATACGTGGACAGCTGTTAGCCGATTACAATTTATATCGCCAAAGGACGGTCTTGACACCGAGGCCCGTTGTTACTACTATAAGTATTCCTGATGAGTCGTATCTACATCACGGACACGCATTCTCGCCGGCTGTCTTACAAATCAACCCGAAGGAAAGCTTGGGACGCATGTAAGCTCATTTATTTTTAATTCTTTGATTAAAGCGTAGTTTCTCTGAACAGCAGCATAAAAATTGTTTTATTGGCTACACATAACTCCAACTTACCTTACCTTAAACTCTAATTGGCTGTTAAATCATTACCCAGCTTATACACAAATGCACGCCTTAATTCGTGCAGTTGAGTCTCTAAGCTAGACCTGCCTGGCTTTATAGTACAGCCGAGTCCTCAAAGCTTAGCCCAGGCCTTCTAGTCTATTGCAGTCTCTGCAACACGGTTGTCGTCTATTAGCGGTACTTTTAGCCCACCTATTTAAAAAGATGGTGGGCAGACCTCTGACAAATGACAGCGGCAGAGCTAGCACAAGTTCTACTACACAGATTGGGAGTGCATACTGGGTGCGACTCCTTAAACAGCATACACAGGCAGTACTAATAGCATACTAAGTACTAGCCTTACTAAATTAGCACTTCTAGCATAGACAAGTAACTATATCGGCAGCTTCTTAGTGCGTACAGTACCATGGATAGAGATGAAAGTGCGGAAACCATGACAAACGCAGCCATGCTGATGACCCCAAGCATGCACTTACCCGAAATAGTTAAACCCAGATAAACCCTCCCTGTTGGCTAAATCAGCGTCACCTCTGATACATGGTGGCGTCAGTGCCAGCATCAGTACTAGTAGACATGAGCCCAGCGCAAACCTTAATCAGCATCACTTCTGACTAACAGTACCAATACGAACAAGTAATATCACAAAGTCACACCCTAGTATGTAGTTATAGAAGAAAGGTTTACCTAAGTCTGGCCAGACACCTACTAGGAATGCGTGAGGACAGATAGCACAGTAGTACCAACGCAAAAGGCTACTGTCACTTAAGACTAAGTTAGGCGATTGTATTGGCTTGCATTTGATGCAGCAGCCGCGCCAGCTCCCGTCTAGTCTTCGTGACACATGGGAGAAGGTGAAGAGTGCGGAGCCGCTAACTACGTCCTCTATCACTGTAAAATAAACCCTGAGGCCGTCACCTCCTGTACCAACCTGTTGGTGCACTTAGTTGATATCATCGAAACCGATGGTCAGACACTTACCGGTATCCTCTTGTGCAAGTTAGCGGAAATCCATCCACGTGAAAACAATCAAACGTGTTTTGACCTGCATCGCAGAAGCGATCAACTAGACTAGACAGACTCTTTTCCACTGAATCCTCCAATGGCATTAACAGTTTCTAGTCTCCCAAACCCTATGATAGCAAGAATATCATGTCATATTACTGTTGGCAGGCGTGCTAGTATGGTGATTTGCTGAATTTTCTACTAGGTTGGCAGTAAACTTTCTCCTGACTTGGCAATTATTTGAGATCTCAGATAATATAGCACAATATGAAGATAGGTCCCTCCACTGGAAACGTAGTATTTGCTGAGTGAACTGAACTCAAAGTCTGCTACCCTGGGCCGAGCAACTGAAAACACCCCCTGGGATTACCCACTCAACAGGTTCTATAAGGCGCAATCATTTTGTCTCCTCTCTGTGGTTTATTACGTTGCAACTTCACACAGTAAACAACAATAACAAGAGAACCTAACAAGGTTATCAGAAGAGTCGAAAGAATTGATCTGTCTTCAAAGTTTTTTCTTAGTCATTTGACGGAGAAGATGCAAAATAGTTAGTAAAGAAGTAATAAGAAGTCTAAAAGCGGATAAGGACATAATTATCCCGCCAAAGAATAAGGATTGCTCTACAGTAGCACTCAATATGCCAGATTACCAGAACAAAGCACGGAGCCTATTCGATGCTGAACAACATTCTTAACTATGTTATGCCAAAAAAAGGAAACGTTTGGCCACCCAGATGCACAATAGTTTGAGAGAAGTCAGAGCCGAGAGGGAAATCAGACCCAGCGAAACCCACTGAATCCGCTGATATTCGCTTATACGGTCTGTCGAAGGTCGAGGCGCTTCAACGTATGGTTGGGCAAAATTGATGTTCTGTCGTCTTAATTTTTTGGCCGAGGAATCACCAACAACAATGACTTCTGTGAACCAACTTCTTGAAGTTATAAAACACCTGAAGTTAGAGTCAGACGAATTCATTATATCCGTTGATGTCATTATACTCTTCACTTACCTTCCACAACATCTGGCAATAGACGTGAACTAACTACTGGCTATATGCTATGACGAGAAAGACAAGTCCGTGAAGTTTGAACATCTGCCCGAACTTCAATAACACAGTCTAAAAACCAACTTCAACAATGGTGAAGAAGTCTGCGAACAAACTAAAGGCACTCGTTTTGGCTCAATCCTATCAGATTGAAGTACTGGGCTCGTTACGTTGACGGCATCTTCATCGTTATCAACACAACCGACAGTGAGCACCTTAAGGAATAACTAAAAATGGTAGACTCGAATATCCTATGCACGGTGGAAGACGGAAAGAAAGCGATTCCACTCCCTCGATGCGCTCTTACCTCACTGTTCAACTAGACAACTGCTAAGCATGGTGCTTAGGAAAACCACCGACACGAAGCAATCACAGCAATCACCCTCTGTCCCTCAACTGCAGGTGTATACACACTCTATTCAAAAGAATTGACCTCCATTGCAGCACGCCAGCAGACAAATAACCATAACCTCAGAACCTCTTCATGACTTATGGATATCCTATCGAGAAAAGCAGGCACCAAGCAAACAGACGACGACCAGGCGAACAGCAACCGGAAGTCTGGAGGGAAATTCCTTACATCAATGGAGTCTCCGAGGCGGCTTCCCGACTGCTACAACCTATCGGAGTGGGCAAAGCCTACCGACTCAAAGCAACATTTCGCCACTATTTTCGGCAACTCGAAGACACTCAACTACTGGCCAAAAACTCAGCAGGTGTTCACGAGAAAAGTTGCAAAGAGGTGGACCGTAAGCCGGGTGGGAATTACAGACCCGCCTACAGGAACATGACTTGGTCGCTCAGAGGATGGACCCAACATTCTCAGCTCGCAGCGCACGTGGGAGGAACTGGCCATACCTTCGATGGACAGAGAGCCACCATCTTAGACCGAGGCAACTAACTGATGACACGGTTAACACCTCAGGCGTGGTATTGAGATACACCACAAACGGGCACTTTGACCCTCCTGCCGCTTACAAAATCTTGCACCATTATTGAAAGGCAGCTCAGAACAAGACAGCCACGCAGAATATGAGAAAGTCGCACAGAACCACCGGACCGAACAATGCTGATTGAGGCTCAACCGCCCACCACCCCATCCGTACTGTGACTCACTACGCATATAGAGGGCAGAAGAAACAAAAAAACCATCAACCCGAGGCCGAAAAACAGGCCATAGCACGCCACTGCCAGTTCTGTTCGATTGCTCGCAGTCAATGCTTTGACAATGGAGAGCCAAAAAGCACCCTGAAACACCAGTGGCACTTAGATATCGTACTTCGATATAGCTAGACCATTGTATCTTAGGAGAGCGGTATTATTAGGGGTTTCGTGGTTGAGTCATATCACAGGAAAGAAAATATAAGTTAAAATGTTTCTTCATTGCAAGCATCGGACCCGCAAACAGCAAATCAACAGCTGAAATCCACATTGTCACTTGATACGCAAGCAATTAGTTTGAATTTGTATAAACAAATATTGGTTTATCTAAGCGCGGAAAATACTGCTCTTACGCACATGCTTGACTTATAAAACATTTCCTGTTTTCTTATCTGCTCCCGTTTGCCCACGGTCTACGCCATTAACTGAGCCGTGGACATAATCCGGATGAAAGTGAGTCTTCATCATGTATCCTGGTGATATTAATTGCAAAGATAATATCAGACACCATGACTACGCTCAGTTATCCTTTGCACCTACGCTCTAGGCCTCCGTCTTCCTCGTTAACTTACTAAAAGAAAATTCCAAGTGCTTGGAGGCTAGATCAAATATCCGGCTTCAGCCTGCACATTGGCACCTAGAAAAAAAAGCAGAAGAAGGGGGCGAAACAGAATAACGCCTTATTTAAAACGCAGGAGATTGTGAAAGTATCCTAAAACATCTTGGAGAAGGAGGATCGTGAGATACATCAAACAAGGATACTCTAGGTCCCTGCCTTTGCCTGCACTCGCAATAGATTGAGTCTTGAAGCCAGTTTACGCAAACGAAGGATGAGCAAAAGACATCCCAACACAACCCAAACGGACAAATGCTAAATCCTGGCTGTAACATTTACGGGTGGGAATCCATCTTTCGTGAATGGACTCCGTTGATAGAACTGCCGAAGGCTCCTTCGAGGACGGCTATGGCGATTGTGAGCTACAGATCTATTAATTCCATCAGTTGGCCACAAATCTCATCGCATCATATTTCATCTATCAAGGAGTGCTCTGTTGTGACGTGTTTTGAGATTCCCCAATTAAGGGCACGCTCTTTGTTCCATTATATTACAGGAATGGTCTGTTCTTCTAATGCTTCTCCTCCATTAGTACTATCCGCGCCCCTAAATGAGTCATGGTTATGGGCTGGGTGACAGCGAGTTCCTATCATACCGTATGGTGAGTGCTGCAGGCAAAATGCCGCAGTTTGCAAGAGACTGGTAATCACTCACAAACCAACATTAATTAGGGTTGCGATGCTGATTATCGTACAGTCTAATCTCAGGTCTTTGCAGTCATGTCAGAATGCCAGCTCTTTAATGAGCCTTTTGCTAACCGCTGACAAAAAGTAGATTTGGTAAAAAATGGCTACGTTAAAAGCATGTATTTTTGTCATGGATTTTGATTGCCTGCATAAATTCAATTATATTTTATAGAAATGATGTACAAACATATTTTTTCTGATACTCTTTTGATAGGAAGTAACGCCTTCTTTAAATTTAATACTTGACGAAAGGTATCCTTCGGTTTCAAAAAGTCCCTCAAATGCCGAATAAATTTGAAATTTAGCGACTGCTACACCTGAATTCAAGGTTTGCAGACAGCATGCTGCGTACCTTCTGTTTTCGTTATAATCGAACTGAGTAGGCTAGCAGACTTCCAAAACCTACTTACCAGCATCTTCTCTGACATAGAATTCACAAGGGAAGAAGAGAGTTCCGGACAACTACCGTTCCTGGATGTCCTCGTCACGCGCAGACCCAACGGAGAACTCAGCACCACGGTTTATGGAAAGGCGACTAACACAACCCAGGTGCTCAGCTTCCATAGCAACCACCAATAGCGCATACACGTGACTGTATAAGAGTACCCTTTCAGAGGGTGAAGACACACTGCAGTGAACCTGAAGGGCGAGTGCAAGAACTACGACATCTTCGGGACCAACTGGCCAGGGATGGATACTCGAGCAGCTTCGTCAGCCGATTCCTCCATACGTGCTCAAGGGGAATAAACGAAGGAGAGCTACAAACGTTCTGGCACCCTCTGCCGTACATAAGAAATGTTTCAGAAGCAACCGAACGTATTGCTGCAGAACTCGGCGTGGGTATTGCTCATCGTCCGACAGCTACCGTGCGTTCACTATTCATGCAAATACAAGACCCATTGGATGTATGTAAGCAGTCTGGCGTTCTTTATCAGGTGCCATGTCGCGACTGTTCTTGCCATTATACAGGGCAGACCGGGTGACGACTTAGCTCGCGAATAGCGGAGCACAACCAGGCAGTGCGGAGAGGTGACGCACTGTCCCAGATCGCTACCCACACTCTGGAAGAAGGCCACAAATTCGACTTCTCGGACACATGGTTAATGGCACGCGCCGCTAATAACACGGGGCGAGAACTACTGGAGGCCTTGGTATCCGACTCTAACTCCATCAACAGGCATATAGATATACCGTCCTGTTATTTTGCCCTCCATGCTCGGGACCAGAAACCACGGTCCAGTTCCTGTCCAAGCCTACATGCTGCCATGAAAGACACGGTGCCAAGTTCACAGGCCTGCACTCCAAGTACGCGCGCAGGGGAGACACGATAAGTTGGCGTGAGCATGGAACAATCACAATCCCCCACCCTCATTTACGCGTAGTCAACGTTTGGCGCTTTCTCATTTTCTCTGACGATGGCCTCTTGCGTGGGGCCGAAAGCTCGAAATAATAAAATTGCCGTTCCAGAGATCGCGTCTTCTTCTCCTTTACATCAATAACCTGGGACACGCATATTTGCTTCTATTCTTTAAAACGTTTTTGCCTACGGTTTGAGGAGGAAGTCACATAGTTTTCATCAAAGTTTGGAATAGATGTGGATCATGCTGTAATACTATTTAAGCAGCCATTTGTTACAGAATCATCTTTTTGTAAGTTGTCAGCAAGAAGTTCATCAAAGAGCCGGCCTGAGACTGGAGCTCAGATTTCACGATAATCAGTATTGCATGCCTACTTAATGTTGGCTTGCGAGCGATAACTAGCCTTTCGCAGATTCCGGCATTTTGCTTGCAGCACTCGCCATACCGTATAACCCGAAGTTATTTCTGACAGGGGGCAGTCACAGCGTCGAATATTACATCTGGTTCTCTATTTTTCTTTCTTTCTCTGCCCCCCCTCCTCGTTCATTTACTCTAATGGTTGGAGGCCGTAGCAGACCTTTAGAACCTGCCTAAACCCTGTCACAGGAAGAAAGAGAGAAAGTACAAGACGAAACAAAATTAAAGTTTATTTGACAGGCGTCCGATTGTAAAAATATCCGCCTGCATTTTTTTTTGGGGGGGGGTGGGCTCATGAGTTGAAATGAACAAGAACCAACCATGCCAATATTTGGTGTACTCTCATTTTTCCTAATGATGCTGTACGAGTTCGAAAGTTCAGAAAAATACAATTATTGTCCCAGCAATCGCGCCTTTGACTTCTTTGCATAGTAGTTAGTCTTATTCCGTTGGCATGCAGCGGTAACCACCGAGCAGTCGCCCCAGGGCTTCATTATTCTCCCCTCTCTTCTCCCTGATCGGCCTTCACACCAGCAGGTTTCCGTCTGGAGGATAGGGAAAAGCGATGGTCAATTAACTGTCAAATGAGTAAGCGAGGCTTCAGATTGCCGATCGTAAAGAAACCTCTCGGCCTATGTAAGTTGCTTGAGCATCAAAGCCAGTTGATGTTAACTAGTGATGAAGACAACACACCCTAACGCTACGCAAAAGAATAAAAATTTTGAAGTCATCGATTGTATTACACAGATTTTTGACTATTTTTGTTGCAGAGTGCAGCAATTATGGGGACAGATGGTGGTGGCCTTGTGCGGCCGGTCCAAAACTTCGTTCCAAACACTTGTTCGGGCACGAACAACTCGTACATCACGCTACCTGGAGGCAGCCTACATACGGCGGTTCAAACCCGACCTATGCAAACAGCTGGAGCATGTAGTGAACCTTACTCTGCCGTGGTAACATTGGCTCCCTGTTTACACATTTCCCTCCCAAATTTTTACCTCAGACGTCTTTCCCCGTTCTTTGCTGACCATAGCGTTTTGACTTCTCATGTTATTGCTTAGCTTCGTGGCCATTCCTACAACCTTACTGTTTGCATCGATTTTTCTATATGAATTCAACTTTCTAATTTCTCTTACGTGATTCACGTTACGCAATGAGAGGCAGCTACTGAAAAGCTCTCTCTAACTGTCATGGATCCAATCAATTATGCTGTTATTTCTATCTTTATATTTGTACCTGGGAAAAGTTTCTTCAAAGGACCTCAAAGTCTGACATGCGTATTGCACAGGAATACCATTTGTAATTGTGATAAATTTTCCCTGTGCAATCCTGAAAAAATATTTTTCAACAGGCCTGGACGGCCATTTTTGAGGCATCGATGCAATGAATCATTACGCTTCTTCTTCTGCTTCTACGCGACGAAGGTCTCTGAAAACTAGGTTTTTCGCAATAGTTTTCGAAACTGTCCGACTTTTCACGGAGGATTTAATCGAGAGGAGCAATAAAATGCTAAAAAATATTGCCATTGGACGAGTAATAATGAAATGAACATTTTGAACCCACTTGCGACGTCATCCAGAACAAAACAACCTAAAACGGGAACATCTCTGTGAGTTGGTTATCAGGTGTTTGTATCAATTAAGCTAGGTTATGATTACCAGGATTGGGGTTGGGTATTTGCAGTCAAATAAGAAGCTACTATCATGTTTTCAAAACAAAATACATGCAACTTATACTTATAGAGATATTTTAATGACAAATTACTCAAAATCAAAATCTTCAATTCTTTTGACTCTATGATTTAATCGCATTGCATGTCTTTGTAACAGTCTTCAACTGAGCTTTCAAATATGTAATAAAGTCCACTTGCTGATTGTACACAATTGAATCTTTAAATAAAAAGGGTAACATTCGTGGGGTAAAATGCGCTTCTAGTGATAATAATGCAGATTCTTAATAAGTTCGAATAAGGATGGAATGGGAAGCCCCATTCGGCTGAAGTGATAAGGAGCATATGAAACAGTCAAAGTAGTGGAGATAGTTTGCTGGTCCGTAAAGGACTCTGTGTTCTGTGAAATGGTCTCTAAAGTGTAGGATGTTGCTTTGGCCGTGTACAGCTTTGGCGAGAAACAGAGGCCTCCTTCTGGTCTTCGGGGTTAAATCTTCATGAGCTTGAGGTGGATTGTATGTCTGTACCCCGCACACCATCGGTCAACGCAAAGGCTGGGGAAGACGTAGAATTACCACTTGATTCGTAAAGTTGATGAGGTTTAGCGATATGCCACCTATGATGATATTGTGGCGGACCTGGGATCAGTCCCCTGCGCTGACACGGTGTCTTCGTTGACAAGCTTTGCGCTGCTGCGCGTGCCCATGGCCGACTCGCTGCAGGGCTGCACGTGACTCATCATGACTTCGCCTGCGAAGACTTACGCGGCCTGTCCAGCACACACTCCTTGCTGAGCCACCTGCATTGTCTGTCTCTCGGTAGGGTCGATGGCTCACGTCTTTGCCATTAGCTTCACGAACTCAGTGTGCACCATTTCCTGATTGGCTGGAGGACGTCCCCGGACCCCCTCATCCATGTGCAGCGGCACAGGCACACAGGCAGTTGGCCTTTGTACTGTGAGCAGCTCTTTGCTGCAGAGTCTTTTGTAAGCTCCTTTCCTGCAGATCACTGTCCAACCTTACCGGTCTTACCTGACTCCTGAGTGGGGCAACCTTCGGTAGTCAACAATCAGTTCCTTCGAAAACATGATAAATCGAATTGCGATCATCTCAACAGTTATTGGTTAGTCAGGATGGAAAAATGAGATGAGAGATTTCGGGCGAATTTTTCAACTCACAAAATAAATTGCGAGTAGTACAGCAACCGATGCCCTTGGGTGTACACCAAGGACGAATTTCTTCGTCCACCTCCAACCAATCATAAGAGAAGTGCCAGAACACGAGGATCTGTCTGTACGCCATCTTCAGTTACCTGTACAGAATCCACAGAATTGTGCTGCAATTCGAATTTAGCGAGACATTTACTTAAAGGGGATGATGGCGTGCATGATGCAAAAACGAAGTCGACTCTGGTACATTTGCGGTCACCAATTGGCTAAAGCCGGATTATGCACCTTCTTCCACCGAATTTAACTTCACATTTCCCACTATGCTGATCGACACCTACCTCTAAGAAGGACTGGGAATCCATTTTAACAACTGAACGGGCGAAACACGAATCAGAATCCATCGTTTGCAAATCTCTTTGAGGGTTTGCAATGTCAACCTCCAAAATCCTTTTTTTAATGACTGTGCGGTAAACACAACAACGGAAGTTAACATTTACTCGAGAATATATATCTCCACCTCCGGCTGCCCCTACGGCAGACTGACAGCTGTAAACACAACTTTTTTCTGCAACTGCGAGTGATTGATGCGTTAAATTAGCATTTGCAACGTGTTTGTCGGTTTTCAGTAGGCCTACGTTGCCATTCTGCCATGATTTGGCGGCAGGCGAGGTCTTCCAAGTACGGACGTCTGCCATTCATTTTTTTCTTCTTCTTCTTCCATTGTCAACCATAGATCGGATAAAATCGAGTTTACTAACTCTTTGAGTTAGTTGACTCTATATTCCGTTCGATGACGACAAACGTGGCGCAAACGGAGCGTGCCCAAAATTTGGGTTCGTACTTTTCGAACAAATGTCGCAACTTGATGCAGAACCACATCAGCAGTAGCATAAGTTAATTAGCGGAGACCCTAGCCGTTGCAACCTCTACGCCTGGTTCTGCATGGGAAGAGAGAGCGCAAAAGTCATCACAGCGTTTCCAGCAAGGTCATGCGCGAGGCAGGCTCGAGAGGTGATTGGCCAGACCGAAGTGCGGTCGATAGACACTCCTACACACGTGTTGACGGTCGCGAGAGGTTAAGCGTTGCACGTGGAGTTGGATAACTACAAGTGATCCCTTCTGGTAACCAAAATTTAGTGAAAAAAAAAATCCGAACGGAGAAAAAATTGTTAAAGTGAGTGAGTAGTTGAATGGACAGCGCGGGTGGTTGGAGCCCACAGAAAGGGGTCAGGTTGTTAGGGTAGCTGGAGGAAGCCGGCGGCTGAGGGGGACGTCGACGGCAAATAGATCTGCTGTGTCAGTATTGGTTGGGTAAAGTGAGGAGAGGCACCGTTAGCAATAGAAATATGCTCGGATATTGCGAAAAAAGGTTTAATATGCTGCAACTCATAGAGAGACTGCTCTGTTGGGTTGACATGGAACTATGGATTCGACTCGATGGGCATAGAGTGGTTGACGGCCTCTTTATTGCTTAACGACAGTATGTATAGTACACCATTATCCACATTGTGGGCACAGCAGATGACACAGGGCAATTCAGTTGAAGTCGAACGAGGTTTTGTGACGATTGAGTCAAGCCACATCTAGAAGTTCTGTGTGCCATGATCACCAATATCGAGACAGCTTAAGTTTTAAGGAAGACAACAGCTGCCGCGATCTTCAAGCTCGGTTCCGGAAGGGAAGAGAAATAGTGGGACGTCAGTCGTGAGGAATAGTGTATTCTTTGCAGAATTAGTGGAAAATAGGTAGGAGGAAGATAGCAACCGGACATGTGCACGTCTGCTGCCGCCGGGATGGCGTCCGAAGTGTGAGAAATCGGCACAGCATCCCCATCCGAGTCATGTGTGAGTCAGGTACCATGGACTTAGTGGCCAGACCGGATTGAGGTCAGCAAATACGGGTCAACACGTGCAAGCCATCTCGAGAGGTTGAGCGTTGCACTCGGAAGTGGGCTACTATATCCCTGCTTTGCGCATATGCAACACTTTCGAGGGGAATTAGATTTGCAGGTAATGTGCTCCATATGTTCTATGAGATACCAAGTCCTGGCCTGAGATTCTTGTTGTCGTAATTTTGACGTAAGAGGTCGCTGTGCGATCTAGCACAGTTTCCGATGATAGTGTCATGAGCCTATTTCTCACTCACCAAGAATCGATCATAAGACAAGACGACCGCAGGCTTAATTTGGCGCAGTGGTTGACAAAAGTAGACTGACCATAAAATAAACCGGGCTTCTAGGGGAGGAGAGGGGTGACTCTGATCTTATATGCACAACGTGACCCTTAAGATGGCACCATTATTGTCAGTTGGCAACCCTCCCCCAAGTCACGACAAATATTGCGTCAGTATAGATTAATGCGCATCAGATTTATTTTACCCAGAAGTGCGCTACTATGAAGTGAGCATGTACTTCTCAGTTTTGGCCCCACCCGCTTTTCTCTCTCCCAAACAAGCCATAAGTCTATCGTCGAGATAGTAATATGGCCCTTATGAAATTGCCATTCATCAAAGGATCCGAGCAGCATTCGGACTTTGTTGTGGTGTTCTGGTTGTTTTGACCGGCAATGCGCGGGCCTGCACCCTTATAGGTGTTAAGGCTGAGACGGTTAACCCTAACAGCTACAATCTTTCAGGCCCGGTTCCTTAGGAGATGAGAGAAGACGGTAGGAAAGCCAGAGTAGAAGGAACAGGATATTTTTTACAGAAAAGTTAGGGAGAAAGTTGCCCATAGGCCTTGCAGAGCGTCCACCCATGAGGCCAGTGGGAGAGGGCGGCGTCGCCGCGACCGTGCCGCGCGAAGGCGGAATCCCGAGTCCCTTCTCAGCGCAGAACATGACTGAGACGGAAAGGCTTTTCAGGAAGCTGATTGGTCCAAAGCGCTTCGGGACTCTGGTTGGGCTGAACGCTGGACGCACGCGAGAAAGAGTGTGTTCGTAAGTCGCTCAAACCTTCAACGATAGACAGACCAGGGGCCGGCCATCAGCGTAACCGCAGCGTTGGCGTGATGAGTCAACGGTGGCGTTAAGGTCCACCTTCTCCCTCTACCCTCTCCCCTCTTCTTGACTTTGTCTTGACAGCAGACCCAGATGGACGAGTGTAGGCAGAGAGTGAGGTAGATACAACATGAGTCGACTTTTCCTATAATACAGCGCAAGTCACCGTGCCTACATCACCTTGTTGTGGCGTCGTAAAACACGACGGTTTAACTAGAGAAACGATATCGGACGAAATGTGGTCATGCGCTATAATGCACAAACGTATGGCAGAAATAAGTAGGAAGTGATGTTTCTACGCATCCTAATTAAAGCATGCCATTGCCCGTTGCATCCACGCCATGCTGATGCAGAGACGGCTGTGCTGGAGCGGCCATCTGGCGCGGATGGACGACAAAAGACTACCAAAGCGATTGCTATACGGTGATGTCGCTGAGGGGGCTCACCTGCAGGGAGGATAAAAGAAGCGCTACAAGGACACCCTGAAAAACTCGATGAAGTGCCTTCAAATCTACACGAAGACCTGCGAAAAACTCGCACAGGACCGACCTGCTTGGCGACGTACAGTTAAAAGTAACACAGCCACCTATGAGACCAGTAGGATCGCTACCGCACAGGCAAAAAAGGCGGCCCGAAGGGGCCCTACCCAACAGACGAACGGTGCCAACATACAAGCCCCTCCAACCAGCTCGCGTACAAGCACAAATCTGCCTACTCCCTCCGTCGTGTCACACTCTTCTATCGCACATATCACGCAGCCAACCTCCTCCACCAGCTGGCCGACGGATGGGTCGATCACCGCCTCGCCTTTCCCAATATGAGAAAACGGCTTCCACCACGAAGAAAGGCCCGAAGGCAAGCTATTCCTCCCCCCTCAGGTCAAGATGAAAGAGTTAAGTCTCATCCTATATTCTTCCTATCTGCAATACTTCAAGCTCTTTACACTGTCAGTCTATAATATCCACAGATAAGCTCGATAGGATACTTCAGTAAGCTATAGCAGTAGCAGCTGGCGGGCAATATAAACTACACCAAGCCTTGTGCGGCAAATATTATCCAGATGACTTGTGGCCTAGCAGCCAGGTCATGTTAATGGACATGGCTTGCTCTCAGCATCTTAAATGCATCGTTACCACTAGAATTGGAAACGCTCGCAGGACGGTGCTACGACTGGAACATGCTATTGGGTAATTATTTTAGTGAACTAACCACATTGTGCCCCCTAAACGACTCGCGCGAACTTCGCGCGTGAAAAAAATGGGCAAGATCAAGATACGGCAAAAAATACTCAAGGTAAGAGTCAACAAAATAAAGGTCAAGTTTCCCCTTACACAACACCGAAGTTACTAGCGAACATCCGTGTCCCAGGAAGCAATTGAGAAGAAGGAGAAGACTCGATCGCTGGGACAATATGTTTATTCGCCTGCCGTTTCAATATCCGTCGCGGATTCGTCATCGAAAACATGAGTAGCAGAAAGGTTAAGTATGCACAGAAGTTACTGCACCAAATAACCTACCTATCTCACTGTGCTCTCACTGCTTACTGCTAGCCACAAGAGTAGGTTAGATGATACAGTAAGCGTATCTTAACTCAGATCTTGAATGGCTCTGTTCTAGTTCAGTCTGGTCCTCCTAGCTGAGTTTACGATTAAGACTCCTGCGCTAGGTAAATTAAAACTTAAAAAAGAAGATTCCTTATCCAGCTCTGTTTCAAGCTGCTTGGCTAA
The DNA here is from genome assembly GCA_036362985.1 of Ligula intestinalis. Taxonomy (NCBI): domain Eukaryota; kingdom Metazoa; phylum Platyhelminthes; class Cestoda; order Diphyllobothriidea; family Diphyllobothriidae; genus Ligula; species Ligula intestinalis. The sequence continues at coordinate 71,284,356 of JAYGXS010000003.1, read as the reverse complement.
TAACTCATTACTTATTTGAGACGCTAGTGCATATGCTAGCATATGCAGTTGACTCTCTTATTTCATGATAATTCAGCTATATTAGTTTGGACTTGTCCCACTATCATAATTTCTAACCTTTAGCTCACTGCAGACCTTGCAGGTACTTCTTAGTAGCTTAACATAACAATTAGCCTAATTAAATATCAATCTAGTTGAGTTTCTTCGATGGTGTTTAAGGGGACCCAAAACCATAAATGCCGAACATGATGATGATGACGACGTTGCTTGTGAAGATTTTAGGGGTATTATTTTAAGTGACTGTAACACCATCACGCAAAGTAGCTTGATGTTTAAGATCGAAATTAAGGCACCTACGCGTTTAGTCGAACACATGCTCACCTGCAAAAGGGATATCCATTGGCCTCTCGCAAGCCAATCATAGCGCTCGATCGACAATAGCCGTCTGAACGCACTGACAGCTAGCCAACGGAGACCCCGCTCGGGATAGTCGCACAATTGCCATCACAATGCCAGATCTGCACATATCTGCTGACCACACGCTGTCCACACGCGGTGGACGTATTCGAAAAAAACACCGAAAGGAAAACATGGGTTTCTTACCTAGTCATATATGGCAAACAAACGGGCGATGGTAAGCACATATTCCCATCTGGTGTGGTTATAGTGTAATATTGGATGATTGCTTTCTCACCCAGGTGCTACGACACTATGGGAAACACTTTATTAACCTACTGCGCTAACATTTAGAGTAAGAGGGGCTTCCATTTAGAATTCTAGGGCCTACTCGGACACAGGCTCATCTTCAAAGGGGATAGCCATTGGCCTCTCGCAAGCCAATCACACTGCCCGATCGGCAACAGCCGTCAAAAACGCGCTAACAGCTTCCAAACCGACAACCCGCTCGAGATAACCGCACAACTGCCATCAAATGGCAAATCTGCACACACCTGCTGATCTGTGCCTCCCACACGGTGGAAGAACGACGTACTAGACACAACCAGTGAAAGGAAAATACCCGTGTGTACTACACATGCATCTCGGTCGAAAAGGAGGACGATCGTAGGCTCATGTTCCCACCTTATATGCTTATTGCAAAATATTAGATACTTGTTTTCTCATCCAGCTTTGCTAATTTCTAGAGAAAGATGCGCCAAGCTAGCTATCTGGGTGTTAACCACATTCAAACTAGACCATTGCTACAAGGGTGGTTCCATTGAACTTGCATATGGGAAACCAAAAAAGCACGGTCAACGTGTTCAGGGAGTCTAGTGGCCTTTAAGTGAGCGCACTCGCTTACCTACAAATCTGGCAGTAATTGGCCATTCAAAAGCAAATTAGGGCGCTCGATCGACGTAAACGACTACATAGCTTTTAAGACAACCAAATCTGCTAGATGTCAGGCCAAATCCCCCTGCCTAAATCTACTGATCTGCAAACTCACACAGAGAACGCATGCTCTCAAGACAACACGTTTGTCTCACAATCACCAGGTTAAGACGAGAAAACATGTGCCCACATGAAGCCTAGGATGCGCGTAAGCTTGCTATTCTTTAATTATTTTACTATAGTCTAGCTGTCCTAACCACAGCAGTACATTTGCTTTATTAAATACACATAATTATAATGTAGCTGTTTGTAACTTCATTATACAGTTTACACACAAATGCACCTCATAGCGTACGCAGTCAAGTCTCTCAGCTAGATTTCCTAAGCTCTGATAGTACAGTCTAGTCCTCAAAGCCTAGTCAAACCTTGAGCCTATTGCAATCTCAGCAACACTGTAGTCCTCTAGTACCGTACTTGTATCGTGGTAAGCTCATACCTTCACCTGTTATACTAAATTGATCAAATAGGATGCATGTCTTACCACTGAACTTTGAATAATTTTATAGGAATTACCACTATCACTATTGCTACCAGCATCACTAATATTTCCTTATTCCTGCTGCACTGACTTACACTTTCATCTCAACTATCGATACAATTTGAAGAATATATTATTACCCAACTATGATTACTAGAATTAACACTCTTAGCAGTGGCATGTTACCTCTAGCAGCAGTATCCTGGTCCAAACTTTGTAAAATGTGACAGCAGCAGCACTCTGGTTTGACAGTTTTTGAAGTAAGGTTTCTACTTGGAATGCCCTAACCTCCCATTCTCACAACGTGCTGGGATCAACGGGATACGAGCAGGGGTTCTGAAAAGTCCAAGCTATTGATGGATACTGTGGTAGGTCTTTAGTTGGGCTATAGACGGCAAACTGCATGACTTAATTGCGTGGTAGGAATGGTACATTACTTTACAAACGCCCTATTATTATCCAAATGCTAATCACTATTACCTCACATATATTTCGAGTACATATTGGGTGCGACTTCTTAAAAACACGCACAAGAAATGCTTATAGTTAACTATCTATTGACCTTACAAAAAATGAGTAATAGAAACTAGCACTCGTAGTATAGGCACGTACCTATAGCAGCAGTATCTTAGTATCTAAGATGACACAGCCTGATAGATAGGTTGAGAGGGCGGAAACTAAGGCAAACGCTTTTCTGCTCAGGGTCAATGCATATGCCCACTTCATCCATGACTTGAGAAGTACCTTCATCAGCTGTTCATCAGCAGTGAGTCGGAGGACATGCTTGGCCCTTCCAATCTCCATCAATAGTGCTGGAAGGCACATAAATACTGTATTTCCACTTCAGCACATGCGGCGAGAAATCTATCGAATGGTTTTAAGGTTAATAGAGTAAACCCTTGTCACTAAAATTTTCAGACCTGGTTCCTTGGGAAAAAACAAAGAGGTGAGAAGCCAGAATGGCAGGAATAGTATAGGCTGTGCAGAAAAAAATGGAAAAGAGGTGAGCGAAAATTAGATTGTCTGGCCGCACGTCCATCGGCTTGGACGGCCTGCTCTGGAGTGCCGGTCTGACGATATTCACCGCATTGAGGCCCTTGTGAGTTGGCTTTGAGAATCAGTGACCAGACGGATTGAGTCCAACCTACTAATTGAGGCTAGCCTACCAGGGTGGGCACCTTACTAGACAGGTGGAGGTCAGTCTACTAATGCGGCGTCGCATGCAGACATGGGCCACTTCGCGGGATCGAGCATTGACGCGGTTGTGACAACAGAGGTCGGGCGACCGAGATTGCTATCACGTGGCCTCCTGCTCGGCGTGACACCTAAGGAGGCAGTCGAGCAGCAGAGCCCTTAAAAATCCTCCACTCATGAACGGACCCCGCAGATGAAACTGCCGAAGGGCCCTTCGATGAGGGCTGGGCCAATTTTAGGCTACTGGAAATTCCGATAAGGTGGACTGCTAATTATTGACTTCTAGGAGAGCTGTTGTCACCTTTGCCTTCGGATCAACCTCAATATTTTTTTAGCGTTTTGCAAAAACAAAAGTGTTCACTAATTCTTATAAAACAAATGGAGGATGCAGAGAGATCGAGACCTAGACTGGGCCATTACGTTAAGGATTTCGCGACGTGCACACCAAGAGCAGCCTACGTTTGTCTTATCAGTAAGTCCATGGAAGTTCCTTTCAAATCACCTGATATGAATCTCCAATGACAGGTTCCTCCTTGATGTAAACTCCTGAAGGAACGACGTAGCTCTGCCTCTAACTGAGAAGTAGGACAGTATGCATCGAGGAGTTAACGTTAAAAAGGTTAAAACGTAGGAAAGGATGAAGAAGCTGGACTGAGGCCTGAGTGGTAGGAACAGTTTATTTTGTATAGAAAGAATAATAAACGGGAGGAAATCTGACTCTCGCATGAGGGCAGTCCGGCTGCTAAGGCATCGGGTTGGCAGTGTTAGAGAGTCGGCCTTGAGAGCTAATGACCAGATGGATTGAGGTCAACCTACTAATGCGCCCGGGTCATTGGAAAGATTGAATTCAGAAGAGTATTAGGCAAGCATACGAAGCTTTCGATAAATTTTCTTCAGGCCTTTACATTTATATAGAGGGGACGTACAAAGTAACATACTGGTACTTATGTTATCACAAAACGCAAATTAGTCATGGGGATAAGAGAGGGGGCGTGGGGTTGATGGTAATCAATTGGCTGCAAGTTGATGAGGTTTTGTTGAGCCCGGACAGGGGATGGGTGGGGGTTGAAGCGGTAGAAAGCATGAAAAGATGCAGGAAGTTACGTAGGGCTACATTGATGTGTATTTACTCTTTCACTTGCTCCTGTGGAACAGGAAACATAGGCCGAACAACGAGGCACCTGAAAAAAGGGTACGTAAGCACATGCCAGCCTGGTTAAGTAAAGGTGTAACATGATCTATCTTGAGTTCTTTTCTCGCACATCTTATCGATAAGAATAATCAAGGCGATACTATCGAAGCCTTTCAGGTTGTCTACCGGACGCCAGCCAACTTTTACAAGGGCCTACGCCGACGGGTGCTTGCAACAGCCAAAGCATTGACTATACGGCTAGCAAATCCGTTGCTGTGTTGTCAGAAGAAGCCGACAGAAGCCCTTGCACTTCCGTGGCCGACCCCAACGCCAGGTGGCGATCGAATTTTGCCCCCCCCCCTCAGTGACAGTCGTCCGCTGCGCGCAAATAACAGCAATTATCCCTCCATGTATTTGCCCTCTGATCAATCCCCACAACCTAACCCAATAACCTCCCCTTCTCTCCCGCCTCCCACAACGTAGGAACCTCTACAAACCGACCTCGCCATGCGGGCGACACGTAAACGATGAACTGTAATTAGACTACACTATTTAACCTTGTCCAATTGTATATTTTTAATTACACTGCAAATGTTCTGGCCTGATGATGATTTGATGAAAACATATGTTTGCCAACTAGACCTCTCCGTTACGTATAAATTGGCCATGCCAAGCGTGGGGTTTGCAGGAAGTACTTTTGCGCACAAAAGACCGGCTTTCTCAACCGGATCGCGGTTGCTTCTGCTGTTGCTAGCACACGTTGACCCAGGGACCGTGGGTAATTTGGCAAGACCTTGAAAATCACCTTAAAAGGTTCGCTGAAGTCCACAATGCGGCATTGCACGCAGACTTGGAGCACTGCATAGGATCAATGCCAGGTGGCAAAGATTGCCATTTCGTGACCTCGTCTGTGCCGTCACGCGTTAAGGGGAGAAAGGATCGTAGAGCCACTAAATATGTAACTAAAATTGATGACGCTACAAATGGCTAGAAGTTACACCTATCCTAGGCTGTCTTATCTACAGGTTGATCAAGTGGAGCGTCAGCATCCATCCAAAGCCTTTTATATGAGCCATCTGCTCCGTGCAGAATCTGGAGTTGTTGACGCAGGCAACAGGCCCAACCAGAGTAGTCAGTCCTGTGCGGACAGGTGGCTGATTTTGCTGACGACAAAGAGTGCATAACAATGTCAACGCATGCGGCTCGGGACAACAGTAACTCGCTTGCAAATAGGCACTGCTATTTTTGCACATCTAACCTTGAAAAATCAGACAGAATTTCACTCTGGGTCCCACTTTGAATGCAGTGCAATGCAATTGTATAAGTGGATTTAAAATGATTTGCCATTAGTGCAGCTTTGCAAGTTGTTGGGAATTTGATGTAGTCATGCCACAAGGCGCCTTAATCAGTCTTCAGGAGCTAGGACTTCGGCAACTGGTGATTATAGTTGAATTTGATGTAAGAAGAGCAACACGGCGAGGGGATGATCCTTGAGTCCAAAAATGGAAGAGAGGGGGATAAAGTTGTACAGGATTACAGTGATCAGTCGCTGATTGCTTTTATTCCTAACCATGCTTCCTCCCTGAAGGAGGCGAGGAGTGGAGCGCATCATTGTGAAGGCCAGACCGAAGTGCCCGTGGAAGTCACGAGTTGTGATCCCAACCCTAACCCCCTCCCCCCTTTTTCTGCTCTGCCATCCTCTGTGTATTTTTAGTTTAAGTAATGTTCCTGTTCATCTAGAGATTGGTATTACTTCCATCGTGGATATTGTTCACAAATCTAACAGCTTTTAGCAAAGGTATTTTTCTGAACAACGTTGGCTCATGCTTTCATGATGAACAAGTGTTTTATAAATGTAAAAACAAAATAACGGAAACCTACCCATTCCAGCCGGCTTATGTAGAGACTATGATTTTCCGACACCACAGACCGAAATTCGGGGCTTGGTATGTGAATCACACCTTCGTCATCAGCAAACGGGATTAGTTGCAAACATTCAAAGGAAATCTAACCGTATGGAGGAGGGAGAAAACAAACAGTAGGGCTTCTGGCTGTCCTCATTTGCCACAAAAATTGCGGTGATTTAACAAACAGGTACGTTCAAGATAGCGACGTAACGTTACTCCAGTAATAACCAGCCAATCACCTTTACAAATGTAAACTGCGTAAGGGCCCATTACTGGTGCGTTAAGATGCATTGTGGTGAGATGAAAGGCTGTCTTTCTGAATTATAATACCTTCAATGGGTGCTGAAAGCAGGTGGCCAACCGCGCAAATAATTCAACCAGTGCATACGTAAACGAGACGAAAAGCCAAATCTACCTGACCCTATCATTTGGTGAGCTCTTCCGTACGGGAAGAATGCCTCGAAAGCCCTCAGCCAACTTTCCGCCACACTTTGCGTTGGGGGATGCATACAAGTCGCAGGTAACCATAAAGTGCCGGTTAACCAGACCAGATGACCCACTGCCACGGCACGAAACGTCTGGAGTTGTTTACCGCATCCTGTGCCGTTTCGGACAAAGCAGCTACGTCAGAGTAGCTGGGAGGTTAATACAGGCGCGAATGGCCAAGCACGCAACAATAATGAGGAGGGGAATAGGCTGCCTCTGAGATTGCAGCCCAACCGATGGGACCTGGCCACATTTTCAAGTTTAACGAGACCAAACTCCTTAAAAATGTTGGCATTCGCATGATGTGCGAGCTGCTAGAGTCATGGTTCGCAGGCCCACAATCCAGCAAGAAGCGCATAACCTGCATTTTTTCCTATCCTGTTCAAGAATTTGCCAGAGCAGGGGAATCAGTCACGTGTAAAGGGCGCATGCTACCATAATTTCAAAAGAAGTGGGCTGAATAGTCGCACAATTATCACGCCGTCAGTGGAGAATATGTGAGTTCCAGGAAGCAGTACAGAAGAAGAGAATGTGATCAGTGGAACAAGATTTTTAGTTCCCTCACGTTTCGGATTTCGTCGGGAATCCTTAATCATAGGTGACGGTTACATAGACATAGTTATAGCCATCATGCAGCACAGATAAGAAAGAGTGCAGTTCCGGCGATTGCCGCAATTAACGATGCACACGCGGACAGCTAAGCTATCATTGCACAAATATCAATCCCCATGCCACATCGATTATCACAACAGTTGCTAGTTTTAGTACGCATGTGATCACTTGGCCGCTACGGATTATAAGGGCCACACAACCTCTGCATCTATCCCTCTTATATGCGATGGTCCCCGATGATGGGTTCGAGAGAGAATCCAAAACGTCAGACCAATAGTACTTTGTTCCAGTGACCACATCTTCTCCTTCTGATGGACAAAGTGCTGCTTGCGTAAACCACTGGGCGGCCACTTAAAAGGAAGTTCTAACTGGTATCCACCTCCTCCTCCTCCTCCTCCTCCTCCTCCTCCTCCTCCTCCTCCTCCTCTTCCTCCTCCAACAAGCATGCCATGAGTGATTAAAGTCAGCCTACTAATGTGGCGTTGCACGCAGACTTGGAGCACTGCATAGGATCAAAGCCGGGCGGCAAAGATTGCCATTTCGTGACCTCATCTGTGGCGTCACGCATTAGTGGAGGTAGGGCTGCAGAGCCACTAAAATATGTACACATACAATTGATGACGCTACAACTGGCTAGAAGTTACACCTACCCTAGGCTGTCTTATCTACAGGTTGATCAAGTGGAGC
>JAYGXS010000003.1:71251055-71276461 GCA_036362985.1 Ligula intestinalis | reverse complement strand
GCGCTCTCTCTGTCTTCTGACCTGATTGCTGCTAAGACCTCACTTGGGACCCAGTCAATCTCCTGAGCGGACGTGTTCTCCCAAGTCAGACTTCATCTATTCTCCTCGCCCTTGTGTACACGATATACTATTCACACTACTCTGGCCTTGACCGACTTCTCTCTGCACTAATTAACCATGGTCTGTAGATCACAGGTGCTGGGTTTAACTTACTTACCTCCTGTGATAGATCCCATCTTTATGGAGTGACATGGAAGTTACATTTAAAAAGGGGTTACTGGGCCTGAGTCGACATCCACTAGTCAGCGACTCCACCTACACAACCGACCGCAAAGATCGGCTTCTCCCCTCCCACCCCATTAAGTTTATCGTAATGGTTTTTCACTGCGTTACATTGATACCCTCAGGGGACAAGAATGGGATACCCGGTGTCACCCCCTCACTAACCTTGCCGTCTCACGTTTAGCCTGAATGTAGCAACCTGCCATTCATCTGCCGTTGAGATTAGGATTGTGGACTTGAAGGGCAAAGTATTTGATCTGCAGACTTGCAGGGGTTACGCCTGAGGCAAGTGGAAGCATAGATAATTGTAAAAAATTCACTGCAGTTAACCAACAAAGCAGCTAAAGATTTCACTGATCATGGTTCACGCACAGAGGATATCGCAAATCGAACGATCGCACCCATTAAGAGAAAAATGCATTTTAGACTATTCATGCTGGAACGCGATGGAGCAATTAATATGTGTAGCCCTGTATCCCCAAAAATAAAGCTGCGTTTCCCAATTAAAATAGGCTGTACAAAGTTAATACCAAGTGATTTTTCCCTCGTTTACGTTAATCCTGTATGCCCAAACCAAAAAACTGTTTGCGCGCACTTGTTAAGGAAGTGGTAGAATGTGCTTTCTGTCTTTACATGGTGTGGAAAATATATCGGAAGTACCATACCCAGGCTATGAGATAAATGCGAGAGTTAGCCACAGCAAATAATGCAAAACGTTTGTCAGATATTTTCGAAAGCGGAGGTATTTAAATAATTTAAAAAAAACTTCTGTTGAAAGAAGCTACTCTCTTGTCCCGCTGCACCTTCACCTTTGGTCTTATTTCATGGGCCTTGATAATGGGCCACGTGAGTTCCATTAGCGGTCGGTGAACGTTAATCAAGGAGTGTCAATATCCCCGAAGCTAAACTGGGAGGACAACGAGCTCGTAGCTCAGTGGTTAAGGCGTTAGATTCTGATCAGAAGGCCGCGAGTTTGGGCCTCGAGTGGGGCAACACTTGGAGCTGGGTATGTCTGGCTGACGACGGCTAGTTAGCCCGAAATGGCCACTTCAGTCTCCCTTGTCTTTGCTGGCAATATTATGGTCATGGCCATTAACTCAAATTAATTGTTATATTAAGCTCGGGCATGTGCTTTGTGAATTCTGAGATTTAATACGGTTAGAGTGACTGATGTAGCTTGGTTTGACAATGTTTTCAACTACATCGTACCATTTTGCAGTTAAAAAAATTAATTGTTTTCTAATATATACTGGAGATAATCAATATATCTGCAACTTCATAGCAAAATGCAAACAGAATGTGAACGAAATGTTTGCAATGTTTAGAACTCGATGGTATTTTTAGAAAGTAGGTAAAATTTACCTCTTTTTGTTTTTCACGAAGGCACGTGCACAGATAAGTCCTCGACTCGCCCGTATCTGCCTTTCAAACGCTGAGAAAAAGAAGTTTGTTTTGCTTAAATAGCGTCTGAAGGCAAGCTTTGTGCTTATCAGTCCTTTCAGACGTTGTTGTTGTGGGAGGCGTTTATAGTAAAGTAGGCAGAGAAAACGCCTGAGCGTTTAAAGTCTCTAAAAAGGAATAAAATAGTCTGACGACTGATGTGTCTCCATACTTGGTTTAGAAAAGTCGACTAAATCATGACAGTGAAGCACCAATTTCAAACATTTTACAAAAATCCACATATCCCTCTTCGCTTATTTACTACTGCGACGCAAAACACTTTTGGCTATACTTGGCTACTAAAATAAAACACGAAGGAACATGAATGGATGATCTAATTTATCATAAAGTGGAGCATGGATTATAAGAGTCATAATCAAAATGCTGTTTATTAGACATTTATTTATATTTTGTCGTATTGCGTGCGATTAAGAGACTCAAAGGCTTATCTCTTCTGTTATCTGTGATCGGTGACGAAATAAAGTAGTTGGATTTTCCTAACATCACACATCAAAAACGTTCGGTTATGTCAACTGAGCTTGCGAAAAGAGATTTGTTCCTGCATGCTTCCTATGTAATCCTGGTGGGAAGCAGGAATGATTCAAACCTAGCTGACAAACAACATTTAGATCCACTCTACTTCAATGCCCAGGTTGCGTCAATTTATATCAAATATATATCAGAAACGGGTGCGGTCACTCCGAACACTGATTGGTGATGATCCAGCATACTTGGAGAACACTAACTAGCTCGTCATCACTCACGAAGCATCCTGAACTTGGACTCCTTCGGTGCGTAACCTTGTCCACTGCTATGCATTAAGCTCCACTGGAGATGATGTAGTATTCGGAGTATTCCGCATTTGAAATTGGTTGATAGATATACGACTGCGAGAAGACGACAACTCGATCGCCGGGACAATAGTTTTATTCGATTGACGTTTCGACATCCATCGCGGATTCATCATCAAAGACCTAAGCTACTGTTTTCTGCTAAAAAACTACTGCAATGTACATACAGGTAGTCAGTACAACTTAGCATGCCAGAAATTGAGCACAAGTAGGCAGTACGGAAAGGTGATTCACGGTCCCAGATCGCTACACACTCTGGAATAAGGCCCTGAATTCAACTTCATGGGCACGCGCCCAAACCATTAAAAAGACGGAGCTAGCCCTGCTGGAGGTCTAGACGTCAGACACCAACTTTATCAACAGGCATGTGGATATGCCGTCCGGTTACTGCTTGTCCTCCGTTTGCGCGACAAAGAAGCAAAACCAAGTTTGCGTCCAGACCCGCACGCTGCCATGCCAAGGACGCACGCGGAGACGATACGGGGAACGATGTGAGTGTGAACCTGTAGGAGCCTGCCCCCCTGCGCTACCATGATCACTTATTCTGCCTGCTCTGTCAACGTGGCCAGTCAATCGATTTTTGCGCATCGCTGATAACTGGTTGAAACTGGACTCGCTTCGCCACTTGTGATGACTTATCTACTAAGCGTGAATTGGCAGTCAAATCAGACAATCAGTCAATCGATTTTTGCGTACCACTGATAACTGGTATGCACCGGATTTGCGGTCAGCGCAGGCAGAAACACGCTTCACATTAAGCCCATTCAACAGGCAAGGTGCAACTCACTCAATCTTTTGCCCCGGTATGCGGTGGACGCGAGACTGCGGCGCTCTCTCTCTCTCTCGTCATGGTCGAACTCCACTCCAGGCTGAGTCAACCCTTCTGTTAATTCTTCTCCTACTTATTCTGTACAGAATACAATCTCCTTCTATCTTGGCTTCCACGACTCCAATCTTCTTCTACAGAACTGGGCCTTAACCCCTTTGCGATAAACCCAGTCAATCACCAATGTTCCCCTTTCCACCTTTTCCTCGTAGGTGGACCACAAAACATGCCAAGGCTTGCTGTTCCCTCATTTATTCTGATGATGGTCGCTTGTAGCCGAAACCGAAAGCTCAGGCTAATACAAGTGCCGTCCCAGTGATTGTTTTCTGTATGCCAAAAACCTGGGACACGCATATTCGCTTCCACAAGTCAGTAAAAAAACTGTGGCAGACGCAGATGAAACATTTCACCTTTCGGTGCAGGCTGTCTCTTTTCCCAAAAACAAGAGATCTGAGCAACACTGGCCTGAGATAGCCTTACATACGCTTTTGAGCGAGCGATGCTTTTAAAAACTTGTCCGAAAGTACCAACGTGGTACGCAAACGGTCGTGAGATCTCAAACTGGCCGATGCCAAACCTGTCAACATGATGACGGCATTTACGTCAGTCATCAAACAGATAGAGGTGATAGAACTGCACTTCAGTAGTCACCATCGGGCCCCAGTCAATGCCGGCGGTAGGTCTCGATCAGTGAGTTGGAAAAATTGAAACTGAATAGACTGAGAGAGGGAGAGTACGCAACTCTACTTCAACCCGCCCACTTACCACAAATTAGTCAGAGGCGACTCACATTACGTGCGTCATCGTCCCGTCGTGAAAGTGTTTTAGCGTGTCAATTAATCGTTTAAGATCTGAAAGCATCAGCAGGGTGTGAGGAGGTTGCACAGTCGCACTGATATCTCATTCCTCATCTAGAGCGTTGGGGGTGGTAGAACGCAGTGGAATTCTCGCTTTTAACTTATGTCCGTTTTCCTGACGGCGGTTTCCGCAAATTTTGTAAACAGGGGACAGGACACGATGGGAGAACATAAAAGACCGCAAAAAGTTTAATTGGAATAAAATCCTAAGCACTCAGCATTAACTGATGTTCATAGGCGGAAAGTACACAAAAGGGATTTATAAATGTTACATGATAGAGCTCATTTAGAAAGCTGTGATGTAACCGGTTGCAGACTCTCAAGAAAATGTGTCAGATATTCCAGTAAAGGAGAGGGATGTCGATTAGTTCTAGCGCAAAACCCTTTTAGAATGATAGCAGAGTTCTACAAAGCCCTTCTTAGTTGTCGTAGGTAGTTAAAACATACAAGACATGTGAAAGCTTAGTAGGAGCAGTAAAAACGCCAATAGTAGACTTCTGAACAGATGAGCGATTTTTGAGGATGCCCCCGGAAGCTCTATTTTCCGTTACGATGTGGTCAACCCTGCCGGCTAAGAATTCAAGTAGGTTTTCAGAAGTCCTTATAAGATAGCGGGGTTTGCAGTAGATAATAAAACCGTTTTATAATTTGAGAAATACATTAAACTGTTGATAGGAATGTAAGCAATGGAATTATTGCTCTATGTATTGAATGATTGAATGTATTAAATGCCTTACAGCCGGAGAAGACTCCGACTGGTTCAATTTAAATCATCATGCAAGGGAATAACTGACGTTTATTAAATACAGTAGTTAAATTGGCGAACAAACGTTTGTTTTCGATAATTCTCATCAGGCCTTTACATTTATATTGTAATTAAGTAAACAACCTATGCGGGTTTATGTACTTAATTCCCATATAAATGTAAAGGCCTGATAAGAATTATCGAAAACAAACGTATGTTCGCCAATTAATCCGTTGATTTTCAATGGCAATTTTCGCAAGTTTAAAGAATACGAAACAGACGTTTACATCAAGAACACGAATCATCAATTTGAATCGAGGCAAGAGCTAAGCACCAACAGGGATAGCGCTTTCAAGTCTTCTTATCTTTCGGAGATTTGTTAAGGTGAGCTGATTAGGACAGTAATAAACTACAGTTTTCCAGACATATCTCCTGAGTGAAAATGGTTAGGAATACAACTCTACAGTAGACGCCGTTGATCATGCAATATTTTGACATATGCGAAAGATTAATACTCTTTCGCTAATCGAAATTGACTCCAGTTATGATAATGATTATCGTACAGTCTATTCTGAACTCATTTCAGTCAGCATAACATGCCGGCTTTTAACGAGTTCGTTCCGAGTCCTAGCAAAACGTATCTATTGTAAAAAACTGACTACTTAAGTAGTATCCCTTTCTATCATTGATTTTGACTGCCTTTAAAAATTAAAATATATTTGATAAAAAATATGGACAAAAAATTATTTCTTGTACATTATCAATAGAAAAATATGCCTTCTTCAAATTGTTTAAATGAAAGAAGGGTAGCTTTCGGTTTGAAAAGCCTTGCCCGATTGCCGAATAATTTTCTAGCCTAGTGGCTGCTATACTCGAATTGAAGGTTTAAAAAACTGCGCACTGTGTACATCCTGTTTAAGCTAAAGTACGTTTTCACCTACAGTTTAAAGAAGTGATCACAAAGTTGTCATAAAATATTGAGAAAGATGTGGAACATATGTTATGCAGTTTAAGTAGCGTTAATAAACTGACATATGCGATGTTTTATGAATAAACACCTCACACTGGTAGAAAAGCTCACAATTAGCAACTTTTTTAAACCCGAAAGCTACCCTTCTTTCAAGTTAACAATTTGAAGAAGGCATATTTTTCTATTGATAATGTACAAGAAATAATTTTTTGTCCATATTTTTTATCAAATATATTTTAATTTTTAAAGGCAGTCAAAATCAATGATAGAAAGGGATACTACTTAAGTAGTCAGTTTTTAAAATAGATACGTTTTGCTAGGACTCGGAACGAACTCGTTAAAAGCCGGCATGTTATGCTGACTGAAATGAGTTAAGAATAGACTACACAATAATCAGCATCACAACTGGAGTCAATTCTGATGAGCGAAAGAGTATGAGTCTTTTGCATATGTCGAAATATTGCATGATCAATGATGTCTAATGTATTGGGCTGGACGACTTCGGAAGACTTAAGAGCACTCTGACAAGGTTTATTGCAAGAAGCTGCAATAACAATGCATGTTAACTAACTAAAACTTACTCCAGCTTTTCTGTGGTCATTTAATAACCATGGGACGTAAGTCGTTATGAAACTCAGAGAATCACGATGGATTCTGCAAAATCTGGCCTCATATTAAAAAAAATTCATGCGCTTTGGTTTTCCTTTGTCTTTTTGTGATTTAACACGTGAGTTGCATGTATTGTTTCCCGAGTATGGCCGGAGAGTCCGAAATTCCGCATGAACAAACTTCCGGTAATTATTAAAAAACATCACGTGATCACTGCGTAGTCCTCATGCAGGAGTACCTACCGCATGAAAAAAATTTTTAAACAGTACGCTGAGGAATAATTTTTTGATAGGGAATTCGTGAGCAGGTGCATTTCGTACAACCAAACATCAGAGATTAAGTCTTCTTACATAATTTGCATTCAATAACAACAATATATGTAAAATAAGGAAAAGTTATTATCGTATCAAGAAAGTGATATGTCAAATCGTTAAACTTTAAGCCATATTAAAATTTTAATCTTAGAATTGATATCTATTTTTTAGGTCTACAAAACTTGAGGATTATTACGAAATTTCGTTTTTTTTGAAAAAATATTTAGTTCTTCTTAAATTTCTTTGAAGTAACAAATTTGCTTTAGGTTTTTGATCACTATTTCTATGTTTTCGAACATGCGTTATTGCCAGTTTGCAAATAATCACCAATATTTTGCAGACCTTGGCATGTTGCGTGATTTCGTAGACAAACTCTATTTTGTTAAACGTAAATGCATTTAGACAGGCTAAGAAAATAACCAAAAGACGGAATCATGCTTAATTTGGATGAATAGCTAACGTTAATTCACTAATAGCACAGTATCCCAGAGATTTGTATCTCGCTAACGTGGATTTTTCTGGAATTCAATACCCAACAACAGTTGGGTTAATATTTGTCAACTAAAAATATCGGATAAAAGTTTGGAGATTTTGGCACATGGTCTCCAGTGCTCATGAAGTACATCACTCGAAAAATCCCGAACATCAGCAGTGAGTGATAACTTATGATTTTCTTATGTATCCATCATTAATTATACTGGAATTTCAAGCGGGATTTATATTTCGGGCAAATATTTGCTTTAAGTAAGTTACTTTTGACGCTTGTTTTTGTAGTTTTTTTATTTAAAAAAAGAATCCTTAAAAAGTACGCTTTTTTGCTACTTTGTACCTGACCGTGCTTTCCGCACAAATGTCAATGAGAAATTTCCATAGATAGAATCATGTGCTGGCTGATTAGTGGTTAAGTTAAAAACCGTGAAGAAAGCGGTGATCATAGTCACCTTTTTGGGGCAACAAACAAAGAAAACTGATTCAGCAAACTCCTGTAAACAGATGTGGTTCCTATGTGTACGCGCCTAGTGTCGCGCTTGTCAGTGTGCCATTTATAGACTTCGAGGTAAAAGGGAAAATTTGAATTTTAGTGAAAATAGTCTCCAGATAATTATCTTAACTTTTAATATCCAGAAATGAAAAAAATTCATCGACTGTTCTACATAACAGCAATTTTTTACGTCTACGAAACTTGAGAATTATCAAGACATTTCGTTTTTAAAAAAAAATTTAGTTCCTCTTTAATTTCTTTGAAGTTACAAATTTGCCTTATGTTTTTGATTATTACTTTAATTTAGTGTCGGTTTGCGAGTAATGATCAATATTTCGCAGACCTTGGCATGTTGCATGATTTCGTAGACAAACTGTATTTTGTCAAACGTAAATGCATTTAGACAGGCTAAGAAAATAACCAGAAGGCTGAATTATGCTTTATTTGGATGGGTGACTAACGTTAATGCAGTAATAGCACAGTACCCCAGAGATGTTTATGTCGCAAAAGATGATTTTCCTAGCAGTCAATACCAAACAATAATGATGCTTGTATTCGTTAACGCAGAAGGGATAGGAAAATGACGGGGGCATTGCGCATTGTCTTAGTTGTTTCAGTTGTACGTCACTTGAGAAATCCCGAGCATCAGAATTAAGTGGTGGTTGATTATTATTTTTGTTTTTATATTCAGAAAAAACGTTCTAGGACATTCAGTAGGATTTATAGTTTCGGTAAATATTTGCTTTCAATAAGTTGATTTTGACGTTAAAATATGTAGCACCTTTTATTTAATCACAAAAACCCCTGAAAAGTACGTTTTTATTTGATCCTTTGTACCTGACCATGCTTTCCGCACACATGTCCACGAGAACTCCCCAGAGATAGAGTCAAGTGCTGGTTGATTAGTGGTAAAGTTAATAACCGTGAAGGAGGTAGTGATCATAGTCACCTTTTTGGGGCAACAAACAAAGAAAACTGAGTCAGCAAACTCTTGTTAACAGATGCCTTTCTTTGTGAACGCATTTACTGTCATGCAAGTCAGTTTGCTATTTATATGCTTCGGGGTTAAAAAGACAGGTTCAATAATAGGGCATATAATCTCCATATAATTATCTAAACTTTAAATAGTACAACATTAAATAACCGATCTACAGCACCAGACTTTGGGAGACAAAACTGTGTCGGCCACAATAATAAACACATACTAACTTTGACCTTATAAGTTCGGCATCAATTGTAACATTTGTGTGCAAAACCGTTGAACAAATCAAATAAATTTAAACATGACCCTGCAATTAAAATAAAGGAACTTTCGGAGACCCTTTCGTGTCGCATACAAGCAGCTCTGTTTCCCATCAAAGTGATATAACCTTTCCTCTTCGTTATAGTTTTCACAATTAAATTACAGTAAAAATGATGCAAAGTTCAGGGTAAGTTAAATTTCGAAGGTGTTTCCTCAAGATAACCTTTAAGAGTTAAATTATAAACGGATGTGCATGTGCTTCCTAGAACAATGTAACATATCTGCCATACATTTTCGAAAATGCCCATTGAAAATTGCAGAAGATGAAATGGTGAACATACGTTTGTTTTCTATAATTCTCATCAGGCCTTTACATTTAAATGCTAAGCAGATTTTGACCCCTTTTTCCTCCTCTCCTATTCCCGCTGTCCTGACAACAATTCTATTATTCTACCAATCTGCATAGTTCATTTACTTAATTACAATATAAATGTAAAGGCCTGACGAGAATTATCAAAAATAAACGAATTTTCACCATTTTATATCTGCCATAGTACAAAAAACATCGAAACGATTTGTCTTCTAAGCTTACCTTTAAAACGATATTCTATTCCAAAAAAGAGGTTTAAAACACTTAAAAATGCTTCGGCGCAAAAGCCTACAGAACAGTTGCACGTTTAACGGACAAAATAAAACGAAATGGAAACTTTTTTGATCAAATCTTGGAGATGTATTTTTTCATCTTCTTGATATATTTCCTACGATCTTTAGCATAAAGCTCGTCAGTTATTGTGCCTGGTAAGCTTAAAAATCCGAGAGAACGCATTTTTAATTCGCATCTGCTTAGCCAATATGGGCTTACGAGTTTTAGTCTGTCTTAAAACTGTCACACCTTGCTCTGGCGCTCAAGTGGATATTAACAAATCCTTTTAGTATTTGCCAGACATCCACGCCTGCACTTTAGTTGCTATTTACAGAGCATCACATGCAAAACGGGACGACGTTTCCGTTGCAAAAGTGCACTGTCGAAATTTCTGCGACAAAAATCCAAGCATCTTTTTCGTTTTTCACCTGAATAATGTATGACAGGGGAAATATTTGTTGCGCATACAATAGGTCTTTGATACAAACGGAGATAAATATAGAAACTGTTACTCAAGACAAAATAGGTCCAAACTTTCGGACTCAGTAAAGCCCAAAGCATATCTGTATGGTTTTCTTTTGCTTGGTATAAAACACCTTGCTGAGTAGAAAAAAACCAATCAGCCTAATCTTGACTAGCAAATCAAAAACGTAATCAGGGCTTTTCAATAAAAGTTCATACCGACTTGACAGTTCCTTTTACTGCCGCTGATTTTTAAGAAACCTTCTGTTGATGTTATCGCCTCAAAGCCTGAAAATAGTACATATCTACTCTAGCGTAGTCAAAACATTAAGAGCACGTTACTCAAGTCAGTTTTTCTGCCTTAGCGAAGGCATGTTATGCGGAACTCCAAAAGGCCTACGCTACTGCTGCACCTGTGGTCGTCCCACTTGGACTGCTCGATCTTGGTCATGAAACAAGCTTTTACTTTGCCGCAAACTACTTTTGAAATGAAACACTACAGCTCATGCCACAATTAATTTTTAAATTGTGGTTACGTTGCCTAGATGATGTGTTGTTGTCAAAAGCAAGTAACTCCATCAGGACGCAAAATCTGCATTCCCAGGAATTCACTTTACCCTCGTAACAGAAGTAAATAAATAACTTACATTAATAGATACACCCATACACCGAACGACCGAGAGAACGCTAAACACGCCAGATTATCGTAAAAATGTAACTCCGCCTCTCCATTACTATCCTTAATTGTGATTGAAAAAATTTATTCTTTCTAAGTTTGTTACTTATAGTGCTCCACATAAGAAACAATATCACCCATTACGAACTCTTTTTCATGGATTTGCACAACGCTTTCAACTGAAGCATAGTTTGAAAAGAGGCTGATTTTGAGTATACCTGACAATCAGTCTTCTGGCTGTATACCGAGTTAACAATCGACGACTCAGGGATTAATAGGACACGTAAGTCTCTTAACCCAAAAAAATTAATAACAATTCAGTGCAGGTGTAAATTTTCTCAGTAGAGGTGTGCCATAACATGAGCCTCGGTCGACGGCATTGCCTGTTGCCGCACAAGACAAATAGCCTTGCAGGCTCTTATCCGGAATAATTATGCAAGTCAAATGCCGTAGTCTTGCGCAGATGAATACCCTTAGGGCAGTGGAATATTTATCTATAAATATCTTCGCAATTTATTTTCCCACAAATATTTCTACAAGATTCAACGTTTCTCGACAATTACTGGCAAACAATAAGTCAAAAGTGCCTCAAAACCGTATCTGGACATTTCGTTTTGCTTCTTATTGAAAACAAACATGTTTTTTACTTGATACCACCTTTACCTTTCGCGGCGAATTGATTTCGCTAGACACTTAAGATGCTTAGCAAATGCGCAGAGAAACGTTAAGTGTAGGCAGTTGATGAAAAGACTTATAAACCTTGCCAACTCATACCCTGTTGTGTTCATCAATGTGTTCCAGTCTCGTCGAAGTGGTGCGTTTTTTAACTCGGTTTATACGCGATAAAGTACGTTCGCTAGCATCTCGCGGACTTTTGGTCTGATGTGCGATTCAATACCCTTTTCCACACCTGACAATTATTTACTTATTGACTAAAAGCGAGTTTGCATTTTTGAGGGAGAACAATTGCATATATACTTAGATGTATATTATATTTATGTACACTATTAACTGACTTATCCCACTGTTATTATTAAAAAAATATTGAGAAACATTTTGTTAAAACTTGGTGGCCTCAGTGGTATTCGAACACGTCTTAGGTACAACCAACGTTCAAATCACCTGAGTTATGAGACGCCACTGGAAAGGGGGACTTTATTTATTTTTGGCTGCAGTTAAATACGCAGCTCATGGCAATATATGCAAGCAATCAAATTTGGTAAAGTACCCAGACTGCAGACCTTTCTAAGTAGTCGATTCTTAATCGACTTGATTAATACCGAAACCACTAAAGGATTAAGTTTTTGGGCAAAGTTTAAAAATGTGTTTCACTTTCTTACGACATGCTAGACATGTGCCCCTCGAAAATATTCCTTTTGAATAGAAACAATTTTAGACAGAACATTCAGAAACTAAAGCACGGCATATACCTTTTATTGAGAAATAACTAGGCACAAGTATGGCTGGTAGCAGTCACGATAGGTTTTGCAGAGTTTGATCAGTCCAGAGAACTTAGTCCTAGCAAAATATTTACTTTAAATACGTATATTTCTTAAAACAATTTGTGTAGTTAATTGAGTCATCAGAATAAATTTTGTTCATCGGCTACAGTAATCACAGAAATGTTTGCTATCAATTTCTTGTTTGCTCCCTCAAATGAACCGCATAACGACGCTAGAGTAAGTTCCAGGCTTATTGTCGACGCCTATCTTTGCTTTTAAGACTATGGGTAAAATTTCATCCTACACTGTGCTGAAAATTTTTTGAGGTCTTAGTCTTGCATAAAGTGAAGGCGAAACAGTGATGAAAGCGGCTGATAATTGCCTTTGCTTCGCACCCGAAAGTGCAGACAATTAGAAGAAGCACTGTGATATAAGTGTTCCTGATGACTTTTTGTAGCGCGCAGGAAGGAGAAATCTTGCGATTTCACTGAACCGTATGGTTGTTGTTAAACTTAGTCTAGGATGGGCCATCTGAATAAGATATCAATGCACACATTTACCTGCGTATACACTCTTTTTTCTTTTTGAAGACTGTTGACTTGAAATTTACTGAAGGCTATTATGAACCGTTGTCGTCAGGTGGTCGACTAAAATGTCAATGTCACAACGATAAAATATAAAAAAATATATATTCTTTATTCTTATACACATCGTATATTAAATATTAACAGGGGGCGATTACCTGACGAATCTTTAACTATATGCCATTTTCTTGTAAAACTGTTTGCGGCAATTTTCTTTTTTTATAGTAGTTGCTAGAACATTATTAATGGTATTAGCTCAAGTTGCGAGTTTTCAACTTTACAAATAAACTGTTTGTGTCCTCAGCCAAAATCCCTATTTCTGAATGTACTCAACACAAAAGCGAAACGTTTTTGCCTAAAAATAGCAATTAATATAAATTTCGTATAACAGCCAGCGCAGCATTCACAAAATAGCAAAGAGAATGCCTTTGGAAAGGACAAATTAAGCAAAGTTTTAGTGCTGATTATTATAAAGCATAATCCCAAGAGATGGCAGTCGAGCCAAGCATTACGACCATAAGACTCACGTCCGCTTAGCAATAAATACTTATGTTGTGTAACTGATTTTTATTTTTCTAATAAATTCAAAAGTATTTTGAAGGATACGATACATTATAAACATTTTAGAATAATATAGTTTATATTCGCAAAAAAGTTTATTTTTAATTTAAGGGCTGATATTTTAGTTACAGTGTAATTGTGAACACTACTCGCAGTTAAGCTTGGGGGCTTCTGGCTAAACTCGTACATTTGCATTTAAATGCAAGTCATTCATTCGCTAATTTTATTGAATTTTGACAAAGAATTCATAAAAATTTTAAAATAGATGTCAACTGGATAGCTTGCGGCGTAATGCGCAGTAAGTAACGAACTTTACCGATATTATTTAAAATTACATACAATGATCATGTAAATGTCAACACAGCAAAAGTATAATCTGAAAAGTATGCATTTGGTGCAGAAACTATAGAGAACATTACATATTTCATATAATTTCTACATTAAAGGATATCGATGCATGATTTCTATAAAATATGCCTATAATAATCAGGATGGCCAATATCTTAGAACAAGGAACAGTTACGTTTTTATTTAGTGCGGTTTATTTTGTTGAGACGCATTAAAGCGTTTACCAATATGCTTACACCCCTGAACTACAAAATTCCAACTGAGAGCACAGTTCAGAATTTAGTTTAAGGTCACCTGAACTACATAAAGTATTATACAGCCATTTATGCATATTTTATAGCTTCCGCTTTTATTTAAGCGTAGGTTTCTTGTTGAGCCAAATTAAAAAAAATACGTGATGAGGGCTCATTTCAGTTTTTTACTCGTTGAGATTTTATGCGTCGGCAGTTTATAAAGTTTAGCTGAAGCGCATTCATGCCTTTAAAACATTCGGTATTAAGAAAGATTTTATTGATTATCTGGCTCCTACTCTCGACTTCCTGAACTGGTAAAAAGTGCATTTTCCGGAATTTACTTCAACCAGGCAAACAGGGCAACAATTGGACAATTTAGTATAAAGTTAACTACAGAGTGTTCCACTAAGACTCCAAACTATGATAGCCAACCGCAAAAGATGCATAAGGGAAAAAAAAATCTGATCAGATTTTCGCGTGGGCGGGATGGGCAGGAGTTTGTGTGTGTGAGTTTGTCTATGCAATATTTTGTTGTCTCGTGATCTCGTTGGACGCCTTAAGGACTTCACAGTCTGCAAGGCAACTGAATCATATGAAAAAGGGGAAAAATGAAAGACTTCACGCTTTTTTTATCTTGACGGACTCCTACAGTGTCAGGGTGAGGCAGGTCATGTGACACAACGGCCTGCTGGAGAAATATCTCGTCTGTAGAACCCTGACTGACGTTGGAGACAGATAGGCGTTGTCCACATGTCTGTCTAACACACTTGCGGTTCTTAACATGACACATTTCACTCTTTTGGACTGTATTTTTCTTGAATTGTTACTCACCAAAATATGGCAGCTATAGTTTGCAGTAAGTGCTGACATCACGAAATAGGGCACTGTGTAAAGTCATACCTATAGTGGTTGCACTGTGGTCATGTGTGGTTAAAGCAGTCTCGACGGCTTGGCTATCATCCTCTTCTCTCCTCGATCGATGGAGACCGGAATTTCAAAAAATCAATAAATGCCCTTAATGTCTTGACTGGTCATATTGAGTCAGTTTTTAGTTTGAACTCTTCTTCAACTTCTTCAATTTAGAAACCGGGTCTGGCAGAAGACAGCAGTATCAACCCTGTGGGGTAAAGAAGAATCGATATGCCTACAGAGTGTCACTTGCCCTGTTTTGGATAATTTGAGGTTTGTGAGGCTTTCGTCGAAATTGCGGCTGTCTCGTAGACAAGAACAACACTGGCTGGAATCCTTCGTTGGGTCCCAGAAATTGTTTGAGCAATCAACAAAGTAGTGGCTCAAAAATAAACACAGAAATTTACTTACACTTCTTACTTATAGTTTATTGGGAGTGACAAATTTGGGCATTTATACTAAATTATACTTTAGAGTTTATTGGATCTCTTGATATTCCTGATGAAAATTGGTGGTAAGGAGGTCGTCTACTTGAAACTACCTGGGATCCATCGTCCCGTTCTGGAGAAAGAGTAGTATAGTTGGCAGCGCGAAGCGCCACGTACACCTTCAACCTGTATGTTCAAACACTTTACGTTAGTTTATTTTATTTAGTTTTCTTAACTTTTTTGATTTAGGTGCAGTCGTCAGACAATTATTATGCTTAATATTTTTATTTTAGCTTTAGATTACTTTCGACATAAGTAAGCTCACGTTTTTAGTTAGTTATCTTTTAATTTAGTTATTTTGCAATATTTGCATAATCGAACTTTTTTACGATGGCGCTTTTTTTGTTAACAAGTACCAGATTATCTTAATAATTATTTCGGTTTTTTACTTTTAAGAACTTTATTTCTTATCTTTATTTCCTTTTCTTTGTCTTTTTCAGACTATATACTCTTTATGGCAAGCAGTCTTGTATTACAGAAGAATGGAGCTTTCCCGTCCTGACCTAGGACCGAAAATGGGATTCTGCCCAACATTTTAGTTTAGTAAAATGTGGCTTTCAGGTAATTAAAGCCAAGCTTTAGTTTTCCCTTTTATCCCACATGAACAGCTGAATTTTAAAATTACTACGAAAACCTTGATTGGACAAAACGTGCATAGCAGGGGGAGGTTTTTGAACTTAGAGATATAACTTCGAATCCACAGATGATTTATCATGATAAGGAAAACTCCATTAGCAGTATTGTCTCTGGAGACGAGGGATATATACCTTTTTTTTATAAATTTTGGCATCGGCATTATGTGTTCACAAACTTAAAATATCTCAAAAATTTACAGCCGTCACTCCTGAATCAAGATATCTATTGGTCAAGAATTCCTTTGCTTCTTCCAGCGTAAATGAGTCCGTAGACTGGGAAAAATTATTTCATTACCCGAAGACACCAATGTCGAAATCCTCAGCGCACTCAAGACCGACTGCAGACTCAACACCATGAATATTTTATAGGTCGCATTCGATAAGACAGGTATTTGCGCAGTTAATTGTGAATGTAAACCTCTCTGTCGCCAGGTCGAATGGCTGTGCGAGATAACTGTGGACTAGAACGCAACCCGTTTAGGAAAGATAACAGACCTTTTTCAAAAAAATGGCTGTTGCTGGCATACTACCTCAATTAAGAGTGGCTTGCGCCCTTGAGGCCACGGTTTCGACCTAGAACTTTGCATTATTTTATCAGATGGTTAAACTGCCAAATTTCTACTCTCGTTTCATCGATGGTGTTGATATTTGCTGTCCCTTAGCTGCTTTCAAATCACCAAACACCTAATATCCTGCTGTTTCACAGCTAAAATTTATCCGCGTCTAACGTGCTTTTTCCCGAGGGGATTTTTTGTCCGAAACGATAGCCGTTTTTTTAAACGGCATTTAAAAAAAGCAAATAAACATCACAGCTTCGTACAAAATAAAAGTCTGCTTGAAATGTCAAGTTAGTAATAACATGTAATAATTAAACTAAGACCAATAAGATCTTAAATGCAGATTATTGAAACCATTTTTATAGGGAAGCTATAAGAAAAAGTGTAAAAAAACGTGATTGGTAGTCAGTCGAAGAATTAAGCAGAACGTGTTTTAAGAGTAAACTCCCAAAACAAGATAGGCCATGCCACCATTAGCTACCCTTTAATGCGTCCGGTAACCAGGAAAAATGCTAATAGGAACTCATTTCTGGAGTCCTTAAACTGTACAGGGTCGTCTATTTTGACTTAAGTGATAAGATTGGCCCCAACATGGAGCCCAAAAAATTAAAAATGGTCACAATGTTAAATGCCGACATACCTACTTTTTGATTTTTGTGCACTTTTGTTTTCTAAAATGTTAACAACAGGGGTTTCCTAAGGACTGACGGCAGTTAACTCATTTCCTGAATTTTTTATTGCCTTAGCAAATACGCTGTGGATATGCTTTGAAATCATATAAGGTGTACTATACCAGAGTTTTTATTCATCAAACAGTTGCTGATCTTGAAAGACCGCACTTACTTAAACCTTTGTTAAAGTTGGATCAACCAACATTTTTTTAAGTAGATGAGCGATTTGGAGCGTCACCTGTCTCCATCGTACTGGCTGAGTGGTGTTTACTTCATTTGCTGGGGATAGAAAACAAAGTCACCTCCTTGCGTAGGTAAAACAGCATTCGTTGGCCTATCGTATTAATTTTCTTTGACAATATGTGAAGAACGCGCAACGTTTCCAACATAGAAAGTGTGAAAAAAAGACAACTCGATCGCTGGGACAATACTTTTATTCACCTGGCCTTTCAAGATCGGTTGCGGATTCGTCAGCAAAGACATAATCAAGGAGTAGTTGTAGATACGGGTAGCGTATGAACAGAAGTTTGCAGTATTTATAGGATAAAGTCATTACTGCAAACATACAATGACAATTAATGCATATTGCCTTCTTGTGCGTTGGCAGTTTATTAAACGACATGCGGGCGCTAAACTTCCATCAGCCGTGGTGGGCTCGAGCGTGATGATTGCTCGGCCATCTGGCCCTCCAGTGTTGACGTAGGATGACGCGGTGGCCTATCCGTTCCCCAAGTGGTGACTTGCTCTGGCCAAATTGAATCTTAGCACCGAATATGAATTGGGTAAATCGTTGCACTTGTTTATGGACTGGGGACCCGTGAACCATGACTCAAGTAATTATCGACTCACCCGATTGGCACCTCTTGCGAGAATTTCGGCCTCATCAAATTTTAATGTGTGGCTGGATCTCGTCGAATGATCCGCAACTTGAGAATTGGCACCATTTCGCTGCAACGCTGCCACGTGTTCGGCAATTCGCGTTTTGAGAAGTCTGCCAGTGTCTCCGACATAGTTGACTAGCCTGCAACTACATTAGAACCTGTAGGGGGTTTCAGAGGTTTCCTGCCATGGCAGTAAATCTTTCGGTTTCAGTATCTGACGTCTAATGGTTGCCTCCGGTCTGTATGCAAATCAAACTCCCAGTGTTGCGAGAAGCGACTGACAGGCTTCGAGGGGTTTTTGACGTAAGAGATCACTCACCAAAGGTTGGGGTCGGTGTGGCATTGTTGGCAATCTCGTTTGCACAAGCACTGGTTGACGAACTTGTGCGGGTAGCCATTTTCTTTGAACACCCATCGAAAGTATTCTACCTCGAGAACTTTAGATTCTGGTTCACTGCTGTGCGTCTGAACACGCCGATAGAGCGTTCGTAGACAAAAAAACACTGCAATTTACTAAAATAATTGTTTTCAGGCAATGATAAGCAAGCTTCGAGTTTTCACTTGTGTTCATACGTCTCTACAACTGTTAATGTGGTATATATGGTTGACTCACACAACGGCCCGATCAGGCCACGGCAGAAGTAATCGGGGATGTGTATTCATAATAAATTTTGCGAATGTGAGAGAAGGATGAAAGCACGCATAGAGCCATTTCCGGCTTAGCCTACAGTCGATTACGCCTCTGTCTGCTTGAGTTGAGCATGACATAGTAACCAAGAAGAGTGCCATAAAAAGAGGGTGATAGATGTCACACAAGTTCAGCATCAGTCCTATGCATCACTCGGCTGGGAGCAATATGCTAGAAGCCACCTTCCTGGACGGTTAAACTGTCGCGTGCAAGATCTGGATTTGCGTATGAGTACAACTAGTTGTGTCACACTCGAGAAAAGGAACATGCCATGGAAGTTGTCCCATGGCTTATTTCAATAGGGTAGTATAGTGGGAACGGGAGGCAAGAACGGCTCAGCATGTTCCAGAGTATTTATCTGATGACCCAGTTGATGATCAGTTCGCTAATATATGAGGTCGGTCTTCTGCATCTTGTGAGTCTTACCTAGTAACATCTTCAGGCTTATAAGAATAGGGCGTATTCATGAATACCTAAATTTACCTAAAAATAAAATTCACACGAGTTCAAAACAGTCACACTAGCGAGAACACTATAAACAATTACTCAAATTGCCTTAACCAAATATAGCTGAATGAAATGAGTTTCTTGAGGTTATGCAGTACCTTTCTCATGAAATGTCTTCAAAGATTTTGCAAGCTTTCGCGATTTGCCATCTTTAATTAAGTGTAATTGATATATGCATTGTTGTATAGTCTGATTCCAAAATATTTCATTCACTTTATAATGTCGGCTTTTGAGCAAATTTTATAGAAGCATTCTATAAAAAGGCAATTACTAAGGCCGTATGCGTTTTTAAAAAATATTTTCGGTTCACTTATATACTAAAGTATAGTTGATTAAAAAACAGGCATTATGATATTTATCGTTGTACAAACTGGGTCGTAAATTACGTCCTCTTTTGAGTTTAAATGGTAAGAGGCTGTATCGTGTGGTTTTAAAATTACTTTAGACCGCAAATGATAGTGCACAAATCACGCCGATCGTCCATTTATCAATGTTGCTTATGATGTAAGCAACATGGTCTACGTCGAACGCAAACGTTCATGCCCTTTAAGTTATTTATTCCTCATAGCGCAGAAAAAAATGTGTGATTTTGTTGCAACGGATTGCATAAAGCATGTACTTTTCAAATCCAAAATGAATGTACAGCAAAAAATTGGGATAAAAATAATTCAGAAAGGGAGCATGTTTTCAGAAGCCAAGAAATTTTGTCAAGTAAAAATATTTAAAAAGGCGTATTCTTCTACGAAAACGGTAAGATAAAAATAATCATTCTGTATGTTTTTACTAGCAATAAAAGTAGTTAAAAAAATTCATGCTTTTTGAAAAGTCATATTTTTTAGCGCATTGTTTTTGCAGACGGCCACACGGAGGCTCCTTCAAAACCCGTCATCCTTACGTAATCAAAATACCTTGGAATTAAACTACACAATAATAAATATAGCATTTAGGCCTAAGCAATTTCTTTGGATAAAAACATTTCAAAGAATCGGTTGGCATTGCGTGATATAGAAAATCGAATGTCCGTAGGCTACCCTTATCATCACACCTGCATACCTTCGTTCAATTTTGTAAACAACTTCATAAATTGAACATGACGTGCAAATATAACTTAAAAAAGCTGTAACACGGGTAAGTTTCTGCAATAAGTACGAGGAACTTCAGGCTGACAGTGTACTTTAAAACATGCATAGACGGCAAAACTTATTGGTACTAGTAAATTTCGTGCCAGCTCTTCAGCTGCGTCTTGTCGCTGCATAAGTATGATAATGAAGAGGACATGCAACCGTTTGAAATTTCGCAAAATGGATGACATAACAGCAGGGATCATGGTTCGATTTAAATAATCATCAGGTAAAGGACACAGCACTAGTCAACCTATGCAGAGGAAGGGGATTGGGGAGTAAACGAAAATCACTTGGGGGTTAAAACTATGTAACCAATTACCAGGATAATTGGAAGTTGACCACATGATCAAGCTGCTTGCGTAGGTCAGGTTTCTCCCGTCGTATGTATGCAGCTTCCAAGTAACGCAACATTCGAATTGTTCGGTGTACTCAGTGTACTTTAATTTAAGCTGAAGCACTTTCTCACTCGACTGTAGCATATAATCTGAAATTGAGAGAGCGAGAAATGTTTTTTATTTTGAAGGCTAATATCCAAATGTTCAGCAAAAAATGACTCCACTCACGGAGAATAAGGGAAAACTTTAGCTAAAAGGTCAAAGAAACTCAAAGTTTAAAGGTTTACACGAATATTCACATCTACTATGGGGACAGATCGGCTTTCGAGTTCGGAATTTCCGTTTCTTCACACGTGAGGTAGCAAGCTTGGAATGGGGGTCCAGAATGCTGATATGTCGGTGTGCTGCAAAACATATGAGGAAAGCTTCGGCGCATAGTACGGAAAGACTTCACAGCCATTAGCACAGATTGGAGAGGGTGACTGACCTCACTAAGGATGCGATCAGCAAATTGCTTGACCAATTGAAGGTGTCGCTGTATTATGATGTCAGCTAAAAAGGCATAGGAAACACAGGCAGCTGAAGAGAGCATTCGGAGTATTTGGTTAAAAATGGCCTAAAGTTTTTTTACATAAAGTAGAAGCATACTTGGCGAGAAGTTAAAAATGAGAGGAAGAATGTAGGTATCTTTAAACTGCCAGATTAGGGCTTGCGGTGTGCGATATGAAAGTGACCTGCCAAATGTTTATGAATTTTACTAAAAGTCTTCAATATGAAGATTTGCTATTAAAATCACACCAAGGTACCGGAAAGAGGATACCTCGGGATTCAAAATACAGATGTAGGCACCAAGCTGCATGGCAACTGAGCTCATATAACTACCAGTGCTCATTGCTCTCACGTGTATTTTCCATTATTCTCTTTTATGATAGCTTCAAGTGAGAATCCGAAATGCCGTGCATGCAACTATTTTTTCCACCGATTATATTTGCTTCCTCTTTTTGGCTCTTTTAAAGTGCTTCCATGAAATCTCATATGTGCTCCTATTCGAACAAACATAAACGCCAATTACTATCAGGATCATAGTACTTTGTTCGGTGTAATTCGCTCCATCAGGAGGCATAACGATACAAGCTTGATAAGGTTTCTTCTCAGTCCGTTAGATCCAGTCCCAAGGCTGATTTCAAATTGAGATAGTTATTCACTTTTTAGAGAGACAAAATACCATGCCTTAGGCATTTGCTTTTTTACCAAAAAACGCAGCCTTGATAAGCTTTTTGAGACTATTCTGAACTCAGCTGTATGTGCGTTTTCAGATCCTGAACGAAAAGTCGTACCGGTACAAAAAAGACACTTATAGTTTATGCACTTCTCCACAGGTTACCATCTTCAGTTTCGGTTGCACGCAAGTTCTCGAGCCAAAAATAGTCACTTTTAAATTATTTACTTTTAGTGCTTTACCCATCTGAGTTACTCAACGCCCAGTGTATTAGCTGGGGAGTGGACTATGCGAAAATACAGTTCAATATATCTGTTATCAGTTGCGCTTGATTGTGAGATGACGATAGGCAGTTCCTAGGTACAGTACGACGAGCGCTGTAAGAAACATCAGGAAGTTTTAAAAAAGACTGGTAATCACTCATAAAACAACATTGAGTAGGGTCACAATACGGTGTATCATGTAGTCCGATTTCAATTCTTTTAAGTTTTCTTTACGACAGTGTGGTTTTCATTCATAATACGTCGTATCCATCAATTAATTAATGCGGTTTCTGATATATACAGCATGATCCATGTCTATTACTAAATTATATGAGAGTTATGCAACCGCTTCCTCAGAATTTAGGCGAGAACGTAGTCTTCCTTAAACAGGATGAACACAGCATTCAGTATGCAAAACTTGAATTCAGTTGTAGCAGTCGCCAGGTTTCAAAATCATTCGGCAATTTAGAAACTTTTTTTAAACCGAAAGAAACCCTTCCTTTTAAGAATTTACATTAAAGAAAGCGTAATTTGCAAACAAACAGGTAAAAAAGAGGATTTTATCGTGCATGCTTTCCACAAAATATATTTGAATTTATGAAGGCAGTCAAAATCAACGATAAAAAATGTATACTATTTAAGTAGCCATTTTTTCAAAATCAACTCTTTCGCAGCGGTCAGAAAGAAACTGATCACAGAGTTGGCATTCTAACGTGACTGAATAGAATTGAAATTGGACTGCATGGTAAACCGTATTGCAATATATTGTTTTGCAATATTGTTTTGCGAGTAATTACCTGTCTTTTTCCAATTGAGGAATATTTCTTGCAGCACTCACCATGCTGTATATCAAAATTCATTCGGATTTCGGTTTTGAAACAAGCAAAGATCAAAGGACTAGGCATTTGTTGAGGACATCGTTACGAGAAGAGGAAGACTCGATCGCCGTTATGACATGTTCTGATCACTTTAAAGCGGTACTTGTGCAATCTACACGTTATTGTGAAACAAAAAAAAATCCAAGAGGTTGAATGATCGACTGATGTTACCGACCTTGTCCAAGATGCGAAGATTACCATGGCGGACGCCTCAAACTCTGCATGAATGACTTATCACAGCTTGTAGATTCACACAGTAACATGCAACATTTCTCAACTTTCATCTTTTAGCTCGGTGTTGAAATGGAGTTTAGATGACAGGATTGGTTGCTATGGCTGAGTCAGCTAAAAGACCCTGTTTGCGCTAATCAAACCGGCCTGGTCGACACACCGTGGACTAGGATTTTCCGAAAACAAAAGGGGAGGTACATGGATCCCAAATGAGTGTGAGTAAAACATATATACTATAAGGGAACTTGCCGCACTGACGCTGCTTTCGTCCTGCCAGGGCTTACACCCGTGCTAAGTCATCTACTCCGCGTGTTATCGACCCGCTCTATGCTTCATACGCGCATAAACTCATAGGTTATCGATAATTCCGCTTCATCTGATTGGCGGTACACGATTGATTACTTTCCCACGGCCCGGCAGGCAAGGCTTGACTGCAGCAAGCATACAACTTCGCAGACACAGCTGCAAAACAGATATATTGGCGCCTCTGTACTGTCTACTTTCCGGCAGTGAAAGTTTGTCCACCAGCACCGTTTTCTTTGACTTGTGGTTTGGGGGAGCCTTCTGTTTGTGGACACTACCAGCTGCGAAAACCACGTTTAGTATGACTCGTTGTAGCCTGCCTTTCCGTGAACGGATTAGTCTGTAAGTACGCTGCTAGGAAGGACCACACCTAAATTCACAGTGGTTGCCGCTTGGCAACCACTTCGACTTACACGAGCCACTAAACGTATTACGATATATAAGATAATGAAACTACAATACAGTTGACATGAGAGGCCTTGTGCAACATATTCATTAAACAGTGTACCAAAATAGAGATTGTACATCCTATTAAGGAACCTCGAGGGTATACCCAATTTTTCAAGAAGTTTAACTGATCCATATGAACATAGGCATATATTATTGTCAGTTATCAAATTCTGCTTTACGTTATGCACCCTAATTGCAATCTACAAAAAATTGCCAAACAAATTCCAGTATTTGCTTGTAGTTTGCTCATGTATTTTGCTATATCAGGGGGTGTGCTTCTGATCTATTTTGCTCACATTCTATTGGTTATTTCACTAGGAGTCTGTTATAATATCGGCCTATCTACGCTAAATGATACGTCAGCCACCGATTTATCCTACATTTATTTTTTTCGCGCGGGTTCCTGTCTATTTATGCATTACTGTGTTCAGTAGCATGAGAATTGAAGAGTGAAGTGATTTTGAATGGCCAAGGTTTATGCGCATGAGAACGAATTAGTCCTACACCTAGACAATAGGAAAGTAATTTGACATAAAAAGATTGAAGTGGTTACTTACCAATTAAGAGAAAGCAAATTCTTTAACTAATTAGCCTAGTTCGTGATATTTTAATCGAAGTACTGGTGAGTTTTGATTAAAAAGTGTTGACTATCGTACATCATTATTTTCAAATATTTTAGTCACGATAGGATGCCGGCTTTTGAAAAAAAAGATTCTTTTCAGCCAGTAGGGAAGAGTTCACGCATTAAAAAGGAGAACCTAAGTTGTAAACATTTTTTTATAGATTAGACTATATTTAAGAACACTGGAACAAATGATACATTGTGTGAATATGGAGGCAAATAACATCGCGGCATTCTGTACTTGAAGAAAGGTTAACTTGATTTTTTAAAACCCATTTCAAACTCTTGAAATAGTTCAAAGCTGGTCATTAAGCGCACTTGTTCTAAGGGTTTCCAGCGTTCATTTATGAGGCTTTTGTTGTACGTAAAATACTATACTTTGATGGATGGACGCTTCACTAATCAGTTACGAAAATGCCAATCGAGAAAAAAATGCGAGTTCAGAATAAGAAGATGCGATCAGTGTAAGAAGGGTTTTATTTTCCTGAAATTTCGGATTCCCTCGGGAATCCTTACTAATAGGCTATTGTAGGAAAGTCGGAGACATGCACAAATAAGCGGTTACCCACATGCGTAT
>JAYGXS010000003.1:71222596-71251045 GCA_036362985.1 Ligula intestinalis | reverse complement strand
CGATGCGACAAGCAAACCGTGGAAATAAGTGAGTCATATGCGAAATGTCAAGCCAATGCCGCATCAATTAAGACCCAAGTGGTGGCTGCAAAAGGAAACATCATCAAACACACGCGAAGGACCACTAGGAACTATAAATACCGTGCAGTCTGTGCGTGCCTCTACCCCATCTGCGCATGACCATGACCTTGTTATCATCACCTGTGATTAAGGATTCCCGAGGGAATCCAAAACGTCAGGAAAATAAAACCTTTGTTTCAGTGATCGCATCTTCTTCTTCTTCTTCTTCTTCTTCTGAGTTACTAGAGTAATTCTTCGCAGTCTGTTTTAGGGCTAACGTTTGAGCCTCACCGCCACAGGAGGTTAAATATAGCTGGATGATGGTGGATAAAAATCGAGGAATGAATACTTCAGTCACCCTTGTTATCTCCAGCAAGGAAGGTCTTCAAGGCTTAGACATTGATTCGCTGTTACTCAACTTATCCGTTCAATCGGATTAAGCGGTTTGCCATATTCTCCGATTAAGCCTCAAAACAGCTTATTTGCTTATATTAAGTTCAAACTTTTTTTGGAATAGCAAAGCAACACATTACCTCCCAGACCACTTAATCAGAAAACGTGGTCAGGCGTAAAAATATACAGCGGGGTTTGTTAGCACCAGATCTTTAAGGAATATGTTTTAGCGAAATTTGAGCTTATTGAAAAATGCCTTACTCTTAACGGTTGCACTGTGAGTTTTCACCTCATACATCTGTCAGTAACATCAGCATTCTTCTCCGAAATATTTCTTTTAAAGTTGCGACTAATATAACGTCAGCGGCAATCGAGTGTAAGTGAAGGATAAGCCAGCCAATTAAGTCCATTTATAAAGAATTCTGTTAAAACTAAGGACCATCGTATCCGCATTGAATGTTCTATTGAAATTCAAAGCTTATCTATCAAATAGCTTCCCCATCAGGACACATTTTAGGGTATTATCCAAAGCCCTCTGTCCCTCTATATCTACCTATGGAAGCGGCTTTTCTGTGTGTTTGGATCAAAGCCTTTATATACATAAGCATAAAGTGAACTAAATTTAGAACAGTAGTTTCTAAATCAAAAAAGCACAAAAACATAAACTGTAATTCCCTCCAATAAAATGTGCTTGATTATATTCGACTCGTAAGCCTGCGTTGAGCTTACCTCGAGGGCCCATTAATTAAAATGTTTGCACAAATGAGGCATGAATTCAGGTCAATGAGTATCTAAAAGTTATTCTTAGATGCAAAGTTTGTCTTTATCTTTTCATACTGAATTCAAAGTGATCGTTGACCCTGAGGCAGAACAGTAGAAAGTCTTCGAAAACGTTTGATGCACTCATCATGCAGTGCGGATCACCGTAGTACAAAACATTTCTAAAACATAAACAGCCCTGGATACCAAACTGAACATACTAGGCTTACTCCTTAAAATAAAAATTTACAGCAAAGTCATTCTATAAAGCACAGAGACCTGGGAGGTAAGATGATAACTTAAACTTTGATCAATTACTCATGACATTTGCGAAAATTCCTATTAAAAATTTTCGAAGATAAATTGGCGAACATACGTTTTCTTTGAATACATTTTCGTCAAGCTTTACATTTATGTGGTAATAAAATAAATGAAATATGCTGGCCGACCCTTACAACAACACTACTACATCTTCCCAGCTACCAGCAGAGTTGATTGATTTCATTATCACATACATGTAAAAGCCTGACGAAAAATTATCGAAAACAAATGTATGTTCACCAATTTATCTTCTTAAATAACTAATTAAGGGAGGTTAGTTTATGTGAACGCTTCAAGTATAATTTCTCTGAAATGCTCCTGTCTGACATATTCTAACATCCCAAGGTTACTATAAAACATAACTGAATTTTAAGATATAGCCGAAAAGCATTTAGGTACTGTGATGCTACACTATCTCCAATAAACGAGCGTGTTAGAGGTGTCTTTGCTGTATACAGGCGGACAAATGTGGCACAATATCCAAATTAGACCGAAGAAGAAAACCTGGCACGTAAAGAAACCTTACGAAAACATTATGTTCACGATAAAGGTGGAAAAGGTAGGTTCAATTCCTTTTAAGTTGCTGACCTGTCGGTAGCGCCCGAAAGGGCGTGTATCGAAAGAAAACCTGGTGTGTGCAGTACACGAATTTTAAAATTTTCGTACCCCTTCAACAGATGCGAAATCAAGTTCGATGCTAGGACAATTTACTCAACAGACCGTATTTAGGATAAGCGCAAGAAAATCGAGGACCTACTGCGTGAGAATGGGTATCCTGAGAGATTTATTGCAAGGCATATGGCTGAAAACAAATAAGAACCACTGCACCTAATGAAGAAAATAAAACACTATTTCTCAAAGTTCCCTTTCGAGGGGTCGCAGCAAGTGTACTGCTAAAAAACGTCTTGAACAATCCTTGCAAGAACCTTCCCAGCAGCCAGAGTTCAGGTATTATTCTCAACCAACCCAATCTTGCACGGGGAAGGTAAGGATAGGTTACCAGCTCAGACCACCTCAATGAACATCTACTCTAGAACTTGTTCCTGTGGAGCAGGTTATCTTGGTCGTACGAGCCTGCGCGAAAAGAATAAATGAACACCCCCCGGCATGGCTGAGAAAAGGTGAAGTCAGGAGCATAAACAGCTCTAGTCTGGCGCACATGGTTGATTCCGGACATCTGGTGGATCCCAACGAAGCTTTTCGAGTGAGCTACAGGATCCCACCAAATTATCCGAAGTCCCTGGGTCAGCGCTTGCTAGCAACAGCAGAAGCCACCGCTATCAGGCTGATGAAGCCTGCTTTGTATGCACAAAAGAACATCCTACAAGCCCCACGGTTGGCATGGTCCCCAGTCACTTAGCGGCATGCAGTCATCCACGCTATGTTTGTCTCCCTCCCCCGTCTCCCCCACGCCTCCCCGTCCCCTCTCCCCTAGACTGCTCCATCAAACCCTACCCTTACAACCAGCCTTCGCTTATCGACCCCCTCCCTCCCCCATCCCCATTACTCGCTTGTCAGAAAAGACGAACACGTTAACACTCGCCCCCAGTTTCCATATAAATGTAAGGCCTGACGAGAATTTGTCGAAAGTACGCGTATACTCGTCAACCTGGACATCTGAAAACAAAGATATCATAAAAATATTATGGGCGTATATTTTTAACACCAGGTTATATTTCCTATAACGGTAGTATAAACGGTACCATTTTTGCAGGGGATATGCTAAAAATGCCAAATACATTTTTGTTAGTTTTACTTGCTAAATCCAAACTGGTCGCTAGTGGTAAACATTTGAGAAAGAGACAGAGCTTTCTGTAGAAACTGATATTTTGGTCTTTCCTGCTTGAGCCCTTCTCTATTCATCATGTTGAGGGAATACATTTATGCACATCACACTGTTTCATTAAAAGGGACAATTACAGTTCCATTTCACGCATTCATCTTTATTTCCACATCAGGTGTTCTGCCAGGGAACCAGATACGGGCTACTAATATACTGATGATGGTAAAATATAAACCTAAAATCGAGGTTTGATGTCATCGCCAGAAGTCAAACATAAAATGCCATGAACTTTGTGGAATATCACTGTAATAGAAAAACAACTTATACACCGAAGCAGCAAAAACTAAAGAAAACACATAAAAGCGCATCTTTGAACGACCTCTTGCATGCTAAGCGATAAAGAAAAATGACCACAAAGTAGTAATTAATTAGAATCCTATAGACACCCGTTTACAGGCGTATAATGGAATCGTTAAATTCGAAAATTATCCAAAAAACTTATTTTTTAGTTGAAAAGTATATTTTAAGATCAAAGTACAAATGGGCAACCTAATACGGTAGCGAGGATAATTAAACGAGAGTAAAATCTTATGCCCATGCAGTATATAACCGATCATACAAAATTCCATGCATTCTTCTAGAAACAGTTTATTTTCTGTCAACCTGTTACTCGCAATGATAGGTATGCTACGGTGACCATCTGCATGAGTTAATTTAGAATATTCTCGTCAGGTCTTTATATTTATGCGGTAAGTAGCTAAATAAACTATGAGAGGTGATAAAAAAGTAATGCGTTTGTCTGCAGAAGTGGATGAATCGCAGTCAAAATCTGATCAGTGTCACGGGGTAAGAATGGTCAACAGAGGTTATGAGCTATGGGGTGTTGGATCAGCGTCTTTCGGCCATAGTAACTGCGGCACCGCGACAAGGTTTTCTGGGCGCAAAGGACTGGTCGGTGTAGCCTGATGGAGGCCGATTCTGTCGTAGCCAACAGATGTTGTATGATGGATTTAAAGTAGCTTGAGGAAACCTCGTAGATGACTCGAAAGGCCTATCTTGCATCCACGTGATGGTCTGAGTTTACCAGGTGTGCCGGAATGGATCTGTACAAAATTTCGTTTTATGGTTAGCGGTACGAAGGTAGCGAGATGTGTGTATTGCTATGACTACAGCTTCTTACCATAGACCCTACGTTGAATACCCCCATCAGCCCTTTTACTCAATACTATACCAAAGAATGGGAGCGATCCAGATTGCTCTTCTTCTAGAGTAAAGTGGATAGACTGGTGGTCCCGATTTACGGTATGCATTTAGAAAAAAGATTGGTTTAGTCTGATGCAACCGCGAATATATCATCTACTTAACGTTCGTACTAAGTTAGAATTCTCATCTTATTCGTATAAACTGGAATACGCGCATCCCAATACATTGCAATTTGAACATTACTTTTGAGGTAACAAGTTACTTTATCGAGTGAATTTTCAAGTTTGGCGCCATGCACTCCGACGATTCATGTATCAACCAGCACGCAGAGTTAGACGGTATTTGTAAGCACGTCAAAAAACGATCGAAAAGACAGAAGCCGCACGACAGTGACTAACTGAGGCCACATCTGCCAATCACGTCTCACCCCATATAAGTATTGATTTTTTCGGCAGTTTTGAAATTCTAGATATTTATTGTACTTTTCTGTTAGTTCAAAGACGAGTTGGGGCGCCCAACTCAAAAATTCTTTCATTTAAGTTAGTTTTTTTTCTTAAGACAATCGGCTACAAAATATTTATTTTATGGCTAGGCTGCGCAGCTTCCAGTTTCCTCATTAATAAATTCGCTAGGAGCTACTTGGTCCAACTGTCCATACATGTTTTTGTCAAACAGGAACTGTTTCGAGTGCATCAACTGGCATTCCTATGTCCTAATGATTAGGGGTGGTTAATTAAAAAATATAATTTATGGTTTCTGTGACCGACAGTTCCATTAACAGAGACGAGAAACTAGGTGAAAACATACTCGTTCCGTCCAAGTCGTGGTCTTTTAAACCATCCACGAATTTGACGGTGTCCCGGGGACTGTGTATTGCTACATGGTTCTGTGTTAGTTTTACTTTGTCCTCTAGAGATCTTGCTATCGCACGGTATGGCGAAGTTGTCACATGCATAAGGGGGTGAACGGGTACGCCATCCTTTTAAATCGTAGGTTAACCGATACTGCCGACCGGTCCTGGTGCCCGAAAAAACCGCGGAGCCGCAGTTACCATGACCAAAAGCCGCTAATCCAACGGCCCACAGTTTATCACCTCTGTCGGCTACACGCCTCCAAACGCTGATGAGATTTTTAACTCCGATCGTTCCCCCACCTCCCCCTGATAATCGCACTACTTTTTCTACCAACGCTGGCGATAATTTATCGAAAACAGCCGCATGTTCGCCAATTTATCTTCTTAAATTTTTCATTGGATTATTAAAACGTTAACGTTCATCTTTTACAGCGTTGGTTTTTTGGTCGGCAACACAGTAACTAAGAAGAATTTACATACTGGTCTTTGGTCAGGAGATAAAAGCAGCTTGATAAAAACCATTTCCTCGTATTCATTGATGTTTGGGTTCCGGCTTCTTATTACTTGCCAAAAATGCAGCTTACCATTTTTAACCCTGGGCTTAATGCATTTTTAACTTCATATCTTCCCCTGAGATTCTTAAAATATAATTCTTCGTATACAAACAGTATGCCTGATGCACAATTCTAAGCAAAGGGCAAGTTAAACGTCAAATGAAGGCAAAGTCTTTCGGTAGGGGATGATCATCTTGAAGTTTGCCTTTTGAATATAGATGCACTTTTTTGAAGATAATATAGTCGAAGCTGGCTGTAGTTAGTCTCCCTAACTGCAGTCATCATTCATCGTCATGACGATGCTTAAAGGAATATTTTCAGGTTGCAAGCGAGCACTTGAAGGGTGATCCAGAGTTAAAATGCCTTGTTCTTTATTCCACTACACAAGACAATCGAATCTGTTGTTTACCATATTTTTAAGAACGTTAAAATTTAAATCTGATTAAAAATTAAGTGCTAGTTTTATTACATGATGGAGTTGGTCTCTTTTAAAAGAAAGCTTCGAATGTCTTTGAGAGATTGTAGGATAAGTAGTCAGTTAGAAGGTCAAAACAGTTAAACCTGCACACTTTTTATGTAAAATTTTGTTCATGAATAGAATGACTTCATTTATTTCAAGTTTTATTTGAGTGTTATAAATCCTGGTTTGGTCATAGAAGGAGACCATTAAAATAAATCAGTCGTCATTATATATATATATACATTATAAGGCTATTAAATATTTTTGTGTGTACTTTGGAGATGATTTGCTAAAAAGGTGGCTAAAATATTTCGCCACATAGTCCTGCTCAAAACGAAGGCTAAAGTACTTTTGTAAAACGTATTAAAAATTTAGCCATATCCAGTTTTACCATCCCAACAGTAACATGCGTTCCTAATGCCTACGCTAACAAAAATATCGGTTTTGCTTATTTATCTACTTAATCAGCAATAAATGCAGTCTCACCACATTCACTTACCTAATAGAAAAGTGGTTGATTACATATATTTTGAGGGGTTTTCAGTACATAACGTCTTTAAGAAATTTTGTTTTATCATTTTTGAAATCATTCCTGCATGATTAACGATAGCCCACAGATGCACAGATGCCAGTTACCGCAGCAAGATGTTTATTGATGGAAAATATAATTCATTAACTACCACTGCTAATCTACTGCTCATTTCATTGCTACATTAGTTTTTACGCTGAATTTGTTCAAAACATACCGTATAGGAAATATTATTTTCAAAAATACTTTCTGTTATGCAGACTCATTTATTATTTACAGTGTTTGTTTTTAGAATTGCTATTCTTGTTGCTGTACTCGTTTATATTATTTCATTGGCCATATTTTTCTTGAAGCGCAAGCTGCGGAAGCCATCAGCCATCTGTTGTAAACAAAAATAGATTTTCCTCGACTTATTTCAGACGAAGCGATTGTAAATGCGTGGGTAGCAAAACAAAGTAAAACAGATCTGATTGGCCAGATTTCGTGCGTGAGCATTTCGCCACAACAAACTAACGGTTTATTGGCTAAAAAATCTGCTCATCGGATGCTATCGCGGAAAATAGTATCAGTACCATTATTTGAAAGACAAACTGCTCTCGGGTATTGTTTACTGACTCTTTTTGCCTCAATACTGACTTTTCCCATTTAGTTCTAAACTCCCAACCTATGCCATATTTTTGGCAGATATAAAAATATTCCTTAGAATAGGATATACAATGCTCTTGCTGGAGTTGGCATTAGGAAAACGCTGTTTATAAACTGCGACTCAGTATATTTAAAGTATTCACTGGACACAATATCAGTTAATCGTAAAAAAGAAAAAAGATCTTTATAAATAGTTTCTTATACGTGTGGTTTACGAAATCGAAGTAAGTTATTACCATACCGTTTAGAATAGTTAGGGCCAGCAAAATTAAACCGTTTTATATTTTACATTTGCTTTCATTTTGACTTGGGACTTTATTTATCAATATAATGTGATATTACACTACTTATAAGAAGGTTTGCGCTGCTGAGAATAAGTTACGCTCACACAATATTTGCAAAATAGAGGGCAATGATTTTGGACATGTGTATGACAGATGGATGTAGATGCATCATTTTGGGAAACAGATACAAACTGCACTTTTTCAATCAGATGAAGAATTGGTCTTGAAGCATAGTGAAAAGTGAAGTAGCATATTGGTCTATACATTATCAAAGTATTATTGGCTAATAAAACGTCTGGAACACAGAGAACGATAATCATCCACCTCTTATGCTGGACACCAAAAGAAACTCTTATAACTTTCATTTTCTTCTGGTAATTGGTCAAAGAAAGCATGAAAATTTCGTGTTAGCATCTAAACAATGATTGCGAAACATTGCTGACCAGGATGGATCCATTGAGGGGTTTGACGCCTAGCCATGCTGAATATCAAAGCATGTTGTGGTTTGACCCTGTTTTACTGATTGACCTGTGTTTTAACTCTCCTTCATAATAGATTAAACGATTATAGACACTAGTCAGCTTTTAGCTAAAAAGTACGTCCTTAGTGCAGTCCAATCTGTATCAATTGTGTATTTTCCACTTTAAGAGTGTGATACAGAAAGCTAACGGAGGATAAGTTCAAACGAATGAGATGCCATAAAGTCGCATGACCGTGTACCTTGTTGATAGTAACTCGACAGATCACCTTTAATTTGAACTCCGCATTTGATATTACCTTGATTTGTATGCTGGTCTAATCCTTTACTTGGATTTGTTGTAAATATTTTTGTGTTTTACTTCAGTTTTCCCATCCGCACGGATACTGCTATGCTGGACACAACATCAGCCCTCTTAGTTAGCCTCGCAGGCGGATTTGCGGCTCTCGCGATGATTATATGCGCCGCCAGTTTTGTTGTAAAATTGCCCTGGTGGGGCATGCGCCAACGAAAAATATCGCGTTTCCAGCCCGACAAGCGGACGTTTGCTACCGCAAGTGTTGACGTACTGTGCAAGGTGATAGAAGGACTGGCAATCACTTCACCGGCTGTCAGTCATAGTCGAGCTCGTGAGGCCTTCGATCGATCCTCGCTTCTAGCTACCGCTGAGACTCAAAATCTTCCGCTGAGGTTTCAGCCAGAAAAGTTTTATGGAGCTATCAGCCCTCAGAGAAGGACCAACCATCCACATTCGTCGATCAGCTCCACGGAATCCTTTTTGTCGCCAGCTCATCGCAACTCCATGTTTGATGTGTTGTCCTCAGGAGTGCACAGAGACTCGCAAACTATTTGTACTAAACACGGCTTGCTCGCGCCACCGACTCTTCGTCCACGCTCCGGATCAACTTCTCTCCTACACGATCTAGCCAAGAAAAACTTTGAAGTACTGACAGCACCGGTGCCTGGTTTCCTATCTGTCGTTAGACCTCAGCCTTCGTCAAGCAAGCCAACGGAATTTTCTCTACTTAAAGACAGTCAGACCGATCTCCAGAAACTCTCCTCTTCTGCTGTTTCTCCCTGTGGTTCGGAAGTCGTCCAAGAGCACGAATGTGATACCAAAAACCTAAAACAGTTGGAGGTTCCCTGTGACGACAGCGTTTCGCGTAAGCTATCTTTGACGTATGCCCGACGCACCAGCATCGCCGTACCTCAGTCGCACAATTATTCCACGGCCGAACTGGGAGCTGGTATTTCTGAGTTAGCCGGTGTGATTGGGCTACAATTTAGCAAGTCTACCCACAATTCGCCATGTAAAAGAAGCCTGCAACTCACAACCAGCGGCCCAGGATCCATTCCTAGACAGCTACCAGCGCCACCAAAATTAAGTCTTAGAGAGGCACCGGGTGGTCTACTGGCCTACCGTCTGTTCATCGACGCAACTGGAAAAAATAATCTAACTGTTCGCGTTCACTTATTTGCTGCCGAACATGTAATCACACAGCGGCCATGGAAGAATGCCAATTATGCTGTAAGAACAGAGCTGATCGGATTCCGATCACACTTTGTGCAGACGAGCGGTTACGTGACGGCTAGTTGTGGTTCACCCCGATTTTTCCAGGCCAATCCTTCTATTCTAGACTTTGTCCTTGATTGTGAGGGAAAATCATTTTCTGAGTCCAATGAGGAGATGAAACTGCGTTTTTCGGTT
This sequence comes from Ligula intestinalis, assembly GCA_036362985.1. Lineage (NCBI taxonomy): Eukaryota > Metazoa > Platyhelminthes > Cestoda > Diphyllobothriidea > Diphyllobothriidae > Ligula > Ligula intestinalis. Next base: position 71,241,015 of record JAYGXS010000003.1, on the reverse strand, counting down.
TTGGAATTTATCGGCAGGAGACCTTCTGAAAAGTCGTCGGTCGTAGCAAAAAGAGAGCATAAATTCAGGCACGAGACGTTGAAAGGCAAGTCGACGTTGTCAACAGAGCCGCGCTGGGAGCACTGCATCCCACAACAGGAGGTTTGTATACCTTACAAGGTTTTATGTTTAAAAATGCTTACTTGCATACTCTTGGACATATTTTTGTGTTAAAATGTCTTTGCAGTTTTAATATGCTTGTGAATTTATTCCTTCGTAAGGTGTGTTGCTACCGTGTACAGTCCAATTAACAATTTGACTGCAATTGAGTTATGCTCATTCACGTAGGCAAAAAGTGTCCGTTATTCATTATTTCCATAAAATGTTACCAGCAACCCAATAAAATAATCTTCTTCATTTAAAGGGCTAGTCCATGTTTTCGTGTAAACAAATTTTAATGTATTGGACGCAGTTGCGAAACCCTTGGTGTTCCTTCCGTGAATCAAATAAATTAGTAAATCACGCCAAAAGCCTATTTTAATAGGTTACTTTCAATTAAGTAAAGCTATTGTAGCCGGAATAGGAACCAGAGACTATACGCTAAAATGATTTCCAAATAACTGATGACAAAAAATTGCTGAAAAATATTCGTATACAGTTTGGAAGACTTGCGTAGTCGTTTTTCGAAACAATTACCCCTTCAAGTTACAAAAAGGGTTTGGCAGAATTGACTAATTCAATTGACCCAACTGTGATAAATGCATTACCTCGGTGAAATTCGAATCCACATTCACAGGGAAGGCTTTCATAAAGTCTATACCCTGTTAATTTAACTGTGATAGCAGGCTGAAAGCCGTGGACCTAATCACACTTGGGTCGATCGACCGACTTGGGTAATTCGAACCAAGAGTGATTAAATTTAGTGCTCTCGGCGCCATATCATAGTCCAATTGATAGAACGTTGGGCTATCCTAAAGCCTTTCATGTGGATGTGGGTGCGAATATCACCGAGGCCAGGACATTTTCACATCTGGGTCACTTGTATCCTCCTAGAATGTTCAAAATAGAGACGCTCGAACTAAAAAAAATTCAACCTCGGTTTTCATGCCTGACAACAAGTAGGAAAATTGACAGAAAAAAATATTCACCATTTTCGCTAGTGAGAATCACAGACAACTTTTACTGCATATAGCTGCAGAAGTATCTGCTTTTTAGTTACATTTTACGTACTGAAACATACGTGTTTTCAGAATTGCATTAAAAATAGAAAGGCTTTGTCTTAAGCTCAAACCTACGCTGCTTAGCTTTTGCAGTGAATACTGTCAACCACTTATTTAAAGAAGTATCATAAGAATTCAGATACAAATTACTGAAGATGAACTCCTGTAAGAGTTCGAAAGCTCAGGAAAATAAACAAATTGATCTGGTGCTCGAAAAGTCTTCTGCCTTAAAATAAATAGGCTAACCGATATAGTGTTTTTTCTTCGACATTCTGTCAAACGATAATACACTTCATTCAGGATCTCCTTGAAAACGTGCATGGTTCCATTGACAGTAGTAGGTTGTGGCTAGCGCCACAAGGAGACAACCAGCACCTTTTCTACTAAGGATTTATGCAGAACATGATTTTTGACTGAATAAGGATATGGTGCTTCACAAAATCTGCAAACCGATGGTTAAAACGAAGTTTCAGATTTTATAGGCCAACTCTTTACTTATAGACCTGCCGGGGAAAAGCAATATTTTCTTTGGACAGTTCTGTTTACAGAACATATAAATGTATTCTTACTAGGCCGTGTATTTTAAGGATGCTCGTGAACATTGAAACTCTCTTGATAGCTTCTGTGAAGTATTCCTGAATAACAAAGTTCATGCTCAATTGAAAATATGATCCTTTAAACGCAGTAATTTTGTTTACAAGTGCCGAAAGTGGATTTTCTAAAGATTATTAATTTATTTAGGAATCGAGAGTAAAAGAACTTCATTTTGAAGACCGCGTACAGCAAAAAAGCATCATCCACTGAGACTAAGGGACAAGTTAACAAACTGCTAAAAAATCCAGTGGTTATCCAGAAGTTCACATCTATTATAAAGACATCTAATCATAGCCACTGGATTTCCGTTTCCTTACATAGGTTTGCGGAGTAGGTAAAAGGTACTGCCAAATGAGCGCATTCCATAAACTATAATTTTAACTGCGATATCATATATACCGGAGATCCCTGACGATAAAGGTGCACTCAAGTCTCCACAGACTTAGAAAGGCCTACAATTAAATCAGGTAAACGTTAATGGTTTTGAATGTTTTTTGTATGTTGTGGTTTTCAAACAATACGGATAAGCAAAAGCTTATACTGTTTCACCGACCTACGCCTGTGGATAAAAATAAAACTTTCTCATACTGGAGGCTATACCGGGGTAAAATATGACAGGGAAAGGCGGCTACCATCAGGCTTTGCGGTCAGACGTAGGCAACAAAAAGAACAGAAAAACCTCAGCTTTACGCTAAAGGTTCTTATAAGAGCGGACGAGAGACAGTAAAATGCGTCATCGTAGGGTGTTTAAAACACACGCTAGAGCCGAAAGGAAAATAATTTGAAGATTGGAACTCCGAAGACAAGCAATGCGTTGTAGTTGCTCGCCGGTACCTAAACTCTGAAACGCCATTTCTTAGCTTTTTGTATGTGCGTGCGACTGGTTGGGAATTCCCGAAGAGGCAAATTAACCGGACCAATAAATAAGGTGCCTGTCTTTATATCAGGCCAAAATAATTTGCTGAAAAACAGGTCGAGGACTTTCAGTCTTCGCGAGTTTATCGGCACTTTGACGTTTGCTGTGCCTACCGTGTGCAATTTGGAACAAAGGACTCCCAGTTGACTTAGGTGGGTTGCTATGAGGGCAGACACATTTATCATTCTTTTTTGTAAACGTCTGGGTCTGGAGAACATATGTGAAAAATTGCACAAATATCATTTCCCAAATGACATCTAGCATTTTGGTTTTAAAAGTGTTAAATAGCTGAAACTTCTAGCTCAGGGAAAATTTAGAGTATAAGCGATTCCGTCATACGTAATTGCGTCTGTTTTAGAAAGTTAGAAATAAGTGAAACTGTTAAATATTCGATCTTGGTGACATAAATATAAAGTAACGTTCCTGTCATAATATGTGTAATTCCTTCAAAAAAACGAACAACCAAAGGACGCACACGCGCGAAAGGTTACTCAACAGATTTTACTGTTTCCAATATTAATCTTAAGGTCACAACACAGCAGAAAGTTACCTATTCTGCTAACGTTTTGTCAGTTAATGTTTCCTTAAAATGGTTTATCTAAAAGTACTTTTTGAAAAAGTACCAGTAGAAATATCCAATTTTGCACCGATTAAGTTAAAAAAGATGAATCCGAATTAAATATGCCAATCATAATCTATTTACGAGAACTGATAAATGCTAAATGTACTGTATAAATACTGATCTAGAACTCGCAAAAAACAATATTTATTGCTAAATTTCCCACAAAAATTATTCTAAGTACATAAAAACAAAATTTTCCAACAGAAATTACTTACTCTGAAATCATACCAAATATATGTAATGCGGCAATAAATGAAATGGTGCAAGTCTATTTATCATGCTTTTAAGCCTGATAAAGTGCATGGCTCTAAATTGTTGTTAAAATGTCTCCAACGGTACACCTTAACTAGAGTGTGTATGCATTAGTTTAGGTTGAAGACAGTAAAAGCTTTAATGTGGTGAAAGATGGTATGACTGAAATCTCCGAAAGCAGTAAGTTGCGGTGGGGTTTGCTGATAACTTTACGGAGAAATAATGGATCTGCAAACCGTTCAGCACTTTTTAACAGATTTAATAGCTACTGGCGTTTTTTTTAATGTAGCAATTACATCACAAAAGGCACGCAAGTGGAAACCATTAATCAATCCTTCTTTAAAACGAAGGATTTCGGAAAGAAAAAAAACGAAATTTGTTAAAGAGCGAAACCTCTATTTTTCACTATTTGTTTACCTGTTTTCTGTGGAATTTACTGCAACTTCTCATCTACGACTACATATTTATTCTAGACAGAGTTATAATTGCTGTCCTGTTTTCTACATCAACTTTCAGCAGGTATTGGCTAAGGATACAATTAGACGCCGTAGAATACTATACAGAATTTTTATGTGCTAGTACTACATCAACAGACAGTCCAAACAGAGTCTGCTTTATGGACTGCAGAAAAATATGCGGAATGAATAGAATGGTGTTTATTGTTCGTACAATAACCCATCTGTCATTGCCTCATTAAATACTGTTTATGCAAACCTAAAATAACACTCGTGGTACAAATATACTATCGGGTGATAAAGCTTACATGAATCAAGTAAAAGTACCTTGGACAAATCTCAGTTAATTATATATAAATGTATATAGTGAAATCAAACATTAGGAACGCAACCGCTTCGTACATAATATTAAGGACCATATGACAGAATGTTACAGAGGACGACTCTAGACGCGTTTACTTTTATACGATTCATTTGTGTGAGAAATGTTAGCGCATTTGCTAATATAATTGTTTCAATGAATCCGCTTTTCTGTGAAGAAAAACTCATAATGTTATGCAAAAGGCGCAGTTTATTCGATAAAAAGCGGAATCATAATCAGCTAAAATTGTACGGTGACTTACATAGATGAGATTTTGAAGCGTTTGTGACTGCACATATAATTTTTACGTTTTTAACAGAACAATATTCAATTTTGATCTCAGATTACACGCATATTGGTAACGCTTCTCTTTTGTAGGTTATTCAGATGACAGCCGACGTTTTAACTTCTCTGTCATTTAAAGAGGCAGATGGAACTCTTCGAGTTGAGTTGCAAGAAATTCGAAATTTGGCTTACAGTCTAGTCTATCCAGAACAGAGCAAACGAACAATATTAGCGGATCTTATTCCAGGTAACTTTTCGAAGCATAACTGCATAATAATTCACGTTGTAAACCAGTTCCTTATAAAGGAATACATCAGGCTTCTGCGGAAGTGTAAGTCAGTGTTTATAAGGAAGTTTCACGCATAACATTAAATTCACAGAAAGTGAGAACAATGGCGAACATAATATTGTTTGTTCTGAATCTCATAATTTGTATCGCAAAATTTCTCCAGTTGGTTGGTGTAATTTAACAATGTTTAAAAACCATCAGCATTCAAAAATGAAGGCTTTTGTGCGGCCTGTATTCATTATAAAAATGCTCGAAAGGGGTAAAACTTATTTAACTTTATGAAGCAGCGTATAGGAGTTATATTTATTTGCAGATAAGCATAAGACATGAAAATGCTTACAATGGGATCTTTTAAAACTTAGAAATCGAACTTGAACTTTGCAGTTAGGCAAAGGTTAGTAAACATTCTAGGTTGTTGCCCAGTCTACACATTTATAGTTCATTTGAGGAAGTTAAGTAATTTTATTATCAGAGGTACGTATCATAGCACGCAGCCAAATAATCTGTGCGGGAAGGCAAAGCAGCTTCTGACACTAGTGTCTCTGCTTAAATTATTTACGAGTGCTTGGAAAATCTGAAAAAAAATTGCTCCCATCCAAGTTGGACTAATAAAAACAGTTGCTTGACACTCGTTGGTGAAACGGAAATCACTTGTCCTATCCTGCTTTGGGTCTCATTTTACGGACCCTGACTTTCGCCGTAGCGGCTAGTAGTTTCAGGCAGATAGTAAAGCCGGCAAAGATCAGGGAGACTGGAATGGCCATTTCTGGCTAATTAGCCGCCGTCATCCAGCCGTACCCAGCAGCAAACGATGCCAAAGCTAAGACTCAAATTTGCGACCTTTTTCTCGGTGTCTAACGCTCTAAGTATTGAGCCGCGAGCTCCCTGTCTTGTCGGTTCAGTTCGGGAGATTAACGTTCGCCGACTGCTAACAGAACTCACTTGTCCTGCTCTGCGTTGGGTCTCTTTTCTCATGTCATTTCATTGCTATTACGGTTTTTGTCAAACATTGAAAAGGGCTACCGTAATCTGTCAACATGTCGTACAAGAAACTTTGTGAATATTTTAAAACACGCATCATGAAGGTCGCAACAACTTAGTTGTTGTTCTTATCATATTTAGCAGAATTGCAGAATTTTTGCTAATTTTGATTTCGAACCTTAGTAATTAAGTTTAATCAGAAGCTCCAAAAAGGTTATACTCATTTTGTTCATGTTAGCTAAGCTCAACCAAGCAGTAGGTCTTCCGATTCAACGATGCATTTGTTTTATTCTCACAGAGACCAGCCTAACCGACAGTTTATTAATTTTATTGAATAATGTAGTTATATTTTGCATTTTCTGAGTATGTATTTTATGTGAGCGCCTCAGGCAACATTTTATTTAGTTTATAATTATTATAAATCTCCAGTATACTACGTCATGCATGTAAAATACGGGTTTCTAAATTAAAAAGACCATCCAAAATTCCTCAACACGTAACCGATCGACTACAGCTCTCCGAAAATACGACATGAATTTTTTCCCGATCAGGTATGAAGCTTGTAAACTTAAACAAAGGCAGAAGTACTGTTGGCTTTTTTATGCCAAATTTCTTGGGCCATTGTATGCACCAGTTAAAATATCCATGGAAACGAAATAATGTTTTGCAATTAAACTATACTAGAATTGATACACCTTGCTGGCCCTTTTCAAAAGCAACTTCATCTCTATTAAAATTGCAGTGAACAGAAAATGACGCCAACAATTTGCCCAACTACAAAAAAGATTGAAATTGGTACATTTTCGTTTTAGTGAAATTGCGTTTGCGTGCCTCTTTCGTCTCCAATGGCAAGAGTATTCGTGTGCGCAAGGGTTTTTGTTTGCATCTGCCGTCAGGTCTTTTTGATCAAGCCAGCGTTAATGACAGAGGTGCTTTTGCGGATGCCTGCGCCAGCAAGCCCCTGGTTCTCAAGGAGCTCGTAAATGTTAACAGCGAACGTATGTTCACCTTCGGAGTGCCGTTCCAGCGACCATCTCTGTTTGACGAGGAGGATTTGAGCCGCAGCGGTTTTGCCCCTGTCGCCTGGCGTATCATGCTGTACTTTGTGTTAATTCTGGAGAACACAAATCGTCAGGAAGCCCGGCACGTTCGCGCCATCGGTCAGTGCTGTCTTGGTTGCAGTGACGAGCCCCAGATCTCGTCGCCAGATTCTTCCAGTCTACCTGCATCCCTGCCACTTTTCAATTTGGCTATCAGTAGTGCACAAAATTGCGTCTCCCAGTGGGTACATATTGAGTGAACTTGGATGCTTCTTCTCGTGCATTTAAGTAACTTCTTTTGCAGTTAACATGTGCGTGATTCGTTTTGTGAGTGTTCCTGTTGCTGCTTGTCTATTGTGTTTCCTGCCTGTTCCATGGCCGAAGAGTCAAATATGCAGCGATCCCTAGAAGTCCATTTTGTCAGCAATGGGCTTAAACGTCTCTTTTGGAATCACGATGTTGTGAATAGTTGCCAAACATCTGTCCGCAGTGAAGCAAGCAAATCTTCTAACTACAAACATTTGTGTTGTAAAATAAAAACAAATATGTTTACTTCGTCACTGAAAACAATGGGCGCATTCATTTTGTTTCATTCTGAATAAAGAAACCTGTGGTCATTTTACACATATTCCAAAACATTACCCTTTTAAAACATAGCTCTAATGGCTGTACATAAAAGGCACATAACTTGGGTAAAATTTGGGGCTCCTACGTCTCAGATTCTATGTGCGTTACAGATCCAAATTCACTTGCGAATATTTTCTAGCGCGTTAACATATGAAAATGAGTATTTAATAAAGGATGTACTCTTATATCCTAGGTTAATTTGATCTTATAATGGAAATTATTGGTCATTATTAAAAAAGAATATCTCAAGGAAACCACAGCAAAGAGATACTATTTTGGGATAGAAATTTAATTACTAGGAAAAGGCAGGTATACACCGTAATTTGAAAGTCACTGCATTGGACAGATAGGGCAATTTAAAAATATGAGGTAATGTTGTTCTCTGCTTAAATCTACTTAACTTAACCAATGTTCACTAAACTACAGCACATGTTGCAATGAAAATTTCTCCAAGCTGGACCGCTACGTCGGCGTTACTTATGCACTTTCGAGATTCATTTTGATGGTTTGTATTTAGTGAGGAAAAAACAGTTAGCTTTCAGTTAAAAACAAATATTCGATGAAAAAGCGCAATGCTCTGATTGCATTAAAGACACATTTGCGTATGCAGGGGCCTTCTTTGTTTTGCCTAAGTCAATGCCAAAAAAATTACGACAAGCCTTCCACATCAAGTGGTTTACTAACCTTCGTTACGTCATCAACTTCACATAGTCTCCTAAACAAGATTCTCATTACTCAACATAATAAATATTTTTCTGAGGAGGATAAAGCCAAGAAGGCTCTTTTGGTTTTTTGGTCCTTTTCACTTTGTTAGTGATATAGAGAACTACCTAGTGAGTTAACCATAAATAGTTAATTTGCAGTCATTCAGAAAAAGTATTAAGTCAGACTGAAGACTTAACCTATCGCTGACGCTTAAAACACTCCTGATTGGTCAAGCAGGAGATAGGACATTACGGCATACATGACTGCTGCAAACTTGGGAATATTTTAGTAAACCGTCTAGTTAGCAGTGTTACCCCTTGCCCTTAGAAATGTTTAAAAAATATTTACGTTGTTTGCTCATCAAACAATGACACTTATACAATTAAAAATATGTATTTTATTAAAAAGCAAGTGATAATAATCTTTTTTGGTAAAGAAGGGTATGCTAGCTCATTGCATGAACATTTATGTCATATCTGGCCCTTAATCGCACGAACAGTGAAGCTTATAAAGCCAAAATAATATGCCTTTAGGCTTCCTAAACTGAAACTTTTGGTTTATTTTGTTTTCCTGTGAACTACCAATAACATTGTATGCCGAAAACTTCCCTTACATTAGGATGTCCATGGGACTATACAATTTTGGCTTCGATCTCATCAGCCTACTGACATAAGTATCTGGCCTTGTGTTTAATCCTATTTTCTTGATTCTGTAAATTGTCAAATATTCGGCACTTAATGTATTTGTATGAATTTGAATATAGGCATCCCAAGAAATATAATTTAATATAATTTGAAAGAGGGGTACTACAAAATTCCTTGTGGCGACTGCGCTGTAATTAATTGTGAAAAAAAAACAGGAGGAACCGCTTCTACACAAAACATGCACAGCTATTAGCGGAAAAGAGGCGCAACCACCTGTCCGAAGTCGGTTTGCATTTGCTTGAAACTGGGCACAAGTTTTCATGAGACCAAACCCGCATAGTAGGTTCCTGCTCATATAGAAAAGGCTGCGAATTCGTAAAGGCCAGTTACTTTAACGAAACATGCATTTATGTGCATGTTGATTTGGATTCAATGTCCGGCAATCTCAAAGAAGCCTTGAAAAAGCGCGAACCACCAAAACTTGTTATTGACCAAGTATAAAAAGCGTGATCGATTTATCGGCATGTTTAAAAAAATACGCACTGTTCTTCACATATTTCCCTCACGTCCGACGAGGACCTGGTGTGTCGGAGTCGAAAAAGTATAAGACAGTTCGTTCACGTTTCCAAAGAATTTTTATCAAACTTAATTTTTTATACAGCGTTTCCTGCAAAGCAGCCTTTTTATGGCACACAGGAGAGTCATGTCTGGTCTTTGTTTTCGAAGGCAGCGTTAACATATATATAAAATCAAGCCTATTTAAACAGCATCTTAGTAAATCTTAAGTCATCATCTGACCAAAACCATATTGTTCAAGCTGCAAGCACCCTCTAATCTCAACGGGAGTCCCGTTTAAGAAAGTATTTGGCGCTTTTAAATTACAATCCTACAGGCAAACAATAAAGGATATTGAAAATCTTGCATGAAAGCCAACTTAATATAAAGTGAATATGCGTTTGATCGTCTAATGCTAAAAGCCTCGCCTAGCGACATAGGGAAGTTAAAACAATTTTTTTGGAGTTAGATCAAGACAAAAGGACGCTTCGTTTCGAAAATGGTATCCCAAAATTTGCAGCATAGCACGTTCTTCAATCGTTATTGATAAAATAAAGCGCAAAAGCTTCAATTTTCGAAATCATGTGAAAATAACCTTGTAAATGTAAAAAAATAGGCCAAATTGAACTTACTTCAAATGATCGCCAGCATTGTGCCCTGCTGACCTCATTGTTGTAGTTCATATACGCGGTAACGGATAAAAGCTCGGGTTCTATGGGGCATGCTGGGCCAACAAATTTATACACAAGAACATTTACATGCGAAAAACGGGGAGGTGGGAAGAAATAGCGGCTAAATTTCGAAAAACCTGCCCCGTAGGATTTAAATTTACATTTTTAGTGAAAAAATTAACAATCAGCTGTGGGTTGCCCATGAACCATGTGAAGGAAGTCTTTTATTCAGTAGTACTTTGCCAGAAATCCTTTGGACTTCTAGTTATACAGTCAATTCCGACTGAAAACTTAACCACCTGTGTCCCCTGAGCGGCACAGAATTAAGCAATCCTTAGCATGTGTCCTCTAAAGCAAGATTCTCATGCAAATAAGCATGGTTTCATCATAAAATTTTATTAATATTGTTGCTGTTCACATTTTGAAGTATATGGATCGTCTGAATAGAATAAAAAGGGTGCTGATAAAATTATAAATTAAAGCTACAGCGTTTGCAGTCACGCGACGGAATATTTTCATCCAAAAGGAGAATAAGACCGACTGCTTATTTTTTGTTATGTATTGACAATCGACCTGTTATTCAAAGTTAATGTTTAAAAAATTGAAGCAATACTAAACCAAGGAATTAAAATTGCATTCCCTATAAGTATTAATATTTATTAGGCAACATTTGCGACACAAATGCTGCCGTATTAAAATTTTTTGACGTCTTTTGAACCAAGTTACGAAAATGAACCCTTCCAAACCGTTGAGCTATGTTCTTTTTTAAGCGCAAATGTTGACCTTTTTACCTAGGTTTCAGTGCCCGATAAAATTGGTTTTTACATTTTGAAGTTAAATAGGTATCCAGGCTCATATGAGAGGTAGATCTGAACATATTCAATCTTTCAGCATACATTATAGTTTCAGATTAAAAAAGCATGTACAGTTTTGTTTTATTAAGTAAAATGCTCATAAAAATACTGAAGTCAGAAACATTTTGCGTTTTCCATTGCTCTCCAACTAATGTACTTATTACCTGCTTGTAAAAGTAAGAACATATATTTAACCGGAAAAATCATTTGCAGAAATATAAAAAAATGTCGCGGTTGCACTGATATGCTCACAAGACTTCTGATCCACGTGGCAAACACCAACATATAATATGAACTTAGAGTACAGGCGTAATATCATTATAAGTGCCGAAATTTGCAAACAATTGATAATCACTCGCAAACCGGCATTAAGTCGGGTTGTAGTCTGCTTATCACGCAGCCTAATCTCAAGTCATTTCAGTCGCGTTAGGCTGCCGACTGTTTAACGAGCTTCACTGTGACCGCCAACAAAAATACATGCTTTAAAAGATGGCTGCCTCTGTGGTACGTATTTAACTCATTGGTCTTCACTGCCACCATACATTAAAATATATTTGTAGAAAAAATATACGAAAATATTTCTCCTTGTACTCGCTTGGTAGCAAATAACACATTCCTGCACATTTTTATACTTCGGTTTAGCAGACAATTTTAGTTATGAGGTTTTGTACGATTGTGAAACCTTCACCATACACCATATCCCTTACTCTATTTATGTTGCCTATAACGTATACAGAATAATCCACATCAATTGCAAAATTGCATGAGAACTATGCAAATTTTCCTTCAAACGGAAGAGGAAAACTTAATTTTTCCATAGGCAGAGTGTGCATAGCATTCAGTCTAAAAACCTTGAATTTCGATGCAACAGTCGGTGGGGTTCATAAGTATTCGAAAACTTAGAAAATTCTTTTTTAAATGGAAGAATACCCTTTTCTTTTTTGTGCGATTTAAAGATAGCAGAATCTGCTAGCGAACGAGTGCACGAACGAATACTGTCGTACATTTTTTCTCAAAAATATATTAATATTTATTTGGGCAATTAAAATCAAGAAATTACACGTATGCTACATACGTAGCTATTTATAAGCAAGATACTTTTTGTAAAAAATAAGGAGGAAACTCCGTAAAAAAATTGCATCCTGACATAAATGAAATGGTTTCAGATAAGGTTGCATGATAATCAGTATTAAAACCCAACCAATCCCGGTTTGCGAGTCTTTTGAAACTTTCCTTGTTTTGCAGGACTCCCTGCTCGTACTACACATGTACCTGAGCTTTTTAATTCTTTAGTAAAAACTTATCTTCCAGATTGCTATGTTATAAAACTTTTTTAATTTTTATAATCTCCTTTGTTGGCAATTCATATAAAAATTTTGCTGTGGAGTTCTTCTGTTGTTTCCATTTTTGTGATGGCTAATTGTTATACCATTTACATCAACTAATTTACATGCCTTATAAAAGAAACAGGTAACTAAGAGAAGTGCCAATTAACGAGACTTTATAAGTGATAGAATTCGATGGAGCTATATGATATTTAAACAGTTCACACGCTTATTCATAAACCAGTTTTTATTCTTATTGAATATTATTATTTTCTATACCAGTCTTTTCTAGCTTTATGTTACAAAAGAAGTCATCAGACTTTTTAAATTCTGGTGAAACTTCATGCTGAACTACAGATATGCCTCGTTGACTGCTTTAACTGGTCTCTGCATTCGTTTTAGTCATCCAACTGGTGCATGAAACGCTCTACGCATAGTTTTTACAGCATAAATTCAGCAGATTTAAGCGGAACTCTCATGGTATATCCCGGTCGCTCAATGCAGAATTTGGAGGACTGATAACTTTCATTAAGCCGCAGGACCTCGACCGTAGGCTAGGCCGTAATAGCTTCTGTCGATAAAACTCACATATGCAAAATGCCACTGCGTCGGATTCCCATATTAGGAATTAAAACATGTGTGAATAGAAGGGGGGTTTATGCTCTGCAGGCAACTGTCCTCACCCGTCTTTCCTGTCACCCTAAATCCACTTTGTTACAAGCAAGTGATAAGCATGCAACGCGAAAGTGACCCCAATGTCACTCAAGTTTCTGCACCATAATCCAGCCGGCGCATCATGCGCGTACGGAATAGTGTATCCCAGCGATGTGTCTTTTTGCGGTTACTCTGATGGCAGTCTCCTATCACAGATGTCGTTAAAATCTACGAGCAATCTGCCTCTGATTTGCAATTCTTTTTAAAGTTATAACTGAAAACCAAAATCATCTTTTAAGCTAGCAAAGTTCGCGTCCGATTTTTTTTCATTTTTGGAAAACGAAATAAATTGAAACTCAAATCTTTTCGAAGTCGAATGATTCCACCCTCTCCACATGCTACTTTTGTGACCGTTCAAGTGTAGGTTCACAGTCGGCTTTCCAGTTTTACTCCGTTAAAAGTATTGGCGTAAAAATATGGCACTAATATGAGCATCCTGACACTACTTTAACCTATTTTGCTTTCATGGCTACACTGACTACTACGCTGTGCAGTCTTGACTACAAACGCTTGTTGACCACTTCATTATCAACAGTGGTTTACTTCTGACCATCGTTTTTAATTTCACTGCGCTGTTGCGTATTAAGAATACGAAAAAAATGGCGTGAGCTATGACAAGAAAATCTGGTGTCGCGTGTTCTATTAATTTCTCAGTGGTGGATTATAAGCTGATCATTTATTGTGGTATTTTTTTGTTCTTCGCATGCTAAGTTAGTAAAATCCATGCGTTGGTTTCACGGACATAACCACCATTTACTTTTTGAATACAAATCTATGTTGTCACGTTTACACTGGTTCCGTAGATGCCACAGTCCTTATACTCGATCCTTTAATTCACCGCAACGAGTGTTTCTCTTTGAAGGTATTTCCTAGCACAAGTGTCCTGCCGCATCTGCAGTTAATCCCTTTGATAGTTCCGACCCATGACTCCGCATGGCCGGCAAAGACAAGGGAAACCGGAATTGCCTTTTTTAACTCATTAGCCGTAATCAGCCGGTAATTTCCAACCCCAAATGGTGCACCGCCCGAGCCTCGAATGCGCCATCTTTTGACCACAAGGCCGCTGTGCGGTAGCTGTTGAGAGAAATCCACAATGCACATTGAGACGAGTAAGCTCTGGTGTCGTTCATTAAAAGTCAATAAACTAGTGTTCAGGTTCTCGCCGTATACCGGCAAGACTGCCAGCCCGTAGTTCGATGGCTTGTAAAATATACTTCCCATCAAAAGGTCGCGAGTTCGATCGTTGGATGTTGCAACACTTTAGGTTGGGCATGGCTGGCTAATGAGTAAGAAGTGGCTATTTCAGTCTCCTTTGTTTATGCTGACAATGTTCGCCTGCCCAAACTACAGGTCGTTGTGTGACTGCTAGCTAAGATCCGGAATGAGTTCTAAGGTAGAGGGGAATGAGTAAATTTCTGTCAGTTATCGGTAAACTCTCACCATCGAATTTCATTGTACTCTTTCCAGGTTGTGATATCATATGGATTAGCACGCAAATAGCCGTTTTGTCCAGTCGCGTGATTTCGGGCAGCTTATTTTCTATATTCTTAACACTACTTTTTTAAAACTCCCCTTAAAGGTGCAAATGCATTATATATTCATTTAGCAGATCTGAAAACACTTTGCTGAAAAAAGGCAGTATATTTGATGTTCCTTAAATTTCGCCTAAAATTCTGAAATCTTTTGTCCCGAAAACCTTATCTAGCTAGATTTGTTATACTTACTAACCTGCCTTCAACTCTTAGGATATTTCGGTCCCACTAGAATGAGCTGCACCCTGCAATATAATGACAAATTTTCTAGTAGGCATTTTTAAATATTGCTGATCTTCTTATGTATTCAAACAAATTGCGTAGAACTCATACGCAGCATAGAATTCCTGCATCTTTTAATTTAATGCTTTAAGAAAGAGGTGTTGTGGTTTCGGAAAACATTT
This sequence comes from Ligula intestinalis, assembly GCA_036362985.1. NCBI lineage: Eukaryota > Metazoa > Platyhelminthes > Cestoda > Diphyllobothriidea > Diphyllobothriidae > Ligula > Ligula intestinalis. Next base: position 71,225,990 of record JAYGXS010000003.1, on the reverse strand, counting down.
TCTCTCGAATAATTTAAAATCGACTTAGCGTTATACTTTAATTCTTGGTTTCCATAATATATGCTCTATGTATTCCGTCAAAAAAAGCAAAGATATACCTAATATAAGAAAAGGACGTTACCCAGAGTCCATGGACGTTTGCACTGAATGTGGGTATGTTGCAGGCTCTTTATGTGGCATTAATCCATATACGGATATGCTGCCTTAACTGTCTTAAAATTTCATCCTTAGAAACTCTTTTGAAATTGAAAAATGCCCGCTCTTCAAGTATACAATGAAAGTAGAAGTTTTTCTCTGAGAAAAGAGTACAAGCAAAGCATTGTTTCTATCAACTATATTTAACAGTAAAAGGCAATAAAAACAGTGAGAAAATGCATCCTTATTAAATATCCATTGCTTGCCGTTTGCTTCTTATAGGCGGCCAGAAGGTAACTAGTTCAGCAGGCGGCATCCTGGGGTGACCGACGCATCTTGCTGATGGGCCGCAAGATAATTAATATAAGAGCTCTAATAAAACATTTTCTTCAGATACAAAACTTGGCATTTCGTGGGTTAGTTAATTAACTGTACGTCCTATTATACTGACTGCTTGAAGGTACTTTAACGTTCCCACTGCCAACAATAGACACAAGAAGTCCTGCGTTTGCTACATCCGCAGATTTGAAGAGGTAGGTAAAAATTCAGCTTACATATTTTCATGACAGCAGTATTGTGCTTGTTCGTACTTGATCTGCAGCAGTTGACCAGTTAAAAAGGATGGAAAGACACTGGGTATTGATGTAAAGAACACAAGTTAACAGTCGTAATTAAGCTTACTTATTAAACTAGCGAATATGCCTGCAATTAATTTAATAATTTAGGCTATGACGTCTTCTGTGAACTGCATGTCCTTTCCCTTGTGGCTGACTGTATTCAATCATCCACGTTTTATTTTCGCAGTCTATTGACGACATTCCTGAGTTCCCCTTTTGTAGATTGTGAACAGTTCTGGGAACTTGCCAAGAGTAATAAACTGTAAAAATTAACTGCATTTTTGCCTTCCCGATGGTACTTTAAATTATAATGTTAGTAAGCTTTCTTCTTTGCGAACACCTGCATCGTCCACGGATTATGCTAAGGTGTCTCCAAGTTAGTAATTTATGTACGCCTGTTATCACATCTCCTAGTAGTGTGCTGCCTGGTATTATGTTGAATGATAGAGCGCGATGTCAAGCAGAGCAGTCTTACCAAGATACTCACTATTCAACTTTTTAATCTCCTAAGAAATTAATAGCTGTCCGCGGTATATATCACTAGAGTTAAAGTCTATAGGTGTAGAGTCAAATTTAAAATGTAAATTTTGATTGAAACCCGTCAATTATTGCAAAATATCCACTTTTTGGCAACAGACAGACATTATTAGTATAAATTGAGGTTGTTACTTTCCATAATATCAGCTTATGTACTAGCTAAACTAACAGCCTAGGTACTAGCTAAAAGGCCCAGCCACGTGTTTCGCTGGTATTATGCCGCTGCTTGACACAGGTGCGAGAGGTCTGGCTTATCGGTGGATCCCCCAGCTTTCTCTGTCTGCTTTTTGGTTGATATACCGGTTTTAAAAGTTCAGCTTTTTAATCTCCTGAGGGAGCCGGACCCCTCGCAGCAGTGTCAAGCAGCAGCAGAATGCCGGCAAAACACGTGTCTGGGCCTTTTAGCTAGTACCTAGGCTGTTAGTTTCGTAAGTTACAACATCAATATATACTACTAAAGGCTTTCCAGGTAAGCTTAGGTCATCCAAGCTGTGAAAACAAAGCAGGGATTATATATGGATGTTGTAACTTATTGTAGTAACAGCCGAGGTACTAGCTAAAAGGCCCAGACACGTGTTTCGCTGGTATTCTGCTGCTGCTTGACACAGCCGCGGTATGATAGATATGGTAGATTACAATATCAATATATACTACTGAAGACTGGCCATTGGCAGCAGTGGTTGACGGGTTTCAACACAAATATACATTTATAATTTCATTCTACACCTATCGACCTTAAACATACTGATGTATACCGCTAATAGAAATTTAATTCTCAGGAAATTAAAAAGATGGACTATCAAAATCGGTATATCAACCAGAAAGCAGACAAAGAAAGCTATGGGTACCACTGATGAAAGGGACCCCTGCAGATGTGCCAAGCAGCGGCAGAAAACTGGAAAAGACATTTCTGGGCCTTTAAGCTAGTACCTAGGCTGTTAGTATGGCAAGTTACAGCATCAATTTATGCTCACTATAATCTCCCCACGATGCCATGTTCAATAGTCATTGTGAGGTCCCATTGTCATATTGGAACTGCGTCAACAAACTATCAGAGTCGGAATATCGTACAAGCTAATTGCTTATTAAGCTGCTTTGGCAGATTTGCTTATTTAGAGTTGACCCAAGCGTGGAAAACTCTAGGCGTTTAGTGGGATTTGAACCCGCGCATCACAGAAAGCCTTTGCCGGAAGCGAATGCTCTATCGCTAAGCTACAAACGCCCGCTTCCCGCCATGAGTTTCATCACACTTTGATCAATATTACCCGCTCAACTTTGCGCTTATGTGGAATCCACCAATACGGGAGCAAGACTGCCCAAGCAGGATTTCCTAAGGAATCATCTAGAATCCACCAGAATGACTACCAGGCTGACTTAATTATTAAGTTGGTTTGGCAGATTTGTTTGATTTGAGTTGACTAACTTAATAATTAAGTCGGCCTTGTAGTCATTCTGTTGGATTCTAGTTGACTGCTTAGGAAATCCTGCTTAGGCAGTCAACTTGCTCCCGTATTGGTGGATTCTTAATGAGTGAATAGTTGAGCGGGTAATATCGATCAAAGTGTGATTAAACTCATGGCGTGAAGCGGGCGGTTGTTGCTTAGCGGTAGAGCATTAGCCTCCGGCAAAGGCTTTCTCTGATGCGTGGATTCAAATCCCGACAAACACCTAGAGTTTTTCACGCTTGGGTCAACTCAATGTAATTGCTGACTAAAGCAGATGCCAGGTAAAGGAGACTGTCTCGTGCTACTCAAACAAGACCCTATCTCTTGCTGATAAAAACTAAGCACCTAGTAGAAAGCGCTAATCGCTGGTGCGAACACTTATTGGAGCAATCAGCCATGATTAATCTGGCAAACCCCTAATTTAAGGAAAGGAAAACGATTAATCACATTTTATGAGCTAAAAGCTGAAAGATTCTGCATCTGCCTGCTTGGCGGTACCATTGACGTCGCCTTTGCATGTACATATTGATTACAACTTCCTTCCTCTGCTAGGCCAAACACAGCCTGTTTACTGAAGTTTTATGCTTGCCATAGTAACGTAAACACAAGCCTCAACATCTGGCGTGCAATTTTCTTCTAAAGACTACATCTGACCAAATT
>JAYGXS010000003.1:71198284-71222586 GCA_036362985.1 Ligula intestinalis | reverse complement strand
AATTTGGTCAGATGTAGTCTTTAGAAGAAAATTGCACGCCAGATGTTGGGGCTTGTGTTTACGTTACTATGGCAAGCATAAAACTTCAGTAAACAGGCTGTGTTTGGCCTAGCAGAGGAAGGAAGTTGTAATCAATATGTACATGCAAAGGCGACGTCAATGGTACCGCCAAGCAGGCAGATGCAGAATCTTTCAGCTTTTTAGCTCATAAAATGTGATTAATCGTTTTCCTTTCCTTTAATTAGGAGTTTGCCAGATTAATCATGGCTGATTGCTCCAATAAGTGTTCGCACCAGCGATTAGCGCTTTCTACTAGGTGCTTAGTTTTTATCAGCAAGAGATAGGGGTCAGTTAGTTGCTCCCTGTTGGATATCCGGAATAGAAACTCCTGGAATGCAAATGACGTTGCGCCAGCCTCCGAGAAACTCCAGGTTAACATTTGGGTTTTGATAGGTATAGTTAAGTAGGCTAATGATGAGGTCGGAATGTAAAAGATTAACGTCATTGTTAAGGTTAACATAAGAACGCGACTATATGCCCACGTGGGTTTTAACGAAAGGCTATATAGAGAGCGGAAGATTACTCACAGCTATGTGTGTAACCCAAGACATCTTTGTCTTAATCACTTTTCAGTGACAGAGGACGTTTAGATGAACGCCTGTCTTGGTATGCACCAGGACCCGGAATTATTCGCTTTTGTTCTAAAGATTTCAAAATTGGCACCAGCTAATTTTAATTCATCCTTAAGTCAAAAAAGTGGTCTTGTTTGAGTAGCACGAGACAGTCTCCTTTACCTGGCATCTGCTTTAGTCAGCAATTACATTGAGTTGACCCAAGCGTGAAAAACTCTAGGCGTTTGTCGGGATTTGAAACCACGCATCAGAGAAAGCCTTTGCCGGAGGCTAATGCTCTACCGCTAAGCAACAACCGCCCGCTTCGCGCCATGAGTTTAATCACACTTTGATCGATATTACCCGCTCAACTATTCACTCATTAAGAATCCACCAATACGGGAGCAAGTTGACTGCCTAAGCAGGATTTCCTAAGCAGTTATCTAGAATCCACCAGAATGACTACTAGGCTGATGAAAAGTTGCTGAAAACAATTGTTTGCCAAAAACTGACTTCGTATATTATTCCTGGAATATTTGCGGAACCTTTAAAGTGTTGAACTTAAAGCAAGTTTGTATATTTGCTTTTAACAAGCAGAATTCTATAAACTTTTATAGGATGATCAGATCCACCCAACTAAACGCATTGTTTGAAATGTCAGAAGATTTCCCTAGGGACACGTTGGGGTGTTTGCTCCGATGGAATTATCCTGCTGCCCAGCAGAATCACTGACAGATCCGACAGGAGTGCTTTATACTTTTAAATGTGGAAAATATGTTTATGTTTGTGCTAATGTTCAATTTGCAAGAGACGCTGAGTTTTTCTATTTAGGAGATGGCAAGGTAAAGTGACAGGAAAATAACCTGTACTCGAAAAATGGATAATTCTGAATCGGGTTTCACCTAGACAGCAGTGATTATGACCTTTCTACGATATAGCCTTTTAGGAACAAACTTGTGAGCGGTCTGCGAATCAAAAGTGAAATCCTTGTACACTGTGTAGTAATGATTACAAAATTTCGGAAAAACAAGGTCTTTGGATAATTATATGAACAACTTAAACGTGCAAAGAAGGATCATATGAATTGTGGTCAACCGCCGTGAGATAAATACGTACCTCTGGTTAATAATAATGAAAAAAACAAGTCAAAAACAATTTGTTTATTACAAAGAAGCTTAGATATCTAATTTATTAGCCATATGATAAAGTTTATATTGCTTGACGTAATAAATATTTAAAATTCTCAATACTACATACTGATTGATTTTTTAAATATCTCTGAGTTTCAAATCTTCGGACAAGCAAACGTAACTATAACATACGATAAAACATGCAATATACGTAAAAATAAGTGCACACAGTTAAGCAGCTGATAAATCAACCGATCCTTCCCTCGTCTCAGATGTGCCCTATTATGCAATTAAAAGACATTCGTATTTATTGCTAAACAAGAGGAATGTATTGCTAAAGTTTCTTAAAGTTTCGACAGACAGTTTAGCTGAAAGGGTATGTATGCACCCAGGTGCAAATAAATTCACCTACAAGACTTGCATATACTTGCATTTAAACAGTTAAGGATGGCCACAAGAAGCGTTTTTTTGTGGATTTCAGACACAAATACGTCCTATGTTATGAAAATGTAGCAGAAAGGTCTCGCAAAAAACGAAGATGATTTGCGTAGCAAGCAAGTTTCGGCACCAAAAGGCTGAAATGATCTTAAAATCTGACATGCACATTATTCCTTACTGCAATAAGTATATGCCAATATATGTTCACATTAACGATAAGTATGCTGAACAAAGAGTGACTTTTCGGGTATCACATTTTCACATTTTTTATCAAGGCCCCTGCGTCTAATCACCAAAACTGCACCTAGTGTCGCTTTAAAAATATGCACAGTAATTTACAAATTTACCACGATGTCCAGGCTACCTTTCAGTCATATGAGGATACTGTAGAATTGCTCTGTAAAGTGCTATTTAAGTGGGTTCTGGCAAGAGAATGCTTGAGAGAGGAATTTTTTTAGCACACATTTTTGTTCACGTGACCTGATATTTATGTATAGCAATACAGATGTGCCATAACGTTTACACCTAGGCTGCAAAGATGAGAAAAAATCAATAAATTTATAATAACCACTTTAAAGGCTGCACTAAAATATTGATAATAATAAGTTTGAATTTGTTTACGATTCAATGAGTTTACATTTTACCTATAACAAAACAAAAAGCAGTTAAATTATTCTGAGAAATAGTTAAATAAACTATTTACTGTGTATTTTATTACCAGTCTACTCTGAACTGTTTTTAAAACGGACTATAATTAATAAACTATTATTATGAATTCTTGTATTCTTGTATTTTAACAATGGAAATATATGGAATATATGTATTGGTCATATGCAATAAAACGCTTAAATCCTTAAACATGTATTTGCACACCAGCAGTTACTGCTGACGCCGGAAATTTGTACTGGTTAACCGAATGCGCGAAACAGAAGAACCCGTCCAGTGCACAAGAATACAGTTCAATACATCTCTCTTTAAGGGAGCTTCCAAGAAATACTGGCAAATAAAAAATACACAACTGTAACAGAAGGGAATGGTTTATTAAATAAAATTTAGCAAACATCTTCTAAAGAACCGTTTCAAAGTCGAAGCAGATGAGTTTCTGACAATAACATCTGTAACGGAATTTTTAGCCAGGATTTTTTTTATCTCACATGCGACCCCGTCCCTGAAGCATGTCTATCATCGCAATTTGTGAAAATTCCTCGGCAATTTTTCAGTTTTTATCCGCAAAATTAATTATGGCTCAAATGCATGACGCTCTTTCCTCTATTAATTAATCCTGCTTCGTAGTCTACAGTGGTACTTGTCTTTTACTTACGTTTACTTAATCTTGCCGAAGGCTGGCCTCTACTTTTAAGCTGAGCCAAAGCATTGTGCCTATTGTATTAATCACATGGTTTGTCATACTTCAAAACAAGCAAACATTTGAAGCCGCGAAGATTAGCAAAACCAAAGCCGTTAAGAACTGTTTCGGTATGTTTTGATGCCGCAGCCATCAGACTCTAAAATATTTGTCGAACTAGAAAACGATGGGTGCAATTTTGTTTACGTTGACAAATTAAGCAGATGCATTTAGAATCCACCAAAACAAAATTCTGGAATATAATGTTTACCTGGAATTTGTATCGCGAGAACAAATAGCCATCCGTGGAGCTGCATGGCCAGACAAATTGACTGGAAGGCTCGTCATAAAGATAAATAACCTTCTTCGCATTGACTGTTTACCCTTTCATTGTGTTTATTATCTCCCAAAGACAAGGAAGAGTAGGGGGTGTGTTCCTGGACCAAATTATATTTGAAGTGAAGCTTCTGAGCACTTATCGCTTCCATCTTCAGAGTATTGTGGTTGCTGCGTCTGGTGGTCTCAAGTGAGCCAGCCTTGCCTTCTGTCTCGTATTATATCCGTGTTGGACGCGCCAACTTTGACGTGCCCGTTCGTTGCCGACTACATTTGGTCCCCCAGAGGTTGGCTGCTGTTGGGCGTGCGTGATCTACATCCCCTCTGCGGTTAGCGTAGTTGAAGCGAGTCAATGTGCTTGCTGTTCTCGCTACGTCAATTGGTGTACTGATCACTCAGTCCTGCACACTTTATTTGTTCGTCTCGCGGGTGCGATGGTGAAGCAAAGTTTGATATTGACCGCGTAACCTCTAACCTCCAGCGTAGGCTCTCGGTTTTGGGCTCATAAATTATTCAACCAAGCAGTATGAAGCAGCGATGTTTTCCACGTGGTATACAAAATGCATAACTTTGATAATGTAAAAAGGTATCTCTAGATTAAAGGGCTTACCAATCCACCAATGGATAAGTGATCCATACACCTGAAGCAAGATTATGGTTTAGATGATAGCATTACAGAACTTCACACAAGCCGATCGAAAAAAGCAGAAACTCTGTGCTGCTTAAGCAACTTATATGCATTTGATTTTTCCCCACTAGGTCAAAGTAGAATGTCTCATATGTTCACACTTGTATGACATTGTTCACACATGCTTATTAATAGTGCGACGTAATTGATTGCATAAACTTCGCCTCTTAAAGCATTCGGTCAGTGTCACACTCGTTTTTCTTTATTCATATCGCAGGTGACCACTCACTGATTACTTCATATTTTATGTTAGCCATTATTTGCTAACAAAACATTACCTGACGGTTAATAATAAGGTTTGGAAAATTCAGATTTTGTGGTACTAAAGGTGTGAGATGACAAATCTGCGAGCATACTTCGGTGACCTAAAATCCAAAAATGGAGTAGCTACACTTCTAAAAGCAATGCTTTCTCTGTTTTACTTAGTCCGGGAAATGCCAGTCGCAGGTGCAAGTTACCATGATGCATTCAGAGCTGGTTCTACTTTAGATAAAGTTTGGAAAAATATTGGCCATTCTCAGTTGATTCAGCTGCTAGGGTTGTGAAACAGCGTTCGTTTACACTCATTGTTTGGGCTGTCCCCGTCAAGTTTTGCGACAAGCTCTTTGAAGTGAATGTCAACTGTGTCTCAACTGTTAGCTGCAAATTCTTCCGACTCTCCACGGCTTCCGCATGTGCCGATAATTTTATTTTCTACTCTACACGAAGGAGGAAGGAAGGCACGCTCTCTAGTGCTGAAAGTGTTAAGAAATAAATTTGCCCTAGTCACAAACTTTGGAATATGTCGTAAGCAGAAGAAAGCCATCTTCCCGGACGTTCAGTTTACGGTGAAGGAAGGTGAAGACAACTTGCTGGCCGTTCTGGATGTGCTTGTTTGCCGCAAAGACAGTGGTGGCCTAAAAACTAAATTATGCAGGAAAGCAACCAACACAATGCAACTCCTGAACTTCAACAGCAACCACCCGATCGGGCACAAATTTAGCTGCGTAAGAACGCTCTACCGGCGCATTGAAACACGCTGCAGCGGAAGACAAAGTTGCTGAATTACAATATCATCGACGCGTACTGAGACTGAATGGATACTTGCACAATCTTTTCAACCAATGCATACGCAGACGAAAGAAATGATACAAAATCCAACTGGCCCAAGAGTTGGCTAGCTCGTTCGTACGTGAAGAATGCATCGGAAGCGGTCAGCCGCCTGCTCACCCCTCTTCGATTTGGAGTTGCGCACAGGCCAGAAGCAACCACCAGGCGCCGGTTCATGAGACCGAAAGACCAACTGCAAAGTCAGGAAACATCTGGAGTCGTTTACCGGATCTGGTGGAGTTGTGGACAAAGCAACAATGTCGTAGAAGCCGAGTGATTACGCCGGACGAGAATGGCCGAGCATGCAGCAGCGATGAGGAAAAAAGACTTTTACTCCCAGCTAGCAGGTCAGTTAACGGGTTTGTACCATATTTTAAAGTTTAACGAGGACGAAATCCTCGCAAGAGGTGATAACCGCGTAAGCCGTGAGCTGCTTGAGTGATGGCTGTCATGCCTTCAGTCGATCAATAAGCGCCGCGATTTGGCCCTCCCATATCGTACTGAGACATTGCCTGATCGAGAAAATCAGTCACATGGAAAGGGCGACAACGAACATCAGTTTCGTGCGATTATTTAACCTGTATACGACGCGGACAAGAAAATCATTGCAATGAATGAGCCATCACCGCATCAATCAAGAAATCAAGCGGTGGCTCAAAAAGCTAATAATTATAGTACGCATGCGGATGACCGCTCTGAACTATGAATAACGTGCAATCTGCGCATGTCCCAGACGTTTATGCGATTACTTACGATTAAGGATTTTCGACAAAATCCAAAACGTTAGGAAAAAATCTCTTGTTCCAGTGGTCGCTCTTCTTCTTCTGAACTGTGTTGTGTAACTCGCATATTCTCTTCTACTGAACAAAATATATGCCGGTTTTTAGATCGGTGTTCGGCAGCAGTCTTTGACGTAGTCCACATTCATTGACCCCAATGCCCAGCATTTTCTTATATGTTTATCGCGGTTATAGAATTAGGATAGGCTGTGGACAATGCTTTAATCACTACGATATGCATTTCTACCCTATTGCATTCAGAAATGCTGTTGACCTGTATGTGTAGGTTTTCTTAATCTATACTATTGTTTAACGTAGTGCGGATAAACCCAATTATCAGAATGCAGATTTCTTGAAATTCCTGAAAAAATTAAAATTTCGGTTAGGAGATAGCCTACTTCAACTTTCCTGAGGTTCAAATTACTAGCCCAAAGCTCCGTGCACACCTTCAATTTTCATTCAGAATAACTTACTACCAGTGGCCGCGGAAAACAAATACAACTATCTTTTGTTCATCTTACGCTTATTCCTACCAATTTCCCTCACTGTCTTTCCTATTTCTCTATCCGCTAAATCCCTATAACTACCGATTCTATAGGATAAAATCTGGGACAAGGATTATACGTAGTGCACTACTTAAAGTACATTTGTCCGGCGTCCTTGTTTGTTATTCGAAATTTAAATAAAAATAGACTTATCGAAAACAAGTATCCAAATTTCAGACTAGATGAGGATGAACTAGTTAATATATGGTATATTTCTCCTACTGCGTTCAACTATTCTCCTTCTCAGACAGTGCACCCAGGGAAAAGGCATACAACTCAAACAAAAGAGAGAAAATTAAACGACAGCGTTGTTCATCTACATAGATTGATGACTCCACTATTACAGCAGCAAAATGCATATTCTGCGTATTGCATTCATAAAAAATTCCCTTGTGAATTTCGATGCGTGCAGAAAATAAAAAGCAAGTGCTGTTAGCTGTTTTGCGCATCCATCTGACGAATAGGCAGACTTAGGAGTTGACCACCGTTCCATTTTTTGATTTGATGCACGTGCCGTGGTCAGGTCTAGAAAAGTATGTGCATTTAGCTATAATTAATCTCTCCGAAGAAGAGAAAACTGCATGAAGGCTATTGCAGCCAAGCATCAGTTTTCAGAAAATTCAAAAAACAACATATATTTTGCACATGAATCAGGCAAAACAGCTGTGAGTTGGCAAAAAGGAACCCATGTACGCTTAAAAGGTTTAACGCTCTATTGACGCCTGCTTTCTGAATGACTCTAGAAAGTTCAGCACCCACTTTAGTCTTTGAACATCCGCCTTCAAATTAAATAACTTAAAAAACCCTGATGAACACTATTCCAAGTCTGCCGCAATCAGCATTTTGATCTACAATTGATTGCCAATCTAATGTGAACCAAGGGATTTTACAAAGAGACGCCTGTAACGCAAAATCAAGCCAAGGTGTGCGGCCTATAAAGTTTTACAGCAGTAAATTATACATCGTTATAACAGAAAGACTGGGTGGTGGTTAATCGAGTAGCATTACCTAGTCTACAACGAAAAGGTGAAATGTTAGGTTAACTGAGTAAACCATACAAAAACGAGTGAATAGAGCTGCCTTAGGAGAATTATGCTTGAACATAATCCTTTTGTGGAATTTTGGGATTCTTATGCTTCGCACAATTTACACTACGCCTTTTACAGACCAGGCCAAAGTGTCAGCTCGTAATAGTTGATGCTTTGAAAAAAAGTTGTTTATGTAATGCACGTTATGTACCCCTAGTCCCAGCATTTGTACTACGGAAATGGTGGTTTAAGGGGGTTTTGGGGATGAAGAAATAAAATAGGCAGTAAAGTAAGTTTGAAAAAGCAAGTGGAAAAGTGTAGTTGAATTTGTTTCCCACGGCCGCTGAGAGTAACTTCTTCCGCATGTCAATTGAAGGTGAATGCGGCGCTGCCCTCTGTGGATTATACTAATCTAATTCCAGGACGAGAAGTTGGGCTTGAGGCCAGTTGAAGTAGCTGACCTCCTAACCACTATTCATATTTTTTCAGGAATTTCAAAAAATCTGTATTTTGATAATTGGATTTTCTGCAGTTCGTTAAACGGTCAAGCAGATTGGGAAATAAACAGATAAAAATTAATAGCATTTATAAATACAATAAAATAACAATAAATATAGCAGTTATCAAAGTATATTACGCTGTCAGTCCTACACTTCCACCCATTAAACCCCATATAGCTCTCGTTTTCTCAGGAAAAAAGGCCGAGACTAGAGGCATATGAGGAACACTACATACACTAATGTTGCCGATGGTTTTATCAAAAAGTGGGTTTGCTTTTACATTTTTGCAATCCTTGAGATACTTTGGACTAAGGCAATTAGATTTTCACTTAATTCTACCAATTGGAACGTCACAAGAGTGCGGTATTTCGTAAGTTGTTATGAGGAAATGCCGGCGCCTTTTAAATAATAATGTCGATTGTTCAAATGCAACGATCTTCAGATTATTCTTCAAATACTGCCTAACGCCTTATGCATATCCAGTGTTTTGTTCGATTGTGCGCAAAAACCGACATTTTGTACGTTTTAACTAAAGTCTTTAAAATAAGAAAGTCTTTAAAAGCACTTAAATAAATGGAGTTTTTAAAGAGTATTCTCCGTGCAGCTCTCTGCTTGGTTCATGGTTTTAGAATCATCGAGAAATTTCCAATCATTCCCGATAAAAATGAACGTCCATATAAATAGTCGCGGATGAACATGCCTAAGAATATTTAAACAACTTTCTATAACAAAGTGCCTGTTAAAAAAGCTTTAGTTAGAATATATCTGTAACTTACATTTTCTGAAGATAAAGTTTAGATCACAATGGAAAATTGACCCAGTTTTTTTGATTTCCCTAAAAATAGAGAAAACATCTTCTAATAGAAATGAAAGAAATCACATTTCTTGATATAACAAACCAGTTTTCATCATATTAGTTTACTTCTAGGCTCAGTTCTAAAATAACAAATGCAGAGCAAAGTAAAAGACAACGACAATTTTTAGAAACAATAATCTTCTATCCCGTCTGTTTTATTTTTTTGTATTCATTGATTCTGCGCTGTAGATAAAAATGTTTTGATATAGTTTGCTTACGGCTTGATAGGGAAACGTGAAGGCATGCCTTGCGTGTTTGTATGCATGCGTGTTTATGATCGCTGTTTTCGGTTGGGTAAAACAACTCACAGCCTTATAAGCTTACTGCCTAAATGTCTGGCTAAAAACTTAGCAGCTTTGCAAAATGATTCTTGAAAGTTAATTCACTCCTCCATGCCCGACAGCGACGTGTTATCTTATAATTGCACTTACCAATTTACATGAACGCAAAAACAATTGTCTATTCCCTGTTCACATTAAAAGCTTCTGCTTTTTATTAATACTCTTTTATAGTACAACATGCAAAAACACAAATTTATTTTACGCAACCTTTAATAGCGTAGGCAATTTCATGGATATCAACAAACATTAGATGTGGCCCTCTAAGTGCCCATAGCAGACTAACTCTTTGGTAGTAAACAGCATTTGACCCCTCATTTCAACTCCATGAACGAAATAAACAACTTTGAATGTGTGTTATGTGCACCTCCCAAATGTTGGCTTTTACATTTCATCAGATATGCAATCTATTGTACATGGATGAAAAATCATTAAAGACAACAACCTTCAATCTCTAAAGGAGGTCGTCTCACTGATTGTTTATGAGACCGACCATTTGTGGTCCTTGTCGAATTTTGTCAGGCATCTTCTGCTACAGAAAAACGTGACGGAACGACTGATACCCTAAAAAGCAATAGCGATATATAAAAAGTTTTTTTGTACGAATTCAACAAACTTTGCCTTGCTTGTGTCACCTATCATACATAGTAGATTAACTGGGTCATGCACTGCCCGAAGTAACATCATAATTGACATTTTAGCATACATTAGGTCTTGCTATTTGGTTTTGATGAACTGATACAAGGCTTAAATTTTTTTCTTATTAAGGAATATGTCATGTTCAGTCTTGCTTGTTAAACGCGAAACGGTGGAATCCATAGGAAATCGGAGGTTGCCATATCACGTAAAAGTTTCTGTTATCAATATCATAACACAAAAGCTATTTCTGAATTGCGTTGGACTATAAATGCACATAAATATATGCAAGCAATATTCCACCTAAATCCATTTGGCAACCGGAAACTCTGACCTTAAGCCAATGTAAAGCTGGTCAAGCCCAAGGTAGACAATTGCAATTTTTCTGCAAACAAGACATCAATTCAACTTTAAACACTGCATTTTGTAAATTGCGGGAATTTTTGCCAGGAAAACCAGTAACAACCGTGTTTGACAGTATTTTACACACCAAACATTTAGACAGCCAAAACATACACATATGTGTTACTGCAGGTGAACCTCCACAAAAAGGCATATTACATTTTAAGCAGGTAATAAGGTCATTGGGTAAGTTATATATCCTGCCAATGTGTAGTTGGGAAAAGGCACAGCAGAAAAATCATATATTCGCAAACTCTTTATCGTCAAGGGGAGCCGTTAACTTTCATAAAGATGCAAAAGTATATTGATTGTATCCTATTAATACTGCAACCCACGGGGTATTACTCACAAGTGATGAAACTGGAATGGATTTCCAAACGTCAGATAAATAAAATTTGGCAACAGTAGTTTATGTAGTGCACCTCATTAACCCACAGTCTAAGCATTTTTTTTCTACAGAACCGGTGGTTGTAGAGGATTTATGGTGGAAAATTAGGATATACTTAAATAACCACCATATTCATTTTTATTTCATCGTATTTATCAATGTTGTTAATTTATATCAGCGGATTTTCCTTATCTATTTTATCTTAAAACGTATTGCGAAAAACCCGGTATTCAAATTGCAGGTTTGTTTAAATTCTTGAGCGAAAAAATATACTGGTTAGTATGTCCTCTACTTCAACTGCCTGAGATCCAACTTATGGTTCTGAAATTAGGTTAGTTTAATCCGTGGCGCTAAGCGTCATGCCCACCTTCAATTTACACGTGAAACAACTTACTCCCGGTGGCCGTGGGAAAAAAATTTGACTACATTTTTCCATGTCTAACTTACTGGAAACAATTTATTATCCTGTCTGTCCGATTTCCTCAACCCTTAACCTCCTACAATTACAGTTTCCATAGGACAAAGTTCTGGGATTAGGGGTAGATGAGGTGCAGTTAATCAACCACTTTTGTCTTAATTTCTTGTCCAGTTGATCACATCGAGTCCTTACTTTATTTCTAGGAATCGCAGGTTTGCTTTTATTGGCAATCTCCACATAATTTTCAGAAAAATATATTTTGAAGTTTCTGGTAAGTGCACAAACTGGCATCGCAATGTGTAATCCATCCATTGAAACAATTGAAGTTTTTACCCGTTTTTTTAAGAACAAGCTGAAATTACTTGTAATTCAGTAGCAGACATAACAAAAACAGATTACTTGAAAACAATTTCCTAAGTGAACGCTCAAATATTATGCTTATGATTTCACCTGATAAGTCAATATACAGACATTTTATCAGTCAGCACGAGGGCGCTTTTTCATGATTTTTGGCAATTCCTTTAAAACGCTGATATTTATAAAGAAAAGTGCACTACTTTTTATACATATTTTACTTTTTAAACCCACTCAAGACTGTTTTTTAGCATTTTATAGCTTTGGTGGCGCCAGTCTGCGAGTAATTATTAATGTTTGGGTAGTTTTGGCACTTTGCATCAGATATTCACATAGTCAGCAGTGTCTTATAAATGAAACTCTAAATTCCAAAAGTTTCAGACTGCTACATGAGCATTCTCACGGTCGGGTCAGTACTGAGAATAAATCGGAAAAACGAAAAGTTTCATGATTTTAGGAGAAAGCAAAAGCACATTGGACGATAAACTGCCAGTCAGCAAGCAATTCTTATTTCAAGCAGTCGGAAGACACCCTGGCGCCTAAGAGACGCTCTCCACATGCAGAACCAAAACGCCTCTGAGGAAGATAAGTGGGAGAGAGAAAGGGTATACTAGAATCATTTACTTCGTGGATGATCGGATAAATGCCTAGAATTGTGACTTAGGAGTTACATCTGCAATCGGAGTAGTTAAATTCCTTCTCTACATACTGGAAATTGTTACAACACTTGCCCTTAAATCGGCATGATGAAACGGTCTTCACTGATTATATTTCGTTTGAATAACAACGTTCCATAAAGTGTCCTGCATTCAAAAATTACTAGAAGTCAATAACTACAGAAGATTACATAGCTGATGAAAAGTTGGGGATTTGGGAACTAAGCACACTTTTGAGGTTGTTTATTTAGTTCATTGGGTTGAGTTGAGGCGCATAATACTGTTTATTAGAATTGAATACCGTTCAGCTCAGTATACTGGGAGAAAACAAGGTGAAAAATGGGTGAAATCCAGCGTTTGTTGATATCCGAGGAATGTCCTACGTTATAAGAGGCTGTGGAAAATAACTTCTTGTTTGTGCCTGTTACACTATAAAATAACATTCATAAAGAGCAGGAACGTTTTAATTATATCTGTTTACAAAAGTGAAGCTTTTGTTTTAATTCCATGAAATTGAGGTAAGTGTACGGATAAAATACAACACTATAGTCGATAAAAGAAAGCTGAATTAAGTTAACGAATGTTTGCCTTACCTATCTATTACGTTTTATGCCCTACAGATAAGTAATAAACTTTCAGGAGACCAAAATTTTGTTCAAGTATGCCGAAATTACTAGGCCAATTTAATTGCACAGGACAGGTCACGAAAAAACATTAATTTCCTCAAAACTTTGTTCATTAGTTTCATCTAAATGCTGTCAAAATATAGAGGAAAATCAATAAATATGAGAAATTGGAACAGAACATGTAAAAAATTAGCAGGTTTAAGGATATCGAAGCATATTTTGGATCACTCTGTTGGGCATTTGAAAACAAACAACGATGCCCTGAAGTAATAAAACGTTTTGAACACTGCTCTGGTTTACATAGAAATGTAAGTTCTTTCATTTCCAGCAAAGTTTTGACCTTTGAGTTTTAGGGAAGTCAAAAACGATCAACATATCCCATTTGATTTTGACTTCGTCTTCAAAAATGGTACAGTACCCAGAAACTTATTTTCAAAATATCTAACTAAAGCGCTGTTTGAAGGGATAGCTTCTTAAAGAAAGTTCTTAAATTAATCTTAGACGTAGTCGTTCTCGGCTCTTGTTGTGTAAATTCACTTTTATCGGCAATGAGTTGACTTTTTGGGTAATTCTAAAGTCATGACATACCCAGGCAGCTGCATAAGGAGTAATATTTAAAAACTTATCATTTGGGTAAATGCTTTAAAGATATTTCTTATTTTTAGGTTTTCAGCAATTCGGTTGAACACAGTCGGCATTTATGGACAAAAAAGCAAAACAGTAAAATACTTAAAGTGTTTAGCAGAAGTTCGGAAACAATCTGCAGCTCATGGCACTCAATCACTGACATTAATTACAAAGAAATGTGGCAAACGCAAATTTATTTAAATATACACAAGAGAGTATGAATTTGATATCAAGTAAAACCGTAATCTAACTTCTTAGTAAACAGCCAGCCTATCAATTTATGGCCTTTCATCTATTTTTTTACTGCCAAAAGCCCGAATCTCATTACCACGGAAAATCTTTTGGCAATTGTCAAAAGAAATTAATAAAAAGCACACAAGTATCTTTTCGTGCATCAAAAACTGAGCTTGTTAGCAAGTATCTACATTGAAAAAAACTTGAGTTTAGGTGAACACACCTATTTCCGACACACTTTATGCAGATGAGAAGAAAAAGAAGACTCAATCGCTAGGACAATATGTTTATTTAACTGACGTGCCGAGATCCATCGCGGATTCGTCATCAGAAACATGAGTAGCAGAAAGGAACCTTTCCGCTACTCATGTCTCGAAACGTTAGGCGAATAAACATATTGTCCCAGCCATCTAATCTTCTTCTTTTTTTTCTTCTTCTCAATTGCTTCCTGGGACATGGATGTTCGCTTGTATTGAGGCTTAATGCAATTTTAAATGTTAATAGAAACAACCTAACTTATGCAAATTTTGTACTTACATTTATTCTATATTTATTTGCCATTCTTTCTACTAAAGCATATTTATATTTAACATTACATCAGTGACTTTTCATATAGCCCTTACCTTCATCTCGAGTTTTTTGTGAAAATTAAATTCTTTTATGCAAGTTAATAGTAATTTCTCTGCTAAACTATGCCCCCTTATACTTATGGTTCTTTCTTCACTGCTGTAGTACTTTGGGGGCACGCCGAATGTGCTGACTTCGTGCAAAATTACATTCTTAAGTGAATTAACCGCATTTCGGGAGATAAGGATTCTACTGTAGCAATAACAATCAGAAACCTGCCGTACATATTTACTCCTAAAGGTGATAAACCAAAAGCTGAGACCATAATTCCATGATCTCCGAAACACAATGTAAGTAATAAGTCACCTTTAAATGCATTTCTATAATTGTATGAATTATGAAATGATTAAAAATAGCATAGTGACGTGAAGATGAACGCATAAACACAGAGGTGGGTTGTTGAATTTGAGCCGACAATTTTTTGCTCTCAATTTACGTGGGAATTTTTTTATTGTTTACCACCGTCTATCTGCCTGCTTTGCTCCTCTCTATTTATGATCATCAGATCCACTCTACAGTATACAAGTACCTTTTTGAATAAATAAAAACCAACATTTTAATCGGCGACGGTCTGTAATGCCCACCTTTGCATTTTTCATCCGATTTGTCGCTTTTGCAACCCATCAGTAGGAAGACCAGATGACGAGGAAAACAGCTTAGTGTGCGGCAGAATGCCATGAAGCGACACCCATTGAATTTAATGTCAATTCCTGTGTTTTTTTCGACAAATAGCCGATCAATTTTTGGTAAAAGCGTCCAATAATGGACATTTATTTTGAAAATAAAACACAGTTAGTCCGCACTTCTCTGTCTTCCAGAGACTTGGCTTAATAGTGATATCTTGTTGCAAGTTATTACACCACCGGCTTTTTGCTGCTTTTATTCGGACCGAAAGTTCTTATCCAGTAGCAAAGGTGGCTGGTTTTCAAACCAGCAGTGGTGCATAATTGTGAGTCATTATTTTCTTATTCGGAGGACGTAATAGACGCCATTGCTGTAGTCTGTACGCCACGTTTGTTAAGCAGCGCTAAAGACATTATGTATGCCAGCATTTACATGTCCCCTCGACATGCCAAGATGATTTAATCCATTTCATTTTCATTTGATTTCCCTTAAACTTGACATACTGTCTTGCGAGAATGTTATAGCTTTATGCGGTGACTTGAACCACGTAAGTTTACACCCCCTCACGTTGTTAGGTTTTTACGATTTTGTTTCTTTCAACATTCATGCTGACGCCCCTCGTGATCACATGCTGACCAACACTCCTATGATTTTTCGTTTTAAAAATAGAGCTCTGCTATCAAGCTCAGGCCATCCTCTGTTATTGTATATGCCAACCATCTATTGTAGGTCTATGAAAGCACTGTTAGCAAAACTCGAGAGGAAACGTAAGGTTCGCGACACGTCCTCACATAATATTTGTTTGCTTCGGACTATCATATCTGAAAACGTTCTTGCCCTTCTTGAACGATCTAAAGTCGAGTCGTCCTCCAGTTGTCCTACAACTTTTATAAAATCTTGACGCTTTTATGGTTTGACCGGACAAAATTTCTTCTCGCCATATTAAAACTTTGAGACGTCAAAATAAACTGTTCTACAAACTAAGTGAAAGACTAAAGGGTGTAAACGTCCTAATAAAACGTGATATTTCCAGGCCGAGTGACCTTTTTATTGTCAGCTCTTAACTTCTTCTAAATCTTCGTCTCCTTTCTTGTCGGATTAATGTTGGAAGGATATAAAGCGTCTCACTTGTCAACGCAATTAACTAGCACCTGTCGATGCTTACTTAGACTGTTTAAATGCAAAGTTCATTCACACTCCCCCTGACTCCTATCTTCCGACAAACGGTAGTTCCTTATTACCAAGCGTCTTAACTCCTGTTCTTGTGACAACAGTTTTTCCTAAAATCCTGCTCTTTGCAGTTATTCCTTACCTGACGCTTTTCATCAACTCATTCTTAATGGAATCAAAGATTTTCCGATGATTGGCATTCAGTGAGAATCACTCGAATCCAGAAACAAAACCTTTACTTCTAACCTCAAATCCTTTCCTCAAATTGTCTGCTCTTCTGCACTACTTAAACTTGCCTAAATCGTTGCCTTATGCATAATTACGCCGTTTTACTCCGATATTTCCGATTCCCTTCAATTTGCAAATAACGCAAGGCGTAGCGCACTAGACGCTGCTGCTCTGGCTGTCAATTCTGCTCAACGAAACATATATGAGGGCTGCTGTGCATCCGGATGTGCCTTTCTCGACTACTACTCAGCTTTTAATACTATACCACGCCATCTTTTTCTTTATAAAATTTCTGCATGCGGCTTTCCCGGTTGAGTTGTAGTTTGGCTTGAGAACTTTTTCACTTCCCGCACTCAATTCGTTCAGTGCGACAAGCGAAAGTCCACTGTCCTTCCCAACAGCTGTGGAGTTCTCCAAGGGTTTATATGATCCCGTCACCTCTTCTCTCTCAACACTGATGACCTACGATCACCAACTGAATGTTTGTACGTTAAAAACGCTGATGATATGGGTTTTTGCCATCCACTAACAGTCAGATATATCTCCATGTTCTGAAATATGTCCTGGACCACACTTCAGCACAGTCGTCAGAAAAGATCCTTCAACTTAACGATCAGAAGTCAGTCCATTGTGTTTTTTGTTTGCGATCTTCTTTCATTCTTGAATCTAGTGGCAGTCAGTCCAATGATGTATCGTCCTTCGGGGACCCTTGTGCTACTCTGGCATCTAACCTCGCATTTACTCTTTATATTGAAGGCCTTCTTATTAAGATCCATAACTTTCATATTTTGTCTGCCGTTTGCGTTCATATTGCACACTGCAAGCCCTAATCTGGATATTTATAGATGCCTGCATTCTCTCCCTCGTTTTTGATGCTCTCACGCTTCATTAGAAAAAGATCTGATCATTAGTAATCGTATCCTCCGAATTCTCTCTTCGGCTGCCGGTGTTTCCTGTATCTTTAGCTGATGCTATAATACAACGACACTTTAAAATGCTCAAACAATTTGCTGATCGCATCGTTAGTGAGGTCTCTCACCCTTTTCACTCTGAACTTATGCCTGCGAAGTGTTTCCTTACTAGGTGCCGAAGCTTCCGTCATATGTCCTGCCATACATTGACATATCAGCACGCTGCACTCCCATTTCTAGCACGCTTCCTCACATGTGAAGAAACGGAGGTTTAGAATTTGGTAGCCAAACTGCCTCAACAAAGGATGAGAATACCGTGTAAACCTTTAATTTTGAGTATTCTATGACCTTTTTCCTTACCTTATCCATCGTTTTCCGACAATTCTGGACATTCCATTCAAAAAAGAGCACTCTCTCATAGATACACGAGTGTTCTTCACGAAAATTTACAATGCACATTAACAATGAATACATAGTAGATCAATAAAGAAATTCGAGCGAACTAGATTACTCTTTAAAGAGTGCATTAACTGGAAAGTCTAGCGACGGGGGTACTTTATCTTTTTCGAAAATTAAGGCGAGGTAAAAATTATAATATGTGCAAGACTTTATAATTCCAGGATAATTTGCCTACTTCCTATATAATAACGTACTGTCCTCGTTACATAAATCCCTTTTGCGTTACAATTACATACACAAGAGCTGCGTCCCAAGACTCTACAAACACGCCAGACTGGCGGAATGAAAACGAAGATATTGCGAGAAAGCTAATATTTTGCCCGTTCCGTTTCTAACTTAGGCATCAGCGGAAACTATTTTATCCAAAAAATATCTTGCCTCATGCTTCGAAAGTAACACAGACTTTGTTGGTGATCAGTCGGCAGTAAGATATAATGATATACTTGAATAAAGGTACATTTTTAGGAAGTTTAACAAAATGGTTTTTAAATAGGTTTTATAACTGTTGTTGAGAGCATCAAAACAGAGGTTTGCAACTATACATTGGTTAAAAATAGCCTGTTTTTTCATCTT
Organism: Ligula intestinalis; assembly: GCA_036362985.1. Classification (NCBI taxonomy): domain Eukaryota; kingdom Metazoa; phylum Platyhelminthes; class Cestoda; order Diphyllobothriidea; family Diphyllobothriidae; genus Ligula; species Ligula intestinalis. The sequence goes on along the minus strand of JAYGXS010000003.1, from coordinate 71,203,970 downwards.
TCTTCATTTTAGCTACACAGCAAAGGAAACCTTTATGCGCGGCATGTGCCGGCTGGTAGAGTGCTTTAAGTTAGATTATCCCGTTCTCATAGAAAGGCCCGCGCGGATATGTAAACAGAGTCTAAGCTATATATTATCATACAAAACCGCCGGAGTATAAGTTAGCATACATTTCTGCTTGTAAATTAGGACACAATTTATGATAAGTGATCTAATTTCGTCTTTTACAGGAAAGGACGTTATTTGTGCGCAGCGCCGCTGTAAGACAGTCAACTCTGGTCGATTTGCATCATTTCTCTCTGAAAACATCCACACTTTTCGTCAACCTAAGCAGCAACAAGTAATACTCGGTCTTTTTGACACTTCACTTTAAGTTGCTTTGAACCTGGCGGTACTTACTTCTTCAAAGTGAACAAGAACTTGAAAGCCCTTTAAACTGGAACAGCCAATTTTGGATAACCCCAATTTCATGCTTACACTATTGCTTATAAAAGCAATTTGAACTGGTTTCTAACGTAAGCATATCCTCTAGATTCACCTTTTTATGAAATGAATCTCACCGAATCTCCTTCAAATATAAAGACCAAGTTTTAAGCTTGAACTCTGATTAATTAACACTCTAAGGTGTATAAAAAACCTACCAACATTGACTATGACAAGTAAAAACCAGTTTAAGTTTTCGTAATATAGTGATAAAAACATATTTTACCAATTAAAACACCTGTTTTACCTAGGTTCCTGAATTTTGTCTGCGTAGGCTGGAAAATGGAGACATATTAATCAAAATAAATTCAGTGACATGCAGCGGAACTTAATGTTTAATCTCTTCTGTTATGAAAATAACTTATGACAAAAAGTTTTCATATTTTCGTCGTCAAGAGTTGCTGCTTGCAATAAGAAGGCAAAGGAAACTACCCTTTTTTAAATTAACGGAAATTAAAAACAAAGGACGGCTTGCATGTCAATGTACACATGACAATTTTCATAAGCGAAAAAATGTCATGTGTCTCCAAACCTGCTAAATTTCAGTTGATTACTTTTACTGATTTGCGCCCCTTTAAAACGTTACATTCACTCGCCGCTTTTATCACCGGAAATCAAATGAAGAACGAAATAATCAAAACTCAGAAGAAGCTTATAAATGACGATCAGTCATAATTCAGTAATGAGTCTTTGAATGTGAATGCTGTCACCATGATTTGTGCTGAAACCTATAGCTTACACGTTTAAGTTTCCCTTCAGCATGTTTTTTACCTTGAATGCTTTGAACAACAACTAACCATGACCAAAACCCTGCTCTCACGTACATTATATTACTTATTTTAACTGATACAATCGTTGGTTTTTTTGGATTTAATCGTTAAGAGATAGCACAGAGACGACCTTTTCAGGCGAATTTTGATTAAATGTTGCATGATGAAAACGTATTTTAGATGAAGAAGAAGAAGAAGAAAAAGCGATCACTGGGAAAAAAGTTTTATTTTCCTGGCGTTGCGGATTCCGTCGAGAATCCTTAATCGAGTCATGCGCAGACAGGGGTGCATCATGCGCAGATTGCACGGTATTTACAGTTTGTAGCAGTCATCGGTGTGCGTATTATAATTATGTGTTCCTGTAGCCACCGCTTGGGTTCTTAATTGGTGTGGTGATGGCTTGAAACTTCGCGTTCGACTCATTAATTGGCGCGCTTTCCTGGTCCGTGTCGGATGCAGGCTCGATAATTACGCAACAGTTATGTTCGCTGTCGTCAGAGTTGTTGCTGGACGTGGTCATTCCCAGACGACCGATTCTCTTGATCAAGAAATGTCTCACTAGGCCGTATGAAAGCGTCCAATCGTTGCGCTGCAATGCATCTCAAAGCACCTGTATAGCGCTCTTACGCAGCTGGGTTCGTAACTAATCGGAAGATTGCTGTTTAACTTCAGGAGTTACATAGTGTAATGGAAGAACGAAGTCGAAGACAAAGTTGCTGCATTACAAAACCTTCGACGGGTACTGAGAGCGAATGCTTACCAACGCAATTTTGTCGAGCAATGCATGCGTAAAGGAGCGAAAAAGCCACATCCAACTGGCCTAAAAGTTAGGCAAGCTCCTTCATACGTGAAGAATGCTTTGGAAGTGGTCAGCCGCCTGCTCACTCCCCTTGGAGTTGGGGTTGCACACAGGCCAGAAGCAACCACCAGGTGCCTAGTTATGAGAACAAAAGACTCACTGCAATGGCAGGAAATGGCTTGAGTCGTTTATCGAATCTGTTGCAGTTGTGAACAAAGCAACTACGTCGGAGAAACCAGAAGATTACTTCGGCGAATGGCTTAGCAGGCGCCCACTCGCATGTTGCAGCTCACTCAGCGGAACCCGGCCATATTTTCAAGTTTGACGAGGCCAAAATCCTCGCAAGAGGTGACAACCGCGTGAGCCGCGAACTGCTCGAGCCATGGTTTTGCTGCCCCTCACTCCCAAACCGCAAAGATTTGGTTTTCCCATACGGCGTAGTGAGACATTGCCTGAGCAAGAAAATCAGTCATGTGGGAAGGACCGGGTCCAGCAACAACAATTTTGATTATAGTGAGCATAATTGTTACGCAGGTATCAAGCCAGCAGACAAGGAAATCATGCCAGTAATGAGTCAAACGCGAAGTATCAAGCCATCACCCCACCAATTAAGACCCCAAACGGTGGCTACAGGAACAGATAATTATAATACGCACACCGATGTCTGCTAAAAACTGTAAATACCGTGCAATCTGCGCATGATGCACCCCTACCTGCGCATTTTTCAGACTATCCTGCCATTACATCGACAGAATCTGAAACGTCAGGAAAATGCCAATTTTGTTCCAGTGATCGTTTCTTCTTCTTCTTCTTCTTCTTCTTTTTCTTCTTTCAAACTGATTCCTGGAACTAGCATTTTCACTTCTACAAGCAGTACGAATTTCCACAAACGGCTCACGATGTTGTAACGTCCCAGAAAATCATCATTGGATCTTTTGTTGAAACCTGTCATAATTCTCATCTGTTCGCCAAAAAAAAAGCCAAATGTTAGAAAATATCGCTTGTTTTTAAATTAATCGTCAATAATGAAAGATATAAGGATAGCCAGCAATCCATAGGAACCACGGTGATATATTTCATTTCATACAGTGAAAAAATTAATTGTGAACCCAGTCATGTATCACCCTATTCTTCGCTTATCTCTGATGAAGGGTTCTCGACAGAATCCGAAACATCAGGCAAATAAACTTCTTGTTCCAGCAACCGTAGTTTCTACTTCTGATTTATCATCGCAGATTTCTGATTGTTCAGATATATTACGGCAAAACATAATTGGTGCATATTTTCCTTCAAAACAATATATCCGTTGATTTCACACATGGCTTTACTTTAAGTTCTCAAATGCATCCATTTAGTCTCATTAAACAAAAAAGACGTACAAAGCAGTTCTTTGAATGGTTCATATCCTCAACTTTTCAAAGATGCATCAAGAAAGGCGCGTTAATTTCAATCGAATAATCTATAAACAGGCGCTATACACGCCAAACATATACAATGTCCAAGAATACAACATGTGTTTTCGTAAACTAATAAAATTTACTGATTTTCCAACAATGTAAACGGGGATGCTAGGAATATTGTGTATAATATACCATCGTTGGCAACAAAATGTAGCCGGCGACAGGTCTCACAACATAGCAGTGCTTTTCTCATGGACGAGGAACAAAAACTAACCTTCATTGATGTCTACCATAGATACAGCAGAACTTTGCTTCCATCTTTATTCTCTTTGGTATTACTTTTGAGGCTTATTCAAGCGTCGTCGAGGTCTTTTTACGTTCAAGATTATCGGAGCGCCTGTATGTGTTTCAAGAAGCGGGGCTGGATGCAAATCTTAGTTGCTCGAAGGCAATATTTGTCGTTTCAGGCATTTTTTTGCCTCCTTCAGTCAATCGATGTGACATTCGATTTCATTTTTCCATGACAATTAGGAGTATATATAAACGTTTGCCAATTATGGATCTATAATTTTATACCATTGCTTGCCTTTGGTGAGGCACTTGAAATACATTACGATCCCTTAAGATTCTAATGCTGTCTGCTTGCAATTTTTGGTAACCATACGCGTTCAGGAAGGGAAGTTAGGCGAACGAACGTTTTTGATTATTTATCATCAGGCAAATACAATAATAGAAGAGAGGACAGATTTAACAAAAGTTTAGGCAACTGCTCAGTAGTCATTAGGGGTAGAGGTGTTAAGGGGTCAAGGGGGTCAACTTCAAGCTAAAATTACTTTCTGCTTTTGCCTCCGATGAAGAACCCGCGATGGATATCGAAATTTCAGGCGAATAAAAGTGTTGTCCCAGAGATTGGATCGTCCTCTTCTCAATAAAAGTTCTACCCGTTTCGGTTCTAAGAAAGCATTGCACTCTAAACATGCAGAAAGAAAAGGGATGAATGAAACTAGCCACCTAATATTTTAGCAGCCAACAAACGAAACTGAGGAATCTAAAATAATATCTGGAGAGCACAGTTACCCACAGAGCCTACGGAATTTTACCAGCAAACCCGTCACGCAAAGGCAGCTGCCGCTGTGTCTCCAAAGTCTGACAGTAGTAAAGACACGACTGTTGTTAAAAAGAAGCAATATTGCCGCTTATCAAGCAGGAGTACGTAGTCTAGAAGTGCCAACTCTTTTATGTAAGTGGAAGAGTCCCAAAAAACGCAAATCGTGTTTAGTAAATAATATCACGCTCTAAATGTAGGCAACGCCTGCTTATCAAAAAAACGAGTGAACAAAGCAGCAAAGTTATACTGGTGTTTTGAAAATGACCTCTATGTGAAATTTTCAGATCAATATACTTCCATATTACGCACAATGTAAGTCATAGCTTCGACTAAACAGCCCAATGTTCAGCTATGTATTACACAACTGTTTCATGTGAATCGTCAGTTAATTAATCCGTTTATAAATTGTTTGAGATACAGCGGAATAACGCAACCAGTGTTCCGTTTGATTCTGCCCACTGGGACGTCACAGATGTAAGATAGTTCGTAATCTCACATGTGGACATTCCAGCCACTGCTTAATAAATTAAAGAAATAATTGTTAGGTGCAAACGTAAACGTTGCATTCTGTGAACAACAAAATAAACTTCTTTTAGACATTTTTCCTTGCAGATATTTCCGCAGTACGATCACGATAAGGATCACATCAACTTTCAAATAATGGCAATCTAAGAAACTTTCAATACCAACATACTCATTGAGAACGCCGCTTTATTAGCCACTTCGACGTTGAATATCCACGCAATTTACCTTTAAGTCAAGATAAAAGTGGGTAATTTTGTCGAGTTATTTCATCTCCGCGCAAATTACGATAACATCTTCTGTTAAAAATGAAAGAACTCGCTCTGTGTGTATTTTGGAGTAGTTTTCAGTATGCTCGTGTATTTACAGGCCCGTTTCTAGGATTTCAAATCCACAACACAGTGGCAGAATATATGCTAAGATTTTGCTTAAACTGATACTCTTTTTTCCAGTCTAATCAAAGTTTTCATGTGTGTTCATAGTCATCTTAAGATAAAATTTGTTCCGAAACCTTTCGCAGATGGAGTAACAGTGAAGAGTAACGGCACCTTACGACTGTTTGCATGCTTTTGAGAAGAAGAAACGATGAAGGAACCAGTGGGTT
>JAYGXS010000003.1:71129876-71198274 GCA_036362985.1 Ligula intestinalis | reverse complement strand
ATAAAATTAACTTCAAGACCTGCGCAGCTGTAGGTTATTTTACCGCACCGAAAATAATGACCGTAAAGAAAATTATATACAGCTGACTGAAGCGAAAATGCATAACCGCAGGCACAATTAAGAAGAAATGGTTATCAAGGAAAATTATTATTTTTTTCTGTCCTGATGTTTCACAAGCATACAATCTTCCCTCGTCGGAGTTGGGTTCTGTAGAGCTCCTCACAAGCTTACTGAAGCGTAAAACTTGCTGGCATGCTGGCCCCATGGCCGTTAGCTCAGTTCCCCGCGACAAGGGAGGGGGATTTTAATCGTCGTGACGCTGGCCCGTGTTTCTCACTCTCACCTCGTCGTAGTGGGAGGGTGGTATCGGCATGGCAAAGGTCGCTGCTCTCGTTTCTATTGGCCGCGTCTGTTGTTGAAATCCTACCTATCTTGTTTTACCCACCTTCTCCCCTTGCATCTGCGCGTGTGCGTCTTGGCGGTAGATGCTGCGTAGTCACCAGTGTCTCCATACGTCTTGATAAACCCCATCGGCAGCGTTTAAGCACAAACGGTTGTCATGTGGGTCTGCGTATAAGCCCAAAAGGAGGTCTTGTTTGTTCATGTTCCCTACGGTGCCCCTTACGACTGCCTTGGTGGCTGATCTATGTTCCCGTGGGCCTGTATTCTGACACGGTATGGGGTTGGTAGTAGTCGTAACCCAGCGGACTTCCTGCTTGAGATTTCGTTGGCTAAACCGCACTTGCAAGGCTTAAGAAGCCGTCAGAAATAGCGTGGAGCGGCTGATGGAATTCGTTGTGTCATGACATGCTTCTCTGGCTGTTTGATTGCTACCTCGGCCTGGGATTTCGGCGTCCTGAAAAGCGAAGATGTCTCCAGAGGCTACAGAGTGTTCCGGCACCAACAAGAGTTGATGCGTTCTTTCCATTGCCCTTGCGTGCCGACGCATGTGGATCTGCAGTCACTTACCGGTTTTCCCCGATTCAGTTTGCCTCACGGGAACTGCACTGGTCGTTTATTCTCAATTGTGCCCGCGGTTATGCATTTTCGCTTCAGTCAGTATCCATAGGTCACCGACACAGTCTCAAGACGTTGAAACCTTGCGTCGTCACACAACCCAACAAAACCTGAGACCAGGACTACTGGCTGACATTAACTAATTGTCTGACTCCTTCCCCTTCCCCTCTCCCCCCACCTCCATTTCTCTGTCCCCAATTAAGACTAGAATCTGACCCCCTTGATCCCCCCTTGATCCTGTTACACCTCTCTCCCCCCTCTCTCCCCCTTGTTACTACTGATTGGTTTGCTTAAAACTTTCGTTAACTCTATCCTCCCTTATATTACTGTATATACTTTTCTTTACGGTCATTAATTTCGGTGTGATAACATACATTTTAGCTGCACAGCTCTTTAAGCTAAATTTATGACACATTCGTGTAGGATCCGCAAAATAGACTTGTTTAAACTGAACCACTTTTCATTTCCCGCAATCATTACGATTTATCGTTCGTACATTTCCTCATTTTCATGAAGGCAAAGCGGACTGTTCCCTTATCTACAAACATATAGTTCAAATCGTTTGACTTACACTAATGTTTATTTATTGTATATGACCCAAAAAGAAAATTTTTGAGCCGCAGGATTTAGTAGCATAAGAAGAAAGATTATATTTCGCTTAAGTTGGCTAATGTTATCCTTCCATACACTGATCTGACTTGAACCCTTTCCTACTAACCAGTCGTTCGCGCCTGCATTTGAATCCGTCCACTGTAACTCCCGTATGGTGGTTAATGGCATTTGATGGTTTACCACCAGAAATAATTGCCATGATCTGGGCATACCACCGCTCCACCATTGCGCGGGTTTTAGGCCGCAACAACTTCTCAGAATCCTTCACTTTACGGTCTGGCGTGCGCGAGGCCATGTCGTGTCACCCATTCTCTTTAACTACGCCATTGACTGGGCTCTCGGGAAGGTCCTACATCCGAGCACCGGTTGACTGACGTCGACTATGCCGATGATATCACTTTACTAACTTCAAGCTTTGGCTATCTACAGTCTATGGTGTCACAGGTGAACGAGGTTGCGAAATCGGTTGGTTTGTCCATAAGCGCTGAAAAGACCAAAGCGTTTTCATGCTGCATCTCTGCCCAAGAGGGAACACCTCATGAAATTAATGGCTGTGAACTTGAAGAAGTAGACAGTTTAAAATACCTCTGAATGAGTTTGCTGCCGAATAGACAGAGTAAAGATGATATCGTCTCCCAAATTGACGCAGCATGGCGAGTTTTACCCAGCCTTCGGAAGTGCCTATGGATCCGACGCTATATTTCTATCTCCTCAAAGATCCACGTGTACCGCATCCTTCTATACGGATGCAAATGTTGGGCTATATGCATGGAAGATAAACGAAAGGTTGAAGTTTGGACAGCTACTGCTTCAGAACCATCCTTCGAATGAAGTACACCGACTTCGTCTCAGATGAGACAGTTCGCACTCGCCGTGGCAGGCCATTCAGTAAAGACGACTGACGTGGTTTGGGAACATTCTTCGTCGTCAACCTCAGGAGCTCAGTGTTACTGCCTTTGACTTGAAACCGTTACCTTATTGGAAACGTCGAAGAGGCATTCAACTCAAAACCTGGCTCGACTCAGTCCGTCAGGACATAGAAGTGGTTCATGGACATTCGCTATTCGTTCTCCGGCAGACTGAGAAGAGCTCTCCAGAACCGCTGCCGCCAATCATTACGCATAAAGAGGTATATTCTTTGATATTAGCGAGGCCGGCTAGACCAGGCATGACCACACCCGAAACAGGTAGAAGGAGACGCAGTACAATATCAGTCAATCAACAAAATAATTAACCTCAAATGTGTATTCAACCCCAACTTCCCTAAATCATGAAAATGAGGACGGAAAGTTAGCGGTCATTTGTCATCAAATAAAATGCTCACGTATCATTTATTCCATCGGCTTATTCAAAAAAATTTCATCTTTACATGAAGACTTATTTTTAAATAATTTGATCACCCATAATGTTTACGAATGTGAGCGAAAATATTTGATACCCAGTGCATCGGTGTTTTTATATGCTTATGTTTCTCCTTAACGCAGGTTGCCGATCCGCGCGTGTTTACATATGTTACGGAAGCACCCAAAACTTGATAGCTGTACCACGTGAAAGATATCGCAGTTGAAGGTTTTTTTCCTCCAAGTTACTAAAAGTGGCCAACTAGCAGGTAATTTTTATAAACACAGATATTTTATAGATAATAAATATTCAAGCGTGCATACTTTTGTGTTTTGCTGCTTTAAAGCAGAACATAAAAATCCATTGACAACCCTTGCATTTTCATAGTTTTCCACCGATTGGTCTCCAAAAAATGCTGAGTTTCATTTGGAGTGTAAGGTTAGCTATTTTTGAACGTTATAGTTCACACAAAGGTGTAATTTGGAAACAGAATGGGCAGAAAATCTGAAATACTTTAAGATTTATAGAGCCAACCTCTTGCACTCATACAAACTTTGACTACAGTTTATCGTATGTGAGTATAGCAAAAAGAGCTCAAATATAAATCAAAATGAGTTTTTTTATTTGGAGCAGGCAAACTATCAGTAATGTTCAGCGATGTGAAGAAATAGTAATACGTTCGAATTTGTACTTTAACTTAACCTTCACACATGGTAAACTAGGTAGCGACACCTCAGGAAAGTTTAATTTTGAGGCCTATTTATTACCTGCATTTGTTGGGAATGTTCGCATTTCCGAACATCAAGTTTTTATGTTTGCATAAACCTACCAATATGACCCAAATGGCTAACTGCATCAGAAAGAATGTCCATGGACTGACTATTTCGGTAAATGGTTTTGGTGTGTTTCGCATTTTAGAATTTTCGTTAAGCACACAGAAGAGCATCTTCATACCCCAGCAATCGAATCACAGCACAAAATATCGTGAAATATTTTTTGGCTATTTAAAAGACAGTCTAAAAGCCATCATATTCAGCACCGTCAAAAAAGTGTACATTTTCTGTATGATGAAATCAACCATATGTACACAACTTGTTGTGTGAATAGTTGCCAGTGAAAACTCTATTTAGATTTATTAGCAAAGTGTGCCTACGGTTAAAATAAGCGGAATCCTATGTGCATTGCTCAACCTTATCTGATTCCCTGAAAAAGCACAATTGGCACACTTGGAACAAGCTCGATGGCCTCTGTGGGATTACAACCAAAGTCATCAAGAGAAGGCTTTAATGCAGCTAATGCTGTAACTATGTGAGAAAGATGCCCCGTTCTCGTCAAACGATGTTGTAATCTCTACTCGAACTATAAGCTGCTTGCTTAGGAGGCTTGCATGACAATTTATGGACTACTAGCTGTTATAAACTAAACATTCCCAGCCTCATGTGGTAAAACGTTTGAGAATCGAATCGGCAGCCAGTTGACAAGAGGTCAAACGCCCCTATCAGTAAGTCACAATCTCCTTGTCCTGTCGGTTTTACACTGCGAATATGTGGTATGACCATCGGTTTTGATGAACACCACCATGTGCTCAAGAGCAGAGACGGTAATGGAACTAAGCGCGATATTTTAGTGAAATAAGATGCTCTAGTGTCTATTTCGCTCTTACCCTAACCGCTTTGACTGGTGACAAGACCGTAGCGGACGCACTCCTCTCTTTATTCTCTTGCAGGTAACATTCGAAAGTCGCGAGAAACCATGCAGCGGCTAGAGGGTTTCTTGGGTGATGCAACGCCTGTGGTGTAGAATGACTAGCTGATGAGCGTTTACAAGCCGAACATGGCTATCCTAATTCCCCTTGTCCATGTCGGCCTTTTCATTGCACCTTTTTCTATGTAAAGTGGCTGGAATGCTTAGGGAAATGTCAAAAAATCGAATATGCTTACTGCCAGTACAAGCGAACATGCGAGTCCCAGGAAGTAATTGAGAAGAAGACATTTACTTCCTGAACTCAGCAATTGAGTTTTATTCTTCTCAGTGTACTTACTGTTTACTCTGATAGCACGGATAATTTTCATCATACCAAGGAGCTTTCAGGCTTTATACTAGTTATCAAGTTTAAAACAAGACTAGTTTCCAATTCGAAAACACTTCAAAAGTAGTTCAGCTTTTTAATCTCCTGAGAAAAATTATTTATGTTCTCGGTATATATTAGTGTACTTAAAGTATATAGGCGTAGACCAAAATTTTAAGTGTATATTTGGGTTGAAACCCGTCAACCACTGCGAAATATCCACTTCCTGCCAACAGAAAGAATTTAGTAGTATACGTTTATGTCGTAACTTACAATAATAACAGCCTAGATACTAGCTAAAAGGCCTACACAGGTGTTTCACTCGTATTCTGCCGCTGTTTGAATACCGGCGAAACACGTGTCTGGGCCTTTTAGCTAGTATCAAGGCTGTTGGTGTGGTAAATTACAACATCAACTTCAAAATATGTCAAATACATTTACTACTGCTACAAAATCTCTGATTTTAAGACCTATCCAGTCCCTCACTTCCACAAAATGCAGGCACGAGACTCGTTTCCTGACGTATCTCAAGTCAAATATTAATTGCGAATATGAAATATTTCTTGTGGTTATGCTGCTGGCTTAAAGAGTCGAAAATGAAAAAAATGGAGACCATGTTTGCATAAAACTGAAAAGTAAACTGTTTCGATTCGTGCCTAGAATTTCAGGAATAATTAGGTCCTGTACACTAGGCGGCGAAAATAGGAAGAAGCTACACATCGGAGAATTTTTCACGTTTTGAGAGAAGAACGGAAAATAAAATATGTGCGTCTGTCATTGTAGTTCGGTCTGTTTTCCCTTAAACAATCATCCAAACCAAGGAGGACCCTCCGCACACACGTTGACATGCTCAGCGAAATTGAAATTAGTCTGAAATAAGTATTGTCAGGCAATTTGAATGTCCCTTGATAACGTCGCCAAAGGTTTCATATGGCACTTCAATTACCTAGAGGCAAATGCATGTAATCTCAAATCTGCACCGTCAAGAAATGCACATAACGTGATTTGAGCGTCATTTACCACATGTTTGAATTTATCATACCATTTTTCAGCGTACTGAATATATTCACAACACCATTTTCCTTATGTGCTGTTAGTATTTCATATCGTAGTGTTGTTTAGATAGAAACATACTAAAACTTGACCGTGACTGTAGCGGTTCTACAGCCCACCTCCTCCAAAGGCCTGACACCACAGACGTGGTCTCGCGGTGACATTATTGGTCGCTCATACGCGCTCGACCCAGAGCAATGGCCTATGTCCGGATTCGAGACGCGAACTTTGCCCTGGAGTACACACACGCACTCGATACACGTCTGGCCAATCAGCACCCTGAAGCTGACTCATACAATGCTCGCTCTGGGGCCGTTGTCACAATTCCCGCGCTGACGGACACTTGGGATTCCGCCACGCCAGGGTCCTGGCGTAGGCAGCGTCGATGACCGCTTTGATGACCCCACGCTCTCACATGGCCCTCCCCGTCGAACGCCATGCCAAACCGAGAAGCAACTTCCTCTTTATTCTTCTGCAGACAATATATTGTCCCTAACACTCCGGCCTTCCCAAGGCTTATCTCATCTCCTAAGGAACCTGACCTGGAAGATAGCAGCCATTAAAGTCACACCTTTTTAGTCCTAACATGATCGCGATGAGACGAATGAACCAAATGCACAAGCTTTTGCCGTTCTTTTCGATTTTATTAGTTTTAGTTTATTTTTAGGCTTGCTTACTTTATAGTTTATTATTTAGATAATCATTTTTTTATTTTAACATAAATAGGCACATACTTTGCTTAAAAATAAGCTTGGAATGGTCATAACAACTCTAATAACAAAAATCATTTGCAAAAAGGGAGTGCATATGTTTTTAAAAAAATAATTAAAGCTGAATTGGTACATGAAGGTTCTTTTCTATAAAATAGATCGTGCCTTTTTGGAATCTTAAAAACAATGACAAAAAGTCATACCATTTAAATAATGATTGTCACAAAGTGCAACAAATTAAATAAAAAATATCACTGTGGAAGCGATTTTTTCTCGGATAGTTATTATACGTACCAGAAATAGATTCATGCCATGAGGGAAACCTGTCACTCAAAATTTAGTTCTTGACCGTTCAGAGAGGCAAAATAAAAAAACATCCTTAGTTATATTTCCCAGCACAACCAGTACGAAGCAATGTCTTAAGTTTAATTCTCTTCACTACGGCTTTATTCCATGTAGCTAACAGAAAATGCTCCCAATCGCAACAAATTGCCTGGCCCACATTTGTCGGAAAGCAGTTCGTTTATGCCCCTATGCTTGTTTGAAACTGGGAATTAGTACGATCCAACAATTCCATAAAAGAAAACATATTTTTGGTAGTTCCCTGAGTTGCGGAATTTTCCCCAAGGTTACTGCTCGGAAGACAAATGCACGTTCTTGGTACGGGCGAAAGCCAAAAGGCGAGCCGAACAGCAATAAGAAGTAAGCTTTCAATACAAATGTAGCGAAATCTTTTTGAAATGTAACGTCCCTTTTTATTGTGTTCTGGTTATTTTCCCAAGCTATGGACTAGCTTAATCTAAATGAATCCAGTTGCTTCAGTAACAATATTTTCGCGGCAAATGAATTTTCATCAGTATCATTTGCCACTAAAAATCAACTTAATTGGAAAACTAAACCAGACTTTTTGAATTCCCGCAAGGAAGAAGAATTAAAAAGATACTCTGAGAGACTTCAGAACTACCGCAATGTTGATAAACCTACCTCAGGTAATAAAACTAGCTATGTTTCATTAACCATCCTCTAAATAAGAGCTCCACAAATGTCGTAGAACCACGTACTAACCGACGTTATCTTCAATTACCACAAGAGTAATGCCCCTGAATACTTAGCAGAACATGGGGACCTATATTTTGAAAATTCTTTCAACAATTAATAAGGCAGTGGATTGCAGCGAATAAAACCAAGTTCACAGAAAGTCTTCCGAAGCTGATAAGCTCTGCTAATAGGTCTTCTAGGATTTCACAGTTGAGGGACAAATACATGCTCAAAGAAGTCATAGAAAAGGTTTTCTGATGCAGTTTCAGCAGGGATTAAAAAGTGAATACGTAATGAATGAAAACAAAGCTGCCTAGTGTTTTTTATTTATCTAATTTGAATGGAAAACAATAAATATATTCCTTTGAGTGCTGCTGGGTTTGAAGTTCATCCGAATATGCAATTGAGTGTCCACTGCCCTAAAAACAATCCTGACAGCAACCGTCCAAAACACCCGATGATTTCCCTTCATCATCATTTATGTTTTCTCCATTAATGGTACTGTACTTTGGCTAAAAGCTCGGTTGGTAGAGAACAGTTCTGTCTTGTAAAATGCAAACCCTGCGAGCATACGTCTGTAACCGGGAATCGACATTTAATAACACTGTAAAACAGATATTGTGTCAATCATGTTCGTAAGGGTGACCGAATAGAAGTGTTCTGCGCAGTGTTGCCTGGTAACCTACTGTGATAAGATAAGTAATTTCTTGAAAATACATCTTCCTTCAGTCGTGTTTGCCTTCGACAGATAATGACAGATACATTAACCCGTAAGCTGCTGTAGGTATTCGCCCACTCGAAGTCCGACTAAGGTGTAAAAATTGGGTTGGATGTAACGTGCACGAGGTAAAATTTATAAAACATGGATAAATAAATAAAAATTAATCGTAATCGTCTTGTGTTTTGGATCTAAGCCTGTCAACAATCTAAAATAATAATTTTAGTTGAAGTCATTTCAATATAATGTGGCATTCGATATATGGCCTTTAATACAATATCTTTAGGCCAAATGATTGTTTGAGCATATCACACCAACAACAAAAGAAAAGCCTGATTCATTTTTTTGAAATCCAGTCTCTTGCAGATAGAGTGGGCCATAAATAAACAAAATTCCTCTGCAAAGGCCGAAAGTTTCAGAGTTTAAAAGGATGAATGAAGCCACATATGCGAACTCGCATGAAATTAGAGACATGCATTCACGAAATCTGTGCGAAAAAAATCCCGCAGTTTTTAGGCGGGAGTAGGCGCAGCAGAAATGTATAAAAATGCATTAAACAGACTCATATGACGTTAGGAGTCTCAAAAGTAGAAAACGCAACGGTGCCACAATAAACCAACTGGCACCGGGTCATGAGACCGACAGACCCACTGCCCTAGCAGGAAACGGCTGGAGTCATTTACCAGAACTGGTGTAGTTGTGGACAAAGCAACTACGTCGGAGAAACTGGGAGATTAATCCGGACGTGGATGACCGAGCTTGCAGCTACGGTGAGGAATCAAGACGACAACTCCCAGGTTGCAGCTCACTTGACGGGACCCGGCCAGATTTTCAAGTTTAACCAGGACCAAATATTCGCAAGAGGTGACAACCGCGTGAGCGGCGAGCTGCTCGAGGCATGATTCTCAGGCCCCCCAGTCTATCAACAAGCGCAGCGATTTAGCACTCCCATATGGCGTACTGAGACATTGCTTGCGCAAGAGAATCAGTCACATGGGAACAACTCTGACGACAGTGAGCATAATTGTCGCGCAATTATCAAGCCCGCATCCGACATGGGCAACGAAATTGCGGCAATTGATGAACAGAACGCGAAATGTCTAGCCATCACCACATCAATTAAGACCCACGCGGCGGCTACAGGAGTGAATAATTACAGTACGCACGTGGATGACCACTACGAACTATAAATACCGAGCAATCTGGGCATGTTTCACCCCTATCTGGGCATGACGCAGACTTACCTATCATTATATATGATTAAGGATTCCCGACGGAATCCGAACCAGCAGGAAAATAAAACTCTTGCCCCAGTGGTCGCATTGTCTCCTTTTGAATCGAAATCGCATATTCACTTCTATTGGCAACCAGAGGTTTACTTACCTAATATTGAGGATTATGTCGTGGATAATTCGTCAGAGGTAACCGCAAAATGAGGGATAAATACATAGATTAAGCAGTATTTATATTTCTTGCAGTGGCACATTGCTGTATGCGCACTACAATAACTAGCTGTCATTATTACCGCTTGGGATCGTAATTGGTGCGATGAAGGCTTGGTAGTCCGCTTCCGAGTCATTAAAGGCCGCGCTTTCGTCATACGTGTTTGATGTGGACTTGACGATTGCGCAAAAAATTATGCTCGCTGTCGTCAGAGTTGTTGCTGCACCCTGCCCTTCCCAGGAGACTTATTCTCTTGATCAGGAAATTTCTCAGGACACCGTATGGGAGCTCCAAATCGTCGCGTTTGTGATGGACTGGGGGCCTGCGAAACATGACTCGAGCAGTTCGCGGCTCACATGGTAATTACCTTTTGCGAGGATTTATGCCTCGTTAGTGTCAAAAATATAGCCGGGTCCCGCCAATTGAGCGGCAGCCTCACAGTAAGCGTCTTTCCCCGCTGCCGCTGCGTGCTCAGGCATTCGCGTTCAGAGTAATCTCCCGATTTCTTCGAAGTAGTTGCTTTCTCTACAACCACAACAGGTCCGATAAACGACTCCAGCTTTTCTGCCGCGGCAATGGGTATTTCGGTCTGCTGATCAGGCGCCTGATGGTTGCTTCTAGCCCGTGTACGAGTCCAAGTGGAACAAGAAGGTGGCTGACTGCTTCCAATACATTATTCACATGCGGAAGAGTTCACCAAACGTTTTGTGCCGGTTAGATTCGGTTTCCTGTCTCGCCTGCATATGCACTGGTTGACAAAATTGCGCTGGTAACCATTCACTCTCAGCACCCGTCGAAGATTTTTTAATTCAGCAACTTTGTCATCCATTTTGCTGCAATGCCTCTTAACGCGCCCGTATAGCGCTCTTACGTAGTGGCGTTTGCGTTCCTGTTGAAGTTCAGGACTTGCATAATGTTTATCGCTTCTCTCAACACTTAAGTTTTTAGGCCATCATACATTTTCCTGTAAACGATGACATTCAGAAAGGCTAGCTGGCTGTTTTCTTCTCTCTCTAAAGTAAACTGAATGTCTGTGAAGACGGCGTTAAGACATTATTTGAATGTCAGCACCTGATCTGCTAGATTACGTCGAAAGTGTCGTCCACAAAACGAACCCAGAACTTCGATTTGTGGTGTCGGAAAAGCAGCGACTTCAACTGTTGCAAGACCGCCTCCGCTATGAGTCCGGAAATTTGCGAACACATGAGCGTGTCCTTCATCTGCCCGTTGATTGTTCCATTGAACGTAAAGTTAACCTTAAGACAGAACTTCAGGTGATTGGATATTTTTGTGTGTCCGAGGCGCTTCTCAGTTTCATTGTATTTGTCTCGTAGAAGTAATTTGATCCTCTCAATGGCCAGATCCGGTAAAAGAAAAAAAAGGGAACGCGACGTCGAAAGTTGTCATGCCGTCGTTTGGCAGGAGGTTTGCCGCTTTTAGTTTCTCCAGTAATTGTGTTGACGAACTGACTGTGATGGCCGAATCAGTGATCAATAATTAAATCCATCGAAACAGCTCCTTTTCCAGTCCGTCTTTAGAAGTTTCTTTAAGGGATACGATTGACCAAAGAGGTGCACCCTCTTTGTGTACTTTGTGGAGACCACAGAAGCGGGCTCTTGCCATGCGTCCGCCGATTGGCGATATTGCACCTGATTGCTCCATTGCCAGCAGCGATGTGTTGATCTCGCACGTCGGCGTTTGTTATGGGGTTGGATTCGCAGGGGACATAGGACTGCCGATATTCTGTTGAAGTTTTAGCTTTCTAAATGTAATCTGTTCTGTCCAATACGACCGTGTAGTGCCCCTTGTCTACAGGCGCGATAGCGAAGTAATTTTCAGCCCTGGGCTCCTTTAGTGGATTACGTTCGACCTCGGGGAGAACATCGCGTGGTCTATGACCCAAAAGGAGTGATGACACTTGGTTCTGTATAAGTATCTTCGATTTGTCTATTGTTTTCGTCTGGCTGACAATTGACTCTACTAAAGCCAACATGTTCGCAGGTTTGACATAAGCTGTGTTGAATGAGGCCGAATGCTTTAGCACCTGCATTTGTTCCTCTGATAACTCCTTGGACGACAGTTTGTGTTTTAATTCTCCACCTCATTCTTTACTGCTTTCCAGTTATTTTTCCAGCCTAAATTTAAAAAAAGACCTGGTCATTTTTAAACGTATCCTCCAAATATCCTCTTCAGCTGCTGGGGTTTCCTGTGTTTTTTTCAGCCAGCATTATTATACAGCGAGATTTGAAAACGGTCAAGCAACTTACTGATCGCATCCTTTGTCAGGTAGCTCACCCTCTTAACGCTGAACTAATGGCTGCAAAGTCTACCCATACTATGCATCGAAGGTTCCGCCATTTGTCCTACCATACATCAACATATCAGCACTTTGTACTCCCATTACAAGCACGCTGTCTCACGTGGGAAGAAACGGAAATGGAGAAGATGAAAACCGACCTGTCTTCATAACAGATGTGGATATTGTGAAAACCTAAAGTTTGGCTATTCTGTGACATTTTACCTTATATTTTGTCTATCTTATCCCTCGCTCTCCGTGAATGGAGCCAATTTTGCTAACAAGTTTGGATATTGCCTTCCAAATAAGGCAGACTTCTGTTTCTCTGCACCAGTTTGTTATCTTCCGATGACGTTAGATTAGGTAGCTTGCGAAACCTAATCTCAAGGTCTGCACATTGGGGATATTAAACGAAGGAGTATTACAAAATCACAAAACCCAATGGGATTTCCCTGGCAATTTATTTCGTATCTAAATCTACCCATTTATCTCCAGATTATCAGGCAGTCAGCCAATCAAATTTCTCTTTTAACGGTATCCTACGTCACAGTATTTCTCACAAGAAAAGGAGTTAATTTCAGAAACGCGTAAAAATTCAAATGCTGGTGAACAGTACTAACAGTCTGCACAGCTTATGGTTCACTAACCGCACACAATGCTACCCAACGTCAGACGCGATGCAGTGAGAGAAATCAAGACTGACCAAGACATCGTAATCGTGCCAGCCGACATTGGGTGTTCCATCACCGTATTGGACAGAGCATACAACCTTCAGAAATCCAAAAAAATTCTAGCGGATCAACAGTTATGAGTCTCATGCTAAAACGGAATCCTGCGTGAAATTAACGCGACCCTATATAGTTGAATATGCGAGTTCCAAGAAGTAGTTTAGAAGAAGAAGATGCGACCACTGGAACAAGAATTTTATTTTTACGGCGTTTCGGATTCCTTTATCATAGGTAATGATAGGTTAGTCAAATTCATGCGCAGATAGGAGTGAAACATGCACAGATTGCAAGCTATTTATAGTGCGTAGCGTTCATCCGCATGCGTACTGTAATTATCCATCCGTCTCCTGTAGCCACCGCTTAGAGTCTTAATTGTTGCGGGTATGGTAAGACAGATCGCGTTCAACCCATTAATTGCCGTGAGTTCCTTGTCCGTGTCGGTGTTCGGGTCTAAGAACCATAATTCGAGCAGCTCGTGGCTCACGCGGTTGTGATCTCTTGCGAGGATTTCGGTATCGTTAACTCTGAAAATGTGGCTAGGTGCCATTGAATGAGCTGTAACCTGGGAGTTGGCGTCTTTTTTCCTCACCACCTCAGGAAAATAAAACTTTTTCTCCCAGTTGGCGTATCTTCATCTTCTTAACGCGACCCTTTTGGCATTCGAGAACTTGGGTGAAGCAACGCCGACCGACAGACGCATTGGGGGAGCGCAAGAAAAGGTCTTGGTTTGGATATATTGAGTACTCAAAGTGCACAAGGAGGACCCTCCTCTCTGATACATCTTATCGATCAAAGGATCGCCAACATTCAGACTAGCAAAGTGACTGTTTCATACTCTGAGTTTTTTGTCCACTGATTTGCTAATCATGCTCATTTTATGAAGGAACTTAAGGGGGTAAGTCTCCCGACACGTGAGGCTATATACTCTCTTAACGAAAAGTCCTTTCTCTATTCTTCAAGATCTGGCAGTCGGGACCATCGAACTATGCCTACAAAGCAAAAAAGAGGAGACGGACGAATTTCTAAGACAATCCCGAATCCTGCAGCTCCTAGAGATCTATGTCAGGACGAACAGTAGATTCCCTCGCTCATGAAATTTCAGCTGGAATTCTGAAATGCGTCTTCGATTCAAACATATTAGTTATATATGCTTTTAAAAATAACAATCGTACAGCCTAATTTCAATGGATTTAAGCCCTACTAGGATGCCGGCTTTTCAACAAACTTCTTTTTGACCGCCAATAAAAAGAATGTGCTGTAAAAAGTGGCTACTTAAGTAGCATGTACTTACGTCGTTGATTTTGACTGCCTTTATAAATTAAAATATATTTTATGGAAAAAATGTACGAAAAAATTATTTCTCGTACTCGTTTGGTAGAAAATTACGCTTTCTTTAAATTTTATACTTAACGAAAGGGCATCTTTCGGTTTTAAAAAATATCTAACTACGAGCTTTTTACAATTTTCACGTGTTCATTTATAGAACATCGTATCTGTCAATTTATTAATACTGCCTTTACTGCATAAAGCATGCTCCATATCTATTGCAACATTTAATGAGAACTATGTGAGATCTTCCTGAAACTGTAGGCGAAAACGTAATTTTCCTTAAACCGGATGTACACAGTGCACAGTTTGTAAACCTTGAATTCCAGTGTAGCAGTCAGTAGGTTTAAAAAGTATTCACGAATTGAGAAACTTTTTGAAACCGAAGGATACCCTTTCTTTAGGAATAAAATTTAAAGTACGTGTAATTTGCTACCAAAGGGGTACACGAAATTTTTTAGTGCATGTTTTCTAAAAAATACATTTAAATATATATAGACAGTCAAAATCAATGGCAAAAAGGTATACTTCTTAAGTGGCTACTTGTTATAGTACATACTTGCTCTTGGCGGTTAGAAAGAAGCTCTTTGAATTGCAAGCATCCTGAGATGTCCAAAATATGTTGAGATTAGGCTATATGATCGTCTCTATTACAACCATCTGCAATTAATATGTTCCACTCAAAAACTCATTTCAGAATTCCAGGTGACATTTCAAGAGATAGGGTATCAACTGTGCTTCGGGTTTACAGAACAATCCGCGAACCGGTTAAGGGAACATTAATGGATTTACGACTTCAGGACTCATAGTAGAGGCAGTCCTATAACGACTAGAATAGCTGGTCTTCCAGTTGCATAAAACAAATTTCCGGACATGGTATTCTGATGATACATTTGTTGTTATCGTAAAGAATTAGTTGCTCACTTTCATAAAGTGTCTCAAAAGTCTCTTTCTGGACATGCAATGTATAATGTATGAGAAAGAAATTAACTTGCTGGCTTTCTATGATGTTCCTATCTGCCACAAAGATTGTGGTAAGCTAAAGACTAACGTAATCAGAAAATCGACACATACTATGCAGGTAATGCAGTTCAATGACAACCACCCACTCGGCCACAAACGTGGCTGTATGATAACATCTTATCGGCTTGCTAAGACGCACTGCAGTGAACTGGAAAAAGTTGGCAAGTGGCAATATATTTGAGGGGTGTTCAGAGAAAATGACTGCCTTCTCAAGGTTGTCAACCGGTGTAAGTGCCAGTTACGTAGGTGCTTGCGGTTAAATAAGAGAGCTATTCGACTATTTATCATGTTTTCAGAACGGACAACGTGTACATGCCACTGATGGAGATATCCTAACGACCAGCTACTTATGTTGTAGACCTCCAATCCTTCTGACCTAAGAATTTCGCCAAGTTGAGTTTCTTCGCAATGGTCTAAAACTGCGGATTCTAATGCGCATGGAAAACTTAATTGCTAACCTACCGAGTTCAAAGTTTTTTACACTATAGATAGCAACCCACATACACATTTACGCAATTAAGAGTACATCCCACCAGGTCATTCGTAGTGTGAAACGGGTTTTTAAAAGGTCTGCACGTCCTTTTGGCAACTGTGTTAATTTAGAACTCGCACCGTTATAGACCACGCTGCCTGGAAGATACTGGAGTTTACCACCAATTCAGCTTCTGTGAGGGTAACAACATTCCTTTTCTGCGAAACTTCATGAACAGCCGCATGCTTTTGGTGCATAAGTTCTTCAGATTACCTAATAACCCCCCACTCAGATAACTAGGCCAGCGAATACACTATATCTCCCTTTGATGCTGAAGGACACTCCCAACATCCCATTACGTCCGCATTTCCACCTCACGCATATCCTTAGTCGGTCACTTACGAGAACATTTCAGCAAGACCAACAAAAGAAGACAAGTAACTCAGACATACACACGCTGTTAACGATAAAGTCTTCTGGAAAAGTACGCTTATTGCGTGCACTTTCGCTCTGGTTCCCCAGCTCGTCTTCAGACAAATGCAAGTTGTGCGAAAATACTTAACACTAAACGAGGATGAACAATAGGATGGGTCACCGCGTAGGACGATAATCGTCACCCACACTTTAATATGCATAATTCACATTCGTATGAAGAGGAGCTGTGGAACCAAACTCAGAAATTTGCAAAAAACATTATTCCAACCCAAACGACTTTATCGTTAACCAAATTACAGTATGGCGATTGCTACAAACAACATTCCGCAATTTGAAAAAAAGGACGGTTATCCCTCGCAAACCAACATTGATAACGGTTGCAATACTACATATCATGCAGGCCAATTTCAATTCCTTACAGTCATGGTAGGATGCCAACGCTGTGATGAGCTTCTTTTTGACCGCTGCGAAAAAAATGATTCTGTACAAAAATGGCAACTTATAGAGTTGTCTTTTATCACTGATTTTGACTGCCTTTATAAATTAAAATATATTTTGTGGAAAGCATGCACGAAAAAAGCCTCTCTTGTACTTATTTGATAGGAAATAACGCCTTCTTTAAGTTTTATTCTTCAAGGAAGAATTTCCTTCGGTTTTAAAAACATTTCTAATTTTGAGTTTTTTACGACTGTGCGGTGTTCATTAATAATTCATCGTATGCGTCAATTTGTGTATGCTGCCCCTGATATATGCAGCGTGACCCATGTCTATTGCGACATTCTATGAGACCTATGCAACCGCTTCCTCAAACCGTTTGCAAAAACGTACTTGTCCTTAAACAGGATGAACATAGTATTCACTTTTTAAAACTTAAATTCAGTCTTATAATTTTTTAACACCGAAGAAAACCCTTTAAAAATAAAATTAAAAAAGCGTAATTTTCTATCAAATAAGTACAAGAGAGGATTTTTTCGTGCATGCTTCCTATAAAATAAAGTTGAATTTATGAGGGCACGCAAAATCAATGATAAAAATGCATACTATATAAGTAGCCATCTTTAAAAGAATGTACTTTTTCGCAGCGTACAGAACGAAGCTCACCACAGGGTCAGCATCTTAGCGTGGCTGCGAGGAATGGAAATTAGACTGTGTGATATACAGTACTGCAACCCTACTCAACGTTGTTATACGAGTGATTACCGGTCTTTTCAAATTACGGAATGTTTCATGCAGCATTCGCCATCCTGTATTTATCCCCTGGGATTTTGTTATTTCAATACATACGCTGCATCGGAAAAAATTTAAACAGTGCGTGAACGTATGTGGTAAAATGCGCCTCTACCAAAGCAAAATGCATTGCAGTACCGATACATCGAACTCAGTTAGCATATCTGACAGCCCTCCAGTTTTAAACACTACTAACCTCCCTCCCAGCAGGTCACTGATCCACACCAGTATCACCCATGCAACCAAACCAGCAGGTTCCAGCCTATCGTTTTCTTATTGCCACTGCATAAGCACTTCACGCATCGGTCTGGTTGGTTGCTCGTCAATCCACTGCAAAAACACAAGCGCACTAATACCAGGAGCAACAACATACACTCGCCAGGCTGGCCTTATCTGAAAGTAACATCTATGCACACTCCGTCAGTACGTGGGTGTAAGCAGATATAAATGTCTTGAGAAAAAGCTGCGGTGAAAACGCCATCGATGAAAGTACACCTACCGACAATTCGATCGTCGCTCTCCATTGTGTCTACCGCGAGCCTCAACCAGCTGAAGGCAGGCGTGGCGACTGCGGCTGAATTAAAGTGAAAGTTGACTCGCCGGATCTGCCCCACTCTCTGACCACTCCCACAACTCTGTCCGATGTAAACACAAAAGTCAATAAAACCGGGAATGAGGGGGCAGACGCAGGCGGCTGGCGCGACCAACACTCAGTACGCGTACCAACAGCAAATCTCGCTAGGTAGGCCTCCGCGTGGGAGCACCATAAATGCCACATAAAGATGGAGCCATTGAGTCTGAGTCTCAGCCCGCAATAAGCCACTCCACTCAACAAGACACACTCGGCTGACTGTGGTCTTCAAGCTATCCCGTCAGTTGGTAAGCCTCCAAGCCACGGCGTTTAGTGCACTGTGGTTAACCTCAAGCGCAACAGATGGTTTTTAATGAGGAAAAAATGCACTGAGGGTCGACCTCACTCTCTTTGCCACCACCAGCAACGGGCCACCACCTAGCTGATCGGTCACATGAGTACATCCACCGAAAGTTTTCCCTCGATTTCAACGATGGGCACCGCGTGCTCCCAAAAAAACCGCACCAAACGCTGAAGCAAGTCAAAGCAAACGTTGAGTCAAGCTGGGCAAGCAACATGAAGGCTTCATCAAGCAAAAGCAACGCAGCTAACTACCGCCAATGAAACAAAAGTTAAAACAGACTCGAAGAGAATCTGCTATCTCGCTCGTCAGTCCCACCCCTGTTTCCGTGTAAAGACACAGTCAATAAGACTGGGATTTGAGGAGGGTGTAGGTGGCTGGCGCAATAGTCACTCAGCACACGCACATTTGACTCAGCCATCTCGCTAGGTATGCTCCCGACTGCGCGAGAGCGCCATAAAGGCCAAATTAAGGGGGTGTCATTGCAGCCTGACTCTCAGTCCTCCATCTCCTCACATTTGCACACACAAACACATGCGTACAAGAGGAGCAGGAACGTAGGGGGGCCGGGTTTTCCCGTCGGTTGGCAAACCCTCCAAGCCACGGCTTTTAGCGCACCGTGATAGGTTCAGGCACATTCACATTTATTATAGTGAGGAGAGAAACGCACCGAGGGTCGACCTCACTCTCTCCCCCACCGTCTAGTGACCGCCTAGATGCTCGGACTCCTGAGATGGAGTCTGAAGCCCAGTGGGAGCACGGACGCATACACCGACAGGGAATCAGAAACGACAGTACATCCATCACATATCTCCTCACTAGCCTACACCAACATGCACAAATTCTAAAGCATAATTTCCCCGGTGAATATTTAAAAATAGTAATTAGTGCAGGCAGAGCCAAGGACCACCTGCCTAGTTGGTTATTCAAACAGAAAAACCGATCCCCTCGTTCCTCCATTACGGAAAACTTGCTTGACACGGGTCATTCTGTGGACCCTATAAAGTCATTTCTTGTTATGGTTCGAGCAATAACATCTCGCATCTTGCGCTACCCGGAGGCAGCCTATATAAGACGCTCTGAACCGAACCTATTCAAACAGGTGGAGGATGTGGTTTACCTAGCCTTACCATAGTAACAACAGACTCCCAGATTTGCACAATTTCTTGCCTCTTTTTTTTCCCGCAACCCATTTTTCCTGTTTCCCCTTCCACTATGTTTTAACTTTCTTTCTTTACTAATTAGCCCTAGTGACTATGACCTGTGAACTTTCTGTGCCAATTCCGTTTCGTATTTTGCTCATTCATTACTCTTCCACGCATTGGAGTGGCTGCAACTGATGAGCGCTCCCGAAATGTTAGGGATTAATTAAAGTTTGCACAAATTTCTATCTTTAAATACACCAATTCATAGCAAATCACCCCCCAGAGATACGTTACCTGGTACGCTTATGTGTGTTGGAAACGCATTCTTTGGCTTCTTCACCTTGTGGTTTCTATGGTTTCATGTGAGATCTAAGTATTTATGTGCATGGTCCTGTATAGCCGTTGACAGCCTGCTTATTAAGCTCTCCTAGCCACTGTGCTTAACTTCACTATTCGTTATTAAACTGACTCAGAATACCTATAAGTACGCAGGAGAGAGTACTATAAATAGAGTCAACAGCAGGTAGCGCAAAATGTTCACTATAAACAATGTGGTACACGTGAAGCTGTCACGCGCGTATACTGGCGTGGCTTGGAAGGTTGTAAATCGACGGTTCAAATCAGACCTCTCAGGCAGCGAAATATGCCATTCTGGAGAGTGACCGAGTGGTGGACTGAATGTGGGGCTGTAATTGTTCTTTCTAAATGTGACCTGCCTGGCACTTTCGTGCATGCTGGATTTCAGCCATTTACTCGCTGATGGGTCCGGGTCCTGTATGGCACGCTAATTTTGGTTCCTTATTTCATCCCCGCACCAGATCCTAACCCTTACTTACTTCCTTGTAATTCGTACGGCTGTGATCATACCTACTCTAGCCGGCCTCAATGATATTTCGAACGGTATCTCTCCATGCGTTACAATTGGCAGCAGTAGATCTAGAAATCTTCAACTAGTCTTGTCTCCAGCGACGGAGAAGGCACATAGAAGGTCCAAGAACTGCTTCCATGTCTTGACGGATGGTGTTGAGCCAAGTCTCCAGTTGCCCTCCTCTTTGAGGTTTCCAGGCGGGCTGCGGTGCCGGGTCGATGTCAGCATAGCTAAGCTCGTGGGGCGGACGAAGGAGACTGTATCCAAACCACCTCAGTCGCCTTTCTTCAATGTCTTGAGATATCCTCGTGATACGATCGGAGCGGGTGCGGACTGTTTCATTTGGGGTAAAGTCGCTATACTTAACTCGAAGGATCGTCCTCAGGTATCGGTCGCCAAAGACCGCCAGTCTTCACTCACCTTCAGCGCTCGCAGCCCAGCATTCAGATCCGTAGAGGAGGACTGACCGGATGGATGCACGGTATACACGAATCTTCGTGGCAATTGAGATGTCACTTCGGATCCTTAGGTGCTTTAGAGGGATTGAGAAAACCCAGCAGACAGCATCATTACGGGAGACAACGTCGTCCTTGCCTTGCTCATTCGGTAGCAGTCTCGCCCCGAGGTATTTAAAGCTGTCTACTTATTGAAGTCTACAGCCGTTAATCCCCAGGAGTGCCTTCTTGTCAGGGATGCAACTCGAGAAAAACTTCGTCCTTCCAGAATTTACGGACATGCCAACTGCCAGCGATCTCATTTAACTGCGACACTACCGGCTGTAGACCACCAAAGCTTGAGGCTAGCAGCACAACATCATCGGCGTGGTCAAGATCAGTTAGCCGACGCCTGGATGCAAGCTCAACACCGTCCACTATATGTACGGCCTTGCCGAGAATCCAGTCACTGATGTAGTCAAACAAAATGGGCAAACGGACGTAGCCCTGTCAGACACCAGACCGGATATCGAACGATTGAGAGAGATTTTCGTGGACTGGAACTCGTGCGCTGGTAGACCGATAGTAGGCCTTAATCGTAGTAATGAGTTTGGTCGGCATTCCATCCAGTTCCATTATCCGCCACAGGGACTCACGATGGATGGGATCGATCATACCTCCAGTTTTCTTAAATCCACCTCGAAGCCAGTTACAGATGGGTGACTGGAGAGCATGCGCCGTAGATGCAGCGGAAGTCTTATAGTGCTATAAAATAATGTCACGTGCAAATCACCGTGCTTGCACCTAGCGTGCTGCGGTACATGCGATTGATGTATTTGGCACTGATGACACCTTACCGGTTACAACGAGAACTTACTATCGATGGCTTCCAGTATTCGAATCAATCAAAGACGTGCAAACAAAATAATTTGTGCTTTTCCTGTATGAATGAGGTATATCAATAAAAATATTGATAGAGAAGTGGAAATGTAGTCCAAAAATAAGAGCCAAATTTGAGTTTTCATAAAGACGTTTATGAGGACAGTCAACTACTAGCTAAAGTGTATATCTGTTAAGACAAAGAATACTGTAATGACCATATCCGCCCTACTAGCGACATCATCCAAAATGAGTAAAATTCAGTGAGTTTATAATCAAACCGTTGTATCACCTAAGGTATGGCATGAATTTGAGGCCAACGTCCTTTCGGTTGCATACGAGCTGAGGGTTTTAGTGGTTCAATGAAGCAGCTTCTCGGCTTTATACATTGTTTCCAGAACGACCCCCACTTACATGTATCTCTTCTTGATTGACAGATTTTAATGAGCAACTAGGCTTCCAATCTTTCTGAATATACAATTTTTTCCGTTTTGCGTGGACCATAGTGTATTGTATGTTGAGATAAAAGATATCGCAATGACTGTTTCCAACCTACTAGCGATGTCATCCAGCGGAGAACACCTCCGTGATTTATTCATCAATTGTTTTTAACAGGCAAGCTACCCTATGATCTTCTGAGCCAGTTATACGTATTTGCGCTAAAGTAGGAGGACCACTCGGCTCTATATCGTGCTTTCAGAAGCGCATACACGCACCTGATGTTGACGGAGATATTTTGCTTCTGACCTACTGAAAAGCTACACCTCTGATCCCGCTGACTGTAAAATCTCCTCACGTTGCATCTTTGCAAATTACTCTGAAACTGAATATTCCAGTGCATGTGAAAGTCGAATTGTTAACTCACTGAGTTCTGAATAATAAGCCGGTCGCATTTATATTGCTTATAGGTGCAGTTTTCATCAAAATGTTAACCAAGACTAACATTATGCCTGAAAAAGAGCATTTTTATTTGCCTACTCGTCGAAATTACTGTCTCATTAACACACCCATTCCATCATAACCATACAAATATCAAATAGGTGAGTTGTCACCAAGAGGAAGGTTCATTTAAAGACAATCCACTCCCTGCTCCCCCTACAACAAGCTGCATCATGAGATTGGGACTCGCTGTCTTCGTGAAAGCATGCTGCTCAACCATTTGACCAGTTTCAGCTTAACTCCATTTCATGATTCCAGATAGCAGATCCCAATCTACTTTTCATCTGATTCTTTTCTGCTTTCCTCAAGTCTAGCCTGCAAAATGTCCCAGGTCAGGACTGCGCTCTTCAGCGATGCAGTCGCCTGTGCTGAGTCATTGCCTATGCCTAAAAGAAAGACCAGGACATCGACTTTGATGGTAAACAGATAATGATGCATTCACTTTAAGACGCTAGTGAGAGCTGCCGGGAGTTAAGACCTTAGTCAGTCGACATGTTGACTTTAATTCCACATATTCAGCCATACGCGCTCATTGTAAGAGACTGCAAATAACGTTCTGCTAAAAAGGCAAACGTAATGTGCGCAACTGTTAGTTTCTTTTCTTTTTTGATGACCTCTGGTGAGAGTATGTACTTTCAGGTACAAGTACTCGTTCGGAGATCGCGTATTCCCACTTTTATCAACCTGAAATATCCATATCCGTTTTGACGTTTAGGTAGACCGATGAATACCATATTTTCTCGACCCCATATCTTCCCGGTGGTTCCCACAATGTGGAAAAAACTGCAAATCCGAGTGGTAATGGCGTCAGTTTAAAAGAAACGTAAACACAGTTCCGTACTATGGACCGGTGATTTGATTTTTCAAGTAGGAAACCATAGCAGAAATAAGTATTTAAGCACTGTTCTTTCACCTCACTTTTATTTATATACGTGCTTGTCTTTCCAAACAAAACCTGACTTAAATTATCCGTCAATTACTCTTCTACAGTACTCGGAAAATGTTTTCCATCATGACTATAAATCAGTTGGATTGAATATAAATTTACATGTCAAGGAGGTGAAACCAAACGTTTACTCTCTCAGTCAACTTTGTGGCCTGTTCAGCTGATACAGCTAATGCCTTTTCATGAGATTCGGCTCGGACTGTTGGACAGCTTGACATTTATCGGATTTCTTCGTTGCGACGATGAGAGATTTAAGCTCTGTGCTTGTGACATGCAACTAGTACGCTAACGAAACTGGTTGGGATAATCAAAATGTCTAACTCAAAACGTTGCTCCTAAACCGCACCAATATTTATTTTCACTTAACTTGATTGCACCCCTTAAATGGCGTTTATGAGTGCCTTTGCCGAGAAAAAACCTTATTTTTCTTTCTTCTAATAATGCTTAGGACGCTTATGTAGTTTCACCTAACAGATATTCCTTAAACAGGGGGATGCACCCTGAATGAAGATAGCAATCACAATTCATGTAAAAATACAATTATCCACAAATTATTCCTATCATCCGTTAATGCGTCCTACTTGCTTATTACTGTTATGTAATTTTTAATTTCCTTTTTTCAGTTTCTGCCCGCTGGCTAAATTTTTCAAAAAATGGTTTGTATCGAAAATTCTAGTATCAGTGATCTTTTAATGAAACAGGAAAGACGGCGTTCATTAATAATTGCTTTGCTGAACCACTGGACACACGGCCAGGTAGGCTACAACTTCGCTCGAAGAAAATCATCCGACAGGCCGTCTTTTAGGAGTCCGTCGTCCTGAACGTCGTCAAATAGCCGAGGATCGTCCATAGCGTCGTCCACACTCATATCATCCTCATCAAAAGCAGTGCTAGTGGGAAGTCTCTTTCGGTTTCCTTTGGCAGTTTGCTGTTGCCGTTTAGCTGATCTACCACGGTTGCCAAATAATGGTTTATCGTAAAGTCCGTCGCTTTCTATCGCTCTCTTTAGAGCAGAATCCTGCATGGCTGTGTCCACTTCCATGTCGTACTCATCAAATACGCTGGTAACTTTGAGACCTCTCTCTGCGTCACCATCTTTACTTGCTTTTGTACGTTTCCTGTCCAATCCCGGCAACTCCATGCCCAGCATGGGGTCATCAAAGGCAGTATCAACGTCCATATCATTCTCATCGAAAACAGCTGCTGGTTGCCGTTTTGCTTTACCAGCCCTCTCCACTAAACGCTTGTCCTCCCTCGACTGCGCCTTTTGGAGTATAGGTTTCGGCCGGTCAGAAGCAATTGACACCTTTCTGGGAAGTCGTTGACCTGTAGCAAGCGTTTCACCCTTAACCGCGAATGTACGCTGGATCGTGTCACTCTTCGGTCCTTTCTGCGGATGGGGCGGTCGTTTTATGACCCTTTCTTCCTTGATATTCCGCAGCTGGGATTGCCTCCGCTGTTTTTTAGACACTTCATGAATAACGCTTGTATGTCTGCTTTTAGCCCCACTCTCTGGACGCCGTTTGGTTTCTGCGACTTTTGCCGCAGGAGTTGGTGCCACAGGTCTGCCCTCGCCTGCTTGATCTTGAGGTGTTTTACTTTCAGCAGCCTTGATTGGGGACTCATGCGGTTTATCCACAGGTTTTGCAGCAGCTTCCGGACCCAAATTGGAGACAGCCGGTGGTTTTACTGTTACGGCTTCTGTTTTCTCCTGTGTACTGCCACTACTAATGCCTTTCGCGGGTTCTGTGCTGGGCGCTGGAACTTCTTGGCTATCGATCGCATGTTCCTGGTTCGAAGTCGGCAGCGGCGAGAGACTTGGGGCTTTAATTTCGTTCGTTTTTCCAGCTTTTGATAAGCCTACAGGCTCAGGCGTTTCTGCCTGGGGGCTTGGTGTAGGGTTCGGCTCAGTTGCCGACTCCAGGTTTACTTGTGTTCCTTCTTTGGTGTCTGTGTGCAGAGGCGGAAGGGTTGGAGGCATCATGTCGTTCACTTTTTCAGCTTGCGCCACGTCTACAGTCGCCGGAATTTCTGTATTCGTACCTCCGATGGGGAACGGCTGGGTCACAGACGCCGACCGGCCAGTCATAACAACGCCACCTAATGTATCCATCTCGGTGCTGTTTTCTTCACTACTGTGTTCGCTACTGCTGCTCACACCGCGCTCCTCCCGCTCTACCCTGGCTGCATTGGCCGCTCTCCATAACGTCCACATCCTGTCATACTCCGCCATCATCGTGTCAAAATCCATCTCTTCCGGTGGCACCCGGAAGTTGTCATGCGGGTTGCGCTTGAGGTATTTACCACAAAAGTACTCCATCTCCTCCTCAGAACTCACCTTTTCCAAATCCACATCAACCTTTAGGACATTCAGCGGTATACGACAGTTGAGGCAAATATGTTTCAGATCAACCTGGCAGTTCAAACAGTAGTAGGCACCACATTCGGAGCACTGAGAAAATTTCTCCGCAAATTCTACCTTATTATTGGGTTTGCCGCACTCCCCACAGGAGATACAGTAGGCACGCTTTATGCCGCAAAAGCCCAGGTACCAGAGCGTGTCAGGATGTGTTAGAAGGTAGCGTTCCAGTAGGGGCAGCCGAACCTGTCCCCGTTGGGTATTGAGGTGGCGTGTGCGGAAACGATGCACCATTCGGTTGAACAGACCCCGCGAGTTGCGAATGTAGGCCCGTAGCCAGCCAGCTCGATCGGTTTCCCTCTGCGGGTAGTACCAGCCGCAAATCACATGCCTCAGCCGCATAACGTACACCTGTTAGTGTTCGAGGGAAAGGGAGGGAAACCAAAAAAGTCTGTACATAACATGGTAATTACGAAATTAAGAACTTGCCAAATGTGGACGCATGTGAAGCCTTTCGGTTCATATACCGCACGCCAACGCACTTTTCCAAAGGCCTGCGCAAACGGGTGTTAGCCACAGCAGAAGCAGTGGCAATCTGGTTAGCAAAGCCCATTCTATGCTGTCAAAAGGCGCTGGTTCAAGCCATCGGCCTCCCTTGGCCAACTGCACGCGGAAATACAACACCTACTGAAGTCAAAGAAGACGAAGCTACGGATAATAGTCAAGCGCGAGCTGCGCGGCTGACATACAGAACTCAATCCGCGGACCGCAAAAACATCCCCCCGGTCTCATCTAGGCATGGCAACCAGCGTCCTACCCGCGCAGGCGCCCGCGTTCAGGAGACGAGGGAAAACTCAGCTGCTTAATTACCCTCACCCTTTTCCTCCCCCTCCCCCTTTCCCTAAATTTGACGATTATATAATCTCTGTAATTAACTGACCAATTTTATTCCCCTTGTCATGTACTGGCCTGACGATGAATGACCGAAAACGATCATTTGCCAACACGACTTTTCAAAGCTTATGATGCCAATTCCAGGAGGGAGTTCAGAAGAAGAGGCAGCGAGCACTGGAACAAGAATTCTAATTTCCTGACCTTTCGGATTCTAACCATACTAACAGCCTAGGTATCAGATAAAAGGCCCAGACAGGTGTTTCGCTGGTATTCTGCCACTGCTTGACACAGGTGCAAGGGATCCGGCTCATCAGTGGGAACCTTAGCTTTCCCTATCTGCTTTCTGGTTGATATGCCGGTTTTGAAAGTTCAGCCTCCTAAGCTGCTGAGAACTTAATTTCTGTTCGCCAGATATATCGGTGTATTTAATTTCTAAAGACGTAGACCGAAATTAAAATGTATATTTGGGTTGAAACCCGTCAAACACTGCGAAATTTCCATTTCCTGCCGAAAGACAGACAGGCTCAAGTAAAATAAACTGATGTTGTAACTTACAGTGGATTTCCTTTATGATGAAATTTCACCCGGAATTCTGAAATGGGTTTCGATTCAAACATATTAGTTGCGTATATTTTTAAAATGACGATCAAAAAGCCTCGTTCAATATATTTAGGTCACGATATGATGCCGGCTTTTTAACGAGCTTCTTTGTGGTCGCCAAGAAAAAATTATTTCCTATAAAATGTGGCTACTTAAGTACAACGCCTTTTGGTCATTGATTTAACTGCCTTTATAAATTCAAATGTATTTTATGGAAAACACGCCCGAAAAAAAAATTTCTTTCACTTGTTTGATAGCAGGTTACGCCTTCTTTAAAATACATTCTCAAAATTACCTACTGTAAAAACTGGCTTATTAAGTAGTATGCTTTTTATCATTGATTTTGACCACCTTTATAAATTCATAAACATTTTATGGAAACCGTACACTAAAATTATTTCTTGTACACGTTTGGTAGAAAATTGCACCTTCTTTAAATGGTATAGTCAAAGAAAGGGTATATTTAGGTTTTAAAAAATTTCTTATCATGAGCTTTTTACAATTTTCAGGTATTCATTCATAGAACATCGTATCCGTCAATTTAATAATGCTGCCATTACTTTATAAAGCATGCTCCATATCTACTGAAACGTTTTATGAGAACTATGTGAGATCTTTCTCAAACTGTAAGTGAAAATGTACTTTTCTTAAACAGAATGTACACAGTGCGCAGTTTGAAAACCTTGAATTCCAGTGTTGCAGTCAGTAGGTTTCCAAATTATTCGGCAATAAATAAACTTTTTTAAAACAGAAAGATATTATTTCTTTAAGGATAAAATTTAAAGAGAGCATTATTTTCTACCAAACGAGTACAAGAAATTATTTTTTCGTTTATGTTTTCCAAAAAAATGTATTTGAATTTATAAAGGCAGTCAAAATCAATGACAAAAAGACATACTACTTAAGTAGCCACATTTTATAGTAAATTATTTGTCTTGGCGGTTTTAAGGAAACTAGCTAAAAAGCCGGCATCCTGGAGTCTCCAAAATAAGTTCAGATTACGCTAGAAGATCTTCTTTATATCCAATTGTCGCAATTAATATGTTCCAATCAAAAACTCATTTTTGAATTCCGGGTGACATTTCCTGAGATAGGGAATCTACTGTAGGTACCAGCTGAAAGGCCCAGACAGGTGTTTCGACGGTATTCTGCCGCTGCGTGACACAGCTGTGAGGGGTCCAGCTCATCAGTGGGTCGCCCAGATCTCCCTATCTGCTTTGTGGTTTATATACCAGCTTTGAAAGTTATGCTTTTTGATCTCGTGAGAAAGTTATTTCTGTTCGTGGTTTATATCAGTGTTTTTAAGGTCTGTAGACGAAGACCGAAATTCGAAGTGTAAAGTTCGGTTGCAACCCTTCAATCACTGCAAAATATCCATTTCATGCCAACAGACAAACTTTATTAGTTCAAATTGACGTTGTAACTTACCATAGTATTCTGCCGCTGATTAAATACCGGCAAAACACGTGTCTGGGCCTTTAAGCTTATACCTAGGTTGTTAGTTTGGTCAGCTACAACATCAGTTTATATAAATTAAGTCTGTCGTTTGGCAGGAAGTGGATATTTCGCAATGATATGCAGGTTTCACCCCAAATATGCACTAACTATTTCGGTCTACGACTAAAGACTTTCAATGCACTGATATATATCGCGAAAAGAAATTAATTTCTCAGGAGATTTAAAAGATGAAGTTTCGGATTCTGTCAAGAAAGGTGCGAGAAAGGCATGGTTGTGGATGATACGTGGAGAGACTCACAAGTTAACTGCTAAGCCATCACCGCACCAATAACTAGCCCAAGCAGTGGTTACGGGAGCTGATAATTATAGTACACATGCAGATGGCCATTATGAATTGGACATGTCTCACACACTTCAACGGTTATCTTTTATTTGGGATCTTCGGCAGCATCTGAATTGTTAGGAAAATAGAATTCCTGTTCCTGTTACCACTCCTTCTTCTTCATCTGGAAGTAAGAACTACGAAACAGATCATTAGCCTGACATATTAAAGTCTTGATCGATCGCATCATCAAGTCAAGTTTAATAAAGGAAATATAGGCAAATGCCTTTTTACTCCCTCTTGGTACATAGGATTTAAGAAATGCACCGGCACAGCCGAACATTCTAAAGAAGCCGTAAACACAATTTTAGACGACTACTCGCTTGTTTAAAGTAATTAACTCACACTCAGTTTACACGAACCAGCAGTGTAACTGAGGGAGAAGAGCAGACAGTGAAAAAAACTCCTAAGGCTGGCTCATAATTCAAAACGGAATGTCATTTGTGGTTTTTAGCAGAACAACTGTCACTCGTAGGCGAAAAGTATGTTACTGTGAAGGATGGGAGCATGATGCTTCTGTGAATGTTGGCAGCAGTCATGGCGTCCATGGCGAGTAATATAGACATCCGAAGGACCATGTGAGGAGGAGACCTCTGATACACGAGAACGTCCCGAAGAACCGGAGATGCGTTTATGATACGCCTTTGCTGTTTCAAGAGCAGAGGAGCATGCCACGTCGTCAGCAGTCGGTCGATTCGAGAAAGGGTGCGACAGGGCCGCGTAGCCTAGGACCATAGGTGCGGTAGATGCGACCTCAGACGCGATCAGCTCAGTTCGCATAGTGACCAGAGACGTCGGTAGCTAGGTTCTTGCTTAAAACTCATTTGGTTTAATACTACTTAAAAATTACTTATATTATATGCTTATAGCATTTCATTGTTTGGATTCGAAGCATTCTATCTCGACGTTACTCATTAAATCTGTACTTATCAAGTTTTGCTTTGAAAAAATCCATGAAAGCAGACATGACAATCTCCGCAGGAAGGGCATTCCATGCTTGGATTACCCTCCTAAAGAAAAATAATTTTCCTGAGTCAAGTCACACGTAATTTGAGGGGGTGTCCTCAAAGCCTAGTCGTGGTGGCCTGCTCAAAGATGTCATTTGTTTGGAGGCAGCAATCCTGACCACGCAGCGTGTAAATGCCTGGATTAGGTCCCCGCGTAGCTGTCTGTAATCCAGAGGAAAGAAGTCAAGATTTACCAATCACGTCTTATAAAGGAGTTGCCGTTGACCTCGTACTAATTTTGTTGCGCGTCTTTGTACCCTTTCGAGGGTTTTTCGGTCTTTGGCTGTCCAAGGTCTCCAGGCTTGGATGACAAATTCCAGATGGGATCGCACAAACGTGCCAAAGACCTTGCCAAATACAATTCATCAAACACAGTTAAGGCGTGCTTGATTAGATACGAGCTCGACATTGCGGATTTAGCCACTTTCAGGCAATGGAGTGATGGCTTCAGTGAAGGCGTCAACCACACCTACTGCCAACCTCCAACATCTTTCTTTGGGGAATGGATTTCGACTTAAGTAAGTGATGATTTAAAACGGTTGCCAATAGAGGTGAATATGCGGGTTCCAAGAAGCGGTTCAGAAGAAGAAGCGATCACTGGAACAAGAGTTTTTATGTTCTGCCATTTCGGATTCTGCCGATAATCCTTAATCATAGGTAACCGTACTAAGACATTGTCTGGCCAAGAGAATTAGTCATGTGGGAAGGGCCGGGCCCAAAAACAACAACTCGGACCATAACGAGCATAAAAACCAAACCCGCATCGCACACTAATGAGGAAATCACAGCAATTACTTAGTCGAACGCGAAGTGTCATGCCAGTAGAGGACCAATTAAGATCCAAGCTGTATCTACAGAACCGGGTAACTATCGTACGCACGCCGATGACCACTATGGATTATAAATACCGTGCAACATGCGCATGTCTCAAACCCATCTGCGCATGAATATGACCATGCCGCCATTACCTATGATTAAGGAGTCCCGACGGAATGCGAAACATCAGGACAATTCAACTCTTGTTCCAGTAACCGCTTCTTCTCAAAAAATTGCTAACATATTTCTGACGCATAGTTAAACTTCCAAGGACACGATGAGTGTTTCTGAAAGCAGGCCACGTCGATTCCTTTCCTTTTCGAATATATATTTCCCTTAAAGTGGACATTTTAAAATTGCTATGTGGCTATATGTGCCGGTCAGAAGCAAGACTGGGTTTGGCAACGACGTGGGTGCCCTATAAGTTCAATTAAAACGCTGTTGAAAACATCAAAACTGGCCTTAACTCTTCCGCTTCTAATGGCCTCATCACAACCTCGTTTTTTGAAAGGTTATTCGCATTACTTTTTCCTTGTTCTTCGAGTCAAATTTTATGACTAATAGATTAACCAGTCAAGTAATTGCACAGGCGAGCAAAGGGACGCTTCTTGGTTAGTGAGGTGGCATAGACTAATTGGTTGTTATTTTTATTCGGTAAAATAAGTTTTTTGGGCAAGAGTACTTTAATGTGTAATGTGTGAAATTTTGACTCTGGTTCCTGAGGTCGTTTTCAGACAGCATGAGATTTAAGCAAACAACAGCTTACTCAACACAATGACTAACAGAAAATTCTACAGCAATTAAATATGTCAACGAAAATTTATAGAGAGGATAAACGACTTAAAGATTGCAAAAGACCAGACTTTGGTGTCTTTTGAAATTGTGTATTAATTCACGTACATCCCTCTAGATTTAGCAAGAACCTGCACAACAGAACTTCTCAAAACTTACGATGCAGAAGTACCCGCAGAAGTCCTGCTAGAACTTCTTGAACTGTGCCTAGAAACAAATTTTTTCTTTGCTGAAAAATACTATCGGCAAGAAAAAGGTGTCCCTATGGGATCACCAATATCCGGTTTTTCGGCGGAAGCAGTAGTGCAGAAATTAGATCAAGAGCTCTTCCTGCAGTTTATCCAAGCTTGTGGCTACGATACGTGGACGACACATTTGTCATCGTAAAATAAGACCAAGTATAATTGTTTCATCAAACCCTCAACGCCACCTTCGAAGGAATTCAGTTCACCTTTGAAGCAGAGGCAAATGGGCAATTCTAATTTTTGGATGTCCTTGTGCATAGAAAGGCCGATAAGACACTCCATGCGTCAGTGTATCCTAAAGATACATATTCCGAAGTCCTCTTACATTTTGGGAGCAACCACCTAATATCCCACAAACGCAGTTCAATCAACAGCTTGCTCAGTCGAGAAAAAAACACATCGTTCGGATGAAGAGGCATTCCAAGCATAAATGAAGTACCTTCAGAAACTATTCTCCCAAAATGGGTACCCCCGAGAATTCGTTCGTCTATGCATACGACAACAACAGTGTAAAGAAAGCGCCAAAACCAATGAACTGGCGAACACTCCCATATGTAAAGAATGTATCTGAGCTTGTCGAAAGATAGCTACGAAAACACAAAATTCACATTGCGCACAAACCGGCAACTACCCTGCGCACTCAACTTGTACACCCTAAAGAGAAGGTTGACCATTTCAACAGAAAGCATGTGATCTACAAAATGCCGTGTTCCGATTGTGATGCAGTCTATTGTGGTCAAACTGGGAAACCCTAGCTACCCGCGTCCGACAATACCAGTCAAACGTGAGGAACAAATACCACAAATCAGAAGTTTTCATGCACACATTGGAAACAGGACATGACTTTGCATGGGAGGAAACCAAAATCGTTGGCACCTGCCCAACTAGACAAGGCCGCTAATTCCTGGAGGCAAAACACTCAGACGAGGCATGCATAAACAGGCATATCCATTTGGATATTAATTACAAATCCCTCAAAACCAGATGGAGGCAAAAACAATGACGACAGGAGTCGATGCGGGAGACAATTATTCGCCTTTACCTTCCCCCCTCCCCCCTCTCCCACTAACTGCATAATTGCATTCGGTTGACAACAATTCCCCCCCTCGGCCGCGTAAGTAAATGCGACCAATGATTATTTGCTAACATATATTTATGCTGTAGGATCTTATGTTAGTCATCGTGTTGAGTAAGTTGATGTTTGCTTAACTCTCATGCTGTCTGAAGACGACCTCAGGAACCAGAGTCAAAAATTCACACACTACACATTAAAGTACTCTTTTAACGATGTATATTTCTTAAGATGCACATTTTTCAATATTATTTTTATTATTTCGCAGTTTACATGGCCTACTGTGAGCTGCAAAGTCGCGTTTTCTTTCGCTTTTCTCGTTAGATCATGGCTTTAATAGCGTTTTGTGCTCCCGGAAAAAAAGTATTACTCTCTATTTTAAGCATATTGACAGGGTTCAATTCTAGTGCTAAAAGATTGCGCTAATACCAATAGGATTAAACTAGGGAGACCCTTCTTTTATTTTTGTGGATATTTTAAGATTGACTTAAATGATAAAATCATGTGAATTAACTGTTTTAGTAACAATTCTTGCGTGATATAATATACATTGGGATAAGCAAACACAAATTTGAGAAGACTTTACGGTTTCAGTCTATAAGAGGTCAACTTTCGCAACATCTGTCCTTTTAATTGCGCAGTACTCGAACCATATATCGACCAAATCAACTTTTTGAACTAAATATGGGAATGCTTGTGGAAAGTATAAAATGAGAGGATATTATTGATGACTGGAAAGCATACATGATTTAGTTTTCCTCCTTCAAAACTCATTTTTCTATGAGAAAGAAACTAGACCTAAATGCTTCACCTAGTTTTAGTCTAAATAATCTATTTAGCTGCTTATTCTCGTCTTCAGCATTGCTTAAGTAGAAGTTTGCTTTAGTTTTCCGTTATCGAGCAGTCAGAAGAAAGCAATCGCCCTAAATTATATGATTCAAAATCCAAATATTACGAGTTAGTCTAGAGACAGTAGAGAACGGATATTGTACAGGCATCCCTCACAGCCAAGGATCAAATAGTCACATTTGACTAAAATATAAACAGCGTTTGCTTGATTATGGCTGGTCTGATTGGAATCACAACGTAGCCTGGATAATAGCCATAAGGTGTAAATGATTCCACATGATTTTTTAGGCTAAGCAAAGTCGTTAGATGCGCAGCCCGGCAACAGTAATTTATGTAGGCTCACTCACTAATCCCTACTCCCTGCATGTTTTCCTACGGAAACGGTGGTTATAAGGTTCTATGGGTGGGGAATTAGGACACGCAGTGGAATATACTTCAATAGATGCGAAAGGCACCTTTATTTTAATGTATTTAGAAGTGTTGTTGATTTATATCTGTACCTTTTCCTACTCTGCATTATCATTTAACTTATTGCGGAAAAACCTGATTATTAAATTGCAGGTTTCTTGAATTTCCCGAAAAATTGAAATGATGGTTAGGAGGTCGTCTACTTCAACTTACCTTAGGTCCATCTTACCGTTCTGGAGTTAAATTAGTAAAGTCCGCGGCACGAAGCGCCACGCAAACCTTCAATTTACATGCGGAACAACCCACTCCCAGCGGCCGCGGGAAGTAAATGAGACTCCACCTTTTCACTTTATACTTAATTCTAAGTATTTTTTTCTCTGCCTATCCTATTTTCCCACCCCAAAAACTCTATAACCACCGTTTTTGCAGGACGAAAGTCTGGGACTAGGGGTATATGAGTGGGCCTACATAACCTACTTTTGCCCGCAGCCCCATGAAAACTCTCCTTTAGTACTCGTGCTTAATGGCACAGACTTTCTACCACCATTGCGTAGTAATTTTAATAATAAGAGTTCAGCTCGACCAAATTGTTTGCTGTGGAAACCGCCAAACTAGTTATAAATACTTCGGTAAAGTTCAAACGCATCTGCGCAGTTTGCAAGTTAAAAGCCTTTTCCATTTGGCATCTCACCTGACTGCCTCCCAACTTCGACTACTGCCATTAAAAACACTTTTCTCGCTTTCTACCCCTCTGCTCACCCCTTCTCCCCTTCTGACTCCCCCTCTATCACAATGCAAAAACTATTACGTTCCTCACCTCACTTCTATGACTGGAAATCCATAAATCAATCACGAAATTTAACTAAGAATCAAACAAACTTCACTTAGACTTGACACATGTTTTGTGGACTGGAGATGGAATTAAAGCCAGAAATTTTAAATCCCTATAGACGGCAACCGACTGATGAAAATCTTTAGTGTCCTGAATAGAAAGAAGCAATAACTTCTTTCATGATTTATTTAGATGAGTTACATTGTTTGCGCTGTTTATCCAACAACTGTAAACGCTGAACTTCCAAATGCGACAGACAAAGATTACCAAAAACTCTTTCAGTTCATCCAGATTGTTTGATCATATATAACTTGTAACTATTTAAAAAGGAGCGGTATGAAGAAGAAGAAGAAGAAGAAGCGAAACACTAAAGCATTTGATATTCTATCCTTTTCGATGAGGATAATAAATTGTTTCTACTTGATGTCGAAAACTGGGTTACTTTACCCCCAAAAAGGAATTAGCAACTGCCCAATGCTGCTACCACGCTTACCATAAGCGCCAAAATAAGTTGATAAATCCTGATATTTCAGTGTTACCTGCTTATGAATAGTGAAACAAT
The DNA here is from genome assembly GCA_036362985.1 of Ligula intestinalis. Lineage (NCBI taxonomy): Eukaryota > Metazoa > Platyhelminthes > Cestoda > Diphyllobothriidea > Diphyllobothriidae > Ligula > Ligula intestinalis. Next base: position 71,162,348 of record JAYGXS010000003.1, on the reverse strand, counting down.
AAACTGAGCGCTATGCTTAGCGGGATGATATGATATCTTAGGTTAAAGTTTTGCACTGAAGCTGGACACCTACATATTTCGATAAATTATGTGTTAGTAAGGTCACGTAGTCGGAATCTAAAAGTCAGTTGACTAAATTAGAACATTATAGCTAACTGCTTAAATAATGCAGCGAATTGCCGCGACTAGTTTTCAGAGGTTGGTTTAAGATGAAAATGAAAGGCTTAAAGCCACACATTGATTAGAATAAAGGGCTTTAATGATAAAGTTTGGTCTACTGATTTGGGCTTGTGCAAGCTTAGAAAATAATTATTGGAGCATCGAAACAAATAAACGATTTTGTCTCTTTAAGACCTCCCAATTATAAAGCTTAGTGTGATCCCGTAAACTATGAAGGTCCGTTTAGTCCCATACTTTTTAAGTCTCTGTTGGTTATCTCCTTGCAAGGAATTTACGAAACATAAGGCATCTTATCATGTCTGCATTAAGTTTATTACCATATGTTGGCAAAAAGCCAGGTTTTTCAATGGTACACCAGACGATTATGCAATGTTTGGATAAATATTATCAAGCTTGCATTTAAGTATGTTCTATTTTGGAAAAAAAGAATGCACTGGACTTCAATACACCCGGTCTTCAATGTATAGCAAACGGGAAATGGGTCATGTACACTCGCGCAAAAGTTATTACTTCCGGCGAGCATCCTGTATTTCACTTTAATGTCTTCACGCCCTGTCTACTAGCAGGGTTTTGCATAAAGTCCTATATACGTCCAGTTTCTGACTGGCCCATTATTTGAGCACATTATCAGAGCCTATTTATTGGAGCTATTATTTTTGCAATGAGGGTTTTATCGTTTGGAGTACTCAAAGGCTGAGATATTTTAAATTTGTGCAGCCAGTTAACTAAGTGCGTGAAAAGCAAAGCTAGCCATGCTGACGTGATTTTTTAATTCTGCTTGGTGTGTTACCTGGTCTTTAATTTTACTTATCTTATGTACTTACCGCATACTTCCTCGACTCCTTCTTCCTCTCACTCAAATATCTATTAACATTTCAACTTGCTCATGCCATCTTCATGTGAACCTATTCTAAACTTCATAAAATAGGATGTAGGGCTTCAAACATCCTCAAAACCGGTGAGCTGTCGATACGTAGATCGGTAAGCCGTATTTCATTATTTAACGTTGCTCTTAATTGTTATAGGCCTATTAAGTTTGAATAATTTACACCATGTAGTTCTTTAAAGTTTCTTGTGCCTGACAATATCCTGTTGATGCATAGGTACATAAAATTCGAAGCAATGGTGCAGAATCATTCAAGGATACCACTTTGCTTATTTGTCCTGACTCCATTGAACAACCTCAACACCAGTAACGTGGTCAAAAATGGGTTTCGGGTTAACTTTTCTGCAAAATTTGGACGGAGTTATTCTTTGTAAGCTAACTTTAATTTGGCATCTGGCTAAAAACGAATTCCTAAAGGGCAGTTCGGACAGAAATAGCTGCCTGCTAATGCTTTAGTCATATAACGTTATAGGACAGAAGAATGATTTTTGACTTGATCATGGGATATTTGTAACTTATAAAAAAAGGTTAAAATTTATAGCAGATCCTTAATTTGCTCAAAATACAGTAAAAAACGTGCTGTACTCCATGCACATGTTCAGTACTTGATTTTACTCACTATGTTATGACTTACAGTTCCCTTGAACTGAAATCTCAACCATTGATTCTGACTATTCTAATGACCCGATTGTGAAATGTTCTTGACCTAGGTGAGATAAAAACACACACACTAGCAGGAAAGGCTTTAGTACAGCCAACGCTCTACCAATTGTGCTCCAAAGGCCCGCCGAGAACCGTGAATTTACTCATTATTGGTAGATTCTATATGTGTATAAGGCTGGGTGGGTAAATTGACTCAGTGTAAGTAAATTCGCAGCTGTTGTTGTGTTCAGTGGGCTGCACTAAGGCCTCCCCTTCGAATCCCTACGAGGCCACGGATTCTTAACAAACAGGTTAATTTCATTATTCAAAATCTGTTTATCCCCATTCTTCCTTAATAAGTAAATAGAGTTTGGCGCGTGCTGGTAGCAACAGTCCGCAATTTGAAAAAGGCCGGTAGGAAATCTGAATCCATCATTGAGTAGGCTTGCAATACTATTTATTATGTAATCCAACTTCAATTATTTTCAGTCACGATAGGATGCCAACTCTGTTATGAGCTTCTTTCTGACCGCTGCAAAAATTTTGATTCTGTAAAAATGGCTACTTAACTGGTACGCATTTTTGTCATTGCTTTTGACTACCTTTATAAATCCAAATGTAGTTTATGGAAAGCATGCACGAAAAAACCTCGCTTGTACTAAGTTGGTAGCAAGTTACGCACTCTTTAAATTTTACTCTTAATGGAAGGGTTTCCGTCAGTTTCAAAAAAGTTTCGAAATTGCTGAATGATTTTGAAACCTACCGACAACTAGAGCTGAATTAAAGTTGCACAAACTGAATGCTGTGTTCATCTTGTTTAAGGAAAAGTACGTTCTTGCCTACGGTTTGAGGAAGTGGTTGCATAGCTGTCATAGAAGTTCGCAATAAACATGGATCATGCTCCAAATATCAGGGACAGCATTAATAAATTGACGTATGCAATGTATTATGAATGAACACTGCACAGTCGTAAATAAAACTCAAAATTCGAAATTTTTAAAACCGAAGGAAGCCGTTCCTTTAAGAATAAAATTTAAAGAAGGCATAATTTGTTATCAAATAAGTACAAGAGAGGATTTTTCGTGCATCCGTTGCATAAAATATATTTGCATTTATAAAGGCTATCTAAAAGAATGATAAAAATGCATGCTCTTTAAGTAGTCATTTTTAACAGAATTAATTTTTCGCAGCAGTCAGAAAGAAGCTCACCACAGAGTTGACATCCTAACATGACTGAAAATACTTGAAGTTGGACTGCAGACTAAACAGTATTGCAACCTTACTCAATGTTGGTTTGCGACTGCCTACCAGTATTTTTCAAATTGCAGACTGTTGCTTGCAGCACTCGCCATATTCTACATTTTTTGAAGGCAGGAGGGGGATTGGCAGGTTTGAATAATAAAATTGACCTGTTTGTGAGGAATTCGTGGGCCCGATGGGATTCGAAGGAGAGGCTTTAATACAGCTCGCTGAACACGCCAACAGCTGTAAATTTACTCACACCTGAGTCAATTTACCCGCCCAGCCTACTACACATATGGGATCCACCAAATTCAGAAACAGTAGGCTGGGTTAATTGAACTATTCAAATCTGCCAAACCTCTCCTAATATTGGCCTTTCTTATATGGTTTCCATCATTAGATGCACAAACAGAAGGTGCACCTTTGAATAGTCATGTGCTAAGCCCAAAGCTCAGACTAAATTTATAAACCTTATGCGATAGACCGAACTGAGAACGCAGGTAGTTGCCAGAAAACTTGGTACGCGCTTTGCCGATATGCTGCCGCTGCATGACACATCGGTGGAGAGTGCGACTCACAAGTGAGTCCGGCAGTGTCCATCTTGTGCTTTCTGTTAGGTAGTTTAGTCTGTGATTTTAGGTAGCAATACTCTTGCCAGTAGGGTCTATTATGTAATTCACGTTTATAGTTGTTATGTCCCGTATTGAACAACTGGATCTCACCTGCTTCCCAATTGTTATGTCCCAGACTAATAGGCAGACGAAAGGCAAACAGCCGGTTCTGCTAATAAGCCTTTATTCAGGATAACATAGAAATAGCAGAATCTTTAGCTTGCATTTTACAGCCTAATGATAGAGCTCTGGTTCTTATAGAATACTTCTGACCAATAGCATTTGATCGGCGTTCTGGCCTGCCGCTAATCGATATTTTACCACGCTGTGTGAGTAGTCGTTACGTGTGCACGCTTATCGATAGTGAACGGTCGTCGCGTGTGCACGTTGATCGATAGCTCCTCACGCTGCGTGAACTATTGTTCGCGCTCGCTGTTTGCCTGCTCGCATGAATCCATGCCATAGGCTCTGAATGCATCACCGCTCACGTTCCTATAGCAATAGTAATTGATACCTGTTGGCCTTTTATGATTATAAAGCGGTAATCCTGCTGCGGCAGACGAAATGTGACCTCAGTATTCGCACTGAATTTCGAACTCAGCCTACAAAGTTTATTTCCAACTGGTTCACTCTAGGTTAGCCATTACTGTAGAAGTCGATCAAAAAAACGGCATATGTCAATATCTAAGTTCAAAAATATATTTAAATCTGGTATTTGACATTTCGTATCCGAGCGCATCGAGGCATATAGCATTAGGAGGTATAATTTTCGTTAGAAGTTTCGTCTACGCAGGACTGCTGATCGCAATGCGCACGGTAACGCGACAGTTTACTGGTCAGTCAACTTGTAGTGGCTCTGCCTCTCGTCTCCCTTCTAACTCCTTACGCCACAGACCAGGTCACTCCGCGCATAAGACCTTGCGATAAGGTAGTTATCAGCATGCCTCTAGGGCCAGGCGCAAACTGACGCTGTCAGACGTGAGTGCCGTTCACCCCGTCCTAGCCATGATTAACAATAGCTTGACCTCAATCTGTCCAGTGAGATGTCCGCGTTAGTAGACTAGCCTCAATTATAAGGTTGACCTAAATCTGCCTGGACAAGGACATCAATGCGGTGACTGGTGCCAGGCCAAGCCAGGCCAGGACTTCAAACTCGACTTGATAAGGGAACGAACTGGATTCGGCCGAGAATCCCATCTCCTCCTATCTACTCCTTATTCCTTCTCTACGGAATATGCTGTTCCTACCACGTTGGCCTTCCCACCTCTTCTTTTTCTCTTGAGGAACCGGGGCTTGAAGATCGTAGTGACAAAGATTAACCTTAGTACCCTTAAAACCTCGATTACTTCTTGTTCAGTAACTTGCGAGTCTGTGCTGCCGATCGGACACAGTAGAGCGCTCATTTCTTGGTTATTCTTCAATCCAATTTTGTCGCTAGAAGTGGGTTACTTGCAGTCGTCCGTCCGAGAGAAGGTCCCTGCATCTGTTGACTGTTTGTAACTGACTAAAATGATAAAACCAACTAGTCTCTCAGGCGTTGGCTATCTACCGTACCTTCATGAATGTCAGTAAGTTTGAGGATATGGTTAGTTTACCTTGTTGCATGCTGGCACGTAATTTCACTTCATAATGCTTTACTTTCAGTGTTGATTAAGCTATTTTTTCGCCATTATCTGAACTAATTGCTTTGCTCAAGCATCTTTCAATACAACTGAACACTTCCTCATTTATCTTTTGTACTACTGATTCTTCAGGCCTTATCAACTAGCGGAACTAGTTGCCTCTGGCCAGAATACAATCTCTCTTTAAGTAGTTTGAGATTACAGTGGAGGACTGGCGAGAGATCAAATGCCTAATCTAATTCCAATCTGTGAGCCGCTGCTACCATGCCCGATAACGGATCAAAACATAAGCAGATAACACGGAGTGAATTTATTTTTTATTCTAAAAGACCGTCCCTTGATCTACTTTACAGGTTCCTCGAATTCCATTTCATACCTTACCCTTCAAATTGGTCACGTGATGTGACGCCCAAGTGGCCGTTTGTTGCCTGCCTTTTGCATTTATATCTTCTTGAGTAGACTTTACTGATAATAAGTAATAAAACCAGCATGTTGTAGCTTGGGAGTAACACCTGTCATCCTTGCAAATTTTTTCTAACAAGAGAGATTTATTTTCGCATAGTTGCCTACATTGTTACCCACAGATAATAGAACAGAAGGGGCGCGTGATGGGCATCCGTGTGGGAAAGCTGAATCCTAGGAACAGATAATCCTTCCAAAAATCAAGACTGCAAGTTTTAATCTTAATAAATAAGCACTTAAAGTCCGAAATGGATTTTTGATTCAAAAAATGAGTAAGCATAGTTGTAATATTTATTCTTGTGCAGCCTAATCTTAAGATATTCCATTCAAAGCAAAGCTTTCCATGTGCAAATTTGTAGACGTCGAAAGCCGCAGTGTTTATTGGATACATAAAATTATGGGAAAGCTCTTCAGCTGCATCCTCTCAGCACATGATAAGAGTGAAGAATAAGAAAGTACAAAATTGAATTGGTACAGAAAGCCAAACAGGTCAAAGGGCACGGTCACGGAGGCTAATTAGTAAAGTGAGAGAGTTAAAACAAATTGGAAGGAGAAAAAGAGGAAAAATGAGTTAAGACGAAAAGCTAAGCAGGGGACTGTATAAATCTGAGAGCCGGATGTCACCAGGGCAAAACTAGTTTAAGCAAATGCTCCAACTGTTTACATAGGTCAGGTTAAGACCACCTTATATAGGCTGCCTCCAGGTCGCGCAAGGTACGGGTTGTTTGTTCTCGAACAAGTACTCGGAAGGAAGTTGTAGGGTCCACATAATGACCCGTATCTAGCAAGTGTTCTGGAATGGAGGAGCGAGGGGTTCTATTTTCCTGTTTGAATAGCCAACTAGGCAAGTGCTCCGTGCCTCTGGCTGACAACTTTCCCCACGTTCGCCCTGGGTACTGACATCCACAAGTGCATGTAAATTCATGAACAAAATTGGAAGTGGCGTGCAATTGTAAGGCATCCTTTGCACAAGTATTTGGTTAGGGCTTAGTTGGGCTTCCTCAAGGCAAACTATATAAGGCGGTCTAAACCTGGGCCATATGAACAGTTGGAGCATGTAGTTAATCTAGCCTTGCTTCGGTAGCATCCGGCTCTCAGATTTACACAGTCCCCTGCCCACTGTTTCGTCCTAACTTTTTTTCTCTGTTTCTCCTTCCACCTTGTTTTAACTCTCTTACTTTACTTATTAGTCTTTGTGACCATGCCCTATGACATTTTTGACCTTTCAGTACCAATTCTATCTTGTATTTTTTCATCCGTTGCTCTTATCATGTGATGAGAAAAAGCAGCTGAAGAACTCTCCCGTAATTTTATGGATCCAATAAACCTGGCTGCTTTTGAAATCTACACATATTGCTGCTTCATATATTCCTTTCTTGGTTGGGGTTTCAAAGTTGAGTTAATTTAAATTTTTTGAATAGGAAAAGTCACGAGCAATAAACTTGTTTTCCTTTAAGCATTAAGTCCAGAATAAGGTCTCCCTCAGTCTCTCTACATAAAGGACCAACCCTTGCTTTTATAAAAGTTTTAATTATGCACTTTTTAAGATGGTGAAACGTCCATTCGTAAAGAATCGTATTTGTCCCTTTATACGCGCTGCCTTTAAAGTATACAACATCAAATAAACAGTGTCATGAGCAGCATGTAACTTCGTTCTCAAAGTCTTGGAGGAAGTTCCGATTAACTTTGACGAAATGTATATAGAATTTAGGTTTCAAACTCTCAATACTCATGTGGCAAATGTTTGGGGTAGAATTTTACGGGAATTGGAAAGCATTTTCTGACCAAATTATGCATTCTTTTTACATATGACATTCAATAAGAACGGAAGTTGCTACAAAATGAATAAAAAAGTTGTTGTGGATATATTATCTATAAAATATAATCATATTTATAAGGCAATCGAAAAACAATGTGAAAAATCATACTAGTAAAGTAGTCATTTTATACCAATCCTTGCTTCTACAGTCGGCCGAAAACAATCTCGTTCACAAGCCGACATCTTGAGGTGATTCAACTAGTTTGGTATTAGGGAGCATGATGTGTGTGTATGTTTGACCATCGATTTCGATGGGGTCCAATGGGTGCATGATAAAATATAGTGCAACGACTCATATAATTTTCTTTGAATTAAAAGCACATTTAGAAATGTTGACTTTAAGTTTGTGAAGTAGGCAATCTGTTGAAGTTTTATTTTTCGATAAAATATCCGTCACATTATATACACATTCATTCGGAACGTTACTATTTTCTTGATATTCCCTAGGGATCCCTATGTGTGTTTGTTACCAAACCTTCTTACAGTTTGAATGCGTCCTACAGTATAGAATTTACTTACTTGCCCCAAAAGGAAATAGTTGTTGTTACCTTAAGAATACTATAATAATGCAATTAGAATTAGTTTAAATCGTTGGCTGGTAGAAAAGTCTGTTGAAATACTCTAACCTATAAAAACCAAACTTTGGAACATTCCATTGTACGGACTAATTGCTATATCGAGACTAGCAAATTCTGCTCAGTTCTTACGGTCTATGGTCGGGGGGTAAATTACAAATCCCCACTATGTTAATTCTCTCTATCCCGTGGGTCACGAGCAGATTGTCATGCATTTTGTAGCTCCAAAACACTTAGATGTGAGTGGCTGATAATTTCATTTGCTCTTTTTAGACCTTTTCCACTCCTGAGAGTAATGCTCTCTCTCCTGTCACGAAGACAGCTTGTTTGGCGTCAATCGTAGGAGTGCATTAATTCTTTATTGCAGGCATTCACTGGCCTTACAGATTCTGCATCAAATTTTACGCATACGTTTCCCGTGCTTTGGGTTTGCTCAGTCTTACGCACGTCTACCCAAAGTTAAATTTCCAAATTTGGTAGTTTCAGCAAAATACTGACTGGCACTTTTAACGCTAAGCCAAAAATAATTTATAGAGAGGAACTTCTCAGCCCTTTGATTAAGCATGTTTCATTTTTGCCTTAGATGGCATCATAAAAAGTACGGTAAAAAAGCTCCACCCTCTATCAGGTCGCTCGAAATCAAAAAATCCCTTTTTGGGAACGACAGAGAAAAAGATGTCACGAAAGACTTAACTACGACATCGCTATTGAATTCAGTGAAATATCACTCAATCTGGCGCCATCTGGACCTCATCTCGTGTTTATCAATGCAGCTTTAAGGATCTTTATATTCACTCAATTTTCCAAACTAACAAAATTTGTAGTCAACTGTATTTGAGTTCAAAGTTTTTTTGCTGAATTCCAAACAAAATTATCCATCTTCGCTACCTTCCGAATGCTCTATATTAAAACTAATAAGAACAATATTAGGGGGTTTAGCAGATTTTCTGAATTTGAGTTGACTTAATTTGAAAAAAACTCAAGGCGTTCAGTGGGATTTGAACCCGCATATCAGAGGAGGCCTTTACCGGAAGCCAACGCTCTAACCACTAAGCTACAAACGCCCCACCTTGCACCGTTTGTAGCTTAGCGGTTAGAGCGTTGGCTTCTGGTACAGGCCTCCTCTGATACGCGGGTTCAATTCCCGCTAAATGCCTTGAATTTTTCACAATTTGGTCAACTCCAATTAGCACATTCATGCTTCCGTTGTCATATTTTTGGCGTTTACCATTTCTATAAAGGAAGTTTAATGTATATGCCTAAAATAACTTCGACATACTATCCACTAACATGAACAGATCAGAGTCCCTGAGTAGGAAACAAACATGGACTATGGTTCTTGTATTTTGAGTCTGCATATCGCTTTCCGTCATAAAGGATTCACGTCTGAGTAGAAACTATTGAACTAATGTCAGTGTCCCAAACTCTCAGGGCTGATTATGGTGTCAATTGAAGCATTGTTTTCCCAGTAGAAATTTAACCAATGCGAAGACAATGAGCTTCGCAGTATTAAATGACGTAATGCAATTTTTTGATCTCGTATTCAACTTCATGCGCTTATTCCCGATTAATAAGATGAAAAACAAACTCTCAAATTAATCATTGACCTAGGTGACTTAAACTTGTTAGGGAAAAAGAGCATGACCTGTTGATCTTAGATGCGAGTGTGCATGGTGTACGGGAAAGGGAGGGGACTGGGCAGTTATCGAAGCAAAGCAGGCCAAGTTACAGTGAAAACCTGTCAAGCATGATTAAACTGAGAGCCGAATCCCTCTCCTTAGGGCTTAACTTTTGTATACTCTGAAATCAAGTACACCCGACGGAGATTGAAACCCGATTTGAAGACCTTTACTGCCAGTTTTCCGACTTGAAGCCGACGTTCGAAAAAAATGTGAGAGCACTACAAGCGAAATTCCTGGATGTTGCTTATCAGTACAGACTATCTCTGGTTAGTCAGCGCTCACTGTTAACTAAACAGCAACTTTCGGCTCTAAATGACCAGCGTAAAACCACTAATGTCGATATTTAGAGCATTAGCCTCCAGCAAAGGCTTTCTTTGATGCGCGGGTTCAAATCCCGCCAAACGCCTAGAGTTTTTCACACTTGGGTCAGTTAAAATTTAGACCTACAACAAGGAGACAGAGTTGTGATTCAAAACAAGGCTGATTATCTAAGCAAACGGGAAACTGTATTAAATGACTCCAGCAACTTCTCTTCCGAAGCATATGGGGAGAAGAGACCGAAGCGCTCGAAAACCACCCTTAGAAAAAGACTAAATCAGTACTTGATAAACAAATAATAGACGAGAATAAGGCTGCTTCTTTTAGACCTGTAGGTTCACATATTCGTGGGCTTTACGGTCGAACAAAATGTCACAACCCAGGAGTAAAATAACGACCAATTTTATCAGTGAGGAATTCATTGCAGTATTAGCTTGCTCAGTGGATATTCCAACAGATTGAACCAATCAGATGCAAAATTGCTGCTCACACTATCGGAAATATCTTTTCGTTCGTAGATAAGTTGCAGAATGAACATTTATGGAATAAGCAAATTGACTCGTCTGACTTGCAGTCTGTTCACAGGTGGGCCAGTGAATGAAACCATTGGCATAAGCTGTGAACATGCAGCTGAACCATGTCCAGAGCTAGGTCAACTGCGGGAACAGCTGGAGATGTACACGAAGAATGCGAAGTACCTGTCAAACGAACAGTTGTATTTATGGATCGACGGTGTACCTATGAACAGTCCATTCGAACCAGTCTTCGTGGAAAGTTTCACGTCAAATCTCTGAAGAAAACTATCCAAACGGTACAGGGGTGACATTTTCGTAATCGCCGAAAACCGTAAAGTGGGAGGAGAACTACTCAAGGCTGGGAAGTAAACACATACAAAAAGCAAATTAACGATGGAACATGATGAGAATGACACGATCCATTTCTTAAATATTCTTCTACGCAGGCGAATGGACGGTTTTATTCAGAGGTCCATCAATCGGAAAACCACTCGAAATGGACAGTGCATGTACATCCTTAGTTTCGTTCCAATTCTGTTTTTCAGATATGATATATGAAGATATCAGTTTACTAAAGGGTTTCCTGGAAATGGGAGAAATTCATCGATAAGTATCACCATGACAGACAAAAAAGCCCTCCCTCCATGCCAAAAGGCCGGTGAATATCTTTGTCCCTTTTAAATGTGATAATATGTCCAAGGTGATCAAGGGACGGCTTCGATGCACGATTGAACGAACGTACACAGCCTCTAACTTGTCGTTCAGAAGCACAAAAACGGCTTTATATCAGTTAGACTAACTAAAGGATTTTTATCGATGCAGGCCAGAGCCAACTGTATTTATGAGTTTTCAAGTAGTTTCCCATGCGAATAGATTGGGCGCACGCAAAGGCAGTTGACAACGGGGCCAATAGAAAACTTTCTGAAGTGGCTACTTAGGGCGGAAAATAAGGTAGCCAGTAATTTAATCACAAAGCACTTGATGGACACTGGCCATACGGCCAACCCAAGGACTGCATTTACGGGCGTACTTCGGGTGAGACAGGCCGTTTCCTGCTATTTGCGGAGGCTGCTGCAATACGAAGAAAACCAGAGCTCTGTAAGCAGCTGGATCATGTGATCAGCGTGGCATTGCCATGGTAGCAGTCGATAAAGGGCGTAAACCCGCTCACACCCCATCGCCTCCCCCTGTGACCGACTCCTGCTCTGTGCTTTGAATCCAACCTCACCCCACCTTTGAATCACGACTGGCAGGCTTTCACTGCAATCCGAACTGCACCCCCCCCCCCCTCCTCCGTCCCCGACCATGCGCGTCCGCATGTAGGACCAACGGATTATACTCTGAAGAAGGCGAAGAAGGTGCGATCACTGGAAGAAGAGGTTTATTTTCCTGACGTTTCTGATTTTGTCGAGAATCCTTAATCATAAGTAATGGTAGGATATTCTGAGCCATGCTTTATTTACCTAACAAGTTTCTACCCTGTAGGTCGATGGTTGATTGGGCAGTTTGTTGTTGCAATGACTGCGTGCAGCTAAATACGGGGTAACGAAATTGTATGACGCCATTAAATACTGCAAATCTCGTTGTCTTTGATTCGTTAAAAGCTTTTGCATGATTTTCTCGACACGGCATAGGAACCAAAGTGGGTAAACTATTCAATAACTGGAGCGTCTTTCCGCTCGCAAGCATAAAATAAACAGGGTAGATTTTGAAGAACTTTATCTCTAAGTGCCATTATTTCAGATAAGGATGGAATACAGAACCGTATTAGTATTTTTAGAAAAGTGGTGTTAACTGCTCTGTTTCCCTAATCATAATCTATAAGGTGAATTTTTTAATTATATGTGCTTATCTAAATCCACAGGATCAATCATGGACTTCGTAAATGTTTGGCATTTGACACATTTGCCTAAATAATTTTTGAGTAAGTACAGTTTCACAAAAAGAATAGGTTTTTAAGGAAATTTTATGGGATTTTAGCAGATTCGAAGGATTCATTCAATCCAGTTGTGGAACAGTCGGCGGATGCGGTGGAATTCAAAATAACGCCAGCAAGGTGCAAAACGCAGTCTGGTTAAATAAGCTATGATGCTCCGACTGGAAACTGTAATTTTAATCGCACTTTGGTCAATTTACCCACAAACCCTGTTGCTAAGTTTGGAATCCACTTATTGTAACTTAGTACGGTAACTGCCCAAGCTGCTTTCCTATGAAATCAATCCAAACTCTACCAGACTTACTTAATTAGTACTAATGTTTTTGCAGATTTATATAATTCGTTTGGCCCACATGGGAATTCAAACGTCTGCTAACCGGGACAAAAATAGTGTTTTCTCTGATAATCAATAATATTCCTACGTTAATACCTATTTCAGGCTATATCCCTCTTGTTACATGAGACGGTACCAGCAAAAAATTATAATTATTTCTCAAACGAAATTTCTGACGCCTTATTTCCACAAAATCGATGAAGAAAAATTATAAATAAATACAGGATTTTCAGAATAATTCCCTGAAATAATCTCGTGTGTAAACCTGTGTACTTTTATGCCCTAACGTGTTTTGTAATTCTACCCACCTATCTCGGATGTTTTTATACTTGCGGATTTTTCCTGCTCGACTGGACAATTTTATTAATATTCTTAACACTGTGCTGCCAAACGACCATTCAAACTTCTAAGTGTAGCTTAAGATCTTTAGTACACGGCCTCTTTTGGTCGATAAGTACTTTAGCAATGGGACGCACCTCTTCTTAACAGTTTAGACACTATTTGACTATTCACATGGTCAGCCTAGTTGATATTTAAAACAGTAGAACGAAGCAAAAAGACAATACAATGAGAGAAAAAAGATTTTCTTCTGCGACAGAAACAGCGTCAGTATCTGTTTGAAAAGTCCAAAAGTTAGCGAACCATTCTTCAATGTCCTCGACTTTACTACGAGAAACTAGGTACGCGAAGCATCCAAAAATCGATTTTTCAGAAGTGAGTCATTAATGGAGGTTTTTCGGTGTTAGGTTTTTTACAAACATTAATGCTGCAAGCAATTGCATCAGAGAACTTTCAGAAAACTGATTATGTTAAAGTCGTACTATAAATATATTGACTGATATTTTTAAAATAACGTCAGACTCAGTGGACCTCACCATAGCACAAGACATATGCAATAAATTGGCATGTACGCGTACACCGATCTGTCAGATTATCCACTCGTCCGTCCATATTGCCATTAGAGCTCCCTCCCTCGAGCCTCCACCGCGAGGCAGCTAGGATATAGGCAAAAGGACATTACCAGCAAAGACATGGGACACTAGGAACGTCTTTTCTGTCTTATAAGACGTCCTCGGCTATTGATACCCAACCCCAGTATGGCCACTGAAATTGCTGCCACACCGAGATTTGAACTCGCCATCTCTCCCGCCAGGGCAAACGTCCTAGCCGATGACGTCTTATAAGACAGAATAGGCCTTCCTAGTGTCCCATGTCTTTGCTGGTAATGTCCTTCTGGCTATATGCAATAAATGTTTCCTTCCTACACAGAAAATTTTATGCATTTTTGTATATAATAATTTCATTCCATGCTCTAAACCCCTGTCCAGTCGTCCTAGTTGTGATCTAATAATATGTTTGCTGTTTCAACGTCTATAGCTGCGAACTTACCCGAAAATTTTTTGCTTTGGTAAGGTACATCTTGTACGAAATAAATAAGACAAGTCTACAATAATTCGTTTTTAAATACCATCTTAAATCAAAGGATTAAATGTTAACCATGGTACTACTTATCGCACCACACATTAAACCAGTTCTTGCGGCTAATTTTCTAATGAGCTAGAATTAGCTACGCCTTAGACAGGAAACCTCGTGCACGTGCTTTGGCAAAGTTTCCCTAAATTTGGATAATTCCGACGCATATATTACTACTTACAATATTTGTTTTAGAAGAGAAATATCCAAGCATACTTTTGTTCTCAATAAACTCTCGTCAGGCTCTTACATCTGTGTAGAAATTAAATAATTAACCTATGTGGTTTGGTAGAAAAAATAGTGCGATTGTCAGCGGAGGTGGGGGTAATCGATATCAATAAACTGATTAACGCTAAGGGAGACTGGTAGCCGAGGGGGTGATAAGCTGCTGGCTGTTGGCTTTCGGCCATGGTAACGGGTGGCGTTTGTCAAAAAGAGTACGAAAACACATTCCAGCATTATTGGGGTAGGGCCAAATGAGGGGCATCAACAGCTCCATCCTAACGCACCTGTTAACTCAGACCATCGCGTGAATGCCAGAGAGACCTTCCGGGTGCTTTACTTGGTGCCCTCAAGCAATTCAAAATTCCTTGGAAAGCTTCTGTTGGCTACGGCAGAAGCGGCCGCCATCAGGCTACGCCAACCGGCCCTGTGCGCCCAAAATAACTGTGTCGCGGCGCCGCAGGTACCCTGGCCGAAACACGCTAAACCAATAGCCCGCAGCTTATCACCTCTGTTGGCTACCAGCCCCTCTCACCGCTGAGCAGAAATTTGACACCGATTCCCGCCATTCGCCCTACCTCCACTGATAACCGCAGTCTTTTTTTTCTACCAAACCACAAAATTTATTTTGTAAATTAGCACATAAATATAAAGGCCTGACGATAGTTTATCGAAAAAATGTATGTTCACCAATTTATATTATGAAATATTCAATGGGAATTTTCAAAAGTTTGAAATATTTGGTTCATATATATTAGGACATTTTAATTATTATTCGGCACTTGTTTACTGTTCGGACCAGTTTATACTTGACGGCAAGTTTTCATCACATCCTATTATTTACGCAACTCGATGGACTGCCGCATTTCAAACAAGCGTGCAAGGAAATCAAACAACGTCTCACCTGGAATACTATTGTTGTCAACATGCCCACAATGGCGGCCCCAATCAATCCATTATTCAGGGTACTCGGTGGTGAAGCCTTGGGCCTGCATACTGAGGCGTCAACATCAAAAGCGATATTTTTTAGCGGATCGGCCAACGCCAACAAGGCAGTTGCCATACTTGCCAGGGTAGAGTTTCCTTCAACCTTTGGCTGTATTCTATCCTCCGGGGCCTTACCGAATTCGGGTACGGCGTTTAGCGACTGATCCCTTTGGCTTTTTTGGCCAAAATCCGAGGAGAAGGCCGGTCCGGTGGTTACCAGAACAATGTACATGGTGTAGTCTGCGGCTATTACCATCACTATGGAGAGGATACCGACGAGAATAAAGATGAAGGAACTAAAGGCTGCACGTTTTTCCGAATTTGACCACCAGAAACTGGAAAGGCGAACATATCGGCGTTTCTCAAAGAATGACAGAGGTAAGGTCATTATGAGTTGGTTCTCCAGAGCATGTTTTTCCTAAAATGAGAGCAGATACCCCTGAATAGCGTCAAGTAAGAAAACCAAGGAGGGCTACTGAGACTTAATTATGAGACAACAGTATACGGACTTGTATTACCCATTCCGTAAGTTTAAGTTTCCTCGTCTCCCATAAACAGAGTATGTACTTTTGCAGGCTGATCCCGTCATCACTATGAAGTTTTTGTGTGCATATATAAACCAGAGCTAACGGTGGCCATTTTAATGTAATGATAATCGAGCAGATAACAGTAGAAATAAGCACGAAGTGCCATTATTCAGTAGTCTTCATTGGCGAGCTTGCAATTCGTACTTTTATGGCATGGGCTTAAGGTTTCCTTGGCAAGAGGGTGTCCTTAGGACCGCGAACGAGAGATACCGGGTTTAGTAAGAGGCTCTGTCCAATCTCACCGTATATGGTCTGCACAAAAGTGAGTATGTGGTTGTCAAGGATGTGAGATCGACTTAAACCATACGACAGTTTGGCGGTCGATCTCAACGATGTCCACCAGGAACTTCAGCAGGCTGAAGCAACGCAGTGACTTTCGCTGGGTTATATTGAAAGTAGACTTGCGGAGAATCTACCCCACTCTCTCACCACTCCCACGCCGGGACCCGATGTCAAGATAAAAGTCGATAAGACCGGAGATGGGGGAGGGGGCAGGCGGCTAGCGCGACCAACAATCAACACGCGTATCAACAGTACGCCTCACAAGGTAGGCTTACACCAGGGAGCACCATAAAGGCCACATTAAGAAGGACCATTGAGCCTGACTCTCAGCCCACAGCTAGCCTCTTCACGCAATAAGACATACTGGACCGGCTACGGTGTCCAAGTTATCCTGTCATTTAACAATCCTCCAAACCACGGTTTTTAGCGCACCGTCATAGCTTCAAGCGTGCTAGGTTGTTTATAATGAGGAAATAAAATGCGCTGTGGCTCGACCTCACTTTCTGCCCCGCCGCCAGCAACCGGCCACCGCCTAGCCGATCGATCACCTGTGGAGGGATGGGGCACGTACACACACACGACGACAGTCCGACCCTCGCGTTCGACGATGTCCGCCACGAGCTTTAGCAAGCTGAGGGCCAAAGCGGTGACTCACACTGGATTATAGGAAAAGCAGACTCGCGGAGAATGTGCTTCAGTCTTTCCTCACTCCTACATCTGTACCCGGTGTCGAGATAAAAGTCGAGAAGACCAGAGATGGAGGAGAGTGGAGGTGGCTGGCAACACCGCCCATCCAATGCGCGCCACAGCAACGCCTCACTAGGCTCCCATTTAGGTGGGAGTGTCATAAAGTGTGCATTAAAACGGAATCATTGCAGCCTGACTCTCAGCCCGCCCGTCTACCACCCCACAGAACAAGACACACCCACTGGACTGACTGCACGGTGCGAGTTATCCCTTCAGTTGGCAACCCTCCAAACCACAGTTTATAGCGCACCGAAATAGCTTCAAGCACGCCAGATTGTTTTTAGTGAAGAAAGAAATGCGCTGTGGGTCGAGCTCACCCTCTCCCCCCTCACCACCAGCGTAAGGCCACCGCCTCGCTGATCGCTCGCACTAGGTTCCTTCCCTCTAACAGGAGAAATCAATAAGCTATGAGGGCTGGTGTATTCGTTGCACAAAGCAGGCTGTCATTAGATGGCTATTTGTTTTACTTGAAATAAGAAAGCATTTGTTCGAGAGCGGATGAGTAGTGGTGCGTCGGTTACATGTTTGTGTATGTTCGTATCAACGCGAGGACGTGATTGGTCGGATGCGAGGACTGGGTGTCTGGACACATATGCACAAGGGCCTATGGCCGATAAAACACCCACGCACGTAAGATAGCCCCATCTGTGTCTGATGGGCTGTCATGCATTGGCGGAGCGCCCAATGGTGAGAAAACTTGTCGCGGCCGTCTGGACACCGGATAAGGGGGGGGCACTGGCACGCAACTCTTCACTAACATTGGAGTTATCGCCAAATATACTAGCCAGAAGCGCAAAACAAGAAGGACAACTAATATAGAAATATCCGTTTGGTAACCTGCTTAAGTGGGCTTTTCCGTAATAAAGTACACACACACACACACGGCAGTTTCACAAGTGGCAACACAGAGTCAACAAAACCGGAAAAGGGATCGGACGCATGCAGTCAGACTCGGCATGCCAAACTGAGATTCCGCGGCATGTGGAGTGTCATAAATGTGTGGCGGATGACCAAATATGCTGCCCTCCCCTTCGTTATCAAAGGCCTGCTACCTCAAAGTCACGCATCTTTGGCGGATGGCCTACAATGCTGTCCCCTCATCTGGTGCCTCGACGCCTGTAAGGCTACCCGAAAAGCGCTCTGCCAAAGCGCGGCGGTACCCCAGGCTTGAGCTAGAAGCTGCTTCAGTCTCCCCTTACTGTTTAACCAATAACAGCTGCCACAGCGCCCCTTTTGTACCGCGTCTTGACTTCCGAGACAATTCCACTGACTAACGGGCGTATCGCGTGTGTTAAGGTTATAAAGGTTTGACACTAACGGCTTCGATCTTCCAGGCCAAGTTCCTTTGGAGATAAGAGAAGTCTTGGGAAGGCCAGAGTGTTAGGAAAAAATATATAAGGAGGAAGTTGCCACTCGGCCTGGTATGGCGTTCGATTGTGAGGGCCGTGTGTCAGCGCGGCGTCTTCGGAGCAGCCAACGACGCTGCCTGCTGCGTCCGTCCGTCATGGGACAGAATCCCAAGTGTCATCTGGCGGCAGTTATCCCGGACAGCCACCGAATGCCCTCTTTGTCTTGGCAGCCTTGATAGTGGTTGGTTAGACCGCTCGAGGTGGGCGTACCGGCGTGAGCGGCCCGTGTCTCGCGCACCAGTTTGCGTCTAGCCTGAGTCATGCCAAAAACTGCCTCCGCGCATAGGTCCTATGCTCTGAGTGACCTTGTCTGTGGCGTCGAGAGTTGAGAGAGAGTCGGGCAGCGGCGACCACTACATGCGTTACGTCGAAGCATGGTGGCACTCGGAGCTGAAATCAGCTTATTCACACACATACGTGCGCACACACACGCGCATGCACGCGCGTCCAAATAAGCACGCCTGCCATCATCACATCTCACCCACAACATGCACCCTCTCGGGCACAACTGGACGCAGTCAACCCCAGCCCTGGTTTTGCCAGCGGCCACTGCTACCCGAGACAGCAATACAGGGTTCTGTACACAAAAAATCCCTCCTTCTGGTAACCTCTGCTTTTTACCAGCAAACTGGGATTCGACCTGATGACTGTAGTGATCCCAGTTTACAAACTCATCACTTAAACGCTAAAAATGCCACAGGTGGCTAGTGTCTGAGCCTACGCCTACCTGTGCCACCAACGATCCCCACCCCCTCCCGTATTCGGCATTTGTTATAAAAGCACAGCCTAAATAAGGTCGGTTATACCCTGATTTGGCTGTCAATATAGTCGAGCGCATCTACCAGGTGGCGCGACAAGTACGCACATCATGAAAAAAATGAAAGCATATAATTGGTTGTGGATACCAACCTTTTAAGCTTTCCCTCAATCAAGGTCTGCTATTAATCCACCACCGACTTGTTTTCCTTTCACTTCAGACGACCGATCAGCTAGGCGGTGGCCTGTTGCTGGCGATGCGGGAGAAAGTGAGACCGACCCACAGCGCATTTATTTCCTCACTAAAACAAACTGATGCGCTTGAAGCTATGATGGTGCGCTAAAATCCGTGACTTGGATGGTCGTTAACTGACAGGATAACTTGACAGCGTTGTCGGTCCAGTATGTCTTGTTGAGTGGAGTGGCTAACAGCGGACTGAGAGTCAAGCTCAATTGCTCCTTCCGAATGTGGCCTTTATGGTGCTCCTAGGCGGGAGCCTAGCCAACGAGGTGTGCTGTTGGTACGCGTATTGAGTGTTGGTCGCGCCAGCCGCCTGCGCCCTCCCCCATCTCCTGTCTTCTTGATTTTTGTCTTGACATTGCGTCCGGTGTGGCAGTGATGAGAGAGTGGGGTAGATTCTCCACAAGGCTTTTTTCATTATAATTCAGCGGAAGTCACCGCGTTGCTTCAGCCTGCTGAAGCTCGTGGTAGACCTCGTCAAGAGCGACAGTCGAATTGTTGATCTAGTTTTAAAAAACCACCTCTTCGAACTTTTTAATACTCGATGCATTTTTTGGCCGGCATGCAAGCATCAGGCCGTTGATCCTATCCTGAGGATGACTATTCCTGGTTCAAAGTTTATTCAGTTTGTGTCTGACTTCCTTTGGGGGAAAGAAGATGTTCCAGAAACGTTGCTTCACGACGCTTGGGGTGAAAATTCGCCGAGTTATTAAGCTCCGTTTTGGTGGATCTAACGTCTATACCCATATTGTCCCCAATATGACAGACACCTGTTGGAGCGATCATGATGACATTCCTGGCAGTCAAGTAGATGATTCTGACAAGTTTTAAAGACGGCGTTAGTTTCCGCAGTTGCATCAAAGGATGCGTTTTAGCATTTAACTGAGATCTAGTATTCAAGGTTTTTTTCGAAAAAAACTGATATAAGCTCTTCATTGGGAGCACTACCAGCATAATGAACAGGAAAGAGCTATTACGTGTAAGGTCTTAAATCACTTGAAGTATGTTCCATTGAGTTTATTTTGTTATTGCCAAATGGCGAATTACCGAAAACGTGTGCTTGCCAATTGAGGTTCGGGGCAAAGTAGGAGAATATTCACAGTAGCTCCTCATGTCCTCGGAGCCGACAAAGAGAAGCGTTATTTATTTATGTAATTGTAATAAATCTTTATTTCAGCATTAATCAGGTATTTCTTCCTACTGAATGTACCAGGGGAGATTTCCAGTAAATTTGAATAACCCAGTGGTTTTTCGGATGCATCCGGTTGATTTTATATACCGTCCCACACTAACATCTGTACTCCATAATGAAGGTTCATTAGCGTTCTGAGTGCGTAGAGGTGTTCATCGTTGAAGTTTACTCCGATTTGGTCATGGGATATATGCGGTTATGACAGATTTCCATGTTAATTCCAAATCGCACGTTGACAGTCAAAATTCTCCACACTCAATCCTACAAAAAGCCAGACTCTTACCAGTCAGTTAATAATTCGCATTAGGGTCTACCTGATGCAAATATGCAACCGTATAAGTGTAACACACTATCTGTCAATTCTACCCCTGGTCAAGAGCGTAAACTTCTCTTGATTCCCTCATGTGTTCCTACATGCAGTCACATGATACGCAAGGTTAGCTTATCCGGTGACATCCTGGCTTATCTGACGCCCAATATTGTTTTTTCCGACGTCCTTGTTCAAGGCCAGCTGTCTCAAGTTCATCATATAACTCCGCCAGTGATTTGAGACACGCTGACCTGCAGAGACTGGGCCGATTTCCACTCAGACACACACACACACACACGTGCGTCCAGTTTGTCGTGGCTGCTCAAGCGCCACTTGAACAAGCCCCTTTCCATCACTCTCGACCGACAGAGCCTACCCCACTTGGCATGACATCCGTCGGGTTATGTCACACAGGCACCAATTGGAGAACACTTGAACCTACTCCGTACTCCTAGTTAAGCAGCTGCCACCAATGTCTCTCTCAGGTCTGGCTGGACGCAGTCAAGACTAGTCCTAGCTTCACCAGCAGCCACGGGAAGCACAGCAGAAGTATCTTCGTCGCGTTCCCACCCACCCTCACGGCGACCAAGGTCTGCTTCACCAAGCTCCCTACGGTGAACCTATCTCCGTTCCTCTCCATTTGTGTTTTTGATGACCGAGGAACCCCTCCCGACCATGCTGCTCCGACTTCCCCTCCTCGCCGCCGGGATTGGGGCCAACCCGGCGGGGCTCCTGATCCATCAAGGGCTGCTAGCCAGCCAGCCAGCTGCCTGAGACAGCAACTGGGAGTCCTTTACACAATAAATCATTCTCACGGCTGACTTCTGTCCTTTACTCATAACCTGGAATTTGACCTGTTGGGATGGCCTGGCCACTAGTTATCACTCGAGCTATCTCGAGAATACCACAACAAAGAAACCTGACTGATGGCCAGTTCATGCGGTTAAAAACGACCTGCAAAGGGCGGACTTTTGGCCGGAACAAAGGAGGCACTAGCAAGCGACACTGCCCTGGGGTCGAATTGCTGCTATCAGTGAGGTCACGCTGAGGGCAGATGCACAGGCTCGCCTTAGCGAGCGCGATCGGCCACTCTGGATAGCCAATGGGGCGCAAGGACGACTGTTCTTTAAATAGCGAGGCTGTAAGCAGAACGGGGACTCTGTTGTTGGATACGCTGCCGACTATCCGAGACTGCTGCCGAGAAGAGACCGACCACAAAAGGCAAGCTGCTGGACACACAGAAACAGAGTTGATGTACTAGTACACCTGAAAGTAAAGTACTAGCAGTTATCCTGTTCTGCCTTGTGTTCCTAACACGTAACTGGGGGACATAACCACTGTTGACACAGGAACACACTAGATTACAACAGTGGCGACGCAGGTGAGATCAATCAAGGACATAACCAGTGCTGACGCAGGAACACACTAGGTTACAACATGACTCGATGATCGTAATGATCCGAGTAACCCCCTAATTAGACCACTACACTGGCATCGACAATATCTACTCGCCAGTATCAACAAACCTAACAGTGCAGATAAAGCGAAGAAAAGGAGATTGTCATCATCCACTGTGGTCTTACCTGGCGAATGAATGATGGTGTAATGTATACATTGTCATAATATATTTTTTTCAGCCAATTTCTTCTAAATAGAGCAGCCTGAAGAACCAACTGTGCCACAGTAAGCAGCGTCCAGCCCACCAGAAACCAGCTTAACATGCTTTTAAAGACTTCCAAGGTGTTAAATACAGAGTCCATCTTCTCCTCAATTAGGCTTGTGATTTGCGCTTTGTTAGAGAGACTGGTTGAGAGGTCAACATCAACCAACTCGCCGCTCTCCATGCTAACATTATTTCTTCCGATGAGATTCAGCAGAGCCGCTTCGCCCTCTTCAATCTGCTCCGGTGTAACATTGGTTGACTCCCTTGCCTGAGACTGCAGCGCCTGGCCCTGACGCTCGCAAAACTCATTCAAGCCTTTCATGGCCACACAGGATTCCCCAGCAAACAGCCGAACGAGTTTGCAAATGAACTTTGCCCCAGTCATAGTGGCTCGGCAGTTGAAGTACAGGGCATTGAAGAAGGCCAGACATTGGTTCTTCATTGCGATTTCATCACCACAGGCTGCGACCAGGGTCTTGATCCAGGAGTTCTTGGTCCTCATTACCTTATTTACTCGCAGTAGTGAGAATTTAATTTTACCCAGGAGATTTCGGATGCGCTGCAACTGTTCATTACCCTGCTGGATGAACTCCCTCACCTGCCGACCGAACAGACACATGGGGGCTTCCGTGATCTTATCCAACAGCCGTAGGTTTGTGTTTACCTGGCCCAGAACACAACCAATGGCATTCCGGAAGTTGCCGGAGTTGTGTAGAAAGTTTAGCCCGGGTCCCATGGTGGTCAGAACAGTCGCATACACCATCAGTAGCCAACGTGCGCGAGCGGCCACAAGGTAGGGTAATACAAGCATAAAAACGCAGCGTATGTCCTCCGAGAAGGAGACACCGAACACGGCAAACAGCATGGTATAACAGCTGGCCAGAGTCGCAATGTGCATAGCGTGTCCAAATGTCACAAGAAATAGAGCAAATGCCGAGAAGCCGATTATAATGCCAGCTATAATGCCCAAACAGTTCTCTCGTATTAAAAATCCCACTGCTAAGCTCGTGGCTGGTGTACTCCACAGAAGAGGTTTTTCGTAAAATACTTTAACGTCAAAATTACAACAGTGCCTAGTCAGACAGTGATAGAATGCTCGAAGGCCCCGCATGCAGCAGGAGGGTTGTTCCATTTTGGTCAATTGCTCATACATTGCTTGCTCATTTTTGTACGTTGAGGTTGATCGACGCTTCTCGATATTACTGACCCGTGATACGTCCTCCTTGAAAGCCTCTGGCACTTCTTCCGCGTTGGACTGGTTAGCATAGTCAATCTGATCTCTCAGACTGGGGTCCTCCTGTCCGGACTGGTTGTAGTCATTAACAGCCTCCTCAAAGTAGGCTTGTAGCCTGCTCCACCAGGATGAGAAATGTGACCGTCCGGTGTCTCCGCTGGATTCATTGCCTTCATCAGACATTCCTCCTTTAAGACAGGAGAATTCACACTATCCCAAAGTATGTGGTGGCCCCACGTGCGGCAGTCGACCTCTCTTTCCAAAAAAATCGATTTGCAGGTTTTCGCAAATGCACTGGAATTAGCAAACCAGTGTGACACACAAAAGAATAGTCCACCAGAATTATGAAAATGGGATTCGCTAGAAAATAAAATTAGAACACTCAGTTTTGCGCCGAATACCTCCTTAACTTTTGTTGCCATCTAATCAACCAATGCAAAAGCGATGTTTCAGACTGTTCTGCTATTACCTTTGATTAAGGATTCCCGAGGGAATCCGAAACGCCAGGACAATCAAACTCTTGTTCCAGTGATCGCTTCTTCTTCAGATTTGCCATGTCTGTTGAACAGAGTTGTCATTTTGCTGACTTTTAGGAGAGTCTGCTCGACTTACCACAGCTTGTAATGCCAACAGTTGACTATAATTTTGATTGACTGGCCGAACTAGTTGTCCTTAAAGAAATTGGGTTTTATATTTGTTCTCTGCCTCATCCCTTTGGTGATATTTTGACATTGCTTGACGTCCGCTTGCATTAGGCATCGTTACCTTCTCTTTCGCTTGAGTTGATCGGGTGCTCGTGTCTATTTTGGTTGCTTAAGGGCAATGCAGCCGTCTTGCTCTAATCTTTTTGTGTATTTGGTGACCACAGGAAGGTTTATGTGCCTGTTGGCCTGAATTGACATCTGAATACCCCACCTCAAATGCTAGTTGTTCTCTCTTTGTTGTGCCTCAATTCAAGAAGATCCAAAGTGTGTCTAACCAATATGCGAGTTCCAGGAAGCAATTCAGAAGAAGAGGATGCTATCATTGGAACAAGAAATGTAATCTCCTGACGTTTTGGATTCCATCAGGAATCCTTAATCATAGGTGATTGTCATAGTCATGCGTAGATAAGGTTGTAACATGCGAAAGTTGCACAGATGCGCAATTTTGTCAAGCAATGCATATTCAAAGGAGGAAAGAAGCCGCATCCGACTGGCTCAAACTTTTGGCGGGCTCTTTCGTACGTGAAGAATATATTGGAAGCGGTCAGGCGTCTACTCATCCAACTTTGAGGTGGAGTTGCGCACAGGCCAGAAGCCACCATCACGCGCCGGGTCATGAGACTGAAAGACCTACTGCCTCGGCTGGAAACGGCTGGAGCCGTTTACCGGATCTGCTGTAGTTGTGGACGGCACAATTTCGTTGGAAAAACTCCGGACGCGAATGACCGAGCATGCAGCGGCTGTGAGGAAAAAGACGCCAACTTCCAAGTTTCAGATCACTAGACGGCACCAGGCCATATTTTCAACTTTGACAAGGCCGAAATCCTAGCAAGAGTTGACAACCGCGTATGCCGCGAGCTGCTCGAGTCATGGTTCACAGGCCCCCAGCCCATCAATAAGCGCAACGATTTGGAATTCCCATATTGCGTACTGAGAAATTGCCTGAGCAAGAGAATCAGTCACATGGGAAGGGCTGGGCCCAGCAACAACAACTCGAACGACAACGTGCATAGTTTTCGCGCAATTACCAAGCCAGCATCCAAAACGGACGAGGAAATCACTACAAGTAATGAGTCGAAAGCGGAGTGCCAAGCCAGTACCGCAGCAATTAAGACCCAAGAGGGGGCTACAGAAGCGGATTATTATCGTACGCACGCAGATGGCCCAGTATGAACACTAAATACCCTGCAAGCTGTGCATGTTTCAAACCTATCTGTGCATGACTATGAATATGATACCGTTACCTATGATTAAGGACTCCCGACGGAATCTGAAACATCAAGACGATAAAACCCTGGTTCCAGTGGGCATATCTCCTTCTTCTGAAACACAGGAAGGTGTATGCAGCTGTTGACTTGAATTGGCATCTGAATACCACACACCAATGGGCTAGTTTTTCTGTCCTTGGTGTGCCTCAGTCCAAGATGGTCACTGTCTGATGATTAAAAGCATGGCCAACCTCAGATTTTTCTGTTTAGGCTTCTGTGGACGGCTCTACAGCGTTCATCTGACTTCCCCTGCGTAGTTGCAGTTCCCATAATCGCAACACATCACGTAGGCAAATGCTAGTTTTGGGCAGAAGACAGTATGTCCTCAGGGTGCATCACATGACACCGAATTGTTGCCGCAGGGTTGCACCTGCTACGGGAAGGAGACCGTTTCGGAACATCCTTCTGCCTAGGAAGTAGCCCTCCAGACTTTGCAGTGCTGTTTAGTCGGCGTTCACTCTGATAAAATTACTCGGAAGATGTTGTGAAATAACGGCCGTCCCGTTTTTTGCTTCGGCTCGCGTGCTTCAATGCGTTTTTGCCTTTTGAAGTCTACTCGGGAGACAGCTGCCTTTATCAGAGAGAGGATGATTGCTTTTGAAGTGAATTAGTTGGCTTTCGCGAATGACTTCTATGAATACTTTAGTTTGCAATTGTCACCATGCCCACTGGTGCACACGGACCACGAGGAAAGGAAGTTGGTTATTGATTTCAGTTTCCATCGTGGATTGGAATTAAGTTGCTGCATTGCCGATCGTTTGATACAGATCAAAGTTTTATCGAGCCGTTGAACGCCTATCAAGTCCAGGCTTTATAGCTGGGTTGTACACAGGACTCGTCATTCCTGTCGTGAGTTCGAATCTCGCAAAGATCCTTCTTTTTTTACAATAAAGTCGGCTACTAAAATGTTACTAGCAGCTTTGAAATTAGAGCAAATAATTACTCTTTTATCTTGGTATGCATGCGATAACGTCTGAATCAGGAGGTCTACAGCCTTGCAAGCATAAATTCAAATTTGCGCGTTAGTGAAAAAAAAACAGAAGGCAAAAGTAGGTTATGTTGGCCCACTCCTATACCCTTAGTCCCAGCATTTGTCCTGCAAAAGCGGTGGTTATCGAGTTTTGGGGTCGAGGAAATAGTAAAACTGAAAAAAATGTAGTCGATGTTGCTTCCAGCTGCTGCTGGGAGTAAGTTGTTCCGCATGTAAATTGAAGCTGTGCGCGGTGCTTAGCGCCGCGGACTATACTTATCTAACTCCAGAACGGTAAGTTGAAGTAGACGACCTCCTAACCAAATTCGGGAAATTCAAGAAACCTGCAATAGGATAATCGGGTTTTTCCGCTGTAAGTTAAATGATAATACAGATTAGGAAAATCTACAGATATGAATCAGAAACTCTGCTAAATACAGTAAAATGAAAATGCATTCATCATTGATTTCAGTATATCCCACTGCGTCTCCTAATTCCTGACCCATAAAACCACCTTTTTCGTAGGAAATCATGCTAGGGGTAGGGAATAATGAGAGGGCGTACATACTTTAATTTTGCAAAACAGGATTTCACAGTAGATTCGAGTACATTTATATAAAGCTGATTTCCCTTTCTAGGGTTCCCTGCTGGTTCAGGCATAATTTTTTGTAAAACATGTTATCAACATATGACATTTGTGTTCATTTTAAGTGTGTGTTCGATTCTAGCCCTAGAACTGAAGTGTCTAAGCGGTGGTTGTACTCGAATCACTACAATCATCAGATAGAATTCCAAGTTAAAGATAAAAGGCTGGAGTCACTAGGGTGAGGGCTTTATTATGCAAAGAACAAAAGTTAGTGTATCAGGCAGCAGTGGACACTGGCAAAGCCAAGGCTGGTGTTGACTGCGTCCAATTATGCCCAAGAGCGTGTGTCTTGCGAGAGGTGTGATAATTGCAGCTGCTTTTACATGATTGCGGACCGAGTTCAAGGGATTTGCTATTGGTGTGCTGCATTGCTCAAGGGGGTGTCGTCTGTGGAGGTCCAGGTCGCGTCGGTTGAAGGAGGGGGCGGAGGGGAGGCGCGTTGATGTGACCCTTAATCAGCCGCGACTCGTTTGGACATGGGTGTATACGTGCCTGTAGTGGTCGCTGCTGCCCAACGCGGTGAAAATCTTGCTTACCCAGATGCGCTCGACACAGCACAATGGTTTATGTCTCCATTCGACGCGCAACCTTTGCCCTCGCACAACTGGGGTGCGCACACGCACCCCAGACTGTTTGGATCAATCAGCATTCTGAAGCTGACTCACACAATGCTCGCCCTAGGGCCGTTATGACAAGTCCTGCGCTGACGGACTCTCAGGATTCCGCTCCGTCTGCATGCTGACGTAGGCAGCGTCGTCGGCTGCATTGACGATCCCACGCTCTCACACAGCCCTCGCGGTCGAACGCCAAGCCAAACCGAGTGACAACGTCCTCCAAACTCTTCTGTACACAATATATTGTTCCTAAAACTCTGGCTTTTCCAAGATCTCACTCATCTTCTAAGTAACTGGGCCTGGAAGATCGCAGCCGTTAGGGTTAAATGCTTCTCAGCCTTAATACAACGCGATACGCCTGTGCGCTCTCGATGATGCCAGTCAAGAAACTTGAATTCAGTGAATGGAAAACAGTCGCCTGTGAAGACACGTGGCTTTGACGCAGTGAGCATTGAGAGGGGATCGATCAACAAAGGGGACAGCATTTTTGGCCGTTCGCCACAGAACTGTACTACAACGTCATCGAAATATGTCCAAAGGGGACTGTTGGAGCTCGTAGCCCGTTGTAGTTAGGCTTGGATGACTGTGTTTTTGGTGCACGCGCCTGGGGCACGTAATGTGGAAGGCTTTAACGTAGCGTTTGCCATTACAACCAATCTCCTAAGCTGTCGCCGGATAATCGCTGACGGACTGGTATCTGTATACTTAATAAAAGTGATGACTGTCTCTGTGTGCATCTCCGTTATCATTGGTGGATGGCAGCTGTTTGTAAGTCGAGCACGTAGCATGGGCAAACACACACGCGGGCATGCGCGCCTGTCCGTATGTCAGTCACACGTCACGCGCCGCCCGCCCGCCCGCCTTTCGCACGCCAGTCTGTACGTCAATCACACAAGGACAGTGCCGTTGCCACTGTGTTTGTCCCCTTTATCATTGGTGGCAGGCAACTGTTACAGACTCGCGATTGACAACCGACGTGACAGGCGGATGTGAATACGCCACGGCGGGTGGGCGGGGGTGGGGTGGAGGAGCAAAAAGGGCGAGGCCGCCAAGATCTCGAGGACTGGGGAACGCCATCTTCCTAGGCGTCTCCCCGTTAGCATTATTGACAGGCAGTTGTTTCAGACCAGCTGTCCGTAAATCACCTGACGCACTTCCAATTGGACCCACATATTTGCGACTTCGCTATTTTCGCACACACCAGAAAGAACTTCGCGCGGAAAACTACATCCGCCTCAGAGACAATATCCTTACTCATGGTGGTAATAATGCTGGTCGCGGTCAACTTTTCATCTTACCGTCAAGCCTTACTGGGTCTCCTCGCTATATGTATGAGACAACTCAAGATGCGTTGGTTTATGTTAGACATCTTTGGGCGCCCAGATCTATTCATTTCCTTTACCTGCAACCCATAATGGACTGAAATAACTGATGAGCTGTTTCCCAGTCAAAAGCCAAAGCATCGCCACGATTTATCCGTACGGGTATTCCAGCTTAAGTTGAAAATCATGATGAAACTCATCACAAAATTCAAAATTTTCGGTGATGTTCAATGTTACGTGTACACTGTAGAGCGACAAAAGTGAGGATTGCCTTACGCTCAAATTTTTGCTTGGCTAAAGGATAAATTGCACTCTTCCGATGTCGACAAAATCATATGTGCGGAATTGCCTGACCGATCCGTTGACCCCGTTCTGTTTGAAACGATCAAAACTCAAATGGTGCATGGCCCATGTGGTCAGATAATTTCAACAGCCCTTGCATGGAGGATGGAAAATGTACCAAGAAATATCCCAAGCGAATCCTAGATGCAACTCAGACTGATGGGATTGGTTATCCTCTCCACAGAAGGCGACAACCTGAGATTGGTGGATTCGAAGCTGTTATCAATGAAAGGCGAACCGGTGGGGTGGTAATTGATAACAGTTGGATTGTGCCGTATTGTACATATATTCCGTTTGTATCATACTTTTGAAGTCAGGTTTTTTCACCTGAAACTAACTCCCTATCTCGCCCACTACTGACAAAACACAAAATTGAAACACAACCAATATTGGCTGCAACAAAGGGAGTTTGTTTTAGGTTTTTTTCCGGTCTTCGAGGTTTTGGAAGGTGCCCCAGAGGTGCTTTACCAACTCTTTAAAATTGCCTGTAAACTGATAAATTATCATTTAAATATACATATACGTATTGACCCCTTCTGTCAAAAGTATTCAACGCCCACATTTTAGTTATTTTACGAGTTTCCATCACTGCTTTCTGCGCAACTACACCTTTTGGGCATACACATACTACTCATCGAGTCAAAACAACCTCAGAAATTCCGACCTAATCACCTTCTACTACCTAATCATTTTATAAGCTTCTCATATACGGTTTGCCTACATAAGGGACAACAACATGTAAGGAAGCCCAAAGCGAAGCCGGCCTTCCGCGCTAGTGTATAATAAAGCAAAGGGTTAATGAGTCCGATACCAGGTTACCTCTAATTATAGCCATTCAATGCATTCGTTATTGTGAATAGCGAATACAATTAAACCCAGTTCGGTCACTAAAGTTGTCACTTCAAAGTCGGCCTATTGACAGCCTCCGATCAGACTTGAGTTTTCTACGAACCGCCTCGGCGCAAGATTGCCCGAGCAGCAGCCTGCACTCAGCCGCTAGGATAAGCTGTCTATGGTCACTTGCAGTAGTAGAATTCCACTTTCGCC
Source organism: Ligula intestinalis (assembly GCA_036362985.1). NCBI lineage: Eukaryota > Metazoa > Platyhelminthes > Cestoda > Diphyllobothriidea > Diphyllobothriidae > Ligula > Ligula intestinalis. The sequence continues at coordinate 71,131,508 of JAYGXS010000003.1, read as the reverse complement.
TTTGGGACAGCAAGCACGATCGGCCGAGCCATTAGTAGAATGGGCTGGTGGAGGCTGGGAAGTAGGTCCTCAATTGACACACGTGGCCGAGCCATGGCTCTGTGGCGTTCACACGTTTTCGCCGCCGCCAAGCCATGCACCGCCACCCGCGCGCTCATGGCTAAATTCGCCGCAGCGTCCCGCGTGACTGGCTGTGTCGGTAGCCTTGCCGCCCTGCGTGCCGCCCAATCAGCGTGACCCATTTCCTGATTGGTTGCATGACAGGTCAGCGATCGCCTCCAGCCCGACGCAGGAACACAGAACACGGACACACGTCAAGTGGCTTGTTTACTGTGCCCAGCTTGTTTTTGCAGAGCCCTTTGTCATGCGCATGACCATGAAGAGTTTATCTGTACCTGTATCTTGTAGCTTTGTGCGGTTCCTATTCCGTTTTTGATTGACTGCCGTCAAGAGTCACTGGTTTGTTCGCCGATTGCATTTTTCAGGAAAGCGCTCCGGATGCGTGTCTGTCCGCCGCTCTCTCGAATCCCTTTTGCAGAAGCGCGTGCCTGTCTTCCGCTATCGCAAATCCCGTTTGCTTACTTCCACGCTGATTCCCACGCGGCCGCGGCCACATGAACCACTATCCTCCTCCTCCTCCTCCACCCGCTGCCGACGCAGCCATTGAACACTTAAGTGTCCACGACTAGAATTTACAGTGACGGTTTGTTTTGCGGCTTGTGTCAAGAGACGTAACACCAAATAACTAATTCAAGAGTCAAAAGAGCAAATTCAACCTTTTCTGAGAATATTCCTATGTATTTTGCTGAACTCAACCATACTCATCAAATCTGTTTTGCATTTGGCTAAATTACGGCTAAAAACTGAAAAAAACGTTCAAAGGAAGAGTTTCGTGTGGACAATTACGTGTACCTAAGATACAATGTTCTTATTGGCGGGGGTAATATTTATCGCGGTCAACTTCTCATCTTACCCTCAAGCCACACTGGGTCACCTCGCTATATGCCTGACAAAACTTAATACGCTTTGGTTTACGTTAGACGTTTTGGACGCCCAGATCTATTGATTACATTCACGCCATGCAACCCACCTTGGCCGGAAATTGCTGCTGAACTGTTCCGCAGTCAAAGGGCAAAGCATCGCCATGATTTGTCGGCGCGGGTATTTCAGCTGAAGTTGGAAAGCATGATGAAACTCATCACTAAATTTAAAATTTTCGGTGCGTTTAGGTGCCACATGCACACTGGCGAGTGGCAAAAGTGAGGATTGTCTTACGCACACATTTCAATTGAGAACATCTTGGTTGGCATGGGGGGTGAGCAACTTCATACATACGGATTCCCTCTGCTTGACGGGAGCGTTAGAAATCAGCTTCCCACTGAACTGCAGCGTGAGGTTTGCTACAATCTTACCAATCTGGCAGCATACGTTTCTCTGAACAAACCAACGCTACTGGTCGACTAACTGCATGCATTTAACACTATTCTTGACAGTGTCCATGGTCGCAGTAATGGTGATCACGTTTTTTTTGGATGCTCCTGGTGGAACTGGGAAAACATTCGTCCTCGAGTTGCTCGTTGCCGAACTGCGCAAAGACGGCAAAATTGTTTTAGCTGTTGCATCGGCTGGCAT